>MJHO01000090.1:84544-684544 GCA_002076135.1 Xerophyta viscosa | reverse complement strand
GAAAAACTTTCGGCCGTCACCCCCTGTTCTTTGGTCGGTGCCATCTTGTGGGACCGACCTAAGAATAAGGAGGCGTTCGCCAACACTTGGAAAAAATTTCGGCCGTCACCCCTGTTCTTTGGTCGGTGCCATCTTGTGGACCGACCTAAGAATAAGGAGGCGTTCGCCAACACTTGGAAAAATTTTCGGCCGTCACCCCCTGTTCTTTGGTCGGTGCCATCTTGTGGGACTGACCTAAGAATAAGAAGGCGTTCGCCAACACTCGGAAAAAATTTTCGGCCATCACCCCCTGTTCTTTGGTCGGTGCCATCTTGTGGTACCGACCTAAGAATAAGGAGGCTCTCGCCACTATCCAGTAGAAGACTTTGTACAAATTGAGGAAACTTGCTTTTTATTGAACATTAAAGCAATAAGCGTACATGACTTCGGTGCCAAGAGCGTAACAGTGGAACGTCCGAGGCTCACTGATAAAAGCGCCTCAAATTGACAACGTTCCAGGCTCGTGGCACTTCCTCCCCTTGCATGGTAACTAGCTTGTAGGCACATCTGCCAATGACTTCGACGACCGTGTAGGGTCCTTCCCAGTTCAGCCCGAATTTGCTTGTATGCTGCTGCACCTTACGGAGGACCAAGTCTCCGATTTTGAAGTCTCGTTTGCGCACCTTACTGTTATGATGCTGATAAGCCTTCCTCTTATAAGCTTTAGCTCGTATGATGGCTATTTCCCTGCGCTCGTCCAACAAGTCGAGGTTGTTGGGTTATCGGGGTCAATACGACATCAGATGCGCAGCGGAAATTTAAAATTTTTAATACAAAAGCCCCGTGTACCCGAATACAGGATCACATTGGTATGCTATAATAATCGAAACAATTACATCACATGTAACCACGCATGATAATTAAAATTAATCTAATTAATTTTAACGCGATCCTATCATGCATCTAATCGCGGTACGAGTTTATCGATATACCTTGGCGGGTCGAACACGCCACGTAACGATCCTCGGAGTCTGATGAATAGAGCCGCGAAAGTACCCGGCCTCTAACGCTAGTCCACGCTGAGACGCTCGCGAAACCGAAATCCGATTTAATCTAATTAAATCGGATTAAAAGCAATTGGGCCTTATGGACCCGATCCAATCGAGCTCGGCCCAATTAGGTGAACAGTACCTTCTTCTTCCTCTTCGCCCGCGTGCAGCCGATTCTCCGACTGCCGTCCAAGCTCACGCCCGAGGCTCGCCGGCGCTGCCTCTTATCAGCAGCCCGTCGTCACCGTCGCCGTTGGCTTCTTCTGTCGCCGACGCTTACGCTGTCGTCGGAAGCTCACGCTCGGTGCAACAATTGCACTTGTCGGCCAGATGCTTGTCGGACCGCCGGAGCTTCGACTCGTCCCCGTCGGCTTGCTGGGACGTTAAGCGTGAAGGTTCGTCGGAGAACAAGCTTTGTGCTGACGGCCGGAGTTTCAGCAGACGCAGCAGTCAAAAGCGGTGGTTTCAGTTTTTCGCCACCGTCACGCGTCGGAGAAGGAAGGTGTGGGGCGGCGGACGACCGATGGAGGAGATGGTCACCGTGCTAGCGGCATAGGGTTTCTCCTCGTCGCGATCGGCGCCGTCGCTGTTCTTCTCTCGCTGCTGAAAGACGATAACTGTACATACATATATATATACATGTATTGCACATTAAATCCTCTCTTTTGCCATTTTGCAAAATCGGCCCACTTGCATTTTGCAAAAGCTTAGGTCCAACACTTTGGACATTGGCAAAAACAGCCCCTCAAGCACAAAATTCGGTTTTTCGCGATCGTGTCTCATTTGCGTGTGACCCATTAGGTTCAGTACCACGCCGGCAGTGAATAAATAGTTAATTCAACTAATTAACAAATAATTAATTCAACCAATTAATTATATTTATTCACAGATCGTGGTTAACGTCTAGCAACGTGCCACGACCACCCGTGTGGTATGAATATCAGTATTCATCACTTGAAACCTTTGTGTGAATAGTTCACATGCCCTATAATCCTTCTGTTCCTTTCTAACATCCCAAACGAGCTTAGAGTATGGATATCTGTCAAACTCTAATATAGCTCGAACAAATGTATCTGTCTTAATAGATTCGCTCGTCTGTGACATTAAGAACATTTCTTAATTCACGTCGTACCTCGGCCAAGGATTTTTCTGAGCTAGTTCTATTCAAAGACACATAGGATGTTCTCCTCCTTTATAGGAGGTGACAGATTCTCTATTGATTATCATCTATCTTCATGTGCTATTATTTATACCCAGATGGTTCCCTTGTACAGCTGAGCTATACTTGGAAACACACTAAAGTATAAATTATGAACACATAAGATACTATGATAAACTCAAGTCTGAGGATCAAGGCATAACTATCACACTGAAGAATAACCATTGACAGATTCCATTGGTATTCTTCGAGCCTTCGAGCCTTTTTCGAAGTCTCTCCAGTATCGTTCGGTTCATGTTTTCCACCTGACCGTTAGCCTGAGGGTGGTATACGGCGGTGAATCGGTGCCTGATGTGCAGCAAATCACAAAGCTCCCGCACCTCGGGGCTGTCGAACTGTCGACCGTTGTCGGTCACAATAGTTCTGGGAACACCGAACCTGCTAACAACAGACTTCTCCAAGAATTTCCGGATGAACTGACCTGTAATTGTTGCAGTGGGCTCTGCCTCCACCCACTTCGTGAAATAGTCGATTGCTACGACCAAGAACTTCCGCTGCCTCGTGGCCATAGGCAGGGGCCCAAGTATGTCGATCCCCCATTGCGCGAAGGGCCACGGCGCAGCCATCGTCGAGATAGGCTCTGCTGGAACATGGTGATGCTTAGCGTAGAGCTGACATCTTTCGCATTTTTTCACGAAGTCTTCAGCATCGGACATCACCGTGGGCCAAAAATATCCCTGACGAAAAACCTTCTGCGCCAGCGTACGTCCCCCGACATGGTTTGAACAGATGCCTTCGTGTATTTCTTCGAGGACCTTCCTCGCTATGTCAGGGTTTACACACTTCAAGTAGGGGGCGGAGAACGATTTTCTGTACAGGTGATCACCGATTATAATAAAGCGAGCTGCTTTCCGCCGCAACTTCTCCGCTTCGGTTTTGTCGGTGGGGGTTGCCCCGGTCTGGAGATAGTTAACTATGGGAGTCATCCAGTCTTCAGCTCCCGTCTCAAGCAACAAGATCTCCTTCTCTTCAGTGGCCGGTTGTCGTAGCTCTTCGAAGAAAATCGTGGCCGGGGCTCCGCGAGCTGCCCCTGACGCCAACTTCGAGAGGGCGTCGGCTTCAGCGTTTTCCTCCCGAGGTATATGTTCGACTTTAAAAAGACTGAAGTGTTGCTGGAGGCGTCGTACCTTTTCCAAGTAGTCTGCCATGTCCGAGCTCCGGGCTGCGTAATCGCCTCGCACCTGCTCGACCACCAGTTGAGAGTCGGTGTATGCTATCAAGTGCTTTACACCGAGTTGTTTCGCCAACCGTGCCCCAGCAATCAGTGCCTCGTACTCCGACGCATTGTTGGACGCAGGGAATTGGAATCTGAGGGCGTACTCTAACCGAGCCCCCCCGGGACTCGTGAGTATTAAGCCTGCCCCGCATCCGTCTGACGTGGATGAACCATCTGAATAAAGTCCACGCCGGCGTTGCTTCGGTGGTGGCTGACACGCTTGTAGCTCAACTGGGACAACCGTCTCTACCAGGAAGTCCGCCAACACTTGACCCTTGATGGCTGTCCTTGGCTCGTAGTGTATGTCGAACTCCGAGAGTTCCACCGCCCATTTGGTCAATCGGCCCGACACTTCCGGGCGCGCCAATATCTGCTTCAAGGGTTGGTCAGTAAAACAACAATTGTATGAGCCTGAAATAGGGCCTCAGACGCCGAGCTGTGGTAACTAGCGCTAGGGCTAGTTTCTCGGCCGAGGAATACCTAGTTTCCGTGTCCTTCAAGATTTTACTTACATAATAGACTGGCCTCTGCACCCCTTCTGTGTCTTTGATTAGCACCGAGCTTATCGCTGTCAGTGATATGGCTATGTAGAGATAAAGGACTTCACCTGGTGTCGGGCTTACTAAGAGGGGAGGGGCGGCCAAGAAATCCTTCAGCTCCTTGAAGGCCCTTTTGCACTCGTCATTCCAGTCAATCCGACCTTTCGCTTTTCTCAGTACTTTAAAAAATGCTCCACATCGATCCCCCGACCTCGATATGAAACGCCCTAACGCCATAACGCGTCCAGCCAGCCTCTGAGCTTCTTTAACGTTCTTGGGCTCAGCCATCTCCAGTATAGCGCTGACCTTGTCGGGGTTAGCTTCGATGCCTCTCGGTGTCACCAGGTAACCGAGGAATTTACCCGAGCTTACCCCGAAAGCGCACTTATCTGGGTTAAGACGCATGTTGTACTTGCGCATTAGCTCGAAGGCAGCCTGAAGGTCGGTCGCGTGATCCTCCTTCTTCTTGCTCTTCACCAGTATGTCGTCTACGTATGCTTCCACCGTCTTTCCCAGCAACGGAGCAAAAATGATGTCCATCCCACGCTGGAAGGTTGCCCCTGCGTTCTTTAAACCAAAGGGCATGACGGTATAACAATACGTACCGTAATCTGTAATAAAACTGGTCTTCTCTTCGTCGTCGGGATGCATCTTCACTTGATTGTATCCAGAGAAAGCATCCATAAAGCTCAGCAGCTCATGACCCGCCGTTGCGTCCACCAGATGGTCTATCCGAGGTAACGGGTAACTGTCCTTCGGGCACGCCTCATTGAGATCTGAGAAGTCTATGCACATCCGCCACTTGCCGCTCGCTTTCTTCACGAGGACGACGTTCGCTATCCACTCCGGATAACGCACTTCTCTTATGAAGCCTGCTTCTAGCAACTTGTAAGCTCGGCCTTGATCGCCCTGCTGCGTTCGGGCGCGAAACTTCTCTTCTTCTGCTTCACCGGCTTATACGTCGGGTCTATATTAAGCTCGTGGCAGACGACTTCTGGGTTCAACCCCGGCATCTCGGAAGGCTTCCACGCGAACAGGTCGGAGTTCTTCATTAAGCAATTTTTCACATCTTCGAATACCCGACCCTGCAACGTCGAGCCGACCTGGGTGGTTCTGGACACGTCTTCCGAATTCAAGGGGATGGCCATAGTAGGTTCGGCTGGTCCCCCGGCTTTGTCTCGTCCTCCCTGACATCGAACGTGTCGATCGGGAGTGTTTCCTTCCTTCTGAGGCTATTCTTGTAGCAGCGCCTGGCGTCCTCTAAATTGCCTCGTACCTCACCGACGCCGTGGGCAGTTTTAAACTTCGCCTTTTGGTGCGGGAGAGAGACTACCATCTGCAACGCCTTGACGCCAGGCCGCCCCAAGATGACGTTATACGCCGATGGTATGTTCAGAACAAGAAAGTCATTAGTACAGTTTTTAATCTAGGCTCGGTCCCCGCGGTGACACACAAGTCGATAGTCCCTAAAGGGTGAAGGTCTGGGCCACCGAGACCATAGACACTACTGTCAACCGATGTTAAGGCCTCTTCATTGAGACCCATCCTAATCAACGCATCATAAAACAAAATATTAGACGACGCACCTGTGTCCACAAAAATTCTTCTGACCTCCGGTTAGCCATTACCATGGTCACAATAAGAGCATCATCATGAGGTTCTTCGACTGGCACGAGCTCGGCGTCGGTGAACACTATATTGTGATCTGGTCCAGAGGCCTGGCTAACCTGATACACCGCTTGCGGGGGGACACGTTGTCTCTTCTTGTTTTGCTTTGAACCCGAACCAGGACCCCCAGCTATGAAGTGGACGGGTCCACCTCGGACCTGCTGATGCTGGGGTTCATTGTCCTGTGGGTTTTCATCTGCGGCCCTGTGGTTCGTCCGATGTCGAGGTCGGTCGATGAAGTCTTGCAGCTCTCCGTTGCGAGCCATCTCCTCGAACACATCGCGCAGCTGGAAGCACGTGTTCGTGGTGTGTCCATGCGTTCTGTGAAACGCGCAGAATTTGGACCGATCCCTTCGATTTGTAGGTGTCTTCAGAGGCTTGGGCCGAGGCAACTCCCGACTCTGCTCGACGAAGGCTAATATCTCGCTCTGAGGAACGTTGAAGCGAGTATAGTCAGTGAACCTTGGTTCGAACCGCTTCTTGTTTTCGATGCGCTTCTTGTCTCGACTTTCCTCATTCCCATTGTCTTCTCTCTGTCTTTTGTGACTTCGGTTGAGCTCGGCCTCCCTCTCTTCTGCTTCTATGGTCAGCCGTATCTTCTCGTACGCCTTCGTCAGCGTCTCGGGTGCATTTGTATGAAAATCATACAGCAGCTGCTTGTGTCTGACACCCTCTTCAGCGCCATTAGCGCGAATTTCGGGTCGACATCTTGCATAGTTTGCTGCTCTTCACAAAACCTTTTGAAAAAAGACTTCAGGGTCTCTCCCTCCTTCTGGACTATATTAAGGAGGCTCTCCGCGTCTTTAGGGAAATCCGAGCTCGCAAAGAAACGAGTCTGGAACGCATCCACGAGCTCGGCCCAATTACTAATTGACCCTGACCTCAACCCGGTGAACCAGGTTTGAGCAGGGCCTTCTAAAGTCATTGGAAACGCCTGACAGTAGGCCGCCTCGTCGTAGCCTGTGAAGCGCATGGCCGTCATGAAGCATGAGATATGAGCTTTTGGCGCCGAGCTCCCATTGTACTTAGAGATTTTCGGTGCCTTGTAATTGGTCGGCAGAGGCGCCTCCAGAATTGCTGGTGCGAAGGGTGAATTTGGATCCACGCCGAACGGACAGTTTTTTACCAACGTTGTATCCTCCTTCTCCTTTCGCGGCTTCGCGCCTCGTCTTGAGATGACCTCGGCTTCGCTATCGCCGTTAGACTCACCCGACGAAACTGCTTCAGGAGCTCGAACACCCCTTTGGGCTGAGCGTTCCCGTTCCTGCGACCGAGCTCTTTCCCTTTCACGTGCCAATCTAGCTCCTCTACTTCCAAGACGTTCCAAAATGGGAGGAGGCCCTAACCTGTCGAAAGCTGAACCGCGACCTTCATCTGCGGGACGTCTGCGCTCCTGCTGCGCAGACCCTCTCGTTCGTGACGGCGCTGGTTGATGCCGTTGCGACGGTGCAGGCGCGACACTCTGCTCCTGAAAGAGGGTTCGTAGTTCGTCCCTTAGGATCTCGCGGACATCATCCAACGTTATCGGCGTAACGTTGTTCTGCTGAGCACGTTCTGCCCCTCGCGAGCGAGGCTCCGACACCTGCGTGCGCTCGGGGGCTCTTGAAGTGCCAGGTTGTTGTTGCTTACTTGTCAGAGCGGCTTGGACCTCCGTTCCTTCGGCGCGGCGATCTCCACTTGGAACAGTGCGAGCCGCCTTCCCAGCATCTCTTTTCGGAGCCATTACTTTCGTGTTGCGGTTTCCCACGGACGGCGCCAATTGATCGAGCTCGTACTCGATCGGTGTTTTGTTGTGTTCGAAAGCAGAGGTAGGCTCGTAGAGATGGTTTTAGGGAGATTTGACACCAGATGTTTTACGTGAAAACCCTCGAACTCTTGATCCGAGGTAAAACCACGGGTCGTACGAGACCAGCGAATAAGAATTCACTAATAGGGTAAAGAGATATGAGGTACAGGTTTCAGCACCGAGCTTTATAAGGAGCTCGGTGGATTTCGCTCTATCTCTCTGTTACAATCACTCTCACTATGGGTTTCTCAGAAAAGTGATCCCCGTTACGGTACTGTAGATCACTATTTATACCCCGTAACGGTTTTCTCCCACTTGCGTCAGTTGTGCGCAAGTGGGTGAAGGTTGTTATCCAGACTGGCGACAGCCTGGCACACATATTTGAATTTCCCGCCAGATTTTCGTTGAACCGTTGTTCACGTGTCTTCAATCCAGCAGCCAAGGTGAACGGTTCAGATGCTGAGGAGATCGTGTGAGGTTTTGTCGGTGCACCGACCTTAATGTATACCGACCTCAACAAAGCACTGACGCTTGACCTTCTTCCGACTACGCCTTATGTCGGTCCTTATTTCTGGTGCTATATCAGTCATTATAATAAAATATCATTTTTGGTCGTCAACTTGTTTGAAACATATATTATTGAAGCACCAATGAAACCGTAACCTACGCTGACTTCCACTATGACCTGGAACAGTGTTGTCATCATGTGACTTCTTCTACGCAATTTATCAATGCCGTGTTCGCCCCGCTTCTACCGCAAATCTTTTAAAAATGTTACTCATATATAAATTGATGGATTGCGCCAAAAAAAACTTATATGTTATAAAAAAAGTTATTTAAAAGAATTATTAATTCTTAGAATAAAATCAATCTAAAATAATATTTTTTTAAAATTTTAAATTAAAAAAATACTTTTGTGTTTAACTTTTTTTAAAGGATTTTCTAAACTAATAGTGCGAGTCTTAAAATTTTTAGCAAACATTTAAAAGCCTTAGAATATATATTTAAATATATTTATTTAAAAAATTCTTAAAGTTATCAAAATCAATAGTATATTTTTTAAAATATTTATATTTATGTTTTGAATTTTTTTTTGGTCAATAATGTTTTGGTTTTATTTAGTACATTATAAAAATAAAAAAAGACTTGATTTTGAATTGCTGGACAAGGGAAGGCACTAATTTGACACTATTCCAAAATTGATCCCAAAAATTAAATTTTAGTACTTTATTTTCGAATAGGCATTTCGTATTTTTGTATTTCCGCTTATTAAACTTGGCATTTTTGTACCTCTTTAATTTTTTTCCTGGCCAACTGTACCTCTCTAATTTGATATGGTGTTTTTTTATCCTTTTTGTCAAGTGAAATAACAAAAATATATTTAATTTGTTATTTTGAAAAAATAAAAATAAAAACATGCGAATACATACGAACATCTACAAATATACGCGAATATTTGCGAACACCTATTAACACCAATAAATAACTATGAACGTCTACGAATACCTGCGAACATCTACGAATACCCAGAAATACCTACGAATATCTACAAACACCTATTAGACATCACATAGAACATCCACGAACACTCACAAATACCTACGAACATTCACGAACGCCCATGAACATCCCATTTTAACATCCATAAACACCCACAAACGCCCATAAACACGTACGAATATCCCATATGAACACCTATGAATATTCATAAACACCCACGAATACCTACGAAAGTTGAAATTGATAAGTTTTTTTTTTAATATATTCGTAAGTGTTTTAGGTGTTCCTAGATGTTCGTAAGTATTTGCCGTTGTTCGTTAGTGTTCGTAGGTGTTTGTATGTGTTTGTATGACTTCCTATTTTTATTTGATGTCATTTTAATCTGCCAAATATGAAATTATAATATTTAATGATATTTATTTGATTTAATTTTAAAGTCATAGACTATTCAAGAACCAATCATTTTAAACCAGCATATAAATAGTAATTGGGGATCGGATTCAGATCAATCGTTACATTTCAATTTTTTATTATTTTTAAAAAATATCATCAATTTGATGAGTTGTCATAATTTTATTAAAAGTTTGAGATATGAAACTATAAAATAAGAGAAAAGGCATTATACATAATTCGAGATTATAGAAACACCAATGAAATGATGAATAATGCTAATTTTTTATAAAATTTAACAAAATTTTACCAATCAAAACGTATAAAAAAAAAACTTTTGGCGAGTTCTGACGAACTTGTGGCTGCATCAACCGTCGAAATAGAGTTTCGTCAACATTCGAATGGTCGAAAGAAGAGGATAACTAGAGCGAGAGAAGAGAGAAATGAGAGAAAAAGAGAATGTTAGAAAAAATAGAAGAAAAAAAAGAAAAAAATAGTGTTAATTTAAAAAAATGACGAGAATAATTTTATTATTTTAAATTATATAAAAATATTTAAATTAAATTAAAAAATTATATTTTGACCAAATTTAATTAATGGGGTAAAAAATACTAAATTCTTAGAGACTCATACAATCCGTCAAATTCAATTTAGTGGTGCATTGAAACAAGAACTATATAATACAAGAAAACTCCTAAAAATAATAGTACTAACAATTTCAATTTCAGAGAGAGAGAGAGAGAGAGAGAGAGAGAGCGCTTGTCGGAAAAATCGTCGGAGATGGGGATGATGGCGGCGTTGCTGGAGAGCCCGGCGGATTTACCGGCGCTTCTGAAGCTAAAGATAGCGGCACGGCGGATCGAGAAGCAGATCCCGCCGCAGCCACATTGGGCATTCGCGTACTCTATGCTCACCAAAGTTTCTCGAAGCTTCGCCCTCGTCATCCAACAACTCGGTCCGCAACTCCGCGACGCTGTGAGTTTCTGATTTCATCATCTTTCTAATTATCCTTTTCAACAAATCTCTGTTTTTCTCCTTCTTCCTGTATTTTGATAGACGTGAAGTTTTTAGTTATCATTTTGTTTAAATCCGCGGATGAGATCTCGGGATCTATGCGAATTACGGGGTATCCGTACGACAGGTGCAGTGTTATCTAGGGGCGCGGCTCCCCTGATGCTGAGGCATCAGGGTGTAGGAAATCGACGGCGAGATCGGCCGATCCGTAATAATACGGATCTCGAGATTTCGTATAAAACTTTCGTCGACTTATTTGACCTATGTTTAAGCATTTTTGAAAAAATCTTTGAACTACAAAGTTATAGATTTTGATGAGATCTACAACTTTGTAGTTGTAACTTTTTCGAAAAAATACCAAAATACATACCGAAATGTAATTAAACTTTTGATCATATTTCGATATGTATTTTGGCATTTTTCGAATAGTTTCAACTACAAAGTTGTAGATCTCAGCAAAATCTATAACTTTGTAGTTCAAAGTTTTTTTCAAAAATACTTAAAAATAGGTCAAATAAGTTGACGAAAGTTTTATACGAAATCTCGAGATCCGTATTTTTACGGATCGGCCGATCTCGGCCGTCCGTTTCCTACACCCTGATTCGGCCGAATCAGGGGAGCCGTGTCCGTTATCTAGGCCCCCGGAGGCTTGAAGGCAACTGGTTTGGTTTGCTATGCATTGTACCTCCTCGGTTAAGGCGGGTACTAAAGGTGGTTGGAATCAGTAGCCTAACCCCGGTGTACCACGTCCCTCCTATATATATATATATATATATATATATATATATCTCGTAATATGGCTAGCTTTATTGTTAGCTATTTTATCTGCTTTATAGATGTTTATGTTTGAGTTAGAGCAAATTCTATTGAATGACCGTGTTGTTATTATTGTTACACATCTCAATATATGGTTTCATTGGTGTAGGTGTGCGTTTTCTATCTGGTGCTCAGAGCCCTGGACACTGTAGGTGTGTTTGGTTGTTCTGATTTTAATATTCATTTATTTCTAGCTCTTGTTGTCAACGCTGTATTTTATACTATCTCCGTCAATGCATATTTTAACTTGAAGTTTATGTAATGTATATTGTTTCTTTTGGCTTCTTGTCAGTCTAGTAAGTGTCACAGTTATTATGAAGTCTTAGACTAAAAGATGCTTGGTGTAGGGAAGATCTTATAGTTAATGTAAATGTTAAGTTTGGTGGTTTGCTGATATAAATTATAATTACAAAGAAGCATATATCACTCTGAGGAAGGGTGATTGAGATTGACCTTGAGGAAGAGGTAATATTAAAAAATGTGATTGTTACGAGGTTAGGTAGTTCCTTGTGGCAAAGGTGAAAATAGAGTTTCTTGAAATTGTCAATCTTTTTCTTTATTATCATATCAAGTGAAATTTCTAGTTTAAACTTATCATGCCATCTTAGTGGTTACTGCAGGTGTGAGATACCATGTATCCTTACACTAGTCCAGTTCACTTAATCGTACGCCTTTCATGTGATGGTGGCGTTGGTTCTCAACTCCTTTTTTCTTTAGTTACTAATGACACATATTGCCATCACAGGCTCGGTGATCATATAGGAACAAAGTCACGTTGGGACACATTCATGCCATATTTCTATTATATGAAGTAATTTCGAGTGTATTCCGTTTCATCTACTGCAACTCTTGGGGGCTGTGAATGCCATATGGGTATACGCAATGAAAATGATAAGTGCTTATTTTCTTTTTTTTTTAAACAATATCTGTCAGACGGTTATAGTTTTTGATAGATCCAAATATCTTGCAAATTCATTGGAAATTGCCTTGAAGCAATAAACCTTGTGATGGAAAATTTTGGCTAGTCAAACTGAGTTGAGATGCATTTGTGATGGGATACACACATGGTATTCGTGCATGTAATACAGATTTGTTAAACGTCTGAAAGAATTTGGCATGCACTTGGACTAAAAGCATATAAAGAGTTAAAGAAGTTACTGGTCCAAACTCATGCTAAAGTAGCTCATAATTTTCCAATTCCACAGTGAGAATTTATTTCTATGATTTAATTTGCCTGAGTGCTTTTATCTAGGTATGTGGTGATTAGGAATAGCTGTTTATTCATCTTACATTAGGCCATCAGCATTGTTGAAAAGTGTGGTGAGTTCATATGCTGGTAATTACTGAGAGATAGAGTTCAAATCTCTTTGACATGCTAACATGTTTGTTCATTGAGGTGCAGAAAAAACTAGAAAAAGAGGCCGTTTTCCAAACTGTTACAGTATTTAAAACCAACCTGCAATCTAGTAGCAAGTATTTCTAACGCGCATGTGCTCTCTTGAATGGAAATAGAAAGATTTGTTCTCATTGTTGGTCATGTCACACAACATGTTGATATTGTCAATCGACTTATCAGACATTCACTTAGCAGCTATATGAAATTTCTCATCATATGAGTTTGCTAATCCAATGTTGGAGGTCTTAAGGAAATTGTTCACAAGTTAGTGAATGGCTTATCAAAATTGGTCCAAATATGTCCAATGTTCGGATGTAGGTGCTGAGTCCTGAAGTCGATCTTTTGATCTCCAGTACATAACTAGGGTAAGCACTGCAATCATATATAGTAGAAGCCATGTCACACTTTGTTTATATAGTAAATTTAAACAGCTTTTTGTCCATGGATTCCTTGAATCCATATTAGACAGGCATGCCTGACTCCGGAAACAGACTGTCTTCTATTTCTCTAGCATTGGAAAGTTGTTAATTTTAAATATATTTTTTCTGATTCGGGTGCCTTTGATATCCCGCAGAGGATGATACTAGCATTCCTTCTGAGATCAAAGTTCCGATTCTGGAATCCTTCTACCGTCACATCTACAATCCTGATTGGCATTTTTCTTGTAAGTTAGTTGTATACAAATTATTCATTTAAACTTGTCTTTTTTGCTACTTTGTTTTTTCATATATATTGAATGATTGGCTTGCTCTAGTTTGTTCAAACAGTAGGACATTGTGAAACAATGTTTTATGTTTATGTAGGTTTTCTGGTAATGCATTTGTTCTCGACCAATGCATTGTCACATAGGATGTGATTGAAGAATCATTGTACATACTGAAAATTCCATTTCGAGGAATTAAAATTCCTAACCCAACTGTATTTCACAGAATTGACAAATGATCCATAGTTCCCACTAAGGTCATTTATGGGATACCAAGACAAATACACCATTTATTAAATGAGGGTGCATATGGAATCTGTCTGAAATTTAGCTCGTCTCTGTATTTGTTGGTAAAATCTAGTCAAATATGTGGTTCAAAACCTTACGGGGACTATGCAACTTATTCCTGTGTACCTGTAGATAAATTGTCGCAACAGTGGTATGTTTGTAGGTGAATTAATTGCATGTTTGCAATACATCTTCTATGGTTGCACAAGGAGAGGAAGTCTCTTGTATACGTATAGTTGTGTTATAGCATTTAAATGAGGACTTCATTGCTATAGCAGCCATGTGCCAGAGGTTTTCCTTGAATTGATCGTTAAACATATTGGAACGATAGTTTGATCTACTTCAAATTAATATGTTTAAGCTTTCCTATTCCTCATCTTGGATCTCAACTGGGAAAGATGCACGTGGAATTTAAAGATCATACAAAAATGGTAATATTCTTGTGGACCATGATTAATAGTTTTTATTGGCTTTATTTTGCGTTACACTGCCTTGGTTTATAATGACCATGCTGATGATTAAAAAGAAATAAAGAGCTTGATATACTACTAAATAGATCTTGTGTTTGAGTTTAAATGCGAGCAAGTAGTGATATTATCTTGTTTCTGCATTAGTCCTGTTATGTATTCTCTTGTAAACCCCGTACATTCTTTCTTGATTTCTATAGGTGGTTCAAAAGAATATAAGGTTCTGATGGATAAATTTCACTATGTTTCAACTGCATTTCTGGAACTTGGTAAAAGGTTGTTTCTAACTCTATCTCAAATGCAGCTACAAATTTGTATTAAAATTCTTGGTGTGCTCTGTTTCAACTACTAATATTGATGGCGGTAACCTTGCTTTTTTTTTAATTAGTATTGGCGGAAGTGACCTCTCAAAAATCCTGTCCAGGAGTAATAGGAGACTGAGGTTAACAGTTGATACAAATTAAAACTTTTATCAAGCAGCTAACACATGGCATAGAAGTTACAATTACTTGAAAGATATAAGATAGCTTACCTTACTTTTATGTATAGTCGGTGTTCTGGTTTTCAGAAAAAATAATATTAAATATTTGCTTTTCCAGTTATCAGGACGCAATTGAAGATATCACCAAGAGGATGGGTGCAGGGATGGCAAAATTTATATGCCAAGAGGTCGGTGACCCCATGGCTTGTGCTTTTAGTTACATTTCTTGTCAAACGGATTTACTTCCATGTTATTACTCACCACTTTTATGCTCTGTTTTAGCATACTGATAATCCTCTAGCAGTTGTGTTCTCTGTACTTCATAATGCTAGTTGCTTTTACCGCAGGATTTTGTATGCATGCTAAAGGGAATGTTTCTCGATTTTATCTTTTACTTAAGTTCAGCTTGTTTTCTTCTAAAGTTCATTATAAACTCAGAAGATAATGTGATGATATCAAGGTTTTAAAAGCCGTTTCGTGCCGAGTATCGGTGAGTCTCAAACTCGAGACGTGCCGACCGTACCGATCGTGCCGTGCCGACCGTGCCGAAAATACGATTTTATCCTTTTAAAAATTAATTAAAAATAAAAAATAAAGTACATAATAATTTATAAAAAAAATTCACACGTAATTCATAATTACTTTATAAAGCACATGATAATGTTATATTTAATTTATATCTTTGCGGACACAAAGTTAGGAAAAAAAAAAAATCTAACTTTATGCCTGTGAAAAAATAAAGTTTAAATAAAATAAACAAATATTAAGTACAAAAAAAAAGAAAGCCTTCGATGTATTAAGTAAAACCCAAAAAAAAAGCGAAAAAAAAAACAAAAAAAAAAAAAAGGAAATGCCCATGAAGGGCTGACATTCTTGGGCAATTTCGTTCCTGTGTCGCCCGTGCCTCGTTCCTGTGCCGCCCGGCACGGGCGGCACAAGAACGAAATTCTACTCCGTGCCGCCCGTTTCGGGCGGCACTGAGCGGCACGTCCTAGCCTGTGCCGGACGGGCCGGTGCTGGATTCTATCGGATCCGGCACGTGCCGGGCGGCACCGAGCGTGCCGCCCTACATTTTAAATCTTGGATGATATCAACTATGAAAAGTGCCGCCCGGCATTTTAAACCTTGGATGATATCAACTAATCTCATAATGTCACTTGATGATATTAATGAGGTTGGTTATATATTATGGGCGTATTCTTATAGTATCGATTTCTAGCCTCGTTTTTAGATTTATCTCTCTTTGATTTTGTTATCCCGATTTCAAGGTTATCTGATGAAACCTACCAACTAGTAGGGCTGTGCATCGATCCTAAGTTCCTAACCACATCAGACCAAATCAAATATGGTTTTGGACTAGGCAGGCCCACTAACATACTGTAGGATCAAGAACGGCATGAATATAGATCAAGATGTTCATCTTCTCAATGTTTTCTGGTGTCGTACTTATCTGGTGTCGTACTTATCTTTTATTTGCTGGCAATACAAGAAAATTCACCATCCTTCCTATCATACCAAGAATACAATAGAGCTATGTTTTCTAGGCCGAGCCGAGCCGAACTGAGTTTCGGTAAACTCAGATCCCAACACATGCCGATGGTGCTATTCCGACCGTATCGATATACATTTGTTTGTATTTTTAAAAATAAAAGTTAATTTAAAAATATTCAATTATAAGATTTTTGACAAGTACCATGCCAACCACTGCCGGAACAGGCCCGTGCCACTCGGCACGGACTGTCCCGTCAGGCACCTAAAACCATGAATAGAGTATAGCAACAGTTTCAAAGAAGAATGTGATTGGTGTGAGTGGTCGATAGTTTATCTTGTTTGCTCCAAAGTTATGCATCTTTTCCTAGATTGGGAACTAGACAGCTAGTATAAAAACAATTGTAGAAACCATGTTTTTCGGTGTCGGTCGGCACAGCCTGTGCCAAGTGGCACGCGCCTATTTCGGTAGTTGTCTGCATGGCACAAACCAATTCGGCACGTGCCAAAAAATTTTATATTTGAATTTTTAAATTAATTTTCTTGTTTTTATTTTTTTTTAAGTTTTAAGAAATAAAAAAAAATGTACATCGGCAAGGTTGGCGCGGCACTATCGGCACTGTTGACACGTGTTAGGATCTTAGTTTACTGAAACTCGGCTCGGCTCGGCTCATAAAACCTTGGTCATATTTAGTAATATCACTTTGAAAAGTCATGTAAAACTAAATAATACGTTTTTATGTTTGATACTCGTGCAAAGATGCAGTTAACAAATCCATGCATATAAACTTGGAAGGATAAGAGTTCTTGAGGGTTTCATTTGTTAGTGACGATCTTTTTGGTTATGTACACTATCAAAAGTATCTGTAGTTGATAATTCAATCACATACAAGAGATTTGTCTCAACTAAGTTACTAAACAACAAAACATAACAATTATTAAATCCAAAGTAGATATAATCTTTATATACAGACTCAAATCAACTTAACCAATCGAATCGCTCCAACAAAATTAAACTCAAATTAGTAACCACCCTATACTAGTTTTGCTAAACCAAACTATACTAGTTTTGCTAAACCAAACTTGAATGTGGTCTTCTTTGGAAACCACAGGGAGGAAAGAGGAGCGCCAAAGCTCTTAAATTCCATAGTGAATTATCCATTTATTTGTGTAAACTCCCCTCTCACATTCTAACGAATCACTTTGACTACAATGTGATTCATAAATGATAGTGGATATTAGGCTTAACATTTATAGCTTTTAAGTTTATGATTTTTGAGCTAAGTTCTTGTTAAAACCATGGTTTGACGTAAAGCGTGCCGACCGAGATGTCTCAGTGCCACCACTTGGCGGCACCTGAACGGCCGAAACGGCTGTTTTTCGGCCGTTTCGGTCGGCATGGTCGGCACACTCCTTTTTTTTAAAGAAAATAAGTATCATCGTGTTTATTTGTGAGATAGGTGGATGTATTATGTTCAAACAACACACGGGGTAGATTTACATGCTTTAGATTTCGTTGATCTATTTTATCAACCACAACGACACTCCATTTTGGTAATAATTTATGCAATATATGCTTTGAGTTTTGACAAATGAATGAGATTTTTTTTTGTTATTTAATTTTCATTACTATATATATATATATATATATATTGTACGATTCGACACGGGTCGGCACGGCACGTCTCGAGATATGAGTTTACCGAAACTCGAAACGGCACGGTACGGTAAACGTTGGTTAAAACATTACATTAATCAATTAGAGAACCTAACATTTATATGGTTGATTAAATAAACTTAAATTCAGAAAAGATAATCATGATTATATATTAAAGATGTAATTCAGCTAAACATAGCAACTTTTGTATTTAACAAATTGGTACAACTAACAAGAAACAGATCTTGCCTTTATAAACTTGTTTGGAAGAGTTTGCTGCTAAGAACTTGAGCCCTTGATGTAAAAGTTGACTAGGTGCTCACCAAATGAGTGTGGATATTTATATTCCAAATTCATGATAATGACAAAAATGTAAATAAAAAATAAAATAAAAGACCCCACAAGGGAGTGCGGACATCGGTGACGCATAGGAGAGAACTTGAGACACAAGTCCAAGGCTCAAAGCCTTAAACTTGATGGCGAGACATCATGAAGAGATTGAAGTGCAATCCACTAATTTGTAGAATAGGGACTTGAAGAGATCAATTTGGTTGTCTTTTTTTTTTTAGACTGGTTGGGATGGGCGGGTACAATGGTGGCTGGGGTAAAGCTAAGATATGAAGCAGAGCTTATGAGGAAGAGTGGAGATGGGAAAAAGATTAGAGCTTTTAACTTTTAAGGAAGATTTGAAGACTTGAGAAACGAGTCTCAATAACGGCTGAAAAAT
Source organism: Xerophyta viscosa (assembly GCA_002076135.1). Classification (NCBI taxonomy): domain Eukaryota; kingdom Viridiplantae; phylum Streptophyta; class Magnoliopsida; order Pandanales; family Velloziaceae; genus Xerophyta; species Xerophyta viscosa. Next base: position 666,161 of record MJHO01000090.1, on the reverse strand, counting down.
GAAAATTATTGGGTTCATCTTCAATCCTATCCCTTTCTTTGGAGTTTGGACAGGACTAAAGACTAGTTCATTGGTTAACTTTGGACCATATGCTCACTTGATCAACAATCTGTCTAGTCCAGTTTTCTGAACCTTTCGACCCCTTCTTTTGGTCCGGATTCGGTATTTGCACATGCTAGCAGTAGCAGTGCATTGAATTGCAATACACCCATGATGAATGTTTCTTTAGGATCGATGAGGTCGACGAATAGAGAGATACACAGAAACCGAAAGGCAAACGAAATGATGCGAGAATAATATGGTTCATTCGAAGCCTACGTCCATGGGATAAAGAAGGGAGGATTGTTCCACTATGCAAAGAGGAGTACAAGGTGGAGGCTGTCTTTAGACGGCAACACCTGCTTTTATAGTATTCATGTACATAAATGTCATTAATGCCTGATCGCCTAGAACTGTAACCGGATGGGTAAATAAGGAAACCGATCTCCCTTTATGCTGTGATAAACCTGATTTTGATATCTTTATCTGGCAATGTTACGGTGTATAAAGCGCATTGAATGAACTTTTTGTTTCCTCCTCATCAAGTATAATGTGCGTTCTTTGTTTGTTTATTTGTTTTTCCTTTTTTTATGTCTAACCTGATGGTGGGAGCTAGCTTATGTGTGGTATCAGCATCAAAGAATACGAGGCATGAAAGCCTGACTTTTACTTGTCTAGTTGATATTAACATTCCTCGTTACAGGTAGAAACAGTTGATGACTATGATGAGTATTGTCATTATGTGGCTGGATTGGTTGGATTAGGCTTGTCCAAACTATTTCATGCTTCTGGATCCGAAGATTTAGCACCAGATTCTCTGTCTAACTCAATGGGTTTGTTTCTCCAGGTATATACAGAAGATTCTTGTCTGCCATGTTTGATGCCTGTGACTATTTGAATTAATATATGCTTGGAAATATTTGATTGATATCTTTTTGGAATTGCAGAAGACTAACATCATCAGGGATTATTTGGAAGATATAAATGAAATACCAAAGTCACGCATGTTCTGGCCCCGTGAAATATGGAATAAATATGTGGAGAAACTGGAGGTCTGACCAACAAAATCTTATTTCACTCTCCATTGGTATTCATCAAATATTGGAGTGGAGTCTTAAATTTACTAGCGCTTCATAATTTATTTTCGAAGTAATTGTAGTTAGTTTTTGACTTCATAATTAATACCATATTCCTTTCTTTATTGGCACTTATTTCTGAATAACAAAGGGTATTGGATGGTATTGTTCACTTGTTCAAGTATGCATCCATAATCTACTTTCTCATTGATTGGTAAACTAAATGGACTAACACTCAATTCGTTCACATTCCAGGATTTGAAATATCAAGAGAATTCTGTAAAAGCAGTTCAATGCTTGAATGATATGGTCACTAATGCTCTGATTCATGCTGAAGAATGCTTGCAGTATATGTCTGCTTTGAAAGATCTTTCAAATTTCCGATTTTGTGCCATTCCTCAGGTTTGCATGCAAACTTAATTTGATGGTGCGTGCTGTGTACGTGTAGGTGTTCTGTTTTTGCTTGCATGTAGAAGATTTATGTAGATAAATCTGCTACCTACCTTGTCTTAAAAGGCAATACTTCCCACACCCCCCCCCCCCCCCCCCCTTGGCAAGAGTAATTTGTCTTGTCCGTTGGACTTGATTGATTTGTCCTGAATGGAACTTTTTGCTGTTGTTTTCATCACATGAGCTGTTAAACTGTTTGTTTTTTTGTTCTTAACTTCTACTCAAAGATGAAATAGTGAAGCAAATTATTTTTATCTTGCATTTTCCTTAGCTATTGTTTTCTACAATAAGCATCTTGTAAGCAAAATATGTTTAGAGCTTGTGTTGTCTCTGTACCAGATCATGGCTATAGGAACACTAGCGTTGTGCTATAACAATGTGGAAGTCTTCAGAGGAGTAGTGAAAATGCGGCGTGGTAAGCTGTAAAAATTTGTTTGTCTGTAAGTTCGTTTATTTATCAAAGTTTCCAATAATTCACACCAAACCTCCTTTTGCTCTGTCTTGCCTTCAATGTTCTTTCTTGTTAACTTTGTATATATTATCTTCTTTATAAGGTGCTATCTTTCAAAATATAATAACATGATTATTCATATTCATTGTCTAAGAATATGGAAGCAGTGCACATCACATTAAGATTTGGCATGAAATAGATTAGTAGCCTTCATTCTAGCGGAAATGTGAAATTCAATAAAGTGACTATAATGTGCTCTTTATTCAAGAGTCTCACTTTCTTCGCTAGCAAAAGCTGCACACAACTGCAAGCCTGCAACCTTTAAAGTACAAAATTGTACAATGCCACGGGCCCTTCCTTGTAATGCATATACCATTCGCTAATAGTTTCTCAGATGCAATTCCCTATGTGCATGATGGATGTTCACAGTATATAGCAATGAAGGCAAGAATGTTAAGCATCTTTTTCCACAATAATCTTCAAAAGAGAAAAAAAAAGAATGTTAAGCATCCACATTAATGGTTCAAATTGTTCATCGTGTTCTATGTGTGTTGAACTTCTTAGCAAAACCAAGATGATGGCTTGCTCTAGATTGATCCGGGATGCGCTCGAGCTAGCCTCAAAAGCTCTCTCTACTTGGGCTGACCCTTGGAGGAGTTTGATTTCGGTTTAGAGGATGGTGGGATTTGGCTTGACAGATAGTGGTCTTTGATTTGGCTCGGTTGGAGCTACTTGGAATGATTTTGGTTTAGGCTCTAGTATAGAGCATACTTGAAGCTTGTATAGAGAACAAGACTTTTTACTTGAAGACTAGTGTAGAGAACTAGACTTAATTTTATTATATAAGACCCCAAAGAGGATGTATACAAGAATGACTCATAAGTGAGTCATCAAGGACTAAAATATTCTCCTAATTACATCATTATGTGAAAACACAAAATTAGGAGATAAAAACACATGATAGACACTTGTCAAAACCTTTTAGAGGCTTTTGACACCTGATGGAGTCACAAATGGCTAAGATCACGGCGTCATTTGAACGTTTATGGCAGCCGAATGCAAAGACCCGGTATACCATATAAAGAGAAATTAGTTACCTAATTGATAGGAGGATATTCTAGGGTTTAGGGCGGCGGATTTCTTAGTGTATAAATACTTAGCGCTTAAACCTAAAAGAAAGGACTTTTGCTCTCTCTCAACCCTAATAGTGAAAAGAGTGTTCTCCCTTTCTGTAGGCGTAGGCATCTTCGCCGAACCACATAAATCCGGTACTTTGTAATTATTCTCCGTCCATCATCATCTAATTCCTAAACATCTTAAACCCCGTACTATCATTTGGCGCCGTCTGTGGGAGGAAGACATCGAAGTAATGGGCAATCGAAGATGTGCAACACAAAACGGCTCGGCAATAAACGGTGTTCAGACGAGCGATAGTGGGGCGGAACCCCAGAACTTGGCTATAGCAACTCGCGGTCGCAACCGCAACCGCGCTGACGATCTCCAGGAGCAACATGCCAGTTTGAACGGTTTAATGATTGCACAACCAGCCTCGGCGCCCCTCACACGGGAGGATTTGGATCATTTTCGCAGCGTAATCCAGGTAATGCTCATCACGGCACCCACTAACCCTGTAGCACTCCGGTCGGAGCAACAAGGTGACAGTGGCAGCCGCCGCAATGTATGGGATAGGCTGGGAGCCCGCAGAGGCTCGCCTCCCCAGTGCAGAACCTGGGACGCGACTAGCACGACCATGGAGCGCCGCAAGAGCAAGAACCAAGAAGGTCACCTATACGTAGTCAGGTGGATAGAAGGCAAGAAGCCCCGGTTGCGACTATCGGGATCCCAGCGGAAGAGATACAACCAACCCGGCCGACGAACCGAAGAGGTCGAACGTCATGTTTGACCACTTCCTGTTTACGGGAGACGAGCGTTCACCTTTAACCAAGAGAGTCTTAGAGATTTCGATTCCGTCCGACTTCGAACTGCCAAAACTCAAAAACTTTGACGGCATTGGAGATCCTGAGTCCTATTTACAAAAATATCGAGCGGCGATGCGGTTCAAATGGGTATCGGACGAGCTATGCTGTCTAGCGTTCGACAACACCTTGATCGGGTCCGCCAAATCATGGTGGAAGAATCTTCCGCAGGGCTCGATAGACAACTTCTCTTAGTTGGAGAAGGTATTCATCGCCAACTTCTACTCCAACACTATGATCTACCAAGACAGCCGAATCTTGCTGTCGGTGGTACAAGAAGGCAATGAAAACCTAGCGGATTATTTCAAGCGATTCAACGAAGAAAGAGGAAAAATTTGCAATGCTGATATGGCAGTCATTATGGTAGCCCTGCAAGTTGGCATACGACATCCTAAGTTGCGGGAACGGATCTTTGAGAGCCCTCCTACAGACTTACAAGACATGTACGCCCGGATTAATACTAGAATCAAGTTAGACCGCGCCTTATCTACTACAGATAAGGACAGGAAGGAGACGAAGAAGAATGTTGAAACAAAGGGAGCGAATGCTAAGAAAGAAGATAAGGGTGGTAACACCCCGTGATTTACCTTCAAATCGCCTCAGACGAGCCACCCCATGGAAGTATTAGCCCTCAATCAAGGAGCCAAGTCAAAGCTAGGAACGAAATCCCGAGGAGATACCCAAGTCTTCTGCAAATCCACAACTCCAATACTCATTCCACACTGGACTGCAGGCAACTGTAATAACATCTTAAAACGGCGGAAGGTACAGTGAAGGAGACCGTATGGAGATGACGAACGTCACCAAGTCCACATCACTCCAAGGGAAGAGCACGAAGCCCTCCGAGACGAAGAACGCGCAGTCCGGAAAGACAACGATCAAGGAGCCAGAGGAGACCGCCCAAGTGAGTTGAAGAGGTCAGGAGACAGCGTTTTCCCGACCGAGAGGAAACCAGACAAGTGGCGAAGGAGTGTTAACCCCAACCACTGATTGCGATTCGAAGAGTTCATTGCATTCTGCACTGACCTTCCTACTCATGCATAAGTAGGAGGGAGAAGAAAGCGTTCGGCAAAGAAATTTGCCAAATCCGGATGAAAAAGAAAAGGATAGGATCTCCTTCGTAGGATCTCCTCCGGCCCCGAAGATTTGGTGGGTGTTTCTTTGCCTCATGATGATGCACTCCTTATTTTAATAATCATGGCGGACGCGCAAATAGAAAGAGTGCTAGTGGATGGTGGGAGTGCAGTAGATGTACTATTCTGGGAGGCATTTTTAGTCATGGGCCTAATGACCGACTTCTTAGAAGGATGCAACACGCCGTTGATAGGTTTTTCCGGTGAGTCATTGACTCCGAAAGGGGTCCTACTGCTTTGCGTCACCGTCGGAGAATTTCCGAGACAACGCACTATCCCGATATCATTTGTGATGGTGGAAGCTAACTCGCCATACAATATAATCTTGGGACGACCGGCAATCCACGATTTCAAGGCAGTGGTATCCACATACCACCAGAAAATGAAATTCCCAACCCAAAATGGGATTGGAGAAGTCAAGGGTAACCAACAGGCGGCGAGAAGATGTTTCGTGTCAAGAATAAAGAACAAGTCTATTCAAATAGCGGCCAATGTGGAGATTGACCTCAGGGAGCGGAACGATTGGAGGCGCCGGTAGAAGAAATGTTGGAAGCTGTCCCTGAGCGAGACAAAATCTCGGCGAATCATCCAAGGAGGATCTACACTAACAGAAAAGGAGCGAGAAAAGCTGCAGAAATGCATGCAGAAGAACGCTGGAGTGTTCGCCTGGGAGCCTCCGGACATGGTTGGTGTGGACTTAAAGATCGCCACCCACCAGTTGCATCTTTCATCTAGCGTTCGGCCAGTCAAACAACCGCTTCGAAGCTACTCTGAGGAGAAGAAGATAGCAGCGAGAGCGGAGGTGCAGAAACTACTTGAGGCGGGATTCATCGACGAAACCCAATTTACTTCCTGGTTAGCAAATGTAGTTATGGTTAAAAAGTCGAACGGCAAATGGCGTATGTGTAAACTTCACTGATCTAAATAAACATTGCCCAAAGGATAATTATCCTTTGCCGCGCATTGATTATCTGGTGGACTACGTGCGGATATGAACGATTATCTTTCCTAGATGCTTATAGCGGATATAACCATATCAAAATGAAGAGGTGTGAAGTTTGTCAAAGGCATGCTAACATCCTCCACTTACCTCCTACGGATCTAATATCCATCAGCGGATCTTGGCCATTTGCTCAGTGGGGGATGGATATAGTAGGACCACTGCCAGTAGCAACGCAAGGCCGTAAATTTATCATAGTCGCCATCGAATATTTCTCCAAGTGGATAGAAGCGGAACCACTCACGGCGATAACAGATAATAATTGTTGGAAATTCTTTTGGAAAAATGTTATCTGCAGGTGCGGGCTTCCTCTAGTACTCATTACAGATAACGACACTCAGTTTAAAAGCAACATCTTCGCAGAACAATGCGAAAGATACAAAATAGAACACCGATTCTCATCTGTATATCACCCCAAGCAAACGGGCTGGTGGAGATCGCTAATCGCACCATTATATCAGGATTACGTTCCACCCTAGAGGAGAAAGGAGGAAGCTGGCATGATCTACTTCAAACGGTGCTGTGGGCTTATAGAACCACCCATAGAAAAGCCACTGGAGAAAGTCCTTTCTATCTGGTATACGGGACAGAAGCTGTCCTCCCAGTCGAAATAAGCGAGCCGACTCTCCGAACATGGGCGAACGCTGAATCTAACGGCGAACAGCTCAGAGTCGAGCTCGATCTTATAGATTAAAAAAGGGAAGAAGCAACAATACGAGTGGAAGCGTATCAACTCCAAACCGCTAAATACTACAACAAGCGAGTAAAGCCCCTAGAATTCAAACAAGGGGATCTAGTTCTGCCCAGAATTTTGGGAGTCCAGGATTCTGGGAGCAAGAAGTTAACCCCCAAATGGGAGGGTCCTTTCCAAGTTGCAAAAGCAAAAGGGCGAGGGTCGTACAGAATCAAGCGCATGGACGGAACTACCGTTCACAACACATGGCATGCGAGCAATCTGAAAAGATTCTATCAATAACAGATTTAAAGAATGGCAAACACCAACAGATACGGGAAGAAAATACATAGCATCAAAACAGCAAAACATTACCCTGCACGCCAGGGAATTACACTGTATACTCGCCAACGGGCTGAACAGTGATAGTACAACTGTTACAATGTCTAGAAACATGCCCCTGGAGGAGGAGGAGGGCTACTGACAGAGGTCCGCTCGTTCTCAATGGACTCGATCACCGAGGATGCTACCAAGACATCTTCCGGATTCGCGGCGGGGAACTGGCGGAGTAATCGATCGGCCCAAACCTGACGTGCTGCATTCAGGTACAAGGGGACCGCTTCTCGTTTCGACTGATCCTTGGCTAGCTCCTAGTCATCCTGGCGACTAACTGCTGCCGAGCGCTCGACTTGAAGCTCTGACTGAAGACTGTCGCGCTCAGCAGTTACCACCTTCAACTGCACAGCAAGTTTCTGGGCATATGCCTCCGTTGCCGCCTTAGCAGCTTCATGAGCAGAGGAGGAGAGTGCAGAGTCACCTGCAGGCGGTTGATCTCCGTGCATGCAGCAAATTTCTCCTCCAACCCAGAAACAATTGCTTCCAATGACTGAAGACGCTCATCCTTAGAAGCCAGCCGCCCCTGCATGGCAGCGTTCTCCTTCAGAGCGTTCATCAGCTCTGTCTCGATAGATTGCAGCTGAAGGCGGCCACGGGCTAGTACTGCCTGCAATTCTCGGAGCCAGCCGACCGACTGAGAAATGAAGAAAAGATTATCTAAATAGGGATAACAAAAGAAACATCCCAACACAAAATATAAAGAGGGAGACCACTAACCGCTTCTGTGGACCCAAGAAAGCCTTAGAGGATCCGGTGATCAGTGCTAGATGCCAAAGCGGCGAGCGCTTGCGCTTCAACCCGCGATAACTACTGCGGATAGCGGCGCCGACCTCCTCACCAGTGTCGGCAAGGAAAGGCAGCTCGACCGGGGGCGTTTGGCCTGGGGAAGGTGCTGACTCCCCCGAAGTAGTTGAAGCAACAGAAACAAAACAGAAGGGATGGAAGAAGTTAAAGAGGCAGAAAGCGAGGAAGCAGAAGCAGAAGAGGACGAAACAAAAGACAATGAGGCCAAATTCAAACCTCTCAAAAGAGAAGCGCGAAGACTGGCCCGTGTAGAACTAGATGGAGAAAGAGAGAAGGAATGAGAAACAGAAGCATCCGGGGAACCGCTAATCGTAGCTAGTGAAGGGGGAGCGACTGACGAACCTACGACAGCGGGGGAGAGAAGACGGTGCAAGAGAACCGGCAGAAACTCCAGGAGAAGAAAAAGAAGAAGTAATATCGACAAGGAGTTGGGGGAGATCCTCCAGCGGATCCCCCCGAAGAATACCTGAACCTTCTCGGTCAGGGGAAGAAGAAGAAGAACGAATTTCAATGGAGCCTATTAGCCCTGAGGAAATGGCGGGAGAGGGAGTGGAAGGCGTCTGGAAGGAAGAACGCGTCCGTCGACGCCGCGGCGAGCGAGGAGCGCTAGCTTTCCTCTTTTGGATTTGGCGCATTGTGGCCTGAAACACAGGTAATATATATCACTACTCAACATACATAAAGCAAAAAGATGACTTCAATGCAACTCACCGAAAGAGGAGGAGCTTTTTCTGGAGTAATAGCAGCAGCAATAGTGGTAGCGGTAGCAGCAACAGCGAAAGTAGCAGTGGTAGCAAGGGTGGCAGTAGTAATAGCATTAGCAACAGTGGTGGCAGTAGCAGCGGCAACACTTGATTCCTCCAAAGACACAGGGGGAGCTGGTAAAGCAAGAGGTTCGAGGGGACTTTCTTCCCCTAGAGTAGGAGGCGGAGATAACTCCACATGAGGCTCATCTTCTACGGGATCAGACTTGGAAGCAACCTTCATCTCCACAGTCAAAAAAATAACAGGAGGAACAAACCGAGCATCAGCCGCCGGCTCTCGTTCGTTGGATCAACTTGAGGTAGCAGACCGAGAAGGCGCAACGAGCGGTAGTTCATCCTAGAAACGTCAATCTGGCCGATGGGCGTGGTCCTGCGGAACCCGTTAATCAACTCATTCCACTGGCGATCCACCTCTGCCGGAGGAGAGAACAAATCGACAGGGGGCTCACCCCATTGCTGAGGACATTCTCCCAGCCATCAATCGTAACAGGAGTAAGGTAAAAGAATTTCTGTCTCCAGCTATTGTGCTTAGTGGGGTACCCGAGGACGATGGTACGACCAGGATGGCGAACAATAAAGTAAAACTGAAGAATACCGACGTGCACATAGCGGATGTCGAAAAGATAGTGGAATAATTCGACGGTGGGTTCAGACCAACCCACCGACAGAAAGCAAGGAACCCAATAATGGCCCTTCTGGCATTGGGAATTAATTGGGAAGGAGCTAGGCGGTAGTGATAAAGTAGTAGGGTGAAGAAAGGAAAGAAGGAAATCCCGATGCCGGCAAGCAGGCAACCGACATAAAGGTAGAACTCCCCGGTCCGGGTTGATGGGCCCGATCGGAAGGGCTGGGCCGCTGCACAAGATACTCAGAAGGAATGCGATTGGAAAGTCGGAACTCAGATATCTCACCCGCAGTAATGGTGCTCTGAATGTGATAAACACCTTTATGATCGGAGCGAGACGAGGACGCCATTGAAGCAAACTCAAGAGAAGAGAAGGGCTGAAGAAGCAAGAAGCGCGGGAAAAAAATTCGAGAGGACCAAAGAAGAAGAACAGTGAATATCGAAAAGGTAACCGTAAGGGGGACTGTAACAGCAGTAATGACGGTGATAATAAAAATCATAACCAATTTTCGAGAATATCTTCGGTGGTTACACGGATCTCTACGTATCTGCAACATCACAACAAACACGCTAAGTATCTACCACTGAGAACGAAGACTGAAGGGGGCGAACGTTGCAGAAAAATTAAAATCGCGGAAGCGGATCGATAGTCTGTACAGCAAAGCAGAGGAAAACGACAAGAAATGGAGAGCGGTCTGGAATTGCACTAGCAGGGGGAGAGCAATTTAACATTGGCAAGGGAGAACGCTAAACACTCTTCAAATGTCATCCAGAATAGCTAAACAGCAGAATTATAAATCGAAGTGGGAGAACACTACTAACAGGACAGTTTGAAAGACCTTCATAAAGGTCCTCCAAACTTGGGGGCTTATGATAGTCACAAATGGCTAAGACCACGGCGTCACCCGAACGTTTATGGCAGCTGAACGCAAAAATCCGGTATACCATATACAGAGGAATCAGTTACCTAATTGATAGGAGGATATTCTAGGGTTTAGAGCGGCGGATTTCTTAGTGTATAAATACTTAGCATCTAAACCTAAAAGAAAGGACTTTTGTACTCGGCTCTCTCTTAACCCTAATAGTGAAAGGAGTGTTCTCCCTTCCCGTGGACGTAGGCATCTTCGCCGAACCACGTAAATCCGGTGTTTTGTGATTGTTCTCCGTCCATCATCGTCTAATTCCTAAACATCTTAAACCCCGTACCATCAACACCTTAGAGGAACATTTAGATACCTTAATGACACTTGTAATAAAGTAAGAAAATAGGTTAAAACAAACTTAATTACATTTTTTGTCAAGTTTCTTGCTCGTGCGCCCAGGTGGTCTGGTCGTACGCCCAGTGTGTCGGAGCGTTCACCGAGACGAGCGTTCTCCCTTCCCAAGAGTGTTCTCCCAGAGAGCGTTCTCCCGACGAGCGTTCTCCCGGAGAGTGGTGGAATATCTTCATATGGATTTGGTTTTGTTTGGATTCTCTTTGATAAGGTCTTGAACTTGCTTGGATTTGGATTTCTTCATGTTGAGAAGAGATAGGCGCGGCATGCGCAATTTTGGTGTAAGAGCCTTGACTTGGCCGAGAGTTGGCCGAGCTTCTTGAACTTGGATGTTGGCTAGGATCCTCTTGGATCAATACTCCCCTTTTACAAGCCAAATGCTCCTGCATTTGATTTTGTCGGGGCTTGGATTGAGTTGGTCGGGGTTTGACCCGAATTGGTGCTTGGTTGATGGCTAACAAGGAAAGTGCCTCAAAAGAAGAAAGAGCAACACGCTTGTTCTTTGAAGTATCCGGAGGTAATCCTCGAACTAGATACTCCTTGTTATCCGTCACCAAGCGATATTGAAGATCGCGCCGATAGTAGATCGCGTCACGGTCATAGAGATATGAACTCCCGAGAATAACTTGACACACATCCAAAGGTACGATGTCATAAGTAACTTCGTCGATGAAAAGTTCTTGGAGATAGCAAACTTGAGAGTACATTGATCTTTCACCCGCACCCGTTCTCCTTGAGTAAACCACCCAAGATGAGATGGATTTGGATGTGGCTTCACCTCGAGTCCAAGTTTGTCAACCAACTCTTGTGAGATTAGATTCTTTTGGCTCGCGGGATCAAAGACGGCTTCTACCACCTCTTGTTTGACTTGGATCTTGAGACGGAACGCCTCATGCTCCTTGTCATGAATATTATGGATCATAAGGGCCAAGGTAGGATCGGCTTCTTCGACGGTCTCCAAGTTGGTTATCTCCTCATCAAGCTCCTTGTTGGTGACTATAGTGGCTCGGGGCTTATTCTTTTCCTGGATTTCTTTTGGAACAAGCTCGGGATGAAGATTCCAACATCGAACTTTGGTGTGGCCAGATTTCTTGCAATAGTCGCAAGATATCATGCTCCCTCTCTTAGACTTGAGATCTTTGGTTGCCTCAGGTTGAGAGGACTGATTTGAAGAGGTATTTGTTGAATGAAATGACTTCCTTATCCTCATCTCCTGATACATTGTATATATACAAGAAATTCAAATGACCCAAATACCCTTTGCTCTTTAACACTTCCCCTCAAGTTGGAGCATGTATATCAAATGCTCCTAACTTGTTACAATATAACTCACACGAGGATCTCGGAGGGACTTAGTCATCAAATCAGCTAATTGATCATTAGACCCCACAAAAGAAGCGACTATTTCTTTAGCTTGTATTTTCTCTCTAATAAAATAGCAATCAATCTCGATGTGTTTGGTCCTCTCATGGAAGACAGGATTTGATGCAATATGGAGAGCCGCTTGATTATCACATATGAGTTTCATAGGTGCACGATCTGTTAACTTTAACTCCGTCAACAAATGTCTCAACCATATTAGTTCACATGTGGTTAAGGCCATAGCTCTATACTCTGCTTCTGCACTAGATCGAGCTACTACATTTTGCTTTTTGCTTTTCCATGAGATCAGATTACCTCCAAAGAATATGCAGTAGTCAGAGGTGGACCGCCTATCAGATGGAGATCCGGCCCAATCGGCATCTGTATAGCCAACTACCTCAGTGTGTCCATAGTCCTTATATATTCCTCTTCCTGGGGCTCCCTTGAGATAGCGCAATATACGAACAACTGCCTCCCAATGGCTCTCATGGGGTGAGTTCAAAAACTGACTAACAACACTCACTGCAAAAGATATATCCGGACGAGTAACAGTGCGATAATTTAATTTCCCTACAAGTTTGCGATAACGTCTTGATCAAAAAACAGCTCCCCCTGATTTGGCTTGATATTAGGGTCCATCGGAGTATGAACGGGTTTGCAACCAAGCATACCAGCTTCCTCGAGCATATCTAATACATACTTTCTCTGGGAAATACAAATACTCTTCTGTGATCGGGCAACCTCAATACCAAGAAAATATCTAAGAGGGCCTAAATCCTTAGTGTGGAACTGTTGATGTAAGTACGTTTTAAGCAGTGCAATGCCATCAAAATCATCCCCAGTAATCACAATATCATCAACATAAACTAGCAAAAGGATACGATATCCTATTTCTGCAACCCGATAAAACAAGGAGTGATCTGTGCTACTTCGATTTAACCCAAACTGCATCACAACAGCACTAAATCGGTCAAACCATGCTCGAGGGGACTGCTTCAGTCCATATAATGCTTTCTTCAGGCGACAAACCATACCAGACATCTCCCCCTGAGCAACAAAACCAGGTGGTTGCTCCATATACACCTCTTCGGATAGATCACCATGAAGAAAGGCATTCTTAATATCCAACTGATGTAAAGGCCAATGAAACATAGCAGCAAGTGATAGAAATAAGCGAATGGAGGCGATCTTGGCTACCGGAGAGAAGGTGTCACAATAATCTAATCCATAGATTTGTGTGAATCCTTTCGCTACAAGACGTGCTTTCAACCTGTCAACTTTGCCATCAGGAGACACCTTTACAGTAAAGATGCAACGACAACCTACAGTAGATTTTCCAGATGGAAGGGATACAAGCTCCGAAGTTCCATTAGTGTGCAGAGCTGACATCTCCTCCGCCATAGTGGATCACCACCCAGAATGAGCAAGTGCCTCTGCAACAGACTTAGGTATAGAGATAGAGGAAACTGAAGCAACAAAGCATTTGAATGAAGAGGAGAGAGAGTCATAACTAACAAAATTAGAGATAGGATGAGTAGTAGACTGACGATATACAGAGGGACAAGTGCGAGATTCCTTACGCAAGGCGATGGGGAGATGAAGGTCATCAGAAGATAGAACTGGATCTGAAGTGGGCGGAGTTGACTCCGGGGGTGAGTTCGATGATTGATCTGATGATCTGTCCACTTGTAGGGGTTGTTGCCGTGGCCGTCGATGATATACCTGCAGTTTAGGTCTATCCAACATAGAAAAAGGAGGTGATGCATGTAGCTCTTTAGACACAATTGGAGAAAATGTAAGAATAGGTAAAGGCAAAGCATCAGATAGAGACTCATGAGTAGTAGATGGAGCTGAATAAAATGGGGTGGACTCAAAAAAGGTCACATCAGCACAAACAAAGTAACGTTTCAGGTCTGGAGAGTAGCAACGGTAACCTTTTTGTAGACGATGATACCCTAAAAAGATACACTTCAATGATTTTGCGGAAATGTTATCATTACCAGGAGATAGTTGATGGACAAAACATGTAGAACCAAATATGCCTAGTGGAAGCACATGCAATACATCTTTTGGAAAAAGAATTGAAAATGGAATCTGACCATTTAATACAGAGGAAGGCATGTGATTGATAAGATAACAAGCAGTAAGAATAGCATCATCCCAAAAAAGAAATGGAACATGCATATGTAAAAGAAGAGTACGTGCCGTTTCAACCAGATGTCTATTCTTCCGTTCAGCAATACCATTTTGTTGTGGTGTATATGAACATGACGATTGATGAAGCATGCCTTTGGATGACATAAAAGACTGAAACGACGCAGAAAAGTATTCCCTAGCTTTTTCACTACTCAGAATATGAATAGGGACTCCAAATTGAGTTTGAATTTCTGCACAAAACGATGTGAAAATAGAAAATAATTCCAAGTGACCTTTCATTCGGTAGACCCATGTCATACGAGAATAGTCATCAATGAACGTGACAAAGTATCGAAAACCAAGTTTAGAGGTGACCCGACTAGGATCCCATATATCAGAGTGAACAAGTTGAAATGTAGAAGTAGCACGTTTACCACAAGTACTTGGAAATGTAGTATGACAGTGTTTGCCAAACTGACAAGACTCACAATTTAACTCTGAAACACTTGACAACTGAGAAACCATCTTCTTCAAGTTGGATAGAGAGGGATGTCCTAACCTGCAATGCATTTGCATTGGAGATGCAGCCACTGTGCAGGTTGGTGGAGATATAGATGCAACTGAAGTAGACAGATAATAAAGACCATTGGACTCACGCCCCGTACCAATTATCTTCCCAGTCTTCAGATCCTGTATAAGTGTACATAAGTGGGATAGAACGTGACAGAACAATTGAGATTTTTTGTTAGTTTACTAATAGAGATCAAATCAAATTGAAAATTAGGAAGATAAAACATAGAGGATAATGGTAATGTAGAGGTAGGTGCAGCTGATCCGGAGGCATGGCCAGTAGCAATGGAACCGTTGGCAGTTGTGACATTAGGCAAACATGTAGAGTGCTTCAAGTGAGTAAACAACGACTCATTACCGGACATGTGATCCGTGGCACCTGAATCAAGAATCCACGAGCCAAGTGTAGAGGATGATGATTGTGAGAGGCATGCTTTCTGGGTCTCGATCTGAGAGAGAGATGTCACAATCGGTGTTATTTGTTGTACACTTTGGAACTGAAGAAGACGGGTATAGTTGGCACTTTGAGAGATTCCACCGGAATCGCTATAGTTGGCACTTTGAGAGACATGCTTTCTTCCTTCCTCTCTTTTTTTTCTTAAGGAGGAAATTCATTCGGCTGAAAGAAATTCAGGGAGGAGGAAATTCAGTCGGTTGGAAGAAAGATGACAATTGAATTTCTGTCGGAAACGCGTATGCGGCAGCGCCGTACAAGGACGAGGGCGGCGAGACGGCCGGTGACGACGGGGACGAGGCGAGATCAGACGCCGGAAGACACCAGGAGGGACGGGAACGGGCGACGCCAAGAGAGCTGCTCAGGATGACGACGGAACAGTTGCACGGGCGCAATAGAGACGAGGGTGCACGGCCAGAATGGTGTGACGGTGGCACGGCCGATCTGAGTGGTGCGGAGACGACAGCGGGACAAAGATGGCAGTCGCGTGACAGAGATGACGGAGCGGCGGCGCGGTTCAGAGACGACGAAATGAAGACGGTGGCTTGATAGGAACGGATTTGAGACTAGATTGGAGGGAATACGAGACAGCGGCGCAGAGATACGGTTGTAACGGCGGCGTGGCTTGGACGACGTGAGGACGGCGACAGCTCGACAGAGACGGCAGCTCGAGATCTGACGAAGAAGGAGATGAGAACGGCCGGAGACTATGAGATCCGACGAATAAGAAGATCCGGAGAGAATGACGGTCGGAGACGAAGAAGATCCGGCGAGAATGACGACCGGAAGGTGACGATGTGGCCCGGAAGAAGGAGCAATGCTGTGAGACAGAGAAACAACCGCGAGAAGACAGGGAGCAGCGTGGCAGCTCAGCGGTGGTGGCGGCGGGGTGTCACGAGCGCTAAAGGTAGGCTCTAGATACCATGTTGAATTAAATGACTTCCTTATCTTGTTGAATGAAATGACTTCCTTATCCTCATCTCCTTATACATTGTATATATACAAGAAATTCAAATGACCCAAATACCCCTTTGCTCTTAACAGTATTGTTGAGCGGAGAGGACTGCTTAGTTGCAGGTCCGTGACTCTTGGAAAAGTTGGTGGCTGTGAGCTTCGCCTTGCGCTCCCAAGCGGAAGCCATACGACATGCATCGTCGATGTTGCTAGTTGGCCAGCTTTTGAAATCCTCTCGATGTTGAGGAATGAGTCCAGCTATGTACTTGCGGAACACCTCGGGTTCATGCTCGTTGATGCCTAAGCCGAGGGCTCGTCGACGGAACTCTGAAGTATACTCTTGCACTGATTGGTCCCGAGATTGCCGGTAGAATAATCATTGGCTCCAAAGCTTTTTCATGTATCCAACGGGTAAAATTGACACCGTATAAGATGCTTGAAAACCTCCCAAGAGATTCCTCGCACATCATGGTATCGCATATAAGTATCCTACCATAGCAATGCATGAGAAGACATCTTTAGACGAGCCAATGATAACTTTTGCAAATCATTATAATCATGCAAAGCAAAGTATGATTCTAATTGGTCTAGCCAAAAGTCGAGTTTCTCACCGGATAGAGTTCCATCGTAGGTCGGCAAGTCAATTGTGGCTTCGACTTTGACTGGACATCCCGTGCTTCCTTCACCTCCAAAGACGCTTCCTCCGATGAAGTCTTGAGCTGGTTCCTTTCCCGGGCGGTGAGACGTAGAAGGACCTTCCATCGAGGGATAGAGTGCGTTCGGTGCACCATAAGGTGGAGGGATGGACTGAAATGCCATTGTCATAGGCGGCATAAAGAGGCTTGGATCTGGATATATTGGGGCAGCGTTGGTTGCTGGATTTTTTTCAGAACTTGCTGGAATAGCCGAAACAGAGAGCTTCTTCAGCTCGGCTTGAACAGAATTTTGCCCGGTTGATCCAGAACTTATCGGTGACTGCTTTGGATGGTTTTTGGACTGTATAGTAGGTGTAGCTGCTGTAACAGGAGCTGAGGTTGCTGGAATTTGCTGGGCTTGAAGTACAGTCGCATTTGACTTGTTTTGAGCTGCGACGTTAGCAAGCATTTCGTCGAGCTTTTGGTGTACAATGGCTTGACGTTCATCTCGTTGCACTTGGGCTTGTAAAAACTAAGATAAAACATTCGTAAGCGGCGCAATTTGCTCAATTAGAGACTTATTTACCTCAGCATGTTTAGATTGTTCTTGGACTTCTACTGGAGGCACATTCTTCTCCGAAGGTGTAGGCAAGTCCATAGCTCCGGACAGTGCTTCGTTGTACGACCGAGTATATTAACGCCTTTGTTGGCTCATGTGCGAGCTACACCACCATCACAAAGACAACCTTAGCTCTGATACCACTTGATCTGGGATGCGCTCGAGCTAGCCTAACAAACTCTCTCTACTCGGGCTCACTCTTGGAGGAGTTTGATTTCGGTTTAGAGGATAGTCGGATTTGGCTTGACTGAAGCGTGGTCTTTGATTTGGCTCGGTTGTAGCTACTTGGAATGATTTTGGTTTAGGCTCTAGTATAGAGCATACTTGAAGCTTGTATGGAGAATAAGACTTTTTACTTGAAGACTAGTGTAGAGAACTAGACCTAATTTCATTAGATAAGACCCCAAAGGGGATGTATACAAGAATGACTCATAAGTGAGTCATCAAGGACTAGAATATTCTCTTAATTACATCATTATGTGAAAACACAAAATTAGGAGATAAAAACACATGCTAGACACTTGTTAAAATCTTCTAGAGGCTTTTGACACCTTAGAGGGACACTTGGATACCGTAATGACACTTATAATAAAGTAAGAAAATAGGTTAAACAAACTTAATTACATATTTATCAAGTTTATTGCTCGTGCACCCAGGTGTTCTGGTCGTACGCCCGATGCGTGTGGAGCGTTCACCTGAGACGAGCGTTCTTCCTTCCCAAGAGCGTTCTCTCGGAGAGTGGTGGAACATCTTCATATGGATTTGGTTTTGTTTGGATTTTCTTTGATAAGGTCTTGCACTTGCTTAGATTTGGATTTCTTCATGTTGAGAAAAGATAGGCGCGCGCGGCATGCGTAATTTTGGCGTAAGAGCTTTGACTTGGCCGAGAGTTGGCCGAGCTTCTTGAACTTGGATGTTGGCTAGGATCCTCCTGGATCATAGATACTCACAGTGCAGCATTATAGTTTTTGTGCTGATTTTTGGGTACTTGCATGGTTGGCTAGTCCTAAATTTCGTGAAATCTGATACAAGCTGGCAGTGATTTGCTTTTAATTTATTCTTGGCATTTTAAACAGTCTTGGTATTCTTGGATATGACCCATATAGTAAAGTTACCTTTGCAATTATGTATTCTGTAACTATTTTGGATATTTATCTGCCAATATGCAGCCAGATCGACATTTGGGAGCAAAGTGATCAGATCTACAGTTTTAAGTTCATGGATAATAAATCGGAGGAACCTAAAATTGGACCATCATATTACCATTTTGTGATCATGTTTTAGGTCTATTTATCTGGTTCATCAAGCATTTTCTGATTGTCTTAAGTTCATTACTAATAAATCAAAGAAACCTAAAAATTGGACCATCATGTTACCCTTTTGTGATCATATTTTAGACTGTATATATCTGGTTCATCATTCATTTTCTAATAGAAGGCAAGCTTGATGTATCAGTTCCCAATCATCTTTCATGTGTTTAGCTTTTTCTATAGAGAATAAATTAACTTACCATTTCTAAATAAAAGACAAGTAAACCATCAGCATTATCCACTATTCATTTTTGGAATAATTCAAAAAAGCCCCTGCTTTTCATAACTCGTACAATCAGCCCTTGCCTTCAAAACATTTTCCAAAAAAGGCCTGGTCGGAAACTCAAAAGTGTTGCAGACAGATGGTTTAGTATTATAGGCAGCTAGTGTAGTGTTGTTAGCACTTGTATCGTAGTGTTCGGGCTAAAGTGTTCCTTGGCGAGCTATCTTAGTGTTCCGGTGAGCTAAAAAGTGTCTTGGGAGAGCTCAAAAAGTGTTCTGGGCGAGCTAAATTAGTGTTTCAGGAAGTTAACTTAGTGTTTTCATTTGAGGGGTTAATTTGTTCAAGTTTTGCAAAGCAAGGATTTTTTTTTTGTTTTTGTTTTTGTTTTTTTTTTTTTTAATGAAGAATTTGGGTAAGAGGTTGATTTGTTACCGTATGTGATTTTTGATTTGCCTGTTGTGCTCTAAGAAATTTGCTTTTGCAAATTTCTTTGTGTATCTAACAAATGTCCACTTAGAAGGCCAACTTTTTATTGACCGAAAGACTCCGGCATTTTGAATCTCAATGCTGCTACAAAATGATGGTGCTACTTGTGGTGCATCTATCCAGGTCTTACTGCCAGAATTATAGATCAGACCAGAAGTATGTCAGATGTCTATGGAGCTTTCTTTGAGTTCTCTAGTTTGATTAAATCAAAGGTATCTATCATATACTTATAAGATTGTAATAGACTAGTATATGGTTGCTGTTTTTGTTGTCTTCACTTATTATTTCCTTTCAAGTTTGGCTTATAGCTCTAGTTTTCTGTAGGAGAGCTGTTAATATAAAACTAGACTAGTAAATCCTGGAGTGTTGCTTCGTGCAGGTTGATGACAATGATCCAAATGCGAAACTTACTCATCAACGAATTGAGGCTATACAGAAGGCCTGTATGTCCTCTTTGATGCTGAACGGAAGGTCTGGCTACCATCAATTGTTTTCCCTGTATTATTATCTGCAGC
Organism: Xerophyta viscosa; assembly: GCA_002076135.1. NCBI lineage: Eukaryota > Viridiplantae > Streptophyta > Magnoliopsida > Pandanales > Velloziaceae > Xerophyta > Xerophyta viscosa. Next base: position 646,236 of record MJHO01000090.1, on the reverse strand, counting down.
TTTAATAAAGTTAGAAATATTCCTCAGGGCATGTTACATATACGAGAATAGGCCACTTAATGTGCATGTTATGGTGAGTATCCGTCCCTCTAGATATCTGATACCAGATTTAATGGTTTAAAAAAGTTATATCCTTGAATGCAGGTAATGGTGATTGTAATCTTCTTAGCTGTCCTTTACGCTGCTATTTCCTTCAAGCACTCAAGCTCTGTTGGTGCTTGAGCTTGGTGATACACTGATAGTCTGGTGCCGTTTAAAATGTTAATTGTGTTTTATGCTGTTGGAGCACAAAATACCGTGATATAGTGTACCTTGTTAATGTACCATACAAGCTTTGAAGTGGCCATAATCACAACCTTTTTTTCAGCATCACAATGGTGCTAGCATCTTTCATTTTCAGAAAAGTTCATTCAAAATCTCCAGTTTGAGAATTTTTCTTTTCTGGTCCGCTGTTGTGCAAGCTTGGTAATATCAGATCAATCAATTTAGTTAGTTCCTTCTTTGTACCTAATTCTGACTGCTGTTAAGGGTGCTCTTCCTGTAACGGCAGCGGATTTTATTATACTTTATTTATTTAACTATTTATTAAAAGCTTCATGTCTTATATTTGAATATTTTGTGACCGCTTTGGTAGAAAAGAATTCAGTTTTACAAATCTGGATAATTGAACGAGCTACTTCTAGTAGTTCTCAAGTTCAACCTCGATTTGGTGAATAATTCCTCACGGTGTTGTTAATGTTTGTCACTTAGTACCCCAATTATGTTGGTGCATATTCGAAAGAACTATAGTTGCTTTTGTTTCTTCAAAATCATGCTTTTCAGGTGACTAGCCAATTTGGTTACGTAATAAATTTGGTTATGTAATATCGTGGGATCTTCAGAAAGTGTTGTTCGTTCTGGGAGAAAATACTCTCTTCAAGGTTTTGATGTTGCTTTGACATCGATGTTGGCTGCATTCCTGGACAAGGGATCACATACAATATGTGGCATACAGATTGTACACATTATATGCATGTGTCATTGTGTATTGTACAATTATTGCATTATATCTTAGATGGATTTTCTATTGCTCGTCATTTTGGACATCATATCCCCCTTTGGTTTCAAATGATGTTTCCTTACTGTCTAGGCTTCTTACAGCTACAATCACTCTACGGACCGGACCCCCTGTTGAAGTGATTGAGGTATTTATAAAATGAAACTAGCCATCTGTTAGAGTCTTCTTGTGTATCTGTCCTGTGCTGGCAGGTGTCAGCAACTTGGTGAGATTGTAGGTGATGCGCGAATTCGTATGTTAACGAGTTATTCATGAAGCGTCTGTCCCCAACCATCCAGCATTACACCCTTCACCACCACTTATCAAGAACACATGTATGTCTTAATAGCTGGCACATGTCTTAACGTGCGTATACATTATGATGTACTCAGTCGGTAGATCTGAGATTGGTGCCACTTTAAAATTCCCAGTTGTCATTCTTAAATGTGTCTCACTTAGGAGTACTCCTAGGTCGCTTCATTTCTTTATACTGAGGTAGGTTCTCACATATCCACTGTTTTAAGCCAAGGGAGTGCCTTAGGATTGACTGCTGGATTGCCTTTTTTTTTGTATTTACCATTGGTAACTTTGAGAACCTTAGCATCCGTTGCCTCGATTTGGAGCCTTTTGCTTGCACAAAACTCTAATGGATGCTCTACAGTTGCCTAATTAGGTTTCAGTAGACAGGACTTAAAGGCCTATATGTTCTTTTTTTAATGTTTTAATGACTAGAAGACAAATGTTTGCTTTGTCCGTGGATAGATTTGCTGCTATTATGTCCAACGTAGTGACCTTTGCGTACACCATCATTTTCATTGCATAAGCAAAATGCTTCAGATCTCATAGTTCTGTTTAAAATTTACTAAAATTTCAGCATGAGTTGAGCAATGTGCTTTCTTCAATTAAAAAATGAATTGAGCAATGTGCCGATCTTCAGCTCCATCGGCTACTTAAGATTGAATTTTTTAGAAGTTTCGATTGGACTTCAATCAATTGACAAAAACCTGGCCAAGCTGACTTGAGCTTGGGTGGGATTAGTGCCTTTGAAGGTAGATTTGATCCGTTTGCCAACCAAAGGCCGACTTGATGTAGAACTGGAGGTCGAGCTCACCTTGCAAGACTATGGAGCCATATGATAAGCTGCTTAGACTCTGCTTAATAAGCGAACTTGGAGACATGAGCTCGTGTCCAGCTTGGACAACTTCAAGCTCGACCTACTTTTATGGCAAATTGCATTCGGGCCCCATGCAAACGGTTTAGAGTACAAAGCACTAGTGATGTCAACTTTGCAAGCCAAACCAGGCTAGCACCGTTTGTATGGTGCCAGGCTGGGCCGGACACCTGTACTATCTTGTACGTTCAGCTCGGCTCATGGATCGTTGAGTCAAGGCAAGGATGCGGGTCATTCATGCCCGCAGTCCGCATGCTGTATAGCCGAAAACACATAAAAAATAAATAAAACCAGTGCGGCGGGTCTGACGTTCGCACTATCTCAATGGGCTTAAATTTACGGTTCGGCTCAGATTTTCTATCTAATATGGGCCAAGCTGGCTTGTCATATTTCTGTATAGTCCAGGTGTGGTCTGCGTTGTTCGTATGGATTGCAAGTAATAGGCTGCGAAATTTTTGAAATCTCTACATAGGATGGTCCTATGGCCTAGGATAAGCATATCAACCTCTCTATCGAATTTCATATTGCAAATAAGCCCCTCGTTTAAACTCGTTATTTTTCACGTCCCAAAGATTATCTATTAAATTCAATACAAAAATTGTAGGCCATCAGGTCCGAGAATTTTAGTTTACATATATGTGGTTTTATATTTACGAATATTGTTTTGATTATATATGTCTATATATGTACATGCATGTTTTTTTAATGCCCTTGATGCATGCTTGTATACGTGTCGGTAGATATCCACGTTTAGAAAATTCTAGACACGTGTGTACGCAGTGGTACACGAGACGTTAGATTGTATAGTGTTTAAATAGATTGGTAATTATTCATAGAGTTCGGTCGACCGAAACTCAGAATCGGTCGACAAAAAATTCAAGCAAGAGGTGTATAAATACGGGTTGAGGCGGTGCAATAAATACATTTCATCTCTAACCCGTGTCCTCGCCTTGGTGCTTGAGTGCTTAAGTTCCTAAGTTGTTTTCTAAGCGTTATGAGGCTTAGAAGTGCAATCAAACATAGGTTTGGACTCATCGAAGCGTCATCTATGCGTGGAGACCAACCCCTCCACATTTCGTCAAGGTTTGTCGCGTGGGAGTCGTACGGCTGTTTTTAAGAGATGAGCGGTTTGCACTCGATGTATGTGCTTTGATTGTTTGTGAAACAATTGTTGATGATCTTGTTATGTGAGTTCTAGCATGTTGATTCTTTGGGTTGAACATGTTGGTTCGTTTACCAAGGTTTATATGTTATCTATCTATATGTGTTTGTAGAACTCTTACCATCAAAGCACATTGTATGATTATTATATTGATTGATATGTTGTTCTACTAGGAAGAGTATTACAACTGCTTTGCTCAGGAAATACTCTTAGCATAATATGCCTATATTATAACATGCTTGTTGTGTACCTAGCGATGTATGTGTGCCAATTATTCTAGCGATATACATGCCAATATGCTCTTAATGTTGTCTATCAGGATAAATATGTGAGCTATTTGTTCTAGTGATACTTTGGTAGAAACATTAGTTTAACAGACGTGTGGTGTACCTATCAGATTTTTCTACTATGGATGAGTATGTGAGCAAGTTTGTTCTAGCGATACTTTACGTAGAATGGTTACAGTTAAAAGAGTTTAGCACGAGTTTCTTGTAAGTTCATCTAGTCCTAGGATGTCAACGGGTTTAGTTGACGAGTGACGGATAGTACAACGGACCGACTATAACCGGAGTGCTTCATCTTAAGATATTGATGTATCTAAAGAGACCGGTTGGCGTAGTAAACCACCTCTAGGTCCCGGGGGTGTTGCTACGGAGTGCGAGGCTAGGAGTCAAACCGTTAGGTGCTCGTTGGGACGCTATTGCGACTATAAGATCTGGTGCCGTTTATGTGCATTATGGCTTAGATACCTAACCTTGGTACTATATCGGCTACCTAAATCAATTGGAGAGGGCTAACTGGTTTGGGTTAATATCTAGTAGATTCATGCTAAATTAATCTAAGATAATCAATGTTATAATTGGTTGGGATGGGTGATCGATTACCTAGTTTGTCTACCATGTTTGCTTTTATATATGTCTTGGTTGACATAATATGTTGATATGCAAATTATGCTGTGTTTGGTGTGCATATATATATATATATATATATATATATATATATATATATATATATATATATATGATGGTTCGGGGTTTGTTAGATTTATGAATTAGACGACGCCGTAAAGATGGAAGGAAAGTTATCACAAACACAGAGATTTACTTAGTTCGGCGAAGATGCCTACGTCCACGGGAGGAAGAACGCTCTTTGTTACTATTCCAGTGATGAGATAGTCGAGTACAAGATATCATTTTCTAGTGCTAGATTCTATCTATATATATAGTTATGAATCCGCCGCCCTAAACCCTTTCGTCTTCAATTGAGTAACCGAATCCACATAATAAGGAAAGCTGAGTCACGGCTTCAGTTTCCTATAACGGCTCTTGGATTGCTCAGTAAGGCTATGGACTTGGTCCGATCGTGACTCCACCATAAGCCCCCAGTTTGGAAGGCCTTTGTAAAAGCATTTCAAATTGTTCCTTCGCCGTTGTTGACCGTTGTGCTCTCCTCCTACGATTGTTCGTGGCTTTTTGTGTTATTCTGGAATTCGGTTTAGTGTTTTCCTCTTATACAGTTGTATTTTGACTGCAAGTCGTTCTCCCCGAGCTCGTTCTTATTGGTGCCGAGGCGATTTGGAATCGTACTCCTCTTTTTTCCTTTTTCCTCTGTGTGAGATGCTATAATTTTCTGGTAATCGGCTCCTGCTGTCGCTCAGTTTGTTCCTCCGGTGGCTTTGCTTACTTTGGAGAAGGCGAGCGATCTCGCAGAGCCTGTTTCTCTTGCTCGCTCCTCTCCACCGCCGGACCTACAGGGGAGAGCACTTCTGGTGCTCTTGCTCTTGCTGACCCACATGTCGCCGCCGAAGTTCCAAGGGAGGCTTCTGCTGAACAGGCTCCTTCTCCCCCACTTTCGGTGAGTTGTGGTGATGCTCTTACTGTTTCCAATATTTTGGTGGTGCTTGGTACTGATTTCATTTACATTGCAGGTTGAACTCCATCGATTAAGGAAGAGGAAGGCGATGGCTCCGCGTCCACCACGGCACCTCCGGACTCACTCCTCCTCTTCTCAAAGGTCTTCCGCCGCTTCTCCATTTGTTTCTTCCGATCTGGCCGGCTCCATCATCATCCAATCTTTTTCTTCTTCTCCTGATTGGGAGGACCCGGAGGAGTCTAAGGGCGACCCTTTAGGGGACCTCCCTCGCCTTTTTGCCGAGATTGTTTCTTCCAGTGTTGTTCCATCAGATGTTGCTCCTGTCACCGGCCCTGTTACCGCTGTTGTAATTGATTCGCCGCCATCGCCCCTGAAGCAAGTCAGTTTTTTTTTGTTCCGGCCTCTCCTTCTATCGCTGCTACTTTATCATCCCCTTCTTCTCTTTCCCTCCAAGCCAATCTTCGGGCTTCTTTTAAGATGTTTGAATTTGACTCTGTATCTTCTACTTCTTTCTCCTCTACTTATGGTTCCTCCCTTTCCGCACCACTGTTCACCTCCTCTCCTCCTATTTTTGCCTCCTCCTGTTCTTCGGAGGAGGCAGTACCCTCATCCTCCGGCCGACCAACCGCGTCTGAGCCTCCGATTCCCGAGAGTACAGTTGAGGAGATTGTTGTCGGCGTTCGTAACAGCTTGCGGCAGATTGAAGTCCAAGCGTTGGCTGCGCTGGCATTAGGTTTCGATCATCATGCGGTGCACGGCATTCTTGGTGCTGATGAGACGGTTAATGTTCTCCCTCCTGAATTTTTGCTCGTGTGAGCGTTCATTCTTTTATTTAAACAGTTACGTTTGTTGCTTCTCATGATGTCAGGTGGTTACGGGAGACTCAGGCTAGGTTGGCCAGGACTCGTCTCCAATTGCAATCTTCGGAGGTTGAGCTGGAGAACTCTCGGAAGGAGAACACTGCCCTGCAAGACCGGGTTGCTTCAAAGGACGAACGGTTGCGAGCCCTAGAGGTGAGGATCCCCGAGCTGGAGGAGGAGAGGGCTGCCACCCTTGCTGAGATTGAGTGTATGAAAGTCAATCTCTCTCTCTCTCCGCCTCTAGCAATGAAGCTGCAAGGGTTGCAGCTGAGGCGTACGCCCACGGGCTAGCTGCTCAATTAAAGGATGCTACTACGGAGCAGATAATCTTCGGACGGTTCTTCAGGCCGAACGTTCTGCTGCGGAGAACACTAGAGCTGATCTAGGGCGATCGAACGAACACGCAGAACAGCAGGCGGTCTCCCTATACTTGGGTGCTGCACGCCAAGTTTGGGCTAATCGGCTGCTCCGACAATTTCCCTCCGCCGTCTCGGAAGATATACTAGCGATGCAGCCAATTATTGAATTTCTAGATGTTGGGCAGCCTCGTGTGAGTGATCATCGCCCTCCTGTTCTTAAAAAATATAGTTTGGGCGGCTTTGCCGCTATAATGATCTAATTGATTCGGTGCAAAGGCTTTAAAACAGATGTTGAAGTATATAGATTTGGCCCTTTGGCAAATTTTGCTATAATGGATGTTATCCCATGTGTTTCATTATTAGTTGACGGCTGTATGCGAGTGTTCCCCTTGTTTGCTACTGATAGAACTTCTTTAGATTACTTGCATGCCAAGTATGGGGAATAGTGGTCCCGTCCATACGTTTCAGCTTGTATGATTCCCGTCCTTTCACTTGTGTGATTTGGAAGGGTCCATCCCATATAGTGCTTAGCTTCTTGTTACCTAGGTCCTAGATGATAAGGATTTTTCATAGCACTAGATCTCCTTGCTTGAATTCGCGGGACTTTACTCGGCGATTCAGGTCGAGCTCGACTCTTATTTGCTCATTATTGGATTCAGTGTTTACCCATTCTGTTCGGAGAGTCGGTTCGCCTATTTCGACAAGAAAACGGCTTCTATGCCGTATACAAGGTTGAAAGGAGTTTCTCCTGTGGCCTTACGATGTGGATTCTGTATGCCCATAGTACTGTTTGGAGTAGATTAGGCTAGCTTCCCCCTTTCTTCTCTAGCATTGATCACCACTCTGATATGATGGTGCGGTTGGCATTCTCCATTAACCCGTTTGTTTGGGGGTGAAACACCGATGAGGTCGGCGTTCAATATTGTATCTTTTGCACTATTTTGAAAAGATTGTGCTTTAAAATTGGGTGCCATTATCTGTGATCAATACTTGAGGAATCCCATACCTGCAAATAATATTTTTCCAGAAAAATTTCCAACAATTGTTACCTGTTATCGCGGCGAGTGACTCTACTTCTATCCACTTGGAGAAGTATTCGATTGCTACGATGATAAACTTGTAGCCTTGAGTGGCTGTTGACAGTGGTCCCACTATATCCATTCCCTATTAGGCGAAGGGCCAGGGCCCACTGATGGATATATGATCCGCCTGGGGTAAATGTGATATTAGCATGCCTTTGGCAGGCTTCAGATTTCTGCACTAGCTCCTTCTTTCTTGATCATGGGCTAATAATACCCTTGTCATATGGTCTTAACAGCTAGTGTTCGACCATTAACATGTATGCCGCAGTCTCCGCTATGTATGTTATGTAAGATGTTCGCTCCCTGGTGGAACATAATTCATTTCAATAGGGATTGGGCGAATGCTCGCTCGAATAGTTGTCCCCTAACGATTGAAAATCGTGTAGCTCACTTACGTAATTTTTCTACTTCCCGCTTGTCTTCCGGCAAGGTTCCCTCACTCAAGAATTGAGTTATCAAGGTCATGCAGGTCTCTGGAATTTTCTCTATGTACAAGATATTCGCAGGACACCCAGGGTTAAACTGTTCGGCGTTAAGACAGGAGTGTTCGACCTCCTCTAGGAATACCTATTGAGGGGTTAATTCCTATTCCGAGGTTGTAATTTTGATAATGCATCTGCCAAAGAATTTTGTGATCTCGGAATTCGTCATATAGAAGAGGTATCAAACCTTTTGATGATCGTCTGCGTTATGTCTAGATATCTTATCATGCTGAGATCCTTTGCTTCATAGACTCCCGCTACATGATTCACCATCAGCTAATAGTATGTTTTTGCTTCTAGGGTCCTAACGCCTAATGCCTCTGCAATTCGCATTTCGGTGATTAAAACTTCGTATTCCGTTGCGTTGTTTGTAGCTGGGAACTTGAATCTTAGGGCGTAGTCTAAATCAGTTTGGCTCCACTGGCGGTTGCTGTGTAGGATCCGTCTGTATATAGATTGTCTGTATATAGATACCATGCTGCTGACGCTAGCATTTTCTCTGGGAGGGTTGTAGGTAGATTTGCCCCTAAGGTGCTTGTTTGGAAGGAGTCGGAGATTGGCGTTATCATTTCAGCTAAGAAATCCGCCAGCTAGGCAGGTATTGTATATCATATTCCGACAATTCTACTGCCCATTAATGATGTTATTAGTGATGTATCTCGTGTTGTTGGTTTCTATTGTTGGTTGAGTCAGTTGTAATACATAGCAGTCTGTTGCTATGATTGTTGCGGCATATCACTCAGATATGTGCGCTTGATTGTAACTTTATATTTTTTATTTATGAAACTTACCTTTTCCAAAAAAAAATTTCTACTGCCCATTTGACTAACCTGCCCTAGGCTTCTAGTTTGGACAAAATATACTTTAAGGGGTTATTAGTTAGTACCTAGATGGTGTAACCTTGAAAGTAGGGTCGAAGCCTTCGTGCTGAAAATACTAGAGCAAGTGCTAGCTATTCACACTCCAAGTATCGTGTTTCTACATCTCGTAAGATTTTGCTGACATAACATATGGGTAGCTCTGCTTCGGCAGAACGTCTGACTACGACTGAGCTCACTTCCGCTTGGGTGACCACTAGGTATAGATACAGTTTCTCCCCTACTTCTTCGCTGAAAAGCACTGGGGGTGTTGTGAAGAATCTCTTTGTGTTGTCAAAGGCGATTTGACATTCCTCATTCCATATAAATATTTTATTAGTGGCGCCTGGCCACCCTATTGCTGTCGCTTTATTTTTGAAGGTGGAGAAGAATGGTTTGCACCAACTCCCAGCTTTGATACGAATCGTCTCAAAGCTATTATTCTTCCCGCCAATCGTGCTTCTTGGATGTTGGTGGGAGGGGGCATTTTTAGTATATCGGATACTTTTTCAGGGTTAGCTTCTATCCCCTATTAGAGACCATGAAGCCCAAAAATTTACCTGAAAAAACTCCGAATGAACACTTTTCCGGATTTAGTTGTAGACCCGCAGTTAGCATCAGGTCGAATGCTCGTTGCAAGTCTTGGAGATGATTTTCTTTCTTCTGACTTTTGACCAGTAAATCATCTACATACGCCTCAATAGTTTCCTATAGCTCGATTCTAAAGATAATATCCATGGCCCTTTGGAAAGTAGCCTGCGCGTTCTTGAGACCAAAAGGCATAACTTTGTAATAGTAGGTGCCTTCCTTGGTGACGAGGCCATGTTCGGCGCATCTTTCTCGTTCATTTTTATTTGGTTGTATCCACTATAAGCATCTAAAAACGACAATCGTTCGTATCCACAGGTAGAATCCATCAAGTAATCAATGCGCAACAAAGGATAATTATCCTTTGGGCAATGTTTATTAAGATCAGTAAAGTCTATACACATACGCCACTAGCCATTTGACTTTTTAAACATAACTTCATTAGCTAACCAGTCAATAAATTGAGCTTCTTCGATAAATCTGACATTGAGTAGCTTCTGCACCTCTGCCCTCGCTGCAATCTTCTTCTCCTCCGAATAGCTTCGAATTGGTTGCTTGATGGGTCGAAAACTGGTTGAGAGATGCAATTGGTGTGTTGTAATCTTCGGGTCCACTCCAACCATGTCGGAAGGTTCCCAAACGAACACTTAAGCATTCTCCTGCAGATATTCCAGCAACCTCGCTCGCTCTTCTTCTTACAGCGTGGATACTATCTGGACCGTTCGTCGGGGCTCCATCGCATTCAGAGATAACTTCATAATCTCTTCCACTGGTGCACTACGCAAATTAGTTCGATCTCTAGGGTCGATCTCGACGTTGGCTGCTATCTGGATTGATTTGTTCTTCATCCCTGAGACAAAGCATCTCCTCGGATCTTGTTGGTTACCTTTGACTTCGCCGATTACGCCTTGCATGGAAAACTTCATCTTCTGAAGGTAGGTGGATACTACCGCTCTCAAATCGTGGTTTGCTGGTTGACCCAGAATGACGTTGTACAACGAGCTTGCTTCCACCACCACGAATGATATTGGGATGGTTCGCTGTCTGGGGAATTCCCCAATCGTGATCCACAACAGTAATATTCTTTTTTACGGAGAAATCGATCAGTGGTGTGTTGCAGGCTTCCAAAAAGTCAGTCGTCAGTCCTATGGCTAGGAATGCATCCCATAACAGCACATCTACAACATTGTCTCCATCCAACAAAATACATTCTTCTTGTGCGTTTGCCATAATTATAGAAGTAAGTAGCACATCTTCATGAGGCAGAGAAACACCTACCAAATCTTCTGGGCCGAAGGAGATTCTTGCTTCTAAAAGGTCTTCCACCCTCTTCTTTTTTGCTCGTATTTGGCAGACTTCATTGCCAAACACTTTCTTCTCTCTTATGCTCATATCTGCATAGAAGAGACCACCGAGAAAGTAATGGACTCTCCGTATCGCCATTAATGGTTGGGGGAACGTTCATCTTCTGTGATTCGCCTCTCCCTTTCCAAATGCCTTGGTTTTTTTCTAGTCAGGGGAACGCTGTCTCCGGACTTCCTCCACTCTCTTGAGTGATCTTTTCGGGCTCCTAAAGTGTGTTCTTTTGGACTGCGAACCTCCATCTCGGGGGGCTCTGTGATAATTTTCAGGAGCGGCGTGGACTCCACGATCCATATCTCCCCGAGTGCTCTCCCTCGCTGCATCTTCGGCTATTTTCAGATGATGCTGTAATTGTCTGCATTCCAAAGTGGAGTGAGTGTTGGAGTTGTGAATCTCACAGAATAATTGGTTATCTCCCCGGGGTTTCATTCCAGCTTTTGTCTTGACCCCCTGGCTAAGGGTTGGCGCTTCCATGGGAGTGCTTGCTTGTGGAGCTTTAAAAGTGAATCATGGCGTGTTGCCACTCCTGTCCTCCTTCCTTGGCGTTCACTCCCTTCAATTCGATGTTTTTCCTGGTCTCCTTCTTCTTATGTTTATTTGTGGTAGATAGTGCACGGTACAATTTGATTCTCGCGTTGATTCTTGCATACATGTCCTGCAAGTTAGTAGGAGGACTTTCGAAGATCCGCTCACGTAGCTTCGGGTGTGTAGACACCCCATTTTTTTCGGATTAAAAAAAAATAAAAATAATAATAATAATAATAAAAGAAAATGATAATTTAAATGAATCATATTTGCTGCAAAACGCATAATAACAATTTCGACGAATCAGATTTATTTTAATTAAAAAAATAACACAAAACATAATATCCTCCCATGGTTTTGTGCCACGTATATCGCAGGATTCCACTGATCATGTGTGTAATCGGTTATCTTTTTGGAATTAATGAGGAATTTAAAAGGGATCGGTTAATTTTTTTAGGGATTTAAGGAAGGAGTTTTAAACTAGATTTAAAGAGAGTTTTAAGAGAGCTTTAATGGTGTTTTAATGGTTTTTGAATTGAGATTTCAGTTACTTTTTTGAAGGAGTAGCATATAGGTGTATATATAGACTTGTTATGGAAGGAGGACAGGGAGAGGAGAATCTGAAAATCAGGAGTGAGGAAACAAAAAAAAAAAAAAAAAAAACGAGAGAATACGTGTGGAAAGAGAAACTTAGAGAGAGAGAGAGAGAGAGAGAGAGAGAGAGAGATTTAGAGAAAGAGAGGCAGAGAAGCTTCGCCCGTCGCCTCTACCGCCACTGCTGATCACCTTCGGTCGCTCCTCCTTGCCGAACCGCCGTCGCCGTCACCACCGCCGACGTCACCGGTAAACACAAAAACACCAACCTTGCTTTTCACGTTTGGCTTCGAAGGTAACTCCTCTAAACTATCCCATTACCTTCTTCACGTATTATAGATCACGATTCGACGCCGTGGCTTCGCCGCCGGCGAACCACGGTGCCAGAAAATTATAAACAAAATTATCACCGAAAATTGTACCCACGTATACCTTCCCGTAGAATCGTCAAAACAAAATTTGGATATCACAATTAAATTCGGGATAGTCGAAAACCCTAAGAAACATTAAAGTAATGTCAAAAAAATCCATCATCCGCGAGCAAAAGCTTGCGGAGAAGAAGAGACCGGCTTAGCCGGTCAAACGCGAATCTGATTCGCGCGGACCGGGGTTGTGTCCGGGTCCAGCCCAGGCGCGTCCGCACCTGGGCACGAGTCGTTTAGACTCGCGGGCCAGACAATTTTGGTCCAGTCGGCCCAACAGCGGCCCATATTCATTTTATTTATTATTTTAAGATAATTAATGCGTTATAATTATATTTTTAACCCAATTTTTTTGTATAATTAATTAAATATAAAATTAGAAATCATACGGATAATTATATGACATGTATTTACACATATGCGGAAGAGATGGACATTTCTCCAAGTAGATTTTAATAGGCGAGTCAAGGAAAGCGATGGATATTGCTTCTTTCTCGATGTTACGTGATATATACCTATTTCTAATTGATTTTATTTAGATAATAAAATTAAGATTAAAACATATACATTTTCATAACTAATTAACGAAGCATAATTAGATACTTAAATAATTAAATTGGGGACGAGATGGATATTTCTTTCCCCTCCAATAAAAGACCTTACGTAATATATTATAAATACACACACAGATCCGGTGGATACTGATTCTCTAAACAACAAACATCGAACTCACATAAATAACGACGAGATGGATATCTCTACTTTAAAATATAATAATAGCTGGGCGATTGACGAGGAAACGGAAACACGCTGAGCCCTGCACACAAAAATTAAAAATAATTTCGCGTAACATTTTTATTTTTAATATTGTCAAAAGCATGCATATTAGTAAATCATAATTAAATATGCGCATATAGATAATAGAGATTTGACTTGTTATAAGGATTAAGGGTCGGATGAACTTTAATCTAAGACAAAATAGGAAAGTGATGGATCTTACTTTTCTAATTTGTTTGAACATATTTATTAAAAGTCAAATCCCATGCAAATAGAAAAGCTATAGAAACAAGAAGATGGATATCGTCGTGGGAATATATATTTTCTATTCGTATGTATCCGTCCAATATGATAGAAAGAGTGAGGTGGATATCATGCTCTTTCGTTCATATTGAATGGATAATTAATCAATATGCACACAGTTAACAATAATTCATGCATATATGTTAGAATGTAAATCCAAAATTATTGTAATCATCTGTAAAATACCCTCTTTCGAAGGGCGTTGTGGGGGTGTACTGTCTTCTCCACACGTAACCGACGAGCGAACACTAGAATCTCAATATGCCTTATCCGATTTCCTAGTTTTCCATAAAAATTAGGTGGTGACTCTAACTTTCTTTTCCCTCTCCGGAGGAAGGTCGTCAACAAGGTGCTAGATTCCGACCTGAAGGGTCGCCATAATGACCGCCAGATCCGCTTTATAGACCTTCCCTCGCTCCTCGTTGAACCGTTTGAAGTAATCTGTTAAGCTCTATTTTCTTCTCGGATTACTAACAGTAAGATTATGCTACTTGATAAATCATGGTGTTGGAATAGAAATTAGCGACAAAGGCTTTCTCCAGTTGTGAGAAGTTGTTGTTAGAAGACTGTGAAAGGTTTTTCCACCAGGTTTTAGCGGATCCGACTAATGTGTTGTCGAACGCTAAACAACATAGTTCATCGGATGCCCCTTTGAACGGCATTGTTGCGCGGTATTTTTCCAAGTGAGACTCCGGATCCCAAGTATCGTCGAAATCCTTGAGTTTTGGTAATTCAAAATCAGAAGGGATTGCAGTCTCTAAGACTCTCTTCGTCAGGGATGAACGCTCGTCCCCGGTATAGACCGGTAATGTGAGATTCCAAAGATTTAGAATTTGTTATTTTCGGGTTAATTATGCTTGACCGAGAGTTTAATTTGAATTTTTGGGGGCTTGATTTGCATTTGGATGGTATGAATATCAATATTTCTCCAAGGATACCAGGGCATCAATATGATAATAAGTAATGAGGAGTTTATGACAAACAGAGAGAAAATGGTGAGCTTCAGAAACATTATAACTGAGATTACCTTTAGATTTCCTCATTTTCCGAAATAGGGGCTTTAGTGCTTTCAATTTCTTCACAACAGAATACATAGGCGTTCCAACAACACTATGTTGCCATACCGATGTAACAAGATCAAGGAAACCCGGCTCAGAAGTCAGAAAATTATCAAATCGAAAAGTTGTTCCCTTAGGTCTATGATCCATACCGAAATCCAGGAGAAGAGGTGAGTGATCAGAGGTAAAGGGTAACTCACATCGATAGGCAACTGAAGGATACGAAGTCAGCCAAGTAGGATTAACAAGCACACGGTCAAGTCTCTTCCAAATACCACGATCTCCAGGTTGCTGATTATACCATGTATAGAAATTCCCCATCATCGGTAGCGTTATGAGATCCACCGCTGCCACACATGCATTGAAATCTAAAAGATCATCTTCCTCTACATGTCCACCTCGCACTTCATTCTCATGAAGGATTGTATTAAAATCTCCCAAAACAATCCATGGCTTTGTATGATATGAACTAGCCTTCAAAAGAAGTTGATCCCAAAGAGGGCGTCTCGCTTGGACCGAATGAAGGCCATATACCACGGAACACCATAGCGCCTCTCTATTACTTAATGATTCGATATAACAATGAACAACTTGTGTAGTAGCTTCCTCTACCTTAACCGAGGCATAAGCAGGATCCCACCCAATCCATATGCGGTTCCCCGGACCATTCACATAATCAAAATACCAATTCCAAGTATTACAAATTCGGGAGCTTACCATTTGAGCTTTGGATGCTGCTACTCTTGTTTCTACTAGTCCCACAAACTTCAACCCATATTGAGAAATCAGCTGCTGAACCGCAGCTGCATGGTCTAAAGAATTTAGACCACGAACATTCCAACATATAAAAGGGATCATAAAAAACCTCTTCAGGGGCATTATTGCTTTTAGGGCCCTTGTGTCAGCATCAGGTTGAGAGGGAACATCCTCCACAATAGTAATATCATCACCAAGTACATCAAAAGGATTAGCCAAAGTAATAGATGGAGAAGCTGTATTAACACAATGAGAGTTACCCTTATCAATATGCATGGTAGCAGCACGCTTTGAATTCCCATGTGCTTCTTTTGCAGTCGAAAGTTTAGGTACCAATCCATTTACAGCGTTCTCTTTATCACCATTAGCATTGTTCATAGTAGTAGTATTCTTTGAAGTTACTACTTTTGAAACTCCCAAAGCTCCCGATTCAGCAGCAACCCCCACTTCAGAGCTCACTCGAACATCCGTACCAGAATTTTCATTAACGCCCGAGCCATGTATCGCGTTAGAAGTCGTTGGATCAGCAATAGTACGACCTTTGGACACCCGCCTCCACTCCATACGGGCCTGCGGTTGTTCTCGGTCCACCGTTGGTGGTGATGGATGTTTAGAACAAGTGGATGTAGAATGACCAAACACCTTGCAATTAACACATCTTAAGGCCTCCAATCATATTCAACAGTAACTAGACATGTACCTGAATACTCATCAGGCATTATCACCTCAAAAGAATCAATGGGATCAACCTCCGCATTTATAAGTACACATACCCTCGCATAATCAATACGGTCTTGCTTAGCCGTAACCATATCCGGAAAGAGCGGTTTCCCAACCGCACTAGCAACAACACTAAGCCCCTCATTTGTCCACAATTCCGTCGGCAAATGTCTTAGTTTAACCCACACAGGTACTTCAGTATGTAACTTTTTGGCTAAAGACATACCAGGTTTCCAAATATCAAGGAATAATGGTTGGCCAGCCACCATCCACGGTCCACCTTCCATAATTTCCAGCATTTCTTCTTCCGTTGAGAACCGAAAGAAAACGAACCCATTTGCAGTAGCTTTCATTTCCACTAATTTCTTCCACATAGTGCGAACAAACTTCTCCAAGAAGGGGAAGTATGGTTTCCTCCCAATAAAATATCCAACTAGAGTATGCTTCCAGCGCTCCGTACCTTGTACCACTTGCTGATATGTTGGTTTCACCTGAATTCTACCATCAACCAATTGTGGAGGCACATAGTGTAGAGACGTACGTTTAGAATAATTGACAGAAGCTTTTCCCCGGATTGGTGCATTGAAGGATCCAAATGTCAACTTGGAAATTGATGGAGCTTTAGAAGAAGAAGAAACACCCTTGCTCCGATCAGTATTGGCAGCAACAACAGGATTAACTACAGCACTATGAGGTGCTGCCGTCGGGGCACCTAGCTCAGCATCGGACGAAGAAGAACCAGCAATAGGAGGATGGGTTGATCGGATGAGCCCCAGAACGAGAATCTAACATGCTAGAAACAGTAGCATGCACGGGAGCATTAGGGGCTGGTGCAGCAGTGGTTGGACGCACAGCGACATGAGGAGTTGAAAATACCGTCGCGTTCGGTGGTATGCCCATGGTGGCGCTAGGAATGCATGAAGAACCAGTAGCAAAATCATTCATGGTGCACGATACAGTAGTTGCATTAGGGTTTACCGCGCCATGGGTAGATGACATCGGGATAGTGGTAGAATTCAACGCGCCCCCACCAACAGCAACACGGAGAGGGCGTGGTGATACCATATTCAAGAACCGAGGGGCAATAGGAGGAGAAGGTGACGCCAACTCATTCGATAAGGCTCCACAAGATGAAGAAAGTGCCGGTGAAAGCATACCTTCGACCCGGTCCCGAAGTCTACTGAATGCAGGAATATCAAAATGTTGAGAAAATTCAGGAATTCGAGTTGTGATCGTTGCAAAGTCGGAGAAACGTTGAATCGACGGGGAGTTGATTGGAGGCAAAGTCAGACGTCGAAGAGACGGACGGTGAAACGTTGCGAAAAGCCTCCGATGAGATAGCCGATCCACACGCTATTGAAGACGATGATGAGGACATCAGAGGAAGGCCCGTACGAGCGTCTCCGGAGGACGATCCAAACGTCGGAGCAAGAGAAAAGGAAGAAGCCGAGGCGACGCTTGAAGGTGTATTGAGAATAACCGCCGATGAAGGAGCCGATCCACACGCGGTGGAAGACAAGGAATCCGAAAGGACACATCAAGAGCCGAAGGGGCGCATGAGGATGTATTAAGAATGGCCGGCGGAGAAGCAACCGGACCACATGCAGTTGGAGATGATGATGAAAACATGATCGGAGCAAGTGCGGACGGCCCGCCGATGGAGATAGCCGGAAATCCAATGGTGACGGTTGGGGAAGGTGAAGAGACACCGTTGAGAACAGCCGAAGAGGACGATCCCCACCCACACAAGTTTGAACATGATGATGAGGACATCATCGTAGCAAGGGGGGGGGGGGGGGTGGGGGGGGGGGCAGGCCGGCAAGAGGGAGGCGCGCGCACCGCCGGAGGCACGGTCAAGAGGGAAACCCTAGCTCTCTTTACTTTCTTCACTTCTCACCAAAGGGCGAATTAGCCATTCCCTTTATCTTTTACGTCCCTAAGGTAAATCACACGTTCTGGATCCATTAGAGACGTCAAAAATCGTTTTTGTTAGACCCTTAATCAAGGGTAAAAAGAATGGTGGGATAGTAACATGTTATGAGGGTATATCTTGCCTAACATGTGATCAATAGAATATCGATGCAATTCGTTCAACATGTTTCTTATGCGATTAACGGGCTATGACATGTTTTCTAAGCAATTATTAACAAGATGAAGTAGTGGCATGCTCTTAAATCTAACAATACGATAAGGATAATTTACCATTACAGTGCCGATTACTCGCTGGTCGTTGCTTAGTTGCCATGTCGCTAAGTTTCTTGGAGCCAAAATCCTTTGAGTAGTGCTTGTTTGTTCCACTAGCTTACTATCTCGTGATTCCTTTGTTTCCTTGGGGTGGTTTCCAAAATCATGTCGTTGCTTAATCTCTTGATCAATGAGTAGAACATGTGGATTCGCTCTTGAACAACTTTCTTGTAATAGACAATCAAAAGAACTAGACAAACAAATAGATAAAAGGTTAGTACTCTCCTCCAAGCAATTTTCTTTTCCCTCTTCTTTCTCCTCATCGCTCTCTCTGTTACTATTGTTTTCTTGCTCTAACTTATTTTCTCCCTCTTTTTGCACACTCAAATCACACTCCAATTATTTTTCTTTTTCTCTTTCTTTACTATTTTATTCTAACTCTCTTTCTCTCTCATCACTCTTAATTTCTCGTATTTTCTTACTCACTTCTTTCTCCCTCACTTTTCTCTCTTTTTCTTTCTTTAGTGCTAAGTAAGTCTCCCATACAGAACTTGAGTTCCTTGTTGTATAGTGCTACCGTTCTTTTTTTGCTGCTCCCAAACTTGTGCGACATGTCTTTGTACTCTTTTCGTTCAAACGACCCAAATATGTCAGTAGCTTCTCGGTTCCTAACTCCCTTGGTTTTCTCATGTCTCCAATCATAGTGTTTGTTGTCTTCAAGCTCCTGAAATCTTTAGAAGTGCAATCGGTAGTAGTGGCTCGGTAGGAATCGTCTTCGCATTACCATCTTCACCACTTCACACGTCTCAATGGGGCGTTCTTCGTTCCTCCTCCTGCTTATTGTCAACTGATCCCACCATGCAAATTCACTGTCAGTGAACTCTGTAGTGGCGAGTTTTAACTTTTTTATTTTAGAGTAACGGTGATGCGATTCGGGGCTCCTCGAATTCGAACTCGACTTGCTCCGATTCAGTTGTTGCTCCAATCCTTCGATTTGATTGTCGAAGGTTCCCAAGACTTCTAGAATCAGGCTAAACTCCTACTTTGACTAATCAACTCTACAGATAACTCCCGTGGGATGGCTCCTCGACCCTTGCCTATAAGGAGACAAGAACCTTCGGAATACGCCGGCACATAGACCCGTTGCCTATAGAGAGAGGCAAGAACCGTCGGTATACGCCTTGGACGCCACAATCGACTACGGGGAAGTTCGATTGATAAGTCCGGTGGTGGACGTCACGAATCTCTCCGATAAGTCCTAGAGTTCTAAAAGAACCAAAAAGATTTCTTAAAATCTCACAACAATGAACACACCAAGTTTTTTTCATTGATGCCCTCAAAGGGGTATTTATAGGTTACAAATAACCTAAATCCTAGAGAATAAAATAAAATCTAAATCTCCTAAAGTCTAGGGAAATAAAATCTACCTAAATCTCCTAAAATCTTAAAGAGATTTGCTAGGGTGGCACAACTCTCTAGGTGGCCGAAATTTCATGAGAGTCAAAACAAGGAGTTGCCAAATTTAAGCTAAACAAACCCTAACAAACCTTAAAGAGGCCAGCCCAACTAACTAACCAATTAAAAACCAAAATTATCAAACTTTGGTTGGCCTTTAATGCGTAATGTGTTGTCAAGGTCTTCAATATCTTCAAAGATGTTCAGTCTCTTTAGGATCTTGAAATATCTCCAATATCTTGAGATCTTGGAAATTCTTGAATATCTTCAGATCTTGGAATATCTTCAATATATTGTGATCTCGGAAAATCTTGAATATCTTCAAATCTTAGAATATATCTAATATCATGAGATTTTGGAAAATCTTGAATATCTTCAAATCTTGGAAAAATCTCCCAAATCTTGAGATCTTCGAATATCTTGCAAATCTTGAAATATCTTGATATCTTGAACATATGGCCGAATACTTGTGTTGAGAACACTTCGAAATATCTCACGTACCCTTGGGTTGGCCCAAGTACTCCGATTTATCCCATTAAATATCTTCATCAACTTTCTAACTCGATCCCATATACGTGAACCAGCTGAGTCTCGAACATCCTCCTCTATTACTTTGGTCATGCTGATCATGATCGCATCAAACGGTGGCACTCAAAGACTAGCTCCATCTTCTTTTTCCACTCTAGGTAAGCCTCAGGGTCGTACTTCTTGGAAAAGGATGGTATCTTCATCTTAATGCTTCCGAAATTGTTGTCTTCTCGGTTTCGATCACCTCGAATCCGCCCAAACCTTCTACTGCCTCCGGTTAATCCGAGATCTTCATCACCCTCCAACTCGTCGTCACAGGAGTCTACTCCATGTGTCATTCTTGGATAGGAATACTCTCGCCTCCTTATATTAGGGTTGCGCTGAGGTCGCTCCGAGCGCTCTTCCTCTAACTAGTCCAATCGTATTTGCATCTTCCTCATCTGGCCCATTATAGCCGCCATCGTTAGTTTCGGGTCAAAGGCCTCCAAATTGTTATGAGCGTCTGATTTATGAGACATCTTTTCTGCAATAAAGGGTTAGTAAAAATAAATAAACTTGCCTCACTTCGCTCTTCACGTGGATTTTCGCTCAATTCACTTGTGGTGCAATCAAATTGGCTTTTTCCCTCTAATGATCTTAACGCACTGTCTTTTTCCACTCATGAGAAACTTTCTGTTGGTTCTTATCAAACTATAAGACATGTCAAGAGAAGAACCCTAACACTTACTTAGGAACCAACAAAAGATTCTTAGTAATCTTTCGTGACAATCCAAAGATAAAACCTAGGATTCTAACCTAACTCTTTTGTTTTTAAGATTTCAATGGCTAGCACTTGAAGGTTCGAGATTTTCTTTGTCGGTGTTAGATCTAAGAGCAACCTATACACAAAAAAAAATTCTTCCACCTTTTTTTTTACTTTGAACTTCGGCCTTCTGCCCCTTTTCTTTCTTTCTTTTTTTTTGGTCGGTACTGTTCAC
Source organism: Xerophyta viscosa (assembly GCA_002076135.1). NCBI lineage: Eukaryota > Viridiplantae > Streptophyta > Magnoliopsida > Pandanales > Velloziaceae > Xerophyta > Xerophyta viscosa. Next base: position 625,106 of record MJHO01000090.1, on the reverse strand, counting down.
AGAACAGTAACTTTGTCTCTTTTTATTTTCACATAGGCCGAAGAACTTCAAAAACTTCAGAAATTAAAAAAGATTTCGAAAACACCTGATCTAGATTCTGAGCTCTGATACCAGATGATGCAATTCGGTGTTCCTCGAATCCGAACTCGACTTGCTTTGATTCACTTGTTTTTTTTTTTTGGGGAAATTCACTTGCTGCTCCAATCCTTCGATTTGATTGTCGAAGGTTCCAAAGATTTCTAGAATTAGGCTAAGCTACTATACTGACTATTCTACGCTACAAATAACTCCCATGGGTTGGCTCCTCGACCTTTGCCTATACAGTGGCAAGAACTTTCGGGATATTTCGGCACCTAGACCCGTTGCCTATCGAGAGAGGCAAGAATCGTCGGTAGATGCCACAATTGACTATGGAAAAATTCGATTGATAAGTTCGGTGGTGGACGCCACAATCGACTACGGGGAAGTTCGATTGATAAGTCCGGTGGTGGATGCCATGGATCTCTCCGATAAGTCCTAGAGTTCTAAAAGAACCAAAGAGATTTCGTAAACCTTACAATAATGAACACACCAAGATGTTTTGCATTGATCCCCTCAAAGAGGTATTTATAGGTTACAAATAACCTAAATCCTAGAAGATAAAATAAAATCTAAATCTCCTAAAGTCTAAGGAAATAAAATCTATCTAAATTTCCTAAATTTTAAAGAGATTTGCTAGGGTGGCACAATTCCATAGGTGGCCGTAATTTTATGAGAGTCAAAACAATGGGTGACCAAATTTTAAGCTAAACAAACCCTAACAAACCTTAAGCAGGGCAGTCCAACTAACTAACCAACTTAAAACCAAAATTATCAAATTTTAGCTGACCTTCAATGCATAATGTGTTGTCAAGGATTTTCAATATCTTCAAAAAATGTTTAGTATCTTCAAGATCTTGAAATATCTCCAATATATTGAGATTTTGGAAATTCTTGAATATCTTCAATATTTTGAGATCTCGGGAAGTCTTGAATATCTTAAAATCTTGAAAAATCTCCTACATCTAGAGATCTTGGAATATCTTGAATATCTTTAAATTTTGAAATATCTGTAATATCTTGAGATTTTGAAAAATCTTGAATATCTTCAAATCTGTGAAAAACTCCCAAATCTTGAGATCTTCGAATATCTTGAAAATATTGAAATATCTTGATATCTTGTAACAAACATGTAAATATGTATCTGGCGTTGCATGTTGAACATATGGCCGAATACTTTCCTCTGCTCGTATGAATATTTTGGCCAAATGAGAAATATAATAACCATCTTACTTGACTTCAATTTGGGCCGAATAAAGATGAGTGTGGCCCAACTAGTTGTAACGAACTGGAACATAGACTTGGACTTGAACCTTGTGTTGAGAACACTTCGAAATATCTCACGTACCCTTAGGTTGGCTCAAGTACTTAGATTTATCCCATTAAGTGTCTTCATGAACTTTCTAGCTCGGTCCCATATACGTGAACCAACTGAGTCTCAAACATCCTCCTCCATTCATTTGGTCTTGCTGATCATGCTCGCATCAACTCCCGTCCCCACCAATCCAAACACTGGAAGGAGCCGGACCTTCTCGTGCCCCGGAGGCATAACAATCTCCTTCTCTATACACTTACCAAGCTACACAGATCGAGATCCTATCTAACTAGCTGGTCCAGCAGGTAATCCAAGAGAATGTACGAGCAGCACTGTGAGAGCATAATGCGACTGCAGCCATCTCACAACAAGCTCAGAGTCGTCTCTCGGGACGAGATCCGGTGCGACATAGTGCAGTAAGGAAAAATAATAGGAGGGAGTCTGCTTTTAACAGACTCGGACCTTCTAAACCTCCGTCGAGGCGAGAACATGTTCGTTCGTGAGACCCAACTGTTCAACAACATCCGCCTCAGCAGCTACGTTTCGCAAGGGACTCCTCGAGAAGAAGCCAAGCAGACCCTCCCGGTGAGAACTTAAAGGCGACTGCACCAAAAACGACGTCTCTCAGTACACTCTACTCAGGCTGAGTACGTCGACGAGGCAAGCTCGGGAAGATCGAGGGAATGAAGACTTCAAGAACTATGGCACACCCAACGATGGGAGAACATTCCACCTCTCCCGGCCCCTTTAGCTGTCAAAAGATGCTTCAATAGTTCATTTACTAGGGTCGATCGGTTCTCACCATTCTTAGAAGAGATAGTAGCGTCCTCGTACCCTGTCGGATATACAGTGCCTAAAATTAACCGGAATGACAGAACGACAGATCCCACACATTATATTCAACACTTCGTGCGCGCAATGAAGGCATATCCATGTGACGAAATGCTATACTGCAACATTCTCACGACGTTGTTCGAAAGCCACGCTCTGACAGGGTTCAACCAACTACCCCCAAGATGTATAACAAATTGGATCAATTCATAGATATGATTGTCTCAAGGTTCTTCTCTAGCACCCATTTTTCAAAAGAATCCCGACTCTATAATGAACATCAAGCAGGAGGCTAATGAAACCTTGATGAGCTAATATAACCAGTTTACCGAGGAGCAAATCAAATTGGGCATAACAGCAACGACCTCGTCGTAATAGCATTAAAGATAGGAATCTCAGAGCAACAGCTCGCTTACAAATTTCACCGCAATACTCCTAGGACAGCAGAGGAAGCTGTTAAGAGGCTCAGAGACTGTGCCTCGATAGAGGAAGTACTAATAAACCATGGAACAATCAAAGGGAAACAAACCCTAACCGAACCTTCCCCTATTTTGTCGAGTTCTGGGTAAGGCTCCTCGTCGGGGGAAGGAAAGGGCCAAGATAGCCCCAACAACGAACGGCAGAAAAAAGAGAAAAAACCTGAACGATAACCAGGCCCCTTAGATCAACCAGAAGCCGGTATACACCTCTTTGTCCATTCACGTAAATAAATTTTGCACGTGTTGGAGACTAAGGAGCAAGTGGCAAGACCACCCCCTATCAGGGCCCCGCCGAAGAAAACGAATAAAAGAAAATACTGTGACTTTCATGAGTCACACTGTCATTTTACCTAGGACTGCCTCCAACTCCGTGACTACCTGGAGGAAAAAATAAGACGAGATGAACTCCGTGAGTTTCTCCCACGAAGAGGCAACCAAGCTCTACGACGAGGTGATCCATCACCTCGTTCGCCTTTGCCAGCACTTGAAAGACAGCAAGAGCCAACGCACCAAGTACATTACAGGGAAATCAACTTCACTGATGGCGAAATCGACGGAGGCAAAAAGCAAAAGAGCGGCAATTGCTACCTCTCCAAACATGAAACAATCCCGTCAATCCAGAGGGATTAGAACCAATCATTTTCGATGACAATGATTTTGACAGAGTGATGACGCCGCACACTGACGCCCTGGTATCTTCAATGATCATTAATTCGATGAAGGTACACCTCGTGATGATCGACACGGGAAGCAAGGTAGACCTTATGTTCTATGCGCCAAACTAGGCATCCCTGAGTCCGAGTTACGCCCAGTCTATTCCGAATTGGTTGGATTTAATGGCTCTTCTATGACGCCCTTGGGCGCCACCGACCTCCGCACAATTGGCGAAGCACCTCGACTAAGAACGGCAATCGTCACATTTGTGATCGTTAAGCTCCCCTCCGTGTATAATGTGATATTCGGAAGAAAATTCATGGTCGTTGTCTCTGTTACACACCTAAAGATGAAATTCTGAACCAAGGCTGGACTATATACCGCACGACGACTTTATCAGGACTCCCTGAGAAAGGAAACATTACCCATAGATGGCCCTCTTCATCTCAAAGATCCTAACGAGGCACGAGGAACCAGTGCCTCCCTTGCGGAACCTTCCGTTACGGTCCCAGCACGAAAAGATGCTGATGACAGAAAAGTATTCATGCTCCGTTCTACTCTCAACCCCGGCGAACATGAGATGTTGAAAGACTGCCTTCAAAGTAACGCAGATGTTTTCGCGTGGACTCCGTCCGATATGTCGGGCATTAACCCTAGTGTCATCATACACAAACTTAGTGTCAGACCAGATGCAAAGCCGGTCAGGCAGAAGAAACGAACATTCACTTTCAAATGGACAAAGGCAATAAAAGATGAAGTCGAAAAGCTCGTGGGTGCTGGTTTCATCAGGGAAGTCCAATATCCGGAATGGCTTTCCAATGTCATTTTGGTCAAGAAATCCAATGGTAAATGGAGGAAGTGCATCGACTTCATGGATCTGAACAAAGTACAGGGTGTGTGCGGGCCTTCTGGGATTTGTACCATATCATTTGCCCCCCGACGGATGAGTGAGTTCTAACGACTTTATTTGTCGGAATTTCCTCCTGCTAAGATTGTAATTTGGAGAGCACTTTGTGCTGGGTTATCGGGGTCAAAACCACATCAGATGCGCAGCGGAAATTTAAAAATTTTAATACATAAGCCCCGTGTACCCGAATACAGGATCACTTTGGTATGCTATAATAATCGAAACATTCACATCGCATGTAAACCAAGCATGATATAATAAATTAATTTGATTAATTTATTACGCGATCCTATCATGCATCTAACGCAGTACGAGTTTATCGATATACCTTGGCGAGTCGCACACGCCGCGTAATGGTTCTCAGATTCTGATGAATAGAGCCGCGAAATTACCCGGCCTCTAATGCTAGTCCACGCTGAGACGCTCGCGAAACCGAAATCCGATTTAATCTAATTAAATCGAATTCGGGCCTTGGATCCAATCCAAGGCCAGCCCGTTTACAAATCAGGCCTTCTTCTTCTTCTTCTTCTTCTTCTTCAATTAGCTTCGGTTTGTAAGCAACCGACGCTGCCGATCAACCGCCGTCAACTCTTGCCGTGCGGTCTCCAATCTCCAACTGTTTGCCGTCCCCGTCGTCTCCTCAACTCGCCGGAACAGATGCCGCCGTCGATGGAGGTGTTCACGGCTGATGAAGTGCAACGGTTGACCTTCGAGAACGACGCACTGTTGATGCCGCCGGCAGTCAACCTCGTCACCGTCGGCTGGCTGAGGCAGGAAGCGTTGGCGACCGGATAAGACGCTGAGCGGACGACCGAGGCTTCGCCGTTGATGGAAGCTTCGGTCTGGAAGCTCACCGTCGTCTCCCTCTCGCGCCGACGTCGTACGTCGGAAGGGAAGGTGGTGGAGGCGGGCGGCTGGACGTAGATGAGAAGAGCACCGTGCTAGCGGCGTAGGGCTGCTCACAACTTGCGTCGGCGCCGCTTCCCTTTTCAAAAACCCACCGAAGAAGAATGAACTGTGCAAGCATATATATAGTTTCTTATATTACATATAAAAACTACTCTTTTGCTGTTTTGCAAAAACAACCCTCAAGCATTTTGCAAAAGCTTAGGTCCAACACTTTGGACATTGGCAAAAGCAGCCCCTCAAGCACAAATTTCGATTTTTCGCGATCGTGTCTCATTTGCGTGTGACCCATTAGGTTCAGTACCACGCCGGCAGTGAATAAATAGTTAATTCAACTAATTAACAAATACTTAATTCAACCAATTAATTATATTTATCCACAGATCGTGGTTAACGTCTAGCAACGTGCCACGACCACCCGTGTGGTATGAATATCAATATTCATCACTTGAAACCTTTATATGAATAGTTCCCATGCCCTATAACCCTTCTGTTCCTTTCTAACATCCCGAATGAGCTTAGAGTATGGATATCTGTCAAACTCTAATATAGCTCAATCAAATATATCTGTCTTAATAGATTTGCTCGTCTGTGACATTAAGAACATTTCTTAATTCACGTCGTACCTCGGCCAAGGATTTTCTGAGCTAGTTCTATTCAAAGACACATAGGATGTTCTCCTCCTTTATAGGAGGTGACAGATTCTCTATTGGTTATCATCTATATTATTGGCTTTTAGGGCATTTACTCTTTCACTTTGTTCTTGTCCCTTGTTCTCCTCGTGTTTCGAAAGAAATTAGAAATATCCTCTTAGTACGGCGCCGCTTGAGTGAGAGTCCGCGTATCGACTATTGGCATTACGCTATCATTAATCACTTGCTTCACGGGTTAACCGTGCGAAGGACGAGCATGCGCTAATGCAATTGCACGTGCTGGTTCCCTGTGTGCTTTGTCAAGATCGTGGACAGCTGTTGAAAGGCAGACGAAGCAGGTTATGAGTTTAGGACAGCTGTCACGTGGTGAGTTATATACACTAATTCACCGTGTAGAGGACTGTCGTTCTCTATGACTATAAGTAGGGCCAGCAGTCATTCTTTCACTTTTACCGTGGTCGAAAATTGTTTTCTCGAGTGAGAGCTTGTGAGATACAGTCTTCCGGCCTTCCCTTCTATTTTTTATTACCAGAGATAATGAGGTATGTCTCCTCGTAGTTCTACGGATAGAGAGTCCAATAGTGATGGTAACTCCGGTGGCGGATCTCACGTTCCGACGCCATTGACCCCTCATGTTTCCGCTAGTTCTGCGGAACATCCCGCGTCTCCTGATGTATTAGGGGATAGAGTGGTTCTGCAGGGAGAGTTCATCAAACGAGTGGCTGAGCAGCTTTGTTTAGATAGGATGAACGCTACTCTAAGTGAACTTGTAGGCGAAGGCGGTGGTCCGGAAGGAGAGAGGACCTCACAAGGAAAGACTTCGTTTGGCCGGAACAAGTTTTTACGGGTTTCTCCTACTGAGTTCAACCTGCACACCGCTGTTTCCTCGGTTACGGAGGAGCAGCTCGTTCAATGGCAGAGAGAGTTCAAAGTCCCATCGGATTATGAGGTTAGAAGCACAGCATTCGGAGAGGGTGACCCATATAAGCGAGGACTGGGTTCCATTTCGTCTTGATATGTTCAAAACTGGTCTTAGTTTTCCATTGCTACCGTTTTATGTTCAGTTTTACCTTTTACGGTTTCACTCCATGTCATTTGTCCCTGAACTCGTATATGGACATTCTCATGTTTTTATTTGTTTGTGTCAGCACGGGAGGCCGTCTCTTGAGCTGCGGAGGCTTCTCTTCACCCAGTCCTCTTCGAATCAAGGTCCTAGTTTTTCTAACATGAAGTACAGGAATCCTGCCAAGAGGAAGACAGAGAAGAAGGGAATGACGTTTCCAAAGTGGTGCCACGGCTTCTTCTTCGTTAGGAGGAGGCTGGAGTGGCGTTTCATTGATCGCTGGTTAGACTATTTAAAGGAGTCGTTGAAGGAGAAGCCGGAACCTACCGATGAGCTCAAAGAGTTAGAGGATCGCTTTTTGACCTTCAAAGGCCAAGTATTTATGGCGGGGAGCATCTCGGACGACATCGTGACGGCAACTAGGTGATGTCGGCGGGTTTCTCCTCACCGAATGGGGAAGAACGTGGTTCGGCGTGCGAGGGAAGGTGAAACTTTTGGTTTGTGCATTGACGAACAGGAAAACGAGGAATCGAAAGGGGTGAGCGATTAGAGACAGTGTTTAACGTGGAAAACTCCAACAGCGGTGAAAAAATCACGAAGAGACAACCTCAGAATTTGAGATTCTGGTAAGAAATTCACTATGTAAATGTTATTACAGGGAATGTTCGCTAACGCTGAGGATTATGGGATCCGTCCCATATTACAGAGGTATTACAGGGCTATTTATAGCGACGTTTTTAGGGGTAATTCGGTAGTTTGTCACCCGGTAACCCTTTTGATGTCCTCCACGTGTCTATTCTTGCGGGGCATTTTCGGTACATCCCTTGGCGAGCATAGTTATCACTCTCCACGAGGAAGTCCCATCTTCTTTACAGCGTGGCACTCGTTGGGTATCACACTCCTATGAAGATGACAACCCATAGAGAACGATCCCCTTCGCATCGGACAACAAGCGCCTCTGTTCGAAGGCCGACGATCAACAAGTGTTCCCCTCGTCGCCGTAAAATCCTCATAGTATCAATTGCCCCTGTCGGGCGGGGTGAGGATCTCGTGGCTCTTGACGGAATCCCCTTAGTATGACGAAGCTGAAGCATCATACAGGGTAAATGACGTCGTCTCCGCGCATAGGAATGGACATGCGTCGCCACGAGATTGGCTGCACGTGCGAGCGGGCAGGCTTCTTTATGCGAGCCTGATCGGCCTCATCAATGGAATTGCAGAGAATGCTCGAGAACCAATTGGTTCACTAATATTTCGGAGTGTCCTCAACGCAAGGTTAAAATCAAAGTTTAACGTCATTAGTTGGGCCACATTCCTCTCTATCTAATCCAGGTTGAAGTCAAACCAGAAGGCTATTATTTTGATCCGGACTTGTTCCCACGGCTGATTTATCCGGCGAACAAGTAGGATTAATATTTCGGATCTAGGGAGGCCAAGGGTGGCCGGCCATGGCTATGGCTCTTGGCCGTGCTCCATGCAACTACAGATTTAGGAGAAACGAGAGAGACAAAGTACTCTTGGTGGAAAGGGAATTCCTTTCCCTAATTTTTCTCATTTGTATTTATAGACAAATCGAAATACATTTACTGTAGTACATTAACTATTGCTAATTAACTACTTTAAAATTAATGATGTATTGAATTCCCGATGAGGGTTCCAATGGGCTCTTTGTCCAGGTTCATGGAACCGACTGTTCGTCTTCTGCGCTTGTCTCTTGGTCCACGCCCGACCTTTCGTCTCCGTGCCTGACCTTTCGTCTTCTGTGCGCCTACGAACTGGGTCGGTCTCGACTTTGCTCACGTCGGCTCGGCCATGCCCACCTCGGTTTCGGCTATGCCTACCTCAGTTTCGGCATGCCCACCTCGGACTTGGTCATGCCTCTGCCGCTCTCGGTCACCGCCATGCCTGCCTCAGACTCGGTCATGCCTCTGTCGCTCTCGGTCACGGCCATGCCTGCCTCGGACTCGGTCATGCCTCTGCCACTATTGGTCTCGATCACGCCTACCTCAGACTCGGTCACGCCTCTGCCGATGTCGATCTCGGTCACGCTAGCCTTGGAATTGGTCACGCGTCTGCCGATGTTGGTCTCGGTCATGCCAGCCTTGTTCTCGGTCATGCCTCTGCCGATGTCGGTCTCGGTCACGCCAGCCTCGGACTTGGTCTTGCCTCTGCCGATGTCGGTCTCGGTCATGCCAGCCTTGGTCTTGGTCACGCCTCTGCCAATGTCTGTCTCGGTCACGCCAGCCTTGGACTTGGTCACGCCTTTGCCGATGTCGGTCTCGGTCACGCCAGCCTCGGTCTTCATCGGTCCTTCTTGTACCGAGATCCACCTGGATCAAACCTCCCCCCTTTAGGACCCATTCCTCCGCAATGGCTTCAAAAGTTTGCTCGTGCCCCTCCCTGTGGTGATCCATGCGCATACACAATGCGTCGTCCTTCACGGCGGCCTCGCTCCGAGTCTTCTCATGTTTTTGCACCGGCGCTCATGCGCGTACACCTCTTTGCGCTCCCGTGCCTTTTAGTCTTACGCCAAACACTCGCCTCGTGCTTATGCAATCATGACTGTCTTGCCGCCCACCATGCGCCATTAAGTCCTGACATCGTGGCCCTGTTGATCTCACTCTGGATCTAACCTCGCCCGATCGAATCCACTCACGTGCCTTGCATTTGGACTCGCTTCAGCACTTGTTGATATAGCACTTTCGCACCTGTGCTTGTTTGCGTATGTATCCGTTTGGGCCATGCTCTTGCACGACCTTTTCTTGGACTTGGCTCTTGGATGCTTACGGTCTTGCTGTGCCCTTTGTAATGCATCTCCTTGGCTGCTCCCTCTGTGTCCTCGCGTGGCCTTGTGCACTTAGGGAAATGTTGTGCCCGCGTGTCTAACTTGCACTTCTTGGCTCGGCCACCCCTTGGTCGCTCGCTTGCCCTTGCGTCGTGCATGCACGTCTTGCCTCATCCCAGCGCTTGTGTCTTGCCCCGCCTGGATCCTATGGGCCATCCCAACCTATCGTTGGTTCACGTGCACCTCCCAAAATCACCATACTCACAGAATGAGTCTTTGGTACTCGGTGAGGTGGATCCCCTCCTTCCCGATGATGGTCTTCTCTTCTTCTTCCTTCCTGCAGCTGCCCTATAGAATTCTCATCCTAAGCTATGATACCATTTGATCCGGACTTGTTCCCACTGTTGATTTATCCGGCGAATAAGTAGGATTAAGATTTCGGATCTGGGGAGGCCAAGGCAATTCTTTTTCAGTCATAGGAGGGTGATTTGTGCAGCGAGATTCCTCCATCTTTGAGCGAAGGCACGAAATTTTTCATCCTTTTTAGGAGTCAAAAGTTTCAGTGAAGATTTGTCAGGTGCCAAGTCTTTATTGTGTTGATAGTGATTGAGAAAGGCATTTGCTAGATCCTTCCAGCTTTTTGATTTCATTCTTGTTTAGATTTAGATACCAACGAATAGCTGGTCCTTTAAGACTCTCCTGAAAATAGTAGATCAGCATCTTCTCATTTTTTAGATATGCCCCCATTTTGCTACAGTACATCGAGATATGCACCTGAGGGTCATCAGTTCCGTCATACTTCTCAAAATCTGGGACTTTGAAATCTTTTGGAATCTCCAAATCTGTTATAATGCAGTATTGTGCAGGATCAATTGTTCCTCTCATGCATTCCAGGGTAGTCAGACGATTCAGGATTGTCTCCACTTTGTTTTCAATTTGCTGGTTTTCGGATGAGATAGTGTCATGTTTTTCTTCAACGTTGACAGTGGTTGATATGACTGGAGGATTGAGAGGCAGTACCTTCTGAGTTTCTAGTTGAACTGCCGGAACAGATTGTAGCGAAGCATAGTGATTCTGTTCTGGTTGTGAAGGTAGGCCATAAGGATCATACTGTGTCTGTTGTGCAGATTGCCGTTGCTGGGGTTGTACAAATGATGAATTTGGATCTCCCATTTGCTGAGTTTTTGCATTGTTGGTATTTTGATCAACCAGTTGGGTCATCATTGTGGTCAGACGCTCCAGCTGCTTACCCATGTCATTAAGTTGTCTGCGAAGTTCTTCATTTTCCTTCTTCAATTGTTCATTCACTTCATTGTCTGCCATTGTTGTAGAAGTGTGGCGTCGGGACCGAAGCAGATAAGGGCTTCTTTTTGTGATAGTCGTCTTGACCGATCTTGGAGTTTAGAAAAAATGTGTCAGTGATGTCGAATTTTTATTTTAAACTTTTTTTTTAAAGATTTTGTGAGAAGAAAAGAAAAAGTTTTTATAAAAAAAAAACTTTTCTGAATTTTTTTTTTTTTTGGAAAGAATTTAAAAACGTTGTTGTGAAGAAGAAAAAGATTTTTTTTATTTTGAGAATGATTTTAAAGAAAAGACAAATGTTTTTTTTTTTTTTTGTAAATGAAAATATTTTTTATTTGAGAAATGATTTTGAAATCTTTTTATGAAAAGAATTTCGTTATAAAATTTTTTTGAAATTTTGTTTTCTTTTGAAAAGAAGATTTTTCTAAAAAGTGTTTTTTTTTAAATGAAAAATTTTTTGAAAAGAAATTTTTTTTTGAAAGAATTTTTTTTTTATAAAAGATTTTTTTTTTTGAATTTTTTTTTTTTTTTTTTTGAAAAGTTTTTTTTTTAAAATGCCCCTAAGACTAAATGCCGGTTGGAAAAATTATGGGTGCTTATTGGCTGGGCTTACGGACTACCTAACGCACATTGTGCGCAAGCTCCGACTATCCCAGTGGTTTGTCTATCAGTCTGCTATTGCTGGGGTTCCTCCCGACGACCAGTGCACATGGTACATCAGTTCGGGCTACTACCCAGATAACATCTTGACTGAGGTAAGGAGCCGGGCATTACGGACTACCCACGCACATTGTACGCAAGCTCCGATTGTCCCGGTAAATGGGTTGGGCATATGCCCTAGGTCATCAAATGGAGTGCAAGATATGTACATGAAATGTATAACAACAGTAATAAAGACATTAACATTCAAAGCAAACATATATGCGTACGTGCCAAACTAAATCCAAAATTATTTTAATCACTTATAATAACGAGTTTGACGAGTCCCCAGCGGAGTCGCCATCTGTTGACGACCTTAAAGAAAAAGAAAATATTTTTGGAGTCGCCACCTAATTTTTATGGAAAATTAGGAAACCGGATAAGGCACTTTTGAGATTCATGGGTTCGTTCGTCGGTTACGTGTGGGGAAGACGGTACACCCCCACAGCTCCCCTCCAAAGAGGGTACTCTATAAGTGATTATAACGATTTTGGATTTATTTTGACATGTATAAATAATTGAGCATGAATAATCACAAATTGAATAAATAAATATAAAATGTGCAGTCTAATTGTATGTGTGTCGATGTGCTTATTAATTTTTATTAGTGTTGGGCTCAGCGCGTTTCCGTTTCCTCTTCATCGCCCAGTTTGTATTATGTTTGAAGGTAGAGATATCCATCTCGTTCCTTGTTTGTCTGAGTGTAATGCTAATTGTTTTAGAGAACCAGTATCCACCGGATCTTTTTTATGTCTAAAAATATTTTATGAAGTGTGATGTTTATTATTTGAAGAATCAGTATCCACCGGATCTTTTTATGTATTTAAAATATTTTATGCGACGTGATTTTTATATTTAAAGAACCAGTATCCACCAGATCTTTTTATGTATTTTAAAATATTTTATAAAGTGTGATTTTTATTATTTAAAGAACCAGTATCCACCGGATCTTTTCATATATTTTATACAATGTCTATTATTGGATGGGAAGAAATATCCATCTCATTCCCAATTTTATTTAAATATTTAGTCGTGTTTTGTTAATTTTTAGGAAGAAATATCCATCTCAACCTTCAATTTAATAGTTTATAAAATTTAAAAAAAAAATAATTATGAATAGGCATATGTCATGTAATTTTGAAAAAGAAGCAATGTCCATCGCTTTTTCTTTATTTGTCCATTAAAAATTTATTTCGGGAAAATATCCATCTCCTCTGAATTTCTATGTTTATGTCATATATTCATGTTTATAATTACTAGTTAAAATGAGATAACTAGTACTTAGAGAAGATAATAGAATGAGTTTTGAGATGCTTTACCTTAGAATCGGAGTTTGAAACGTGTGAGTGTTGTAGATGGCTCCGGCGGCCAACGAAGGTGGCTCCGGAAGCGGCGATGGTTCCAACGTGTGGCGGCGATGGTTCCAACGTGCGGTGTCGGGAAGTCGAGGACGTCGTGGATGAGATGTCAACGGTGTTAGTGACGACCAACGGTGGTGGAAGCGGCACTCTACTACTTCTCTCACTACGTTTTTTTTTCTCCAATTTCCTTACTTCACTTCTTTTTTTTTTTAACTAGCACATTGTCCTGCCCCCTCTCCTTTTTTTTTCTGCATTATGTACTCTTTTTATGCTGCAAATATGAGTAACCTCCTCCATAACTTCATGTAACCCCCCAATTTCAATGCCTCCTCAATTGTCTCATTAAATACCCATCACTCTTTGTAACTGTCCAGTTTTTAATTATTTTTGAAACTACCACAAATGTTCTCTAAATGACTTAAAATTTTGTGTACTGATTCCTCAGTGAGTCTAGTTTCCAACAAAATTGGATTGAGCGCATTTTGATTTGTAAGCAAAAAGTTATGGCTTCCGGACTAAGACCTGGTCAATACAGGAGCGAACTAACACGAGCTCAACTTCGTGGGTAAAATTGACAGAGCAATCGTGATTCAATTACTATGAAATTTTGCCGGTTGATGCGGGATCGAGTTAGCTTTCATAAAAAATTTGTTGTTCATCATTTCAATATGTATAACTTGAGTTATTGTTGATTTAGTGCTAATATGTCAGTTCTGAAATTCTGAGCCAAATTGATATAATCGAGTCTAATTGAACTTGAGTTGGCTTAATCAGGTTAATTGGATTCAACTGAGCCGATCAAGTAAAGATGTTTTCAATTATGCTTCGCAGCCACCGTTAATATATTCTTGACCAACTGAAAACGGATAGCCCGGACAAAATGGGGTGTCTACAATGGTATTTACGCGTAAAGGAGATCCGGGAGAGTGAGGAAATCAAGTTTAATTCAAAGAAATTCAAAGGAAAGGGGATTAGGACCTAAGGGGCTTACCTAGGGCTCTCACAGCACGAGCTCGCAAGTGGGAATGAAAGAAAAATGCCAAAACCACACAAATAACAAGTCCTCACCTACTCTACCAAACCCGTCGGTCGACCGAAACAGGAATCGGTCGACCGATAATCCCAAAATCAGTAAAAATAGAATAGATTTCAGCACTCGGTCGACTCGACTCAAAACGCGCCCTCACACCGACGGGTCCCCTACTAGGCTAGCCCGCCCTAGACGCGGTCACACATTCGAAAACATCACGCAAGCGAAATCTAAGGTCGCATGCAAAAATTTACATACATAACCAAGCATTCATATATACACAAAACCAAAACAAAACCAAACACGGACCTCACATCCCTCCCCACTTAAAGGATTCGGTCCCCCGAATCAAATAAGTGAGGGAAGTGAGCACGCATATCCGCTTCCGGGTCCCAAGTGGCCTCCTCGAATCTCTGATTCCGCCAAAGGACCTTCACTGACGTGATGGTCTTCTTCCTCAGAACCTTATCCTTCCGATCAAGAATCTGCACAGGTTGCTCCGGATAGGAAAGGTCTGACTGAACTGGAAGTGCTGACGGTACTATAATAACTGAAGTATCGCCCAAACATTTTCGTAACATTGAGACGTGAAAGACATCATGCACGTGTGCCAATGACCAAGGAAGCTCTAATCTGTACGCTACACTGCCAATCCGCTCTCAAATCCGAAACGGTACGATAAACCTGGGGCTCAACTTTCCTTTCAAACCAAACCGCTGCATTCCTTTCAATGGCGAGACTTTCAGATACACAAAGTCTCCCACCTCGAACTCAAGCGCTCGTCGGCGCCTATCCGCGTATGACTTCTGGCGGGACTGAGCAGTCTTCAGTCGCTGTCGGATCACCTGAATCTTTTGGTTAGCTTCCTCAACCACATCAGTGCTCACAGTAGCCGGATCAACCACTCCGTCCCAGAATAAGGGACTACGACACCGTTTGCCATACAAGCCCTCGTGCGGTGCCATACCAATACTACTGTGATAACTGTTGTTGTAGGCAAACTCAATCAGAGATAGGTGATCGTCCCAGCTATCGCCAAAGTCAAGTACGTAGGCCCGTAACATGTCCTCCAAAGTCTGGATTGTCCTCTCGGACTGCCTATTAGTCTGTGGGTGATACGCGGTGCTAAACCTCAAATCTGTACCCATCTGCTGCTGGAAGGCTCTTCAAAAACGTGATGTAAACCGAGGATCACGGTCCGATATTATACTCAACGGTACGCCATGGAGTCTGACGATATCCGCTACAAACGATCGAGCTAACCTATCTTGTGTGTAGGTGCTCTTAATCGGAATAAAATGTGCGGTCTTCATCAAACGATCCACCACTACCCAAATAGCGTCAAACCAGTGCCTCGTCAGCGGCAAACTCTGAACGAAGTCCATGGTAATGTCCTCCCATTTTCAAGTCAGGATCTCCAACGGCTGTAAGTGTCCACCAGGTCTCAGGTGCTCGGCCGTAACCTTCTGACAAATTGCACACCATACTAGAAATTCTTGGACGTCCCAATTCATACCAGGCCACCAAAACTGCAACTTCAAATTTCTTTACATCTTTGTAACACCGGGATGAACGGACAATCTGCTATTGTGTGCCTCCGATAAAATTTGTTGTCGTACCTCGGCGTCTGTCGGTAAACACATCCTATGTCGGTAGCGGATAATGTCATCTGCCCCAATATCGTAATCTGCTACACCTTCGGTCCCAAGGCGCGCTAGTATCTCCTGTAATGCAGCGTCATCCAGCTGTGCCGACCTCAACCTCCGAAGTAACTCCGACTTGACCCTGTATGTAGCATACAGAATTCCTGGTGCATGCTCAGTGGCTCGCAAACCGAGGTGACTGAACTGCTCCGCTATATCCCACTCCAACATGTACAATCCGTCAAGGCGAGTAGACCTCTTCCGGCTAAGAGCGTCAGCTACGACGTTTTCCTTCCCAGGATGAGAGAGTATGCGGCACTTGAAGTCCTTCAGGTACTCTATCCATCGTCTCTGCCGCAAATTCGGCTCTTTCTGGGAGAATATGTACTGCAAACTCTTGTGATCGGTATAAATCTCGAAATCCTCTCCCTAAAGATAGTGCCTCCACAACTTCAAAGCAAAGATAACTGTGGCCAACTCTAAGTCGTGAACAGGATAGTTACCCTCATGGGTTTTCAACTGTCTGGAACCATATGCGATAACTCTGCCACGTTGCATCAGCACACAACCCAAACCAATCAATGAAGCGTCACTGTACACCACAAAACCACCGTGATCATCTGACAATGCCAACACCGGTGCGGTAATCAGTCTGTGCTTCAACTCCTGGAAACTCTGCTCACACGCGTCGTTCCACTCGAATCTAACCGCTTTCCTTGTTAACTTGGTCAAAGGACTCGCCAATCTAGCGAAGTTCTCTATGAATCTACGGTAGTAACCAGCTAAACCAAGAAACTTCGAATCTCCGTCGCATTCTTGGGCCGCTCCCACCTCAGGACGGCATCGACCTTGGCCGGATCGACGGCCACGCCCTTCTGGGATACAATGTGCCCCAAGAAGTGGACCTGAGATAACCAAAAGTCACACTTGCTAAATTTAGCAAAAAGTTGCCTCTCGCTAAGGACCTGCAGTACCAGTCTCAAATGCTCGGCATGCTCCACCTCACCGCAAGAGTACATCAGGATGTCGTCAATGAACACCACCACAAAACGGTCCAGAAACGGCTGAAAGATACCGTTCATCATATCCATAAAAGCTGCAGGCGCATTAGTCAGTCCAAACGACATGAGTAGAAACTCAAAATGTCCATACCGAGTACGAAACGCCGTCTTCGGTATGTCCTCAGATCTAACCCTCAACTGATAGTAACCGGATATCAAGTCAATCTTCGAGAACACGGCTGCACCACGCAACTGGTCAACTGTCGGTACTCTACACACATATGCAAACTACCATCCTTCTTCTTCACGAACAGAACCGATGCACCCCAAGCTGACGAACTCGGCTGAATAAACCCCTTAGCCAACAACTCGCCCAACTTAGTTTTCTGTTGGGTTATCAGGGTCGAAAAACACATCAGATGCGCAGCGGAAAATTTAAAAATTTTAAAACACAAACCCCGTGTACCCGAATACCGGATCACATTTGTGTGCTATAATAATCGAAACAATTACATCACATGTAAACCAAGCATGATAATTAAAATTAATCTAATTAATTTAACGCGATCCTATCATGCATCTAATCGCGGTACGAGTTTATCGATATACCTTGGCGAGTCGCACACGCCGCGTAATGATTCTCGGATTCTGATGAATTGAGCAGCGAAAATACCCGGCCTCTAATACTAGTCCACGCTGAGACACTCGCGAAATCGAAATCCGATTTAATCTAATTAAATCGGATTTGGCCTTTAATCAGAGCTCGGCCCGTTACAAAAAGCCTTTTTCTTCTTCTTCTTCTTCTTCTTCCTCGCGTCCTCACTGCCCAGACAAACGCCGTCCGATCTTGCATCTGTGAGCCTGGCGACGAAGATGTCACCGGAACTTGGCGTCGTCGTCGTCACCCACAGTCCAGATGGATGAAGAACAGTCGGCGACCGGGTGGAAGGCTGCGACCGCCGTCCTAAAGCTTCACGGAATTTCCGGATCGACGAATTGTTCACAACCATAAACGAACTCGAAGCTCGCCGGCGTCGCTGCCCGGAGGAGGAGGTGGCGGAGCGGAGACGCTCGAACGAGAAGAACCAAGCTCGTGCTAGTAGCGTTAGGTTTTCTTCTCGCGGCGCTTGTTCTTTTCGGCCGCTTGAAGAAGAGAACTGTACATGCATATATATAGGATTTCGTATTACACAAAAAATCCACTCTTTTGCCATTTTGCAAAAAACGCCCTCAAGCATTTTGCAAAACCTTCGGTCCAACACTTTGAACATTGGCAAAAGCATCCCTTCATGCACAAATTTTCGATTTTTCGCGATCGCATCTCATTTGCGTGTGACCCATTAGGTTCAGTACCACGCCGGCAGTGAATAAATATTTAATTCAACTAATTAACAAATAATTAATTCAACAAATTAATTATATTTATTCACATATCATGGTTAACGTCTAGCAACGTGCCATGACCACCCGTGTGGTATGAATATCAATATTCATCACTTGAAAACTTTATACGAATAGTTCCGATGCCCTATAATCCTTCTGTTCCTTCCTAACATCCCGAATCAGCTTAGAGTATGGATATCTGTCAAACTCTAATATAGCTCAATCATATGTATATGTCTTAATAGATTTGCTCGTCTGTGACATTAAGAACGTTTCTTAATTCACATCGTACCTCGGCCAAGGATTTTCTGAGCTAGTTCTATTCAAAGACACATAGGATGTTCTCCTCCTTTATAAGAGGTGACAGATTCTCTATTGGTTATCATCTATCTTCATGTGCTATTATTTATACCCAGATGCTTCTCTTGTAGAGCTGAGCTATACTTGGAAACACACTAAAGTATAAATCATATACACATAAGATACTATGATAATCTCAAGTCTGAGGATCAAGGCATAACTATCACACTGAAGAATTACCATTGACAGATCCATTGGTATTCTTCGAGTAAGTCAGTTCAGTGAACTCATTCATCCAATGAGCACCTACACACTTGCTTCAGTGTCGACTACACGCGTAGTAATGAGATCACTACTCTCATCGTATGAGCAAGCAAGCTGTGTATTAGTCTTTCCGGTGACATTGAGCCCCTACTCAATGCACCTATGACTAAGAACATTCTGGACTTAGGTTTATAAGACATTAGGTCTCATTATCATGATCAACTATCATGATCCTAATTCTGTCGCCTTAGTCCATGGGGTTTATCACATACATTCATACAACATATTAAACATGACGATGCGATAAATAAACAAATAACCATAATCAAGTAAATCAAAAAGATTTATTACAAAATATGTTCGCCAAAATATCCAATATTATTGGCTTTTAGGGCATTTACTCTTTCAATCTCCCACTTGCACTTAAAGCCAATCACTCATGCGTCTCACGCCCATCTTGTCGAAATGGCTCTCAAACGTCTTTTGAGGAAGTGCCTTAGTAAAAGGATCAGCTATGTTGTCTTTTGTGTCAACCTTTTGTATCTTGATTTCGCCTCTCTCAATGAATTCCCTAATCAAATGAAAGCGCCTCAGAATGTGTTTGGATCTCTGATGAGACCTTGGTTCCTTTGCTTGCGCAATAGCCCCATTGTTATCACATAACAACGGCATAGGATCCTGTATCCCTGGAACCACTCCAAGTTCAGTAATGAACTTTCTCATCCAAACAGCCTCTTTTGCAGCTTCTGAAGCAGCAATATATTCGGCCTCTGTAGTTGAGTCTGCTACGGTCGGTTGCTTGGAACTTTTCCAACTAACCGCACCGCCATTCAGGGTAAAGACAAACCCTGAAACCGATTTGCTGTCATCCTTATCTGATTGGAAGCTTGAGTCCGTATAGGCCTCAACTTTCAACTCTGATTCGCCGCCATATACTAAGAAGATATCCTTAGTTCTTCTCAAGTACTTAAGGATACTCTTAACGGCAGTCCAGTGACCTTCACCGGGATCAGATTGATATCTGCTCGTCACACCAAGAGCATAGGCCACATCTGGCCTGGTACACAGCATTGCATACATAATAGCCAACTGCGGATGCATATGGGGTATTCTTTATGCGATCTCTCTCTTCTGGCGTTTTCGGTGCCATTCCTTTAGAGAGCTGAATTTCATGATTATATGGCAAGAACCCTTTCTTGCTATTTTCCATGCTAAACCGCTTTAGCACTTTATCGATATAATTCGATTGGGATAATCCTGTTATCCTCTTAGATCTATCTCTATAGATCTTAATGCCTATGACGTAGGAAGCTTTTCCAAAATCCTTCATGGAGAACTGCTGTGATAACCAAACTTTTATTGATTGTATCATTGGAACATCATTTCCAATAAGTAGTATGTCATCTACATACAATACCAAGAAAGTAATAGCACTCTCGCTAACCTTCTTGTATACATATGGTTCATCCTCATTTTTGATAAAGTCAAACGATTTGACTGTCTCATCAAAACGGATGTTCCAGCTTCGAGAAGCTTGCTTAAGTCCATAAATAGACCTATTCAGCTTGCATACCTTGCTTTCGCTCCCACTAGAGATAAAGCCCTCGGGTTGTGTCATGTACACACCTCTTCGAGGTTTCCATTTAGGAATGCCGTCTTTACATCCATTTGCCATATCTCATAGTCATGGTATGCAGCTATCGCAAGTAATATCCGAATGGATTTGAGCATCGCCACTGGCGAGAAGGTCTCGTCATAATCGACCCCTTGCTTCTGTTTGAAGCCTTTAGCTACCAGTCTGACCCATTTGCACCAAATGGGACTCACTCCCTCAGGTGCATCCACTAAGTCCCAAACCTCATTGGTACTCATGGAATCCATTTAGGAAATCATGGCTTTTAGCCACTTCCCGCTGTCGCTACTCTGCATAGCTTCTGTGTAGGAGTTTGGCTCGTCATCCACTATAACTTGCACTTCTTGGTTTTCATCAGCTATGTAAACCAATCTCTCAGGTTGCTTTCGCTTCCTGGTAGATCTCCTAACAGTTTGTGGCACATCTGGTTGCACTACTATTTCGGGTACAGAAACAGGATCAATGTTATTTTCCAGCCCTTGAGTTTCCTCAAGTACTACCTCATTTCCACAATAACCATCTAGCAGAAATTTCTTCTCAAGGAATACTGTATTTCTGGCAACAAACACCTTTCTTTCTTGTGGATGCCAGAAATAGTATCCAAGACCCTCTCTTGGATAGCCAATGAAATAACATTTTTCTGATCTTGTTTCCAGCTTATCAGGATACTGCTTCTTAACATAAGCAGGGCAACCCCAAATCTTAACAAATTTACAACCAGGTTTCTTCCCTCTCCATATCTCATATTGGGTCGTATCCACGGATTTACTAGGAACCCGATTTAGTACGTGCGACGTAGTTTCTCGAGTATAGCCCCAGAAAGTAACTGGAACTGTAGTGTGACTCATTATAGAACGAACCATGTCTAACAAAGTTCTATTTCTTCTCTCAAACACTCCATTCAACTGGGGTGTATAAGGGGGAGTCCACTGTGAGAGAATCCCATTCTCCTTGAGATATTCGATAAACTCAGGACTCATGTATTCTCCTCCACGATCTGATCGTAGTACTTTAATACTCTTTCCAGTTTGCTTATCTACTTCATTCTTATATTCCTTGAATTTCTCAAAAGATTCGGATTTATACTTCATTAACTACACATATCCAAATCTGGAGAGATCATCTGTGAATGTAATGAAATAAGAGTAGCCACCTTTAGCATTCGTAGACATTGGTCCACATACATCAGTATGTACCAGCTCAAACAACTCCTTTGCTCTCTCTCCATGTCCAGTAAATGGAGATTTGGTCATCTTTCCTTTGTGACAAGCCTCACAAGTAGGGTATGTCTATAATGCCAAAGATATGTCTCGTTTACACTATCTCTATTCCTCTTTATAGGTTGTTCGACATTGTACACTTCATGAAGTGTATCAATGAAATAGAGATCATCGCATAATGTATCAGAACCATAAAACTCGTTTTTGAATGAAAATGAACACTATTGTTCTCAAATACGAATTTAAAACCACTCTTACAAAGAGTTGATACAGAAATCAAATTTCTACTAAGTGCAGGTACGAAATAGCAATCCCTAAGCTCTAGTACTCTTCCGTTAGGCAATCGGATCTCATATGTCCCTACAACCAGCACAACAACTCTTACTTTGTTGCCAACTCTAAGGTCAACTTCTACTTTCGCCAACCTTCTAGGATTCTTTAGTCCCTACATCGATATGCAAATGTGTGAGACACACCCGGTATCTAATACCCAATCTAAAGAATCTTTACTAGAGAGATTGATCTCAATAATGAACACACCTGAGGGCCCGGCTTCCTTAGCCTTTTTCACCTTCTCAAGGTGAACCTTGCAGACCTCTTCTAGTGTCCACCTTTGCCACATTCAAAGCACTTGTCCTCGGTCTTAGAATCGGCTTTCGCCTTCTTCTTAGCCTTTCCCTTTGGCTTCATGTTCTTCTTGGCAATGACGGTCTTCTTGTTCTTCTTAGCACCATTGGACTTTCCATTGGTCTTAGAAGTACTAACCACCATCACAGCCTTGCCCCTGTCCTTCGTGACAGAGCTCTCAGTAGTCCTCAGCATGTTGAGGAGTTCTGGAAGGGTTGCCTCCAACTTGTTCATATGGAAGTTGAGGACAAACGGAGCATAGGAGGGCGGGAGTGATTGAAGGACCAAGTCGATACTCAACTCGTGATCCATCGCAAGTCCAAGTTGCCCAAGTCGCTCGATCAAATCGATCATCTTGAGAACATGGATCTGCACGGATTATCCTTCATTCATTCTAGCCCTAAAAAGCTCCATAGATATCTCATGTCTAGCAGTCCTATCAGGCTCAGCATAAAGCTCCTTCAGACGGAGCATTATACTACCACTATCCAGATTTTCATGTTGACGTTGCAACTCATTGCTCATGGAAACCAAGATAATACACTTCGCAAGTATCTCACCTTGCTTCCATTGGTCAGCCTGGACTCGCTCATCATCAGTGGACTGTTCGTTAAGAACAGGCATGGGACACTCGAGAACGTACGCTACCTTTTGAATAACGAGGACCAGTTTAACATTGCGCAACTAATCAATATAGTTTGGTCCAGTCAGTTTGTTCGCGTCAAGAATGTTATGTAAAGGCAAACCACTCATCTACAAGCATGCAAAGATACAAAAACAAAAGACATATTAGCATGCAATTATTTACTTGAAATAAAACATCAAATAGATTATGGTTAATTCTAAGTGATCTTCCACTATTTTTCTACGAATCATGCAACCTTCAAACATGAGACGAAAATCATATTCTTAGTGAGATAAGGATCCAATCAGCAAAAAATGTAATCTTACTTTGTCAATTATATCTCTATGTAACTCCTTATTTTAGCCTCTAATTATTCATGGTCTTGCTTTTTTCGCAACAAACCATAATAATTTAGTCAAACCTCCATTCCAAGTGGCGTAAAACTATGAGACAAGTCTTTGAGTTTTTCGCAACGAGACATATCTAATCGGTTTACCCACTTACACACTGGTATGTGTGAATGATTAATACCCAGTGTTTAACCTAAGTAATCATGCGTTTACACATCAAGTTAATTAGGTCAAACACTTGACTCTATTTCATCATTAATGGAGGGCGGCTAAGGTTTTTCGCAAAGCTAAAACCATACATACTTGAATTTAAATCTGAAGGTTTAGGGAATCAGTTTTAAGCAGATTATGCTTATAAAGTCTCATCTTATTATCCTAGCATGCATTTCTATGTTTGATCATAACAAGGTATGTGTGACGCCCCGTTTCCGGGGGTCGGAATTTAGGTGGAAATATAAATGATATGGGTTGTTATGAGCTAGTACTTCCGAAATACAATACATAAATTTCAAACTATTTAAATACACAGCGGAAACTATAAATAGAATTTACATTTTCTTTAATCCCCAACTAACTTCTGAAACCCAAGTCTCGCTCTACGATCGTCGACGGTCCTCGCAACAACCTGCGGGGAAAGTAGTACCGTGAGTATATAAAAATATACTCAGTGAGTGACCCACCCCGGCTACCCCGCAAGGCAACGGCCAGGGCTGCAGTCACACACCAAACAAACAGTACAAAAACAAGCACACGTGCAATATCAACTCGTAAGCATACGTAAATACCGCACACCAGGGCATATATTGCATGCAAATACAAGTCTGCACTCAACCATAATTTACATGCCAACATTCCTCAACGCATACATCACTCATGCGTACCAAATCCATATATAACCCATAACAAAGGATATAAACATAACCACCAAGTCATCAACAACAACCAAGAAACACATTTGACATATAATAAACATCAAACATCATCAGGATATAAGGTAATCGATCACCCAAAACCCAATCCGGTTATGTCGTTATCTTTTTTAAGTCAGCGTGGACTAAACTACCAAACCAGTTAGTCCTCTCATGTTTATAACGCAACACACCCTTTTGGTACACGCAGCACCAAGGATCTGGGTCAGACACGGTGCACGTCGCGTCCCCCAGTACCCTACAGCAGGGGCGATCCCTTTTGGCCTTAAGGGAGTTACTTGATCTACCGGCCTTTCCGGAATTGCCGATTCAAGCCTCGCCTGGTCTCGTAGCCGCCACCCTGGCCTCGGGCTGGCCTTAACTACGCCCGCCGGTCTCTCTTCTCTCGAGACAACAAATATGGTACTCCGGCGCCCACATCGTCCATTTCGATCCCGGTCGATATCCCTCTCTCACGGGAGAGCGAACCTAGGCGATGCAGTCCAACGAAAGAGCCCACAACAAATATGGGACTCCGGCGCCCACATCGTCCCATTTCGATCCCGGTCGATATCCTCTCGACTCACGGGAGAGCGAACCTAGGCGATGCAGTCCAACGAAAGAGTCCCACCATATTTTCACTTTTCAAATCTCATTAGCGCTCACGTTGTCAATGTCCACAATCACAACAATACTCACATTGGGCACACCAATCGCATAAGTACAAGTGATAGACATACAACGGTTTCCACGCTAATAGCATATAACCAAATCCTGATATCACATAAATGAAGAGAGAGTATTTCCGAAACATGCCAAAGCCAAATAACATCACATAAATCTTATTAGCGCTCACGTTGTCGATGTCCACAATCACAAACCCAGTGAAAGACATACAACGGTTTCCACGCTAAAACAAGCACCACATCAAACTGGCATGTTTTCATTTTCATATAAACATCATGCTAATCATCTAAGCATGCTCCAAATCATATATCACATAATATAGGGTCAACCACCCCACATAAATCTCATAACATCATGCTAAAAATAACATAACCCATCACAAATCCGCATGCTTTATATCACAAGCAATCAACCGAAAGTAAACCCTCTCACGGGTACATACCATAAACATCAAAACAAAGATCAAGTGCGAACCCCTATATCATGTTCAACTCACATCTATCCCTAGTCGGCAACTCCAAACTCACAAGGGAAAGTGAAAGAACACACGAGGGAAACAACGCACATCTCAAAAGTCCGCTCTACTAATGGTATTACTAGAGCAATCGGCTCGCATACCGTCTAGGTAGGTCAATCACGCGGACCACAAGTCAAATGTCACATCGCACCTCTACCACAATACAACGAGCGCAGGCGGCGCACGCACAAACAATACAACGGATATGTCACACACACACATACACGGACAGATCATACCAAAGGTATTAATCCAGCAGTCGTGCTTTAATACTCTTCTAAGTAATAACCAAGTCAAAGACACCGCAACAGGTATAACTAAAGCGCAGGCGGCGCTCAAAGTCACTAAGTCAAGTCCAACACATTCTACATGTCACAAAGTAAACTTTTCTACGCAAATGTAAACATGGCAGTCATGCCCAATACTCACTCAAATCCCATCAAAGTCGGTGTCATAATATTCATAACTAGTGTGTCAAGTCAACTAGCCAAAGATTGTCACATCTACCTAGATGTCCGACAAGTCATAATAAGCCGAATGTCACACTACTAAAGTAAGGTTCACCACAAGCTAAAGTACTCGTCCGAACAAGTTATCACAACCACATGTCAAATCTACAAGGGCATTGGTTCATTCATATACCAAGTACTCGCACAAAATAAGCTAACACATCGACACGTGCTAACATACACACCATGTATATCATAACAACTAATAAATCAACAAATCAATATACAAGTGAGACCGCGGGTTCACTCACCTTCGTCCCGGTCTTACCAAACCGAGACCCGACGGACGACGTGAAACCCCAGGTGCTCTACCAAAAACGACTCTACTAGCGCGTTCACGAAGCCGAGACGAAACGACGAAGCATCCGAGTTCGCCGGAGAGCTCGCCGGAGACGGTCGGCGGCGACTCCAAAGAGGCGGCGGCGGGCAGGTCGGAGCAAGGACATCGGAGGAGGGATGACGACCCCGAGACGACGCCGGAGCAGTAGCGGCGACGTGCGGCGGCGCCGAACACGAGCAGAGAGGACGGAGATGAAGATCCGGCGCACAGGGTCCAATCGGCGGCAGGGAGGTTCGTCGGTGACCAAGGTGACGGCGAGACGCCACGGACGGCGACGGCGAGGCGCGGCGGCGCCGGAATCGACGGCGCGACAACTAGGGTTCCACGCGGTCGAGGAAATCGACGCGAGAACGAGCGAGGGAGAGGGACTGGGCCAGAGGAGGGGGGTCAGGTTCGGCGACGTGCCGGCGGCGGACGCGCGGCGATCGGCGGCGGCGAGATCGCGGTGCGCGCTCGAATCGCGAGAGAGAGAGTGAGAGACGCGAGAGAGATGGAGAACGAGCGAGAGAGAGGTGCGGGCGAGACCTGGGCGAGCCATTTGGCTCACCCAAGGTCGGTTGGGCTCGGCTGGGCCGAGCCACATGGCTCGGTCGGCCGGGTCCAGCCCTAAATGGGCCCAAATCAAGCCCAAAACACACCAAATCAATCCAAACAAATCCAAATCAATTCCAATACAAGTCAAACACCCGAAACCAAATAAATCTCTCGAATAAACTCGAAATAAAACCAAATCAAACTCCGAATAAATCCGATTCAAAAACAAATATTAATTCACGAAAATCCGAAACCTTACATTCCTCCCCACTTAAGGGATTTGGTCCCCCAAATCCAAACCAACACGTCCTACGCGTAAAGCCAAAACACAACGGAAGAAAACTCGTCAAAACCAAATCACAAATACCCAAAGACAGCAGGAGTACTCGGAATTTGATTTCACACCAGAAATCACCGAAAATTCCGGCAGAGTCTCCCCTGTATTCTCTAGGGTCCCAAAACTAAAATTACATCTAACGAGCTACCTGCTCGGAAACATCCACAAAAGAAAATAAAAACAGGGCCACACGCCCACAATACAGATACAAAGGGCTACCTGCCCACCAGAAACAGAAATAAGGGCTACCTGCCCACCAAAGAAAAGGATAACTCACCTCAACCAGGTTTTTATCCCTCCACAAATCATTCCAAAGTGTCTAACCAAACACCTGCTCCAAACAAATCTCTGAAACAATTTCAAAGTAACATTTTCAAATCGTTAAACCGAACGAGAATTTCAAACGAAATCGTAAGCAAACGATAGCTTCAAACGAAATCGTAACATAACCATTTCATTCAAAACAAATCCAACTTAAACCAAGTTTTACAAACGGTACAAAGAGACATCGGAAAGGTTAGTCCTTAACCCATTCCGATCAACAAGTCACGGCATAAATCACTACAAAACTCATACAAGCCCAAGAAACTTAGAAATTCAAAGTAGATGATCGCAACACTTATGAAATGATTCAAAATAACATTATTTAAGAATAATTCCCAGTTTCGAACTGAAATTTCCAAATAACCAATTCCTTTTCAAAAACTTAAACTTCTGGAACGAACTCTTTTAAATCCTTTTTAAGTAAAGGAAATCAAGAAAGGTAAATCTTTTCCAGAGGAATAATATATATATATCCAAACAACTTCGAGCCAAGGTTCCTTGACAAACGTCTGTGCGAGAGACAAACTTTATCACCGGATTCCCGTATATGCTCACAGAACCATCGCAACCAATCTCTCGCATTGGTTAGCGCTGTTCTATGGACATCTACAGCTCAAGCTAAATCAAACTGAAACAAATAGTTTCCAAACTAATTTATTAAGCAACATTAACCCGAAAATATTTTCTTCGACGAGAACAACCAAAATAAGGGTAGACTTTTCATAAAATCCACTTACGAAGTGATCCAATCTCAACATAATCGGTACCCACACGCATTCAGAGGTCTTTCCAGACTTAAGGCGTCCACGTATCTCTTGTAAGACAGTGTCGTCCCGCTGTGCTACACTTAGCCCTAGAAGCAGTTCTAACTCGACCCAATATCCATATGTGGCGAAGAGTACCTCCTGGCTTACGCTCCGGATTGCGCAACCTAGGTGGCTAGCTACTTCGCCAAGTCCCATTCCAACATAAATAATCCGACGAGACGAGTTAGAGATCTTCCTGCTAAGTGCGTCAGCTACGACAGTTGTCCTCCCAAGACGATAGAGGATACGACACTTAAAGTCTTTCAAGAACTCAATCCATCGTCTCAACAAAGGTTCAACTCCTTCTAAAGAAAATTACACTATAGGCTCCACATTACAATTTCATTAAAAATCCACAAGTAGAACTTGAAACAAATCCGAATACATCAAACTCGTGAATACCATATCATTGAAATTTTCAAAATACCAAGCTCATACATATAAGTGAAAGCGACGAAATACAACATACCGGTGTTAAGCAAACTTCTCACAAGAACAGTTTCGGAGAACACTTGCCTTCAACCACCAACATCCAAACACAAACCGAAATCACCAACGCAGCATATGACTTAATTCAGTAGCAAAACTCAATGCCATATATCACCTTACATAAACTCAATACACCTTTAAAGAAACTCCATAGATAGGAAAGAGGTTTGTAGCGAAATTCATTTAGAGACATTTTGTTTAGAAAACAAGGATCGAGCCGTAGTTAGGACTTTCCGGTTCAAGACGAACTTCGCAAGGGAGGCGGTTTCATCCCAAACCAGAACTTAACTTGCTAAGGATTCTATTGCATCAATCTCCCTCATTGATACAATAGCCTCCGTAACAATCTAAGATCCAAACTCTTCAAAAACCGTAAAACTTGTTCAAAATCATTTTATCAAATACCGGCTCAATCTACATTTTTCTAAAACCTTCGAAGAAGCCAAACCTCTTAAGTCATACACTTAAGCATTTTCGAAACATCGAAATCCTTTTCAAATGCCACTCAAAACAAAATCAATCACAATACGTAACGGAAACCCGTCAAATTCAATCAACAGTGTCATTCCAATGCACACAACAAACACGGTAAGAGGTAAAGCCACAACCGAAATACCTCAAACTCCAAACATGCATCCACAACAATCCGACCTCCACGAGGTCCACAACTAGCAAACACGGGCAAGGTGCAGCAACACCTCCCCACTTAAGGAACGTTCTACAACGCCGAAATATTAACTAAGCAATCGACCTACGGAGCGACGCATGCCTACCGCGAGATTACGATTGCCTATCTCTCCACACATTCCCATTCCCATGAAATCTATCAATCGGAAGTACTAAGTCATAACCAAGCTCTGATACCATTCTGTGACGCCCCGTTTCCGGGGGTCGGAATTTAGGTGGAAATATAAATGATATGGGTTGTTATGAGCTAGTACTTCCGAAATACAATACATAAATTTCAAACTATTTAAATACACAGCGGAAACTATAAATAATTTACATTTTCTTTAATCCCCAACTAACTTCTGAAACCCAAGTCTCGCTCTACGATCGTCGACGGTCCTCGCAACAACCTGCGGGGAAAGTAGTACCGTGAGTATATAAAAATATACTCAGTGAGTGACCCACCCCGGCTACCCCGCAAGGCAACGGCCAGGGCTGCAGTCACACACCAAACAAACAGTACAAAAACAAGCACACGTGCAATATCAACTCGTAAGCATACGTAAATACCGCACACCAGGGCATATATTGCATGCAAATACAAGTCTGCACTCAACCATAATTTACATGCCAACATTCCTCAACGCATACATCACTCATGCGTACCAAATCCATATAAACCCATAACAAAGGATATAAACATAACCACCAAGTCATCAACAACAACCAAGAAACACATTTGACATATAATAAACATCAACAACATCATCAAGATATAAGGTAATCGATCACCCAAAACCCAATCCGGTTATGTCGTTATCTTTCTTAAGTCAGCGTGGACTAAACTACCAAACCAGTTAGTCCTCTCATGTTTATAACGCAACACACCCTTTTGGTACACGCAGCACCAAGGATCTGGGTCAGACACGGTGCACGTCGCGTCCCCCAGTACCCTACAGCAGGGGCGATCCCTTTTGGCCTTAAGGGAGTTACTTGATCTACCGGCCTTTCCGGAATTGCCGATTCAAGCCTCGCCTGGTCTCGTAGCCGCCACCCTGGCCTCGGGCTGGCCTTAACTACGCCCGCCGGTCTCTCTTCTCTCGAGACAACAAATATGGTACTCCGGCGCCCACATCGTCCCATTTCGATCCCGGTCGATATCCTCTCGACTCACGGGAGAGCGAACCTAGGCGATGCAGTCCAACGAAAGAGCCCACAACAAATATGGGACTCCGGCGCCCACATCGTCCCATTTCGATCCCGGTCGATATCCTCTCGACTCACGGGAGAGCGAACCTAGGCGATGCAGTCCAACGAAAGAGTCCCACCACATTTTCACTTTTCAAATCTCATTAGCGCTCACGTTGTCAATGTCCACAACACAACAAATACTCACATTGGGCACACCAATCGCATAAGTACAAGTGATAGACATACAACGGTTTCCACGCTAATAGCATATAACCAAATCCTGATATCACATAAATGAGAAGAGAGTATTTCCGAAACATGCCAAAGCCAAATAACATCACATAAATCTTATTAGCGCTCACGTTGTCGATGTCCACAATCACAAACCCAGTGAAAGACATACAACGGTTTCCACGCTAAAACAAGCACCACATCAAACTGGCATGTTTTCATTTTCATATAAACATCATGCTAATCATCTAAGCATG
The DNA here is from genome assembly GCA_002076135.1 of Xerophyta viscosa. NCBI lineage: Eukaryota > Viridiplantae > Streptophyta > Magnoliopsida > Pandanales > Velloziaceae > Xerophyta > Xerophyta viscosa. The sequence goes on along the minus strand of MJHO01000090.1, from coordinate 594,198 downwards.
CTCCAAATCATATATCACATAATATAGGGTCAACCACCCCACATAAATCTCATAACATCATGCTAAAAATAACATAACCCATCACAAATCCGCATGCTTTATATCACAAGCAATCAACCGAAAGTAAACCCTCTCACGGGTACATACCATAAACATCAAAACAAAGATCAAGTGCGAACCCCTATATCATGTTCATCTCACATCTATCCCTAGTCGGCAACTCCAAACTCACAAGGGAAAGTGAAAGAACACACGAGGGAAACAACGCACATCTCAAAAGTCCGCTCTACTAATGGTATTACTAGAGCAATCGGCTCGCATACCGTCTAGGTAGGTCAATCACGCGGACCACAAGTCAAATGTCACATCGCACCTCTACCACAATACAACAGCGCAGGCGGCGCACGCACAAACAATACAACGGATATGTCACACACACACATACACGGACAGATCATACCAAAGGTATTAATCCAGCAGTCGTGCTTTAATACTCTTCTAAGTAATAACCAAGTCAAAGACACCGCAACAGGTATAACTAAAGCGCAGGCGGCGCTCAAAGTCACTAAGTCAGTCCAACACATTCTACATGTCACAAAGTAAACTTTTCTACGCAAATGTAAACATGGCAGTCATGCCCAAATACTCACTCAAATCCCATCAAAGTCGGTGTCATAATATTCATAACTAGTGTGTCAAGTCAACTAGCCAAAGATTGTCACATCTACCTAGATGTCCGACAAGTCATAAATAAGCTGAATGTCACTACTACTAAAGTAAGGGTTCCACCACAAGCTAAAGTACTCGTCCGAACAAGTTATCACAACCACATGTCAAATCTACAAGGGCATTGGTTCATTCATATACCAAGTACTCGCACAAAATAAGCTAACACATCGACACGTGCTAACATACACACCATGTATATCATAACAACTAATAAATCAACAAAATCAATATACAAGTGAGACCGCGGGTTCACTCACCTTCGTCCCGGTCTTACCAAACCGAGACCCGACGGACGACGTGAAACCCCAGGTGCTCTACCAAAAACGACTCTACTAGCGCGTTCACGAAGCCGAGACGAAACGACGAAGCATCCGAGTTCGCCGGAGAAGCTCGCCGGAGACGGTCGGCGGCGACTCCAGAAGCGGCGGCGGCAGTCGAGCAAACGGACGTCGGAGGAGGTGATGACGACCACCGGAGACGACGGCCGGAGCAGTAGCGGCGACGTGCGGCGGCGCGGCCGAACACGAGCAGAGAGGACGGAGATGAAGATCCGGCGCGACAGGGTCCAATCGGCGGCAGGGAGGTTCGTCGGTGACCAAGGTGACGGCGAGACGCCACGGACGGCGACGGCGAGGCGCGGCGGCGCCGGAATCGACGGCGGCGACAACTAGGGTTCCACGCGGTCGAGGAAATCGAGCGCGAGAACGAGCGAGAGGGAGAGGGACTGGGCCAGATGAGGCGGGGGTCAGGTTCGGCGACGTGCCGGCGGCGGACGGCGCGGCGATCGGCGGCGGGCGAGATCGCGGTGCGCGCTCGAAATCGCGAGAGAGAGAGGTGAGAGACGCGAGAGAGATGGAGAACGAGCAAGACGAGAGGGTGCGGGCGAGACCTGGGTGAGTCATTTGGCTCACCCAAGGTCGGTTGGGCTCGGCTGGGCCGAGCCACATGGCTCGGTCGGCCGGGTCCAGCCCTAAATGGGCCCAAATCAAGCCCAAAATACACCAACTCAATCCAAACAAATCCAAATCAATTACAATACAAGTCAAACACCCGAAACCAAATAAATCTCTCGAATAAACTAGAAATAAAACCAAATCAAACTCCGAATAAATCCGATTCAAAAACAAATATTAATTCACGAAAATCCGAAACCTTACAGTATGTATCACATACAAGGCATGTTACAAAAACACAACATGATAACAATTATAAAATACATAGAATATAAGCATGCTAAACCACCAGATGAGCATGGACATCTACCTAATCCACTCCAGCTACTGATTGGAATTCTAACGTGTATGTAGCAGCTTGCATCTGATGCACTTGATTGTAATTTCTTGAACTTCTTCTCGAACTTCTTCGTCCCGTCGTGAACTCTTCACGATCTTCAATTACATAATATTTTATATCCTACTACAACTTTTCTAAAAAGCAGAAAAGGATAAAATAAAATTAATTATTACACGAAAATTTGCTTTTCGTAGAGAGAGGCATAGCACGCAAGCTATATTTTACATTACAAAAATTCCTACTACATACAATCTAGAGCGGCCTAGTCCATGATCATCCTTCACCACACAAAACATCCATATCACATATGAATAAAAATAAATACGATAATTCGATCACGACGACCTAAACATGCATTTTGAACTAATTTCAAAATTCAATTCGTTTAGGGTTTTGTGTCCAACTCTTAGTTAGTGTGCGGTAAATTACATGCATCGCATATAAATTATAATATTAAAATTTCGTCGTGATCAAATATCGACGATTATTATAGCAAAACCAAAGATAGCTCTGATACCACTGTTGGATTATCGGGGTCGAAAAACACATCAGATGCGCAGCGAAAATTTAAAAATTTTAAAACACAAACCCCGTGTACCCGAATACAGGATCACATTGGTATGCTATAATAATCGAAACAATTACATCACATGTAAACCAAGCATGATAATTAAAATTAATCTAATTAATTTTAACATGATCCTATCATGCATCTAATCGCGGTACGAGTTTATCGATATACCTTGGCGAGTCGCACACGCCGCGTAATGATTCTCGGATTCTGTTGAATTGAGCCGCTAAAATACCCGGCCTCTAATGCTAGTCCACGCTGAGACGCTCGCGAAACCGAAATCCGATTTAATCTAATTAAATCGGATTGGGCCTTTAATCAGAGCTCGGACCGCTGCAAAAGCCTTTTTCTTCTTCTTCTTCTTCTTCTTCTTCTTCTTCTTCTTCTTCCTCGTGTCCTCACTGCCCAGACGAACGCCGTCCGATCTTCACGCCCGAAGGTCACCGGCGTACCTCTGATCAGTAACTGATCGTCGTCTCTTCGAGTCGCCGGAGTCGGAGCTGCCGTCGGGTTGGTGCAACACTAGCACCCGTGAGCCTGGCGACGAAGATGTCACCAGAACTTGGTGTCGTCGTCGCCAACAATCCAGTTGGATGAAGAACAGTCGGCGACCCGGTGGAAGGCTACGACCGCCGTCCTAAAGCTTCACGGAATTGCCGGATCGACGAATTGTTCACAACCGTAAACGAACTCAAAGCTCGCCGACGTCGCTGCCCGGAGGAGGAGGTGGCGTAGCGGAGACGCTCGAATGAGAAGAACCAAGCTCGTGCTAGTGGCGTTAGGTTTTCTTCTCGCGGCGCTTGTTCTTTTCGGCCGCTTGAAGAAGAAAACTGTACATGCATATAAATAGGATTTCGTATTACACAAAAAATCCACTCTTTTGCCATTTTGCAAAAAACGCCCTCAAGCATTTTGCAAAACCTTCGTCCAACACTTTGGACATTGGCAAAAGCAGACCCTCATGCACAAATTTTTGGTTTTTCGCGATCGCATCTCATTTGCGTGTGACCCATTAGGTTCAGTACCACGCCGGCAGTGAATAAATAGTTAATTCAACTAATCAACAAATAATTAATTCAACCAATTAATTATATTTATTCACATATCATGGTTAACGTCTAGCAACGTGCCATGACCACCCGTGTGGTATAAAAACATCAATATTCATCACCTGAAACCTTTATGCGAATAGTTTCCATACCCTATAATCCTTCTGTTCCTTTCTAACATCCCGAATGAGCTTAGAGTATGAATATCTGTCAAACTCTAATATAGCTCAATCATATGTATCTGTGTTAATAGATTTGCTCGTCTGTGACATTAAGAACGTTTCTAAATTCACATCGTAGCTCGGCCAAGGATTTTCTGAGCTAGTTCTATTCAAAGACACATAGGATGTTCTCCTCCTTTATAGGAGGTGACAGATTCTCTATTGGTTATCATCTATCTTCATGTGCTATTATTTATACCCTGATGGTTCCCTTGTAGAGCTGAGCTATACTTTGGAAACACACTAAAGCATAAATCATATACACATAAGATACTATGATAATCTCAAGTCAGAGGATCAAGGCATAACTATCACACTGACGAATTACCATTGACAGACTCCATTGGTATTCTTCGAGTAAGTCAGTTCAGTGAACTCATTCATCCAATGAGCACCTACATACTTGCTTCAGTGTCGACTACACGCGTAGTAATGAGATCACTACTCTCATCGTATGAGCAAGCAAGTTGTGTATTAGTCTTTCCGGTGACATTGAGCCCCTACTCAATGGACCTATGACTAAGAACATTATGGACTTAGGTTTAATAGACATTAGGTCTCATTATCATGATCCTAATTATGTTGCCTTAGTCCATCGGGTTTATCACATACATTCATAAAACATATAAACATGAAGATGCGATAAATAAACAAATAACCATAATCAAGTAAATCAAAAGAGTTTATTACAAAATATGTTCGCCAAAATATCCAATATTATTGGCTTTTAGGGCATTTATTCTTTATTTTCAACTCTAACAACTCGGCTGGTGCCATCCTATATGGTGCTTTGGAGACGGGTGTCGCTCCAGGAACTAACTAAATACTAAACTCGGTCTCTTTCTCGGGTGGTAGACCGGGTAACTCCTCTGAGAAAACATCGGGAAACTCCCTCACCACCGGTATGCTATCCAACTGACCTGCCTCTACTTGCGGGTTCAGAATGTAAGCTAGGTATCCCGAGCAACCACTATTTAAAAGTCTACTGGCTTTTAATGCGCTAATAACTGGAACATTCTTCCCCACTCTATCGCCACAAAAGTGAAATTTCGGATATCGGCGAATTCTAAATGTAATCACTCCGGCTCGACAATCTATCTTGGTAAAATTTTCGGCTAACCAATCCATATCCAAGATAACATCAAAGTCATATATTCCAAGCACAATCAAATTACCGGGCAAAACGTGATCCCCCACACGAATCTCACACCCACGGTAATGTGTATCGACCAACAATAAGTTACCCGCGGGAGTAGCAATCTCAAACATGCAATCAAGCACACAGCATTTGGAAGGCAGTCTACTAGCAAACAACGCAGATACGAAAGAATGTGTAACGCCGGAATCAAACAGTGTAAAAGCTGAAATGTTGCAAACTGGTAGTGTACCTGTGATGGCCGTAGAGCTCCCACCAGCCTCGTCACTAGTCATCACATGCACGTGACCCTGCACTCTCGGAGGCTGACCACCCTGCCCTTGAGGCGCAACATGTCGCGGTGTAGGCTGACCCTGTGGTGGCTGCGTCGGCTGCTGGTCTGATCTGCCTCGGCTTCGGGCATTGATGACTGATATGCCCCTTCCCATTACAGTTATAGCACATAATGTCCGGCCTCTGCTTTTTTCGATCTCCCTCCCCACTTAAAGTGGTTCGGGTGTCAGTCGAGGAGTCTTGCTTCCTCTTCTTCGATCCCTACTTCGCCTTTCCCTTCTTCTCCACTTGGGACTTTTCGACTCGGTACCTTTTCCAATCAGCTTCGATATTCTATGCCTTAACCAAGGTCTGGTGCACGGTCGGGAACTCATTCCCTGCCATCTTGCCTATAATCTCAACTTTGAGGCCATTGCGGAACCTCCTAACCATCCTTGCCTCGTCAGCCAAAAGATACGAAACATGTCGGAATAGAGATATGAACCTCGCATGATACTCCCAAACTGACATATCCCCCTGCCTCAACTGCTCGAACTCCTCTTCTTTCTGCCTCCTCACTGACTCTGGTATGTACTGGCGCTTGAACAGAATCAGGAAGTCGACCCAACTGCCAAACTGATCAAGCTGTCCCTTCACACTCCTCCACCATCTCTCGGCAGCTCCAGTAAATGTGTAGGTGGCCAGTGCAACTCGGAACTCATCCGGGCACATCAAAGTCTCAAAAGTCTTCTCCATGTCCAGAATCCAATCGTCGGCCTTATCCGTATCGGCCCCACCCTCGAATTTCGGCGGAATCGGGATAAATGGTCTAAATATTCCTTCCTCCGCTGATCTTCCGCTGGAACGGTCGCTACCTCCGGTAAAACCGGTCCCTGATTTGGCTCTTCAACCTGGGGAGGTACGGCCGGCGGAGCACCACGCTCCTCCATAGTAGCCGCAACAGCCTCCCGGATTAGGCGAACCAAATCCGTGTTGGCCGGGGGCGGACCCGGCACCTCCGGATCAGCGCCACGATCCTGTCGTCTACGTGGTGGCATCCTGCAACCACAACGACTCGAGATTAACGATTTACATTAATCGCCCAAACTCGTTAACACACCCCATTTATTAACATGTTTTAGTTTCTAGGAAGCATTAAGCTACATAAGCTCTGATACCAAGAACTGTCGTGACCCGCGCCCCCGGGGCACGGCCGCGACGGGGAAAGGAAAGGGAACATCAGGGACGATCCGCCGGGAGCCCAAAATAAGCAGCGGAAACAGACGGAGCTCCGGCGATCGAAGCATAAAATTATTTTTACGACTTTAAACGAGTTTTGGAAATGCTTAGGAAACATTTTAAAACCTTTTAAGAAGCTTGAGCCGAGTCTTGGACTTTCGAGCCCGGGTGCCGTTCACGGAGGAGGTGAACTTCACCGCGAGGTCCGGCAAAGCTTGCTATAGATCCTAATGTATCAATCTCCTCCATTGATACAAGAAAATCCATAGCAACCTAGGGTCCGAAACGTCAAAACATTTTTACGGAAAACTTGCGACACAAATTTGTAAATTCCGGCTCAACCTGTATTTTTACAAATATTTGGAAGTGCCACATACCTTAGATATGTCCACTAAACCCAAATAAACACCCAAAACTTAAATCAAAACTCATTTAAATCAATTTTGAAATTCTTATTCCAGAGGCTATTATCGGTCGACCGGTCCACATTATCGGTCGACCGACAGTTCTTACGAACCAGCGGTAAGGCAAATTTAAATATCGGTCGACCGTAGAATATATCGGTCGACCGAAAATATCAGAAACTGCAGAACAGATTTGCATTGGCTTACTTCTCGCAGTCTCGAATTCCGTACTCCCACTGGACTGTGAGAGACCACCGTGCGCCCTCGTATATCTACTTTAGATACATGCGCACGTGCTTTCACTCGTCCAAAATACTTACGAGACAACGAGTCGTGGCCTAAATTCATTCTAACCGAAAATACGGAAATCTAAGTACTCAAAGGGTCATTTTCACCAAAATCATTCAAACATCAAATTTCATGGTTGAAAAACTTTATCGCCTCATAGATACACATGCTAGTAGCAAAAGAAACAAGTATGAAAATCAAATACACTTTGGAATGAAATCCGCAATTTTATATAAAACCATTGTTTATACACGTATATACTTTTAAAGCCTAAACTCGAACATTCCTCGAGTTTACCCTTTAAAAGCATTCCAAAATACAAAAGTACACTAGTGTAGGTTAATGCTTCCATTTACATCATAACGTAAACTATACACATGTGGGGCTAATATACAATTTCTAGGTGAATACTACACCTTAGCCCATCCCAAAAGTATACCTTCTAAGTATACCCAAAGATCCTCACTAGCTATCCGCCTACGCGAGCTCTTTTCCCTTCGCGCACGGATCTGAAAAGAAGGCAACAAGAGCAGTGAGTCAAAAAGACTCAGCGAGCGGCACATTGGCGTCCACTCAAGAGCACCAATGCGACACCACAAACACAACAATAAAAGCAAATCACACACATAGATGCAAGTCATCAAATCACATACGCATCCAAGGTTCTTGCAATCATGGCAAGGTACCACCCAACTAACCAATTATGCATAGCTTTATTAGTTAAGTCAGCGTGTCTCACTAACCCCAATCAAGGTCAGTCCTCTCATATTTTTGTTCTGGTAGAGCGGACCCACACTAGAGACTGTCTCCCGAGGCCGAGGGAACCTATAACCCATCCTCGCAACCCGAGATAGTCCTCTCAATGCGAGCTCTATCCGCCACGCTACCAAGGTCCTGGTACGCGCCGCCGGGCATTCCACGCGACTACAGAACCCTACGGTGATGGCGACCCCACAGCGCAAAATGGGGGCTACTCGGACTCTTTACGCGTTATGCAACCGAGCCTCGCACTCGCAGCCGCCGCCCGGGCCAATGAGCGACTCCAAACCGCGTTCACCGACCTCCCTAGAGGCATCATTCATTAATTGTGCTTATATTCTAATTGGTCCAATCGTTTCCTATCCCCGAGCCCTAGCCCTCCGGGTGTCCTTTCAACCGTTCTAGGCTACGTAACTCGAGGTTCAACGACCCAATTTCGAACATCATAAGGCCCCATAGGCAAGCACACCAAGTCTTACGAGTGTCACAAAGGTATTTACCCCACTCGATTTTCACAACTCAAAACATACAAGGCATCCGCTTTGGATTAAGCCTAGGTCACACATATCGAATGTCTCTAGAGTCCTTTACTCTACATTCGCGCACATAATCGTATTGTCACACTACATTTAGCATGAACGTTAACAACACATAGTAGCAACCACACAATGTTCATAACATTGGCTACATAACACATACTTATTCATGAAGTATCAATTACATGGTTAGCATACCATCAACATATGAGCATCATATTACATATAAAAACATGCTCCCATAATCAACAATTCATCCAACTAGGGTTTATAACCTGGCAAAGCATGATTAGCATAAGCATGTCATACTAAACACATAGTTTACACCACAAACATACTAGCATACCATGCATACCACATACACAGTCGGTGTAAACCGCTCACCTCAAGATTCCAAGTATTCCCGCAGCCCTCACCGCGTCACTCCGCCGAAACGCAAGAAGATGGTATCTACGCGTAAATGAGATCCGGGAGAGTGAGGAAATCAAGTTTAATTCAAAGAAATTCAAAGGAAAGGGGATGAGGACCTAAGGGGCTTACCTAGGGCTCTCACAGCACGAGCTCGCAGGTGGGAATGAAAGAAAAATCCCAAAACCACACAAATAACAAGTCCTCACCTACTCCTGCTGCTGGAAGACTCTCCAGAAACGTGAAGTTAAACCCGAGGATCACGGTCCGATACTATACTCAATGGTACGCCATGGAACCTGACGATCTCCGCTATGAACGCTCGAGCTAACCTGTCAGGTGTCTAGGTGCTCCTAACCGGAATAAAATGGGCGGTCTTCGTCAAACGATCCACCACTACCCAAATAGCGTCGAACCCGTGCCTCGTCCGCGGCAAACCCTGAACGAAGTCCATGGTGAAGTCCTCCCACTTCCAAGTCGGGATCTCTATCGGCTGTAAGTATCCGCCAAGTCTCAAATGCTCGGCCTTAACCTTCTGACAAACTGCACATCGTGCCACAAAATCTCGGACGTCTCTCTTCATACCAGGCCACCAAAACTGCAATTCTAGATTTCTGTACATCTTCGTGACACCGGGATGAACGGACAATCTGCTATTGTGTGCCTCGGATAAAATCTGTTGCCGTAGCTCGGCATCTGTCGATACACACATCCTATGTCTGTAGCGGATAACGTCATCTACCCCAATATCGTAATCTGCCACACCTTCGGACTCAAGGCGTGCTCGTATCTCCTGTAATGCAGCGTCGTCCAGCTGTGCCGACCTCAACCTACGACTCGACTTGCAATACCAGCCTCAAATGCTCGGCATGCTTCTCCTCACCGCGGGAGTACACCAGAATGTCGTCAATAAACACCACAACGAAACGGTCTAAAAACTGCTAAAAGATACGGTTTACAAGCAAAATGCATTGGATGCGCCGCCAATTATTCCTAGCTATACACGTTAGAATTCCACTCACTGGCTCGAGTGGATAGGTAGATGTCTGATAAGCATAATTTTTATACATCAATTTAGCATTAATTCTACACTAATTTTATTATTTGTTGGTTGTTTGCAGGTCAAAATTATTAAATTGAAGTTAAATGCATTAAAGGTTCGACCGGTGGATCGGAGCAATTTTGCATTATTCTGGATAGATTTGAAGCCCAACTGAAGCCTTTGAAGCTTGTGGAAAAGGAAGAAAACAAATAAGTAAATGCAAGAAGAAATGAAGGAAAGCAACTCAAATGAAGAAAAACTAAAAGAAGAAAATTTTATTTTGGAAAATTAAAGAAGAGAAGAAAATGAAGAAGAATGTAAAATATAAATAGGAGGAGAGACATGCATAAAAAAAGGACCCCGTTGGGGAATAAAGCTTGTAATTTTAATTTATTTTTATCATTTCTCCATGAATTGAAATTTTGTTGAGGACACAATTTGTAGTCTAACTATGAGAATATAAATTCCTTTATCAAGTTATTCTAGAACATAGTTAATTCAATATCGGATGTTTCACTATTATTAATGCTTTTAAGTGATTGATCACCACTTAAATGAAGTGATGATTTATGATGAGATTGAGAAATAAATCATAAATAATGCTTCTAGTGAAACATACCACGAAATCATGTAAAATAGAGATATTTACATAGAATTCGTGCAGCAAATGAAGTCCATAAAAATAATGCGTTTCTCTCCGATCAACCTGCATAGAGATATAGTAGGTGATGAGAGAGAAATAGTTTTGATATTTATCGAGAGAGAATATTAAATAATAAGAAGGACTTGCTGGAAATTGAATTAATATTGTTCAGAGTGCTAGATAAAAGAATTTAGATTATCATAGCGAATGCAAATTGTGTACCTCAATATCATCTTTTGGAGAATTTTTATCAATTTGAATTACTTAGTCATTTCGGTTGTTAAATAAAATCAGGATTAAACCTAGGCCGGTAATCAATAAATTCAGTCTCCGAGGGAACGATACTCTATTCACTCTTTATTACTTGTGCGACTAGTGCGCTTGCTAGAATTTACGCATCAAGTTTTTGGCGCCGTTGCCGGGGACTGAAGTTTTGTTGATATCGATCTTACTTAAATCTGATTTTAATTTAACGTGTATATATTTTTTTTTTTTCACTTCTTTATTTAATTTTTAGATTAGTTTTTTTTTTTTTTTTTTTTATCATTTTCTGTTTGTGAATTTTATATCTTTCTTATTTTCTGTTTTTTCTCTATTTTCTTCATTTTTCTTTCTGCTTTATTTCTGTTTATTTTTTTTTCTATTATTTTTCTTTTTTTTATTTTTATTTTTTTTTATTTTGTTTCTGTCTTTTTATTTTTATTATTATTTTTTTTTTTTGCTTTATTTTTTTTCTTTCTTTTCTGTTTATATTTTTTTTTCTATTTTTGTTCTTAATTTTTCGTTTGGATTTTTTTTTTAAACTTATGGATGATCAAAGGGTTTGGAAAACACAAAAATTTATCAGGTAGATGCCCTTACTAGTATGAATTATAAAATTGATACTCTTACTTGTCTGTTGCAGGATTATGTCACGTAAAGTAAGCCACATTTTGTGAAATTTGCGGAGGAGGACACTCAGCTGCTGAATGCAATACAGAGTTTATTCAGTTCATACCCAACTTCAGTTACAAACAGGGACAACAGACCTTGACGGAATAAGAGCTGAGATGTCACTTTCTGAATTCCTAGGACAACCTGTAGAGGAAGAAAAGGTAATAACTGACGAATTGCTTCAAATTATTTCTATACAGAATGCAAGAATCAAAAGTCTGGAGACGTCTATACATAATTTGGAGACTCAGCTGGGACAAATAGCTATAGAACTTGCATGCCAACCCCAAGAGACACTTATTAGCAACATGAATGGTAACAAAGTCGAGGAGAAGATGGATGAAGTCAAAGACATTGATGAACCGGATACGAAGGAAAAGCTGGACGACCACGAAACTGTCATTCAAAATAAACTTCTGCAAAAGCTAAAAGATTCAGGGAGTTTTACTATTCCTAAAACTGTAGCGAGTTTATTCTTTGATGGAGTTTTTGGTGACTTAAGTACTAAATTGCATTTAATACATTTCTCAATTTTCAGGAAACTGGGCCTAAACGTTTTGACAATAATCGACACTTTTGAGCATCATAAGAGTTTGAACTTTTTATTTAAAATGTTGAGAGATGCATATGAAGAACCAATCGAGTTGAAGGATATCGAGTTGAAGGATCCTGGATAACATTGGTGAAAGTCAAGCTATGACTTTAAATAAGCGCTTCTTGGGAGGCAACCCAAGCCATTTATCTCTTAGTCTATTTTTCTGCAGTTATTTCTAGTTTTGATTCTTATTTTTATTTTTATTTTTGTGTTAGGAATAAAATGGAGAAGTGATGAAGATCATGCTGCAAGCAGAGGTGTACATTCAGAGATTTGCAATCAAGTTTGGGGGAGCTTCGGAACTCTTCAAGTGGACTGCCAACGCCTACGATTCAGCTACGAGCAAAAGGAAGTGTCTTTCTCACGCTAACTCTTGTGTTTAATTTGAAACATTGAGGACAATGTTTACTTTAAGTTTGGGGGTGGAAAAATCATATTTTTTATGACTAATTTTTTTTTGAGCATATTCTGATTAAAATTTGCTTTAGCGATGACTGTTTTGAGTTGAGTATATCTTTTTGTGTGAATAATTTTGGAATTCTAACTTGTATATTAGGATAAGTGAAAATCTTGATTGATTTTGCCTTTATGGCGACATAATTTGAAATATCATAACATATATTTTTTGTTCTTGAGTAGTTTTGAGCACTCAACATCGTTCTTGCCTTGTCCATTTAGAGTAAATCTAGTCGCATGATTTAATTATATATGAATTTGTTGATAGATCTCCAAACTTTGTAAAAAAAAAAAAAAAAAAAAAAAAAAAAAGAATTATGCAATAATCTACTCCACTACCTTGGGTACCTAGTAACTAGAAGTATTCATGAACCCATGTTTACTTTTACGTCAAACGGTAGCTCACGGTATGAGTATGCAAAGCACCTTAAGTGTGTCTTATCAAGTAACCGGTTGCCTTCATCACCATTGTCGGTGGTCGCGTCAAAAGATAAGTTACAACTTAAGGAATGAAAAAAAGAAAAAAAAATAATAAAGAAAAATATTGGTTTAGGAGATCGGTCTTGGATTCATTTATAATTATTGATTGTAATTATATAGTCTAAATAACTTGGCTTGAATTATGTTGCGCACAAATATTCTTAAGAATTTTAAATGTTGTTTATGATGTTTGAGTTATGTTTTCATGATAGCAATTGATTGAAATGATTTTGATTTTTCTTAATATACTTGGGAGATGGATATGATGATTCTTTCAATTTGATAGTCACTCCACTAAATTGGTCATTTTGAAGCAAATTTGATTTTTTGTTTGCTTGAGGACAAGCAAAATGCTAAGTTTGGGGGTATTTGATAAGCATAATTTTTATACATAATTTAGCATTAATTCTACACTAATTTTATTATTTGTTGGTTGTTTGTAGGTCAAAATTATTAAATTGAAGTTAACTATGCAATAAAGATTCGACCGGTGGATCGGAGCAATTTTGCATTATTCTGGATAGATTTGAAGCCCAACTGAAGCCTTTGAAGCTTGTGGAAAAGGAAGAAAACAAATAAGTAAATGCAAGAAGAAATGAAGGAAAGCAACTCAAATGAAGAAAAACTAAAAGAAGAAAATTTTATTTTGAAAAATTAAAGAAGAGAAGAAAATGAAGAAGAATGTAAAATATAAATAGGAGGAGAGACATGCATAAAAAAAGGACCCCTTTGGGGGAATAAAACTTGTAATTTTGATTTATTTTTATCATTTCTCCAAGGAATAAAATCTTCGAGGACACAATTTGTAGTCTAACTATGAGAATATGAATTCCTTTATCAAGTTATTCTAGAATATAGTTAATTCAATATCGAATGTTTCACTGTTTTTAATGCTTTTAAGTGATTGATCACCACTTAAATGAAACGATAATTTATAATGAGATTGAGAAATAAATCATAAATAATGCTTCTAGTGAAACATACCACGAAATCATGTAAAATAGAGATATTTACATAGAATTCGTGCAGCAAATGAAGTCCTTAAAAAATAATGCGTTTCTCTCCGATCAACCTGCATAGAGATATAGTAGGTGATGAGAGAGAAATAGTTTTAATATTTATCGAGAGAGAATATTAAAAAATAAGAAGGACTTGCTGAAAATTGAATTAACAATGTTCAGAATGCTAGATAAAAGAATTTAAATTATCGTAGCGAATGCAAATTGTGTACCTCAATATCATCTTTTGGAGAATTTTTATCAATTTGAATTACTTAGTCAATTCGGTTGTTAAATAAAATCAGGATTAAACCTAGACCGGTAATCAATAAATTCAGTCTCCGAGGGAACGATACTCTATTCACTCTTTATTACTTGTGCGACTAGTGCGCTTGCTAGAATTTACGCATCAATGTCCATGATCATCCGGTGTTTAGCATGCTTATTATTTCTATGTTTTGTGATTGATAACATGTTTGTATGTGATACATGCTTAGTTATAATCAAACATAGAAATGCATGCTAGGTTAATAAGATGAGACCTAAAGCACAATCTGCTTAAAATATGATTCCCTAAAAACCTTCAGTTTTAATTCAAGTATATGTGGTGTGAGTTTTTTACTAAAACCTTAGCCGTCCTCCATTAATGATTTAATAGAGTCAGTTGTTGGACCTAAAATAATTTGATGTGTAAACGCATGGTTATTTAGGTACAACAATTGGGTATTAATCATTTTCACGTATTTTTGTGATTTTGTGGGTAGACCGATTAGATAAGTCTCGTTGCGAAAAACGCAAAGACTTGTCTCATAGTCGTACGCCACTAGGAATGGAGGTTCTACTTGACTAAATTATTATAGTTTGTTGCGAAAAACGCAAAACTATGAATAATTAGAGGCTAAAATTAAGGAGTTACATAGAGATGTAATTGACAAAGTAAGTTGTCTACCAATTGGAAAATGTGTAGTCGTCATGCAAACGTGAGATTACAGATTTTGCCAGTTGGATCCTTACTCACTAAGAAAATTATTTTTTAGATTTCATGCTTGAAGGTTGCATGATTCACTAAAAATTAGTGGGAGCATCATTTAGATTTAACCATAGTCTTTTTGATGTTAAATAAATATGCTAATATGTCTTTTGTTTATTGTATCTTGTGAATGCCTGTAGATGAGTGGTTTGCCTTTGCATAGTATTCTTGATGCGAACAAATTGACTGGACCAAACTATACTGATTGGTTGCGTAATGTGAAATTGGTACTCGCTATTCAAAAGGTACGTAGCATATGTCCTCGAAGTACCTATGCCTGTTCTTACCGATCAGTCCACTGATGATGAGCGAGTTCAAGCTGATCAATGGAAACAGGATGAAATACTTGCGAAGTGTATCATTCTGGCTTCCATGAGCAATGAGTTGCAACGTCAGCATGAGAATCTGGATAGTGCTAGTATAATGCTCCGTCTGAAGGAGCTTTACGCTGAACCTGATAGGACAGCCAGATATGAGATATCTAAGGAGCTGTTTAGGGCTAGAATGAATGAAGGAGATTCTGTGCAGATCCATGTTCTCAAGATGATCGATTTGATCGAACGACTTGGGCAACTTGGACTTGCTATGGATCATGAGTTAAGTGTCGACTTAATCCTTCAGTCGCTCCCGCCCTCTTATGCTCAGTTTGTCCTAAACTTCAACATGAACAAGTTGGAGGCAACCCTTCCAGAACTCCTCAACATGCTCAGGACTGCTGAAAACTCTGTCACCAAAGACAAGGGTAAAGCTGTTATGGTGGTTACTTCTGATCAGAACACCGGAAAGTCCGGAGGTTCTAAAAAGAAAAGGAAAACCGCTAATAACAAGAAGAATGTGAAGGCTAAGGGAAAGGCTAAGAAAAAGGCCAAGACTGACTCTAAGTCCGAGGATAAATGTTTTGAATGTGGTAAAACTGGACACTGGAAAAGGAACTGCAAAATTCATCTTGAGAAGGTGAAGGCCAAAGAAGCTGGGTCCTCAGGTGTGTTAATTATTGAGATCAATCTCTCTAGTAATGATTCTTTAAACTGGGTATTAGATACCGGGTGTGTCTCACATATTTGCATATCGATGCAGGGACTAAAGAATCCTAGAAGGTTGGCAAAAGGAGAAGTTGACCTTAGAGTCGGCAACAAAGCAAGAGTTGCTGCGCTGGCTGTAGGGACGTACGAGATCCAATTGCCTACTGGAAGAGTACTAGAGTTAAATAACTGTTTTTCGTACCAGCACTTAGTAGAAATCTAATTTCAGTTTCAACTCTTTGTAAGAGTGGTTTTAAGTTTGTTTTTGAGAACAATGGTTGTTCATTTACTTTCAAAAACGAATATTATGGTACTGGTACATTATGCAGTGATCTCTACTTCATTGATACACTTCAGGAAGTGTATAATGTCGAACAACCTGTTAAGAGGAAACGAGATAATGATGTGAACGAAACATATCTCTGGCATTGTAGACTTGGTCACATTAGTGAGACAAGATTAAGCAAGCTCTACAAAGAAAGGTTAATAGAACCGGATGTTTATGAAACATATCCTACTTGCGAATCTTGTCTTAAAGGAAAAATGACCAAATCTCCATTTACTGGACATGGAGAAAGAGCAAAGGAATTGCTTGAGTTGGTGCATACTGATGTATGTGGACCTATGTCTACAAGTGCTAAAGGAGGATATTCTTACTTC
Organism: Xerophyta viscosa; assembly: GCA_002076135.1. Classification (NCBI taxonomy): domain Eukaryota; kingdom Viridiplantae; phylum Streptophyta; class Magnoliopsida; order Pandanales; family Velloziaceae; genus Xerophyta; species Xerophyta viscosa. The sequence goes on along the minus strand of MJHO01000090.1, from coordinate 577,434 downwards.
ATTACATTTACTGATGATCTCTCAAGATATGGATATGTGTACTTAATGAAGTACAAATCTGAATCTTTTGAGAAATTCAAGGAATACAAGAATGAAGTAGAGAAACAGACAGGCAAAAGTATTAAGACATTACGATCAGATCGTGGTGGTGAATACTTAAGCACAGAGTTCACAGAATATCTCAAGGAGAATGGGATTCTCTCACAGTGGACTCCCCCTTATACACCTCAGTTAAATGGAGTGTCTGAGAGGAGGAATAGAACTTTGTTGGACATGGTTCGTTCAATGATGAGTCACACTACACTTCCAGTTTCATTCTGGGGCTATGCTCTAGAAACAGCAGCACACATACTAAATCGGGTTCCCAGCAAATCTGTAGATACCACCCCATATGAGATATGGAGAGGAAAGAAACCTGGTCTTAAATTTGTTAAGATCTGGGGATGTCCTGCTTATGTTAAGAAGCAGAATCCGGATAAGCTGGAAATAAGATCAGAAAAATGTCATTTTATTGGTTATCCAAAAGAGGGTCTTGGATACTACTTCTGGCATCCACAAGAACAAAAGGTGTTTGTTGCCAGAAATGCTGAGAAGGAATTTCTGCTAGATGGTAGTTGTGGAAATGAAGTAGAACTTGAGGAAACTCGAGAACAAGAAAATAACATTGATCCTGTCCCTGAATCCGAAAAAGTAGTGCAACCAAATATACCAACCTGAAAACTGTTAGGAGATCAGAGATCTACCAGGAAGCGACAGCAACCTGAAAGGTTGGTTTACATAGCTGATGAAAACCAAGAAGTGCAAGTCATAGATGATGACGAGCCAACCTCCTATACAGAAGCTATACAGAGTAGCGATAGTGGAAGTGGCTGGAAGCCATGATTTCCGAGATGGATTCCATGAGTACCAACAAGGTTTGGGACTTAGTGGAAGCACCTGAGGGAGTGAGTCCCATTGGGTGTAAATGGGTCTTCAAGAAGAAGATCGGAGCAGATGGCAATGTAGACACTTACAAAGCCAGGCTGGTGGCTAAAGGCTTCAGACAGAAGCAAGGTATCGATTATGACGAGACCTTCTCACCAGTAGCAATGCTCAAATCCATTCGGATATTACTTGCGATAGCTGCATACCATGACTATGAGATTTGGCAAATGGATGTCAAGACAGCATTCCTTAATGGAAACCTCAAAGAGGATGTGTACATGACACAACCTGAGGGCTTTATCTCTAGTGGGAGCGAAAATAAGGTGTGCAAGCTAAAGAGGTCCATTTATGGACTTAAGCAAGCTTCTCGGAGTTGGAACATCCGTTTTGATGAGACAGTCAAATTGTTTGACTTTATTAAAAATGAGGATGAGCCATGTGTGTACAAGAAAGTTAGCGGCAATGCTATCACTTTCTTGGTACTGTATGTGGATGACATACTACTGATTGGAAATGATATTCCAATGATGCAATCGACAAAAGTTTGGTTATCACAACAGTTTTCCATGAAAGATTTGGGAGATGCTTCCTATATCCTTGGCATCAAGATCTATAGAGATAGATCAAAGAGGATAATAGGATTATCTCAATCCAAATATGTTGAAAAGGTGCTAAAGCGATTTAGTATGGAAAATAGCAAGAAAGGGTTCTTGCCATATAATCATGGAATACAGCTCTCTAAAGGCATGGCACCAAAATTGCCTGAAGAAAGAGATCGCATGAAGAATATCCCATATGCATCTGCTATTGGGTCAATTATGTATGCAATGCTGTGCACCCGGCCAGATGTGGCTTATGCTCTTGGTGTGACGAGCAGATATCAATCTGATCCCGGTGAAGGTCACTGGACTGCTGTTAAAAGTATCCTAAAGTACTTGAGAAGAACTAAGGATAATTTTTGATATACGGTGGTGAATCAGAGTTGAAAGTTGAGGCCTATACGGACTCAAGTTTTCAATCAGATAAGGATGACAGCAAATCTGTTTCAGGGTTCGTATTTACTCTGAATGGTGGTGCGGTTAGTTGGAAAAGTTCCAAGCAACCGACCATAGCAGACTCAACTACAGAGGCCGAATATATTGCTGCTTCGGAAGCTGCAAAAGAGGCTGTTTGGATGAAAAAGTTCATTACTGAGCTTGGAGTAGTTCCAGGGATAGAGGATCCCATCTCATTGTTATGTGATAACAATGGGGCAATTGCGCAAGCAAAGGAACCAAGGTCTCATCAAAGATCCAAAACAATTCTAAGACGTTTTCACTTGATTAGGGAATTCATTGAGAGAGGTGATATCAAGATACAAAAGGTTGATACAAAAGACAACATAGCAGACCCTTTCACCAAAGCACTTTCTCAAAAGGTGTTTGAGAGCCATTTCGACAAAGATGGGCGTGAGACGCGTGAACGATTGGCTTTAAGTGCAAGTGGGAGATTGAAAGAGTAGATGCCCTAAAAGCCAATTATATTTGATATATTGGCAAACACACACTTTATTATAAACATGTTTTATTTATTTATTTGTTTAATTATGGTTATTCCTATTTATCGCATCGTCATATTTTGTGTGTGTTTATGAATGCATGTGATAAACCCCGTGGACAAGGGCAATAGATATAGGATCTTGATAGTAGATCATGATAATGAGACCTAATATCTTATAAACCTAAGTCCAAAATATTCTTAGTCATAGGTGCATTGAGTAGGGGCTCAATGGCACCGCAAAGACTAATACACAGCTTACTGTCTCATATGATGAGAGTAGTGATCTCATTACTACAAGTGTAGTTGACACTGGAGTAAGTGTGTAGGTGCTCATTAGAGAATGAGTTCACTGAATTGACTCGCTAAAAGAACACTAATGGAATTAGTCAATGGTGATTCTTTTATGTGATAGTTGTGCCTTGATCCTTTGACTTGAGGTTGCCATAGTATCTTATGTGTAGAATATTTATACTTTAGTGTGTATCCAAGTACAACAGCTTAGCTTTACACGGGCACCATCTGTGTATAGATATTCGCACATGAAGATAGATGAGAACCAATAAAGAATCTGTCACCTCCTAGTAAGGAGGAGAACATTCTATGTGTCTTTAATATAGAACTAGCTCAGAAAAATCCTTGGCCGAGGTATGATGTGAATTAAGAAGAGTTCTTAATGTCACTACAGAGCTAATCTATTAAGACGAATACATATGATTGAGCTGATTTAGAGTTTGACTGATATCCATACTCTAAGCTCATTTGGGATGTTAGAAACGAACAGAAGGATTATAGGGCATAGTAACTATTCACATAAGAGGTTTTGATGATGAATTTGAAATTCATACCACACAGGTGGTCATGTAATGTTGCTAGACGTTAACCATGATCTGTGGATAAATATAATTAGTTGGTTGAACTAATTATTTGTTAATTGGTTGAATTAACTATTTATTCACTACTGACGTGGTATGAACTTAATGGGTCACACGCAAATGAGACGCGATCGCGAAAACCGAATTTTTATATCGCCAGGGGCTAAATTTGCCAAAACTGTTTTGGTGGCCGAACGTTTTTCAAATTTACGAGGGTCTGTTTTTGCGAAACATTGATTTACGGGATTTATTGCGTAATGTATGAAATCCCTGGTTTTTCTCGTGGGCGTAACCGACGACGTTACGCGACGCTTCGACCGCCGGCCGGCGAACGTTGAGGAAGCTATACAGCTGCTAGCACAGCTACTTAAGCCGCGGGTAAGCTCCCCTCTCCGGCGACCTTCGGCTCTCCTTGTTTTTCTTCACCAACGATCGACTGCAAGCTCGTGGCGACGGTCGTCATTCGCAAGGCTGAGCTCGGCGTCGAGAGTAGTCACGTCTTCTCTGGGACGTCTCGACGACGACGCTCGAACAAGGTGTGAACGGCGGTGAGCTCTTGACTGCTTCGACAATCCTCGACTGCAAAGCGTTGCACCGAGAACTCCCCGTCATCCTCGTCAGTTTCAGCGGCTGTTGACGGCGTCCTTGACGACGGCTGGCCGGTGGTAGATAACTAAGTTCTTGACGGCGAGACAAGGTCGGCAGAGGCGAGCTCGACATCGGCTGTTGCAGATCAGTGAAGAAGAAGAAGGCTGCGGGCTGGGCTTGATTCGGTTAATAAGCCGACGGCCCAGTTAAGGGATTAATTCGATTTAATCCGATTAAATCGATTTCGGTTTCGCGTTCGTCTCAGCGTGGATCACTGTTAGAGTGCGGGTACGTTCGCCGCTTAATACATCGGAACCTAATCTACTCGTGACGACGACTGCTCGATTTTATTCTGGAATTCATAATACACGAATCCAAGATAATCCGATAATCTCGTAAAACGCGATTAGTAGCATGATAGGATTGAATAAATAAATTAGATTAATTTATTTTATCGTGCGTTTTAAGATGTGATTTATCATGTATATTCGATATGCATGTAAGTACGATTATTTTAGCATACCAATGGGATCTTGTTTCGGACTTTACGGGTATTATTGTAAAAGTTTTAAATTTCGGCTGTGCATGTTGATGTATTGATTTATCCCGTAACCCAACAGTGGCATGGCGTTGCTCTCTCGTTGGCCCTCTCTTTCCCTGTCCGTAGCTTTCTCTCTCTTGCTCTCTCTCTCTCTCTCTCTCTCTCTCTCTCTCTCTCTCTCTCTCTCTCTCTCTCTCTCTCTCTCTCTCTCTCTCTCTCTCTCTCTCTTTTGGAGGCTGCGTCAGCACCTCCCTCTCCTCTCCCTTTATGCTGTGCTCTTGGTGAGAGTGAGCCCCTTTTTTCTTTGCTTAGATGGGGAATTAAATAGACAAAATGAAGAGGGACATAATGATGTTATCTAGTGAATTGGAGAGGAAAAATGAAAGTTGTGAGAGGATGGGTGGAAGTGATAGATGGGTGGCTGTGCAGTCACCCATCCCATTAACCTTTATATAATTTTTTTAATGTATTTAATGACGTGGCGTTCGTCGGTTGGTCGAATCGGTATTTTGTGTTGCAGCTCTAATCTGATTCGTTGAATTCGGTGTTTTGGTGTTCTGCTCTAATTTGATTTGCTGAATTTGGTGTTTTCCTGTTTTGTTCTAATTTAATTTGTCGAATTCTGTGTTTTGATGTTCTGTGTAGATTCTTTATGTTTTGAATTTGATTAGTGAAGCTTGGTGTTTTGTCTTTTGTGCAGATTTTCTTTATGTCTTGAGTTTGATTTGTGGATTGTTGGTGTTTTGTATTTTGTGCAGATTTTCTTTGTGTATTGAGTTTGATTTGTAAATTTTGGTGTTTTGGTGTTTTGCTTTGGATTTAATTTGTGTGGCTTTTTATTCATTATTTTTTATTATTTATATAATTTGTTATTATTATATAATTTTCTTCTTTTCCCCCTTTTTTAATTTTAATTTTATTATTTATTTATTTTTTTTTCTTTTTTATTTTTATTTTTTTTAATTTTAATCTCGGACAAAATGGGGTGTCAACAGGGGGCCGCAGTTGTTTGTGGGTTTAAGGGGTCGGAGGACTATAAGAACACCAGAAACTGGGTTCTTTACCAGTCCATGATGGTAGTCCGCGATGCCGCCGTACATCTAGGCGAGTTGAATCCCCCAATATACGAGGACTTCTCCTTCCTAAACTTCGATGACATTGCCAGACGGACTGAGGAGCGCATCAATTAAGGAAAACCACCGTTATCGCCAGGTGAAGGGGAGGTCTTGGAGGACCAAGGAGTGTTGTTAGAGAATTGGCCGGGGAGACTATGAAAAGTCTGGAAGTTATCTTTAGGGAGCCTGTCAGTGATTCGGTCCAAAATATCAGACTATCGGTCGACCAATACAACTTAATGGTCGACCGATCCAACAATGAGCCCTCGATCTCAAAATAATTTTCTAGTTTCGGTCGACTGATCACAATTATCGGTCATATGACATCGGCATAAATATCTCCACTTTTAGCTGTTTGGATATTACTAGAGGTATGCACCTCTGGCTTCTTGTTCTTACCTTTAAACTTCTTATAGCATCCTTGATTTGTTTGCTCATCATCTTGGTCCTTTCTACTAACCTGACGTGGCACGGATCGGTCGCGATGTCCATCTCGATGTTTTATGCTTTAGCAAGCACTTTCGCCTTAGCGGCAAACTCCTTGCCTCCCATTCTTCCAATGATCTCCGACTTCAATCTATTCTTGAAATTTGAGCCAACCGAACCTCATCACTTTTGTAAAGTGAGAAGCATATCGTGACAAGGTCACCAACTTTGGTTGGTACTCCCTTACAATCAACTCTCCTTGCCTCAACTGCTCCAAATCTTCTTCCTTCTGTCGCTTGACGATTTCGTAAACATACCGACGATTGAATAACTCTAAGAACTCTTCTCAACATAAGTTTCATTCAGTGCGTCATTTAGACTTCTCCACCAGCGCTCAGCCTCTTCTTTCAACGTGAACATGGCTATTGTGACGCCCCGTACACCAGGGGTCACGAAAAACAAACATAGTAGATTTTTCTTTCTTTTTTTTTTTTAATAAACTAAAGACAAACGTTATGAGCTAGTTTAATTCTCAATAATACACTAGATTTACAAGTTAATTAAATTACATAGCGGAAACTATAAATATTACATTTTGATTCCCAAAATTATCTTCTAATCCCGTAGCTCGCTCTACGATCGTCGCAGTCCTGCAAATAACTAAGAGGGGAAGAAGGGGGTGAGTATATAAAATATACTCAGTGAGTGACCCACCCTGGCAAAGGCAACGGCCAGGGCTGCGGCCACACACCAAACACACAAGCAAGAAGGCATACAGCAGATGCGAACATGTATGCAAATAAAAGTCCTGCAATATTGCCACTTCTATATGCCAATGCACTCTACACGCATAACATAAGGTCCAGGCACACGAGTTGTATTCTAATCATCTTCTAACAAGAGATGACATACAAGTTATCACAACATGCTGGAGTAAACAACTCACTACAAGCATGATCTCACAAATCATAATTAGCATGTAAACAAATTAATACAACATGCTTTCACATCGTAGCATAACTCTGTCATGCACATCACAACAAACAAGCATTGCCACCATTAGTGGTCTTACACAAAACCAACCACATAACCATACGCATATGTTACCAAATATGAACAAACGATAATCACGTATCCATAATAATCACAAAGTAGTAAAATCAATCACAATAAACAAAAGCAACATAGCATCACATAAAGATAATCACACACCAACCCAATAGGTTATGCTGTTATCTTTCTTATGTCAGTGTGATCTAACCCATAGTTAGTCCTCTCTCTCATGTTTATTCTGGTAAGACGGGCCAACAGCGAACTCCCAAGTCTAGGGCACCTATACCCATCCCGGACTAGGGCAGTCCCGGACGCCCGCACACTTACCAAGGCTTTCGCCCGCTGTCGCGGTTTTCCATCGCGACACACAACTCACGTAGGGGCGACCCCACAGCGCAAAATGGGGCTACTCGGACTATACGCCATGAAACCGAGCCTCGCACAACGTAGCAATCGCCTGGCCAACGCTGATCCGCAAGGTAACGCCCACCGTCCTCGTAGAGGCAAACTCACCACTCTAGTTGGAACCCTCCGCCCCCGATATGTTGTCCCCCGGAAATCACATCAAGCTGACTCAATCGAAACTCGACGGAGAATCCAATTCCGAGCACCCACATTTTTTATTAAGGCACAAACATCACGAGTGTCTCTAGAGCTATTTCACTCTACAACTCGTACATGCTCAATAACATCAATATCATCATGGATAGCATATTATAGAGCAACCAAACAATGTTCATAACATTGAAAACATCACATATGTACACATCATAGGTACATTCACATAGCTAGCATATTTAGCATCTCATGAGCATCACAATAGCATTTTAGCATGATCTCATAACAATCATCATCATAGCAATTGGGTCTATAGCCCAGTATAACATGAATCTCATAACACATCATATTATACACCAAATCAAACATATCAAGCAAGCTTCCACATCAAGCATGCCACAAACAACTCGGTGCTTAATCACTCGCACAATTACAAGATAGTAATGCATTCAAATGTTAACACATAGCACATATCTTAACACCTACCACTTGTGTATCAAAACGATCAACTCAAATGCATCGTAAGGTAGGTCAAACACTTATAATAAGCATGCATTCATACAAACACTCCCGCTAAGAATATCATTTAGGTCACATAGCCCGGGAGTCATCCACGCAGGCAAACACATCACTAACAAGTTGTCCATGCAACATAACTTACATAAAATTTTCGACATTCCTATTTGCATGCACCTATAAAACTCTTGTTCACAAGCATGATTAGGCAATGTCAAATACATGCACAAATTAATATTCACAATATCACCGAGCATAAACTAGCATATAGCTTTAAATACGTCAAGAAGTAATACTACACGAAACATATTATTCACACAACAGGGAGCATATAAAGGTGTCCAAACATGATTACAAGCACACCCTCTCACCATGTATGACCTTATATATCTAGTCAACTAACATTCACGTTTTTCGATGCACATACATCTACATGCACTTTAGTTAATCCGTCCGTACACCATCACACTGGCATTTACCGTCGAGGAAAACGCGAACACCACTACCGAGCGCCCAACACACAAAATCATACTATCAAACAATGTCACACAAAACGATCAGTATAGCTAGCATTAATATTATCAATGTCGAATACATGTTATCACAACCAATGAGTCACATGTTATTTTCAACACAATTCCTAGCATGCTTTTCTAATGAATATCATTATCTGATACATGTTATCGCAACCAAATTCACATCATGCTGACATTTAATATCTAGATAAGCTACTACATCATAACTTATAATCATAGTATGATTTCTAGCAAGATTTATAACAACTAAGTGAGACCGTAGGGGCACTCACCTTAATCCGAACGTAAACCTTCTAGGGTTTACCGATAGGCGCGCAAACGGTAAAGCTTTTCCAGAAACAATCCCACGAACGAGTCCACGACGACGAGGTGGAGCGACAGAGCAATCGAGTTCTCAGCGGAGGCCGATAATGACAGGCGTCGAAGGAGGCGGCGGAGATGTCGGTGATGGGCGGAGAGGCGGCAGCCGGCGGTGACAACGGTCGGACAGAAAGAGCCGAGATGAGGAGGCGGAGTCCAGGCCATCGGCGCATCAATCGGCGGTGACGAGGTTCGGTGGTGACTCAGACGATGTCGAGAGGCAGCGGTGGACGACGGCAAGCGACGGAGACACCGGAATCAATGGGGGCGCATCTAGGGTTTGCAGCGGCGCAGGCGATCATGCACGGGGGAGAGAGGGTAGCAAGCCAATGGAGGAGAGGGGTTGTTGGAGACGGCGGCGCGCACGCCGGCGGAGAGAGGACGCGGCCGGCAGCGCGGCAAGAGACGTGGGCGAGAGAAATCACGAGGGGGAGAGACCAGGGAAATAGAGAGCGAAAGAGAGTGAGACACGAGCAGGAGGAAGGGGTGACCTGGTTTGGGCGCGTGGGCTCGAGCCTAACGGCTCGCCCGCGTGTCCGGAATGGTCTTGGGCTCGGCCAGCTGAGCCAAGTGGCTCGGTCAGCCGGGTCCAACATAAATTGGGCCTAAATTGGCCCAAAATATAACCAAATCAATCCAAATCAATTTCTATTCAATTCAAATCCAATTAATCAATCAACAAATCGAATAAACTCTATATCGAGGGTAATTAATACGATAATATAAATTCTAAATCTCCGGAACCTCACAACTATACTGACCCTGAACTCCTCTAAACACATGATCGTCTCGAATGTCTTCTCAATATCCATTATCCCAGCTTTTGCCTCATCGGGTTCAACACTACCTTTGAAAATGTTCGGCATCATTTTCTTAAATGGCATGAGACATTTCATATACTGCTCTCGATCTGGAATCAGTTGTGCTATTTCCTAAGTCGGTATGCGTCCTTCTCGTGGATCTGTCGTGGGTTGAGGCAGTGGCACTTGTTGTCCCATAAACTGTTGAAAGGCCGCAACCATCGCTTCTTGGATCATCATCTGGGTTCCCCTTTTCGTTCGCCACCTCACAAGGAGTAGTGCGTTGTCAATGCGGTCCTCCACGTGGTGGGATCTAATAACAAGCCAATAATTAGATGTTTCATCGAGAGTCAGTTCTCGATAGTTCTATCGTCCTAACTCTCACTCTCAAACTCCCATTCAATCAAAATCTAAGTCTTGGGAGCTCAAGCAACGACAACACTCTGATACCATTCTGTCACATTTCGATCCGTCCCGGCTTGTTGGCCTTGCATCTTTACCCTGGCCGAACCACCAGACGATTCATTTTCTCACTTGAAAAGGATGGATCCAACTGGTGCTTAGTTTAAACCTCCGAAATATATAAGCCCAATTTTTTTCTCTTGAATAACATGTATGGGACAAAACTCACTCACCGATGTCTACACCTTTTGGACATAAGAGCCAATACCCTTATTTTAGGCCCATTGGGTCCAAATTATAGGTTATTACATTGCAGCTTCCTCTTAATTAGAAAATCACTAAGCCACGATTCTAAAAAGTCATAAATATATTGTCTTACAAACCATATATTAGACATTTTGTGTAGTTTACAATGCAGTAACAACGTAAATATCCATGGCAAGGTTTTATTTAAAATTCCCAATATACTTTTTTTTAGGGAAATATGAATAACTCCTAATTTTGCTAGAAATTTATTTTTTAGCCCCTCCGTCTTTAAATTCAATAATAACATCCTAATTTTAAAATTACTTATTTTTTAATCCTTATGTTCTTTAAATAGACACTAATAACCCTATAAATAAAACTATTAACATATTTATTTTTAAATTTTTAAATTTTTGATAGTTCCGATGGTGATGCCGATTAACGCACCTCTTCTCTCGATCTCTCCACCACGATCGTCCCCGCCTTCGCTAGCAGCTCCGCCTAAGGTCGTCCCCACCACGATCGTCCCTTCCACGATCGTTCTTGCCATGATCTCTCTGCCCGATCGTCCTCGCCAAGATTGTCCTCGATATTGATCGTCTCCGCCATGAACTCTTCACCACGACCGTCCCGCCTTTGCCGAGAGTGGTGCCATCGTGATGGCGAGATAGTACGAGAATCGGCACCGCCACTCCGAATGTTTCGAAGGTTTTGGAAATTTTAAGTAAAATTTATTAATAATTTAATTAATATGGGTATTATTGTCTATTTAAATGATGAAAAGTGTTAAAAAATAAATAATTTTAAAATTAGCGGATTATTATTGAGTTTATGAAAAAGGAAGGGTTAAAAAAAAACTATTTAGAACAATAGGGGGGGTTATCCATAAAGAACCTTTTGAAATTAAATTAATTTTAGATAACCATTTTTCAAACTTTTTTAGCTCAAAGTTTTTTTTTATATCTTATATAAATCAAAATTATGGCAGCGAAAAAATTGATTTTATTTTTATTATATAATACCCGTCAAAAGATGCTTTTTATTTTACTGCTTTTAGTTAAATTCACCCATGGAAATCTCATTTATAATTTAAACCGTTGTTAGCCTAAACTAGGGGGAATGGCGATGGGCGGTGGTAGATCACCACTGAAGAGGCATGCGTTCTCGGTATCGGTGTTAAGTGATTTATGGGCTGGATGCAGTGACGGACCCAGAAATTTTACGCAGGGGTGTCAAAATCTAATATAATATATGTAGATATTTATAAGCAAAAAAATTTTTGCAAGCTAGACAAATACGTCACAAGTTAAAAAAAAATCAAACTACTTAAATTTATAACAATAAATAATCACAGAAAATCATGTGTGTGCGTCATGTGGCACTGTAATAGCGGTATAGTGTGGGACAATAGGAGGGATTAAATAATTGGGTTTAATCGACTGTCCGATTCGGCGCATAAACAGTAAAGAAGAGACTTTTCAGACAACCACTACTTTAATAGCTTTTTCCATTTGAACCTCTAGATTTTTTTTTTCTTCTTTTAGCTTTTTTTAATATTTTTAATATTCCAAAATATTTATTTAGAAAAAATTTTTGAAAAAACTTATAACATAGAAGTTATACATTTTAATGGGATTTACAATTTTTATATTCAAAATTTTCCAAAAATATAAATCTATATAGGTGCTTCGAGACTTAAAAAAAAATTATCCCAAAAAAAAACACATAAACCAAGTCATGTGGGATTCGAACCCACGTCATAAGGTAATGTATCAATCTCCCCGCCGCAGCAACAAATGCGGAGTTTGATTTACATCCTTTAATTAAGAATTTAGCACTCCATTATACTGCAGTATATATTTTATTACTACCAAAAGCAGGGGTGTCGCTTGACACCCCTGCTAATAAGCTGGGTATGTCCCTGGCTGGATGACAAAAATATAGGAAGCAGTAGGGCTGAGCATTCGGGTCAACCCGAATTAACCCGACCCGACCCGAATTTATTAAGGCTGACCCGAATAAAAAATAGATGACCCGACCCGACCCGTATTTAGAGTCAACCCGAACTGACCCGAACCGAAAAAATTTCGGGTTGGTTCGGGTCGGGTTCGGGTTGACCCGAATTAACAGTTACAAAACGAAATAATGGGTTGAGCGGCACGCCGGCGGCGACATCCAAGCGGGATCGAGCGGCGGCGACGAGAACTGAGCGAAATCGAACAGGGGCACCCGCGGTGGCTAGATCGAGCTCACATCTCGATCTCGGATCCCGATCTTGCAGCGGTAGTGAGATTGATTTTGAGATCCGATGAGATCGGGCTCAGATTTGGTCGCGGTGGCAGTGGCTTGGCAAGATCAAGCTCGAATCCCGCAGATCTTGACTCGTTCTCGCGGCGGCGACCGCAAGATCCGAACGGCGACGACGAGATCCAGCAGCGGGGCGACGTCCGGCGAGATCGTGCGAGGCCTAGTCCAGTGAGAGAGAGAGAGAGAGAGAGAGAGAGAGAGGTGGGTGTTGGAGGTGGCGGCTGCCAGAGAGAGAGAGAGAGAGAGAGAGAGAGTGTGTAAGGTTTCGGATTTCGTGAATTAATATTTGTTTTTGAATCGGATTTATTCGGCGTTGATTTGGTTTTGTTTCGAGTATTGATCGAGAGATTTATTTGGTTTCTGGGTGTTTGATTTGTATTAGAATTGATTGTAAATTGATTTGGTTTGATTTTAGATGTTTTGGGCTTAATTAGGCCCATCTGAACGGGTTGAGCGGCACGCCGGCGACGTGAGCCGAGCGAAATCGAACAGGGGCGCCGGCGGTGTCTAGATCGAGCTCACATCTCGATCTCGGATCCCGATCTTGCGGCGGCAGTGAGATCGATTTTGAGATCCGAGTGAGATCGGGCTCATATCTTGTCTCGGTGGTAGTGGCGGCGGCGAGATCAAGCTCGAATCCCGGGATCTTGACTCGGTCTCGCGACGGCGACTGCAAGATCCGAACGGCGACAACGAGATCAAGCAGCGGTGCGACTTCCGGCGAGATCGTGCGAGGCCAAGTAGAGAGAGAGAGAGAGAGAGAGAGGAGAGGAGAGAGAGAGAGAGGTGGGGGTTGGAGGTGGCTGCCGCAGAGAGAGAGAGAGAGAGAGAGAGAGAGAGAGAGAGGGGTGGGGGTTGGAGGTGGCGGCTGGATAAGGGAGGTGGGGTTGGTAGGTGGGAAAGTAATAAGCCTTTAATTCTAAACCCTAGTTATAATAGGCTTTTTTAAAGGCCCAAACTAATTTCGGATATAACCCGACCCGACCCGAAATTTTAGACTTCAACCCGAACCCGAAATAAATAACCCGAGTTTCTTAAAATATTAACCCGACCCGACCCGAACCCGAATTTTTGCACTTTTTCGGGTTGGATTGGATCGGGTTTTCGGGTCAACCCGAATTATGCTCAGCCCTACTCTCTCTCACTCTCTCTCTCTCTCCTAGATTGCATCCGACAGTTCGGATTTTGTACTTGGAACCCAGAATATTCAAGCCAACTGATAGATTTTAGCCTCAAGTCTAGAGTAAGAGATTTAATGCTCTCTCTCTCTCTCTCTCTCTCTCTCTCTCTCTCTCCATCCATCCATCCAACCATCTATCTACCTATCTAGGGAAAAGTTTCTTCATTCTCACGAAGCTTCTATGATAGTTCTTCCAAAAGCCCACTGGCCACCGATATCCCGTCATCTCTCAAATCTACCGGCTTCCAATCTCCACGACACGCGTCGATCTTCTCCGTTCTCGAAACAAGTTTTTTCCCACTGATCTACGCCATTTTAATTCTTCAATATCCCCAGCTGACGAGCAGCAGGAGCAAAATAGATGGCAGGTACCATGATTCATTTTTTTTCTGTTTTGGTGATTGAATGGTCATTTTTTTTTTGGATGGTATGGTTGGGAGTTGCACGATCTCTTGCACAGACCACTAATTCATCTTTGCATCTCAAATACTAGACTTGTTAAGTTGTTAGCATGTATGTGTGTGTGTAAATATATATATATATATATATATATATATATATATATATATATGCTACTTTTAATCAGTTATAAATTTGTAACAGGTAAATTTATTTGGTTCTTAAAAACAACAGGTCTTTCTCAAATTTCCTAGGTTACCCAACAGACACAAACCGAATTGGATAAAATTCGGGTCTATTGTTCGGCTCAGCCCTAGTCCAAACCAATTCAGTTTGATGCTTGCAAAGTTAGGTCAGGTTGTCCCGATTGCTCAGCCCTACCCACATTACTAGGAGCCTATCTTTCTTCCATTTTGAGGTATCATGTATCAGCAAGTTATGAGCAACCAATAGTGAATATGTCTCCTGATTTTGGCTGGATGCTTTAACCCTTTTCGGTTTGGGTAAGACAAGAAAAGCATATCCATATACTGTCCAAATAAGATATAGCCTCCAACTATAGCATCCCTTTCATAATTAAGGAGACTCCTCAGCATCTCTAGATGGTGCGGATGGCCGACTCTAGAGATAGAGCAGCTCAAGAATTTTTCCTTTTCCCCTTAGTTAAAGAAATTTCCTCTTCGACACAAAGCATCCATGAACTATTAAATAGTAACAAGGTGAATGAAACGTAAGAAATCTCGAAGTGCCTAAAAGAAGGAAAAAAGTCGCTTCCCAAGCATGCCCTAAACAAACACGTCAAGTAAGGAATTTCAATCATTTCCTATGTATTCTGGACCCTTTATTAGCATAGAGTTAGCCATCAAACTAAAACAAAGTGTATAATGAGTGCCGAGTACTTCTAACGTCTTTTGCTTTTTTTAAGAAAACAAAACCCAAGGTAAAACCTTTCTGAACAACAGAATTTTTTTTTTTTTTTTTTTAAAAAAAAAATCTCATTGTCCCTGTTATGCTCTACCAATATCATGGCACCTCCTCATACAAACAAACAGGCTTTCCGAACAATCGTCAGTAGCTGTACGGTACTATCCTTCTTGTAAATATACTTCCAACTAACTCGTTGCCTATCTATCTTACAAAGCAGTAAGCACAGATTTAAATAGGCCACACCTTATCAAGCTATTGTCTAGTAGGTCCTCCAACTGCCTATCTCATAAGTAACGAAATTATTTGGCTCTATAGAAAACTGTAGTATGCCATGAGCAATTTTCCGATGATTCCTTTTCTATAAATAAAATATCTGCTAGCTTGCATGCATTTAAGGTAGAGTATATAAGGTAGAGTATATACAGCATATACAATAATCCGCTAATTTGTGCAGTATAACCATGTAAAGCTTGAATATTTGCTCTACACATCCCACTAATTGACATATTTTGTGAGAGTATCTAAACCAAGACTGGCTAAAGAAAGATGACATAACTACTGTTCAGACATGGCTTGAATGAGTCGATAAAAAGTAAGTTTCAAATAAATGTGGTCTAAGATCAGGGAGAAAAAATAAGCCAAAAAGCAAAACATAAATGAATTATGCCAAGAAATTGGTCAAGAATTTGATCTCTCAAAAAAAAAAGAAAAAAAAAAGAAAAGAGAGAGAGAGAGAGAGAGAGAGAGAGAGAGAGAGAGAGAGAGAGAGAGAGAGAGAGAGAAAACTTAACTACTAAACAAAAGATTGAACTTTGGTCTTACTTCTGGACAAAACTGTGTGTACTATAGCAGTGCACAAACGAAATCAAGAAAATATGTAGTACGCCAAGCAGGACGTAGGCGGATGTATGAACAGAGTTTTTCTTGGTTAATCTGAAGTCTGAACAAAAAGAAATAACTATGATCACAAAAGAACTCCTTTGGAATTCAAAATCAACCCGATCCGGATCGGCCTAATTTGAAAAATCTTGAAAAGAAACTGCTGGCAGAATTGAACTATAAAATAGTAGAATCAAATAAATACGTCCAACGCGGCGGCCAGAGCCACATGAAGGTTAATTTCTTCTCTCCTGCAGGATCCATCGATTGGGCCGGTAAGGACTGAGTTCCCGTCATTAATCTCAAAAGAAAGTGTAAACATGTTCACGAAAATATCTGAAATTCAACTATTTATCACCATCGGGCATTATCTCAAACATCTTGTACAGGGAACTGCTTATATAGAGTTGAAGTATGAGATCAAATACTAAAATAGTGCAACCAAGACAAAGAATTTTTGGAACAAAACAGCAGATTGATGTATGAAATTAGCGGGATTAGAAATTAAACATACAGCGACAACGAAGCCCCAGTTGGCGACGGGTCCCCAAAAGTGAGTGGTCTTGGGTCCGACGGGGCTGTTCCAGAACGCTCGCAACTGCGCCGCCATTGCGATTCGATTTACCCGCTCACGGAACGAGAGCAGATCGACAGCGAGCAAGATCGGATAATCAAGAAAGGGGACAGGATTGACGACGACTAAGCAACTGAGAAGACAACTCCAAATCTACGTGACTCCTGTGAACTGTGTTACCGCAGGAATCTCTCACTTCTGTCCATCCCACAGCGAGATTCTAATTCGATGGGACAAAGGCTATCTTTGGCAAAACCTAAATTTTAATAGAGTTTCTAACACGATGACTGTTGATTGGACTGATGACTGTTGGTTGGATTGATGAGATCTGATCATCTTACTACACCTGTTGAAATATAACTGTTTGATAATTTAACCTGTTTAACAGACTGATAGATATAAAAATTACGTAAACAGACATGACTAAACTACATCTTATGAACAACTGTTTGGTAAGTTCATATGTTCAACCAGCTGATAGATATTAAAACAACATACCTCGTAATAATGCTAATTCTTTAACTCAATATATATTATTAGTTAAATTATTAAATATACTTAAAAATATATAATTATAGTATACATAAGATTTGATTAAAAAAAAAGAACTGTAATGTAACACAAATTAAATCTTTCTTAACCGCCACATACAACAATTCTAAAGTTTCAAAAAATATAAGCAAATTCATATTAACAAAGAATGCCACTTATAGCTGTCTACTACTCCACAACATAGAAGCAATCTCATTACGAATTTCGTGCATCCCCGGTAATCGTCGTTGTTCATTTTCATCAGCACTAGAATTAACCTCGTTAGTAGTAAATGCATCAGAAGGTATATAATCAGGATGCGTATCTAATACACCAAATGCTGGATCCTCTGGCGCATTCCTTCGAATGAAATTATGTAAAGCACATGCTGCTATCACAATTTTCACTTGTGTTGGAGTACTAAAATTCGGCATTACACGAAGTATCTTCCATCTTTTCTTTAGAATTCCAAATGATCTTTCAATAGAACTCCGTAGAGAAGAATGAGAACGGTTAAAAGCTTCTTGAGCTGTCTTTGGAGGTCCATTTTCAAACTCTGCTTGATGGTATCTTATCCTTGGATACGGAACCAAATAGCCTGGCCTGTCTGGGTATCCCTTATCCACCAAATAATATTTACCTAAACAAATAAAGTAGAGTATTAATTCTTTGCTACTTAATTCAAATTGAAAAAATTTAGCAAAATCTCATAATAACCTGGTGGTGGTTTCGGAAAGTTCATTGATGGAGTGTTAATTGCATGCAAGAAAACACGTGTATCATGTGCTGATCCTTCCCATCCCGCTGATACAAAAGTGAAACACATGTTAAAGTCACATACAGCCATAACATTTTGTGTTGTTACTTCTTTTCTTCCTCTGTATGGCACCTGTTCAGCCTCAGGAACGCATACCGCCACATGTGTCCCATCAATACATCCAATGCAATCCTGTTTTCAAATAACAAGTAATACAGTTGTGTATTATAATATTTAAATGTAAGAGATTCTTATTACCTTAAAATATGGCATGTATCTTTTGTCATTAGCAATATGCAGTGGGGTGCCTCTAAACTGTGGATCATCAGGCTTAATAATATCGCGAGCAAGTGCAGTAACAGCAGCTAAAACTTCATGAAACACTCTACTAATAGTTTCTCCAGAACGTTGAAAGCGCTCTTGACAGTCCCTATTTGATGCACCCAAACTAAGGTATACAAAAATATCCCACCTTTCATTATCGACATTCTTCGGTTGAATGCAATTCATATTTCAATTCCAATGTTTTGCATAGTTGCAGAACTGTTTGCTTCTCCATTCTAAAAGTGTTTATACAACGAATACGATGGCTCTTTTCCGTTAATATCTCCATCATCCATTTCTCACCATTATAAAGTGAAGTCATGCATGGTTCCTTGTATATGTAGGAATAGAAGTATGTAGCTATCGTAGCTGTTGCACATACAACCATACTCCAGGTCGAAGGAAAGATCCATATTTGAAAAGTTACACCTGTTATCAAATCCAATAGGTACATCTATTAATGAAAAAAAAAAAAAAAATCATGTACTATAAGATCGATTGGGGTCAACAACTTAAAGGACACCCATATTTTAATTATTTTTTGTATATTATTATCTTTACTATTCAGTACAAGATTTTTTTTGGGTTCCTTTAAAATTTCTCTTCACACAGTACATGGATATCACTATGACTACATAGCACAAGACTTCATAAGCTTTTAGCAATGTTTAATAATCTAAACCGTACATGCTTAGAACTAGTTAATAGTGATACTACTTGCAACCAGTCTTTCCAACTCAATACAAAGAAAGAGTTGATGTAACAAAATTAGCAAGCTTAGTATTAATGAGCTAGATGACAGATGAATCATTCAGCAATTTAGGATCTATATTGATTAAAAAAAAGTACTAGCAACAAGTTAATTTTTAAAAGCACCTCTGATATGCACAATATGTAGCTGTGGTCTTTCATATAAACATAATAGTTAATCTCCAAAAAGCATAAAAGATCTGATCCATACATGCTACAAATTAAGGACAACTATGAAAAAAGTGGTTGCAGCTCTAAATAAAAATTGCTAAAACATGACCAATAAGGTCAGTTAAACTATCTTGGATAACAAAATAATATGAAAAGTACAATTAAAAAGCCATATACTTTTGACTAAACCACACACACACACACACAGATAAATCCCTAATGATATTAGAAATAAAGAAACAAGAATTCTCTGGCCTATCATAAAATAAAACTACATTTTGTTGTTGTAGTGGTACTCTAACCACTTCACTCTATCTTCGTCATCGTTGATGTTCATAAAAACTTCTGCCTTTCTAGCATCCTCAATTAAAGTGGTAGCATAGCACCATAATGGACTACCCTGGGTTAAACCTTCAACGTGATTAATGATATTCATAGCAATAGTAATGCTCGTAGTACTAGGAGTTGTAGGCCCATCTTCCTTTTTACGATCCTTTATAGATCCCACTAACTCATCAATTTTCTCAGATAAATATGCAGCTCCTTTTGATTGCCGTCTTCTAGGCACTAACTTCTTAACTTTGTTAGGTTGTGAATGCATCACCATAACCCTTTTACGCTGGTTGGTTTGAGGGGTATGGGCAACTGCCTCTTCTAACATATCATCTATGAAATCTTCATCTTCTCCTTGAATATCATTACCAGTTTCAAAAAAAGACATATCCGGATTAATCTCAGCACTATCAAGATCAATTGTATGGGAATGCTCATGGTTAATCGTTTGTTCCATCGAAGATCCATAAACATTATTCCCACTAGCCACAGTGCCTCCAAATAATTGATCCCATTTATCTTCCAGACGTGGATCTACGCCTCTATTACGAAATTTTCTGACTTCATTATTCTCCTAATACACATATAAACAAAAAGTTCGAATTATCATATTTGAGAACTTGATAAAAATACCAAAGCTATAAATTCCATATAAAGAAAATAGACAAACCTGAATTTTCATCTTCCACCAGTCATTAGAGCATGCAAGTGTACCTAACTCATAATCCCATCCTAAACCAGTTTCATTTCCTTTCAACTGTTTCAAAGTTGCCAATCTTTTTTCATCCAATCATACTTATTTTTCAAGATTTCCTTACTCCAGTCAAGATTCGATCTCTTTTGGAACTCAGCCTCAATAATATGCCAAATAAATTTCTGGCCATGTCCTCTCTTCTCCATATGTTCAATACAAATATCGGCAAATACGAGCATGATGTCCATACTTCAATTTTTCTTGCCCCCTTTATTATAATGATTATCCGATGCCATCTAACTCAACTATCAAAACTTCCTAAAATAGCAAATCTCACTTAGTATAAAACATAATATGTCAAATAATTCTGACTCAAACATAGCAATTTTGTGATCAAACTAGAATAAATTTATGTGTAATCAAAGTTCATGTACCACCACACACTGGATGATGGGAGAAGAAGCCATGGTCTCACAGCCTATTATGTTTTTCATAGGACAATAGTACCAAAAATTGAACTAAATAAAAAAAAAAAATCTCCACATGCTTATGTTGACGTAGACAAAATAAGATGGAAATGATAAAAGTGTGCAATTAGAAAAAGCTGCTATGGTTCTGGATTTGCCATAGTTTTTTTTCTTTTTCCAAATCCCAGTGATATGTTAATGCAACAAGTGATTCAAAAGCAATCTCATATAGTAGTCTCAACTTGTAGACCACTCTCTTATTCTCTTATAGCATCTAATAAAAAAAAATTCAATTCCCCATAAGAAGGAAGAGTATGTGAAATATTGTTTTCGATTTCCCATTTTACAAATTCCAACAAAAAAAATAGTCAAGTTAATCGGACTATGAATATTCACCTGTTATCTGATCTGCACACTCAAAGAGTCTTTTGCTTGAAGTTCTTCCACCTTCTTCCTTAAAATCCTGAAATGGGAGCTATATATCAGCTCGCAATTGGAAATAGTGCTGAAAAATCTGGAAGAAATTTATGAATAAAAAATTAGAATAAAAGAGAAACTCGATAGGATTATTATACCTTGTAAAATCAAGTTTGATCCAACCCGATAATAATTGATTTCTTTGATCATCGAAAGCATCTTCAAAAGGTTTAAATAGACCGCTGGAGAGATGGTGATAGTGGTGGGGACGTTGTGCAGTATGAGAAGAGTGGGGATGATGGTGGAGATGGTGAAAAGATAGGTTGGGGGAGAAGATGGGGGCCGAGAATGGTGGTGGTGTTGGGGAAAGGGGGCAGGGGGAATGGAGAATAAAGATTGGTTGGGAGAAAATGGTGGCGTAAAGACGTAAATATGGGATGGCAGATGCTGTAAATAAAGATATGTGGTAGGGGAGTTATGTAATCTATCTATTAAAAAGCTATGAAACGTTCCTTCTTATAACGTTTCGGAACCACTAACTTAAACGGCATCATTTCATCTATCAGATTTTTCAAATGGGATGTTACCAAACAAACATTCAACGTTTTGACCCAGTCAAAACCGCAAAAGGTAAACAAAAAGTTTATCCCAAACATAGCCCAAATATTAATACAACCATTGATCCTATCCGAATCCGATTCATGGATCAACATCACCAATCAGAATAAGACCTGCCGGACCATCCAAAAATTCGAATTCGAACCAATACGATCTCCGAATCAATATCACCATTAGGGATGTTCATATACCAGTTCCGACCAGTTAAAGTTCGGTCCATATCCCCTTTATAAGTTATAAACCGGTCATCGGTCTGGTCCGGTTTGATCGGAAAAATCACAGATCGGACCTGAGTGAAGGGTTTGGTATTTTTGAGAATTAGACACATAACGCAGTAATGATGAACGGAAAACAATCATAAAGCACACAGAGATTTACGTGGTTCGGCGAAAATGCCTACGTCTACGGGAGAAAAAAAATGCTCTTTTCACTAGGTATGTGGTGAGATAACCGAGTACAAGATATCCTGAAGATCTTGGGCTGGATTTTTTATATATGTGCATGAATCCGCCGCCTCTAACCCTAAATCTTTTTGCCTCTAACTTAGCAACTGAATACACATAATAAGGATAGCTAAATCAGTATTTACGTTGCCTATAACGGCTCATGGATGCTTAGCAAGGCCCAGCAACTCGGTCTAGTCATGACTCTATCAGGACCGACAACCGGTTAAAACCATGCAGACCGTAAGAAGAAATAGCTAATTGGACAATAATAGAGGACTAATGGCCGGTAACCGTCCACAGCTAATGGAGGCCTTAGTGGAAGTGTGTGTAGCTTAGGATTATGCCTGTAATTTTTGGTGCTTCCTCTCCCTCTAAAGTAAACAGCCCCTTACCGTAAAGGTGAAGTAAACCAAATATATTTTTAAAGAACGTAATAGAACGTTGAGAGATTTGGGATGTATTGAAAAAATTGATGTTTGTCAAAACAACTATATGTTATCGGCCAAATTTCTTTTTTAGTCCCCTAAACTTTACAAAAATGTGCCTCTATAACTTTGAACTTTGATATGTGCCTGCTATAACCCTGTACTTTCAAAAAATGTCCGCGATAATCTTGTCGTCAGTTTTCTGTCCGCTGACGTTAACTTGTGCTGACGTGGCTAATTAAAAATATACTTGGCAAGTTTTAACAGTTAAAAACTAAAATGAACAATTAAATTAGGCCGGAATTTAATTAAATATGGGTATTTTTGTAATTTGAATTAAATCTAATCTACGACCCGCCGCTCGCTTCTAGCCTTCTATCAACTGCCGCTCGCGCCACGCCGCTGCGCCCCACCCGCGCCCGTCAGGGCCTGCTGAACGCGCCACTACCAATGCTGCCGCTGCAGGAATCAATCCGAGCTCGACTGCGAACGGGCATGGAGAACGAGCGCTGGAGTCAATCCGAGTTGACGACAACATGCGCTCGACGGCGGACAAGCGCGGGAGAACGAGCACGGTAAATGAACACGGGGAACGAGCACGACGGAACTGATCTCTCATGGCGGCACGTGATCGACTGGGAACGAGCATGGTGAACGAGCACAGGCAAGAAGCACGGGAGCCAATCCGAGCGTGGGGAACAAGCTCGACGGGGAATGAGCCGCCGCTATGGTCACTAATCTCGTTGAGGAAGAGAGAAGCGAGGAGGAAGATAAGGCAATTAGCGGTGACGACGGCGCGAGTGGTGGCAATGCCTTGGGCGGCAGGTGGACGGGCAGGGGGTCCAGTTGCGGCGGTAGGAAATTTCCACCGTCGGCGGAAGCTTGCCTGAGAAGAAGGAAATTATTTCAAAAAAAAAAAAATAAATATAAATAAAATACAAAAGACATATTTATCCTCTAGAGAATTAAAAAAATAAAAATTGGTAAAAAATAATTTAAAACCTGCCATGTCAGCAAGTTAACTTCGGCGGACGGAAAAACTGACGGCAGAGTTAGCGCGGGCATTTTAAAAGTACAGGGTTATAGCGGGCACAGATCAAAGTGCAGGATTATAAAAGCACATTTTTTTAAAGTTCAGGGAACCGAAAAAAAATTTTGGCCTATGTTCTTCCGTAATGAGCGTGAAGAACCAAATTTTATTTTGTATGTGATGATTGTAGACCGGTTATAGTTGTTAATGAATTGCAACGGAGATGTCAGGAATATTTCTCGTGATAACTTGAATGATTTACTACCTAATGGTAAATATAGACACACCATTTTGTCCGGATCGTCTGCATGTACTAATTGAAACGCACTAATTAGGGCTCATAAAATGCAATAATTAAGACTCATGAAGCTTAATTGAATGTGATCTTATTTGGCTGGCCTGATCAAATCCAATTGGCCTGATTCGGCCCATTTAAATCCGATAAGACTCAAATATGACCTAATTAAGGCCAGAAAAAACACGATAAAACCCGACTAGGCCTATTTAAACCACTTAACTTAATTAAAGCCCGATTTGGCACATTTCACGATATGCATGCATATGATAAATATATACTCATACGACAACTCACATATATGCGCACACACATGAAAGCCCCTGAAACAGATATAGACTCGTACATGTACACAGATACATACGCGCACACACATATACACACATGTATACACGAACAATATAAATACACACGCATATATGCATATAACCCTACATATAATATATTAAAAAAGAAGAGAGAGTGGGAGTGGTCCTTTCGGTCACCAACCTCCACACACCACCTCTCATTTTTTCTTCACCTCCCTCACTCACCCCCTCACCCATTTAACACCCATCAACTCCTGGCCCCCCTTCCTCTCCATTGATAAATACTCACAAGCCAAGGAAGAAAAAAAAAAGGGGGGGGGGGGGGGGGGAGGGAGGGGGGCCGGAGGAGGAGGCACTGGCTGGCCGTGGCTCGCGCGACAGAGAGAGAAGAGAGAGAGAGAGAGAGAGAGAGAGAAGAGAGGTGTGAAGCCGAGAGACGGTGTGAGAAGGAGGGAGACGTCTTGCTCATCACTCTCCCACCCCGTAGCACCTCTAAGCAGCCGGAGGAGGAGGCACTGGCTGGCCGTGGCTCGCGCGACAGAGAGAGAGAGAGAGAGAGAAGAGAGGGTGAAGCCGAGAGACGGTGTGAGAAGGAGGGAGACGTCTTGCTCATCACTATCCCACCCCGTAGCACCTCTAAGCACTGAGTATACTCCTCACCGTCCACGCCATCGAAGTTGCCGTAGAACACCACCGGAGTAAACTCGAGCTTCTCCGCCAGATCATGCACACTTACGCCAAAGAACCCAAACTCAAACCAAACCCCAGGTAACCCTATCAAAACTATATATTCATTGTCTTCTCACAACCTAGACCACACCTCGCCGCTGTGGCTTCGCCAGCGACAAGCCACGGCGGTCGAAAATAAAAATAAAAATATTAACATAAAGTTGCACCACGTTATAACTCCCGGCATGCACGTCTAAATGAAATTTGGATTCACCGTTGAATTCAGCATGCTCGATAACCCTAGAACGATCCTAATAACGAAGAACGTAATCGGTCGTCGAAACGCCGCCGAAACTCTGCAAACCCGAAAATATGATAAACGAGCCGAAACTATCCAAATTATCTTCGAAGTTCGATATTTTTTTAGTGAAAGTTATAGTCTCATCAGAATATACGATTTTTATGTTGAAAGTTTTTTAAAATTACTTGTAGATAATCAGAATCTAAGATTTTCATGTTGAAAATTTTTTAAAAAATTATTTCGAAATATATGTTTTATATGTTTATGTATACCGAAACGTGATTTTATTTTGTTTTAAATCCGTTAGGTATTCGGAAACTCCGAAATTATTTACTTAGGAGATTTTTTAATAAATTTTTAACATAAAAGTTGTAGACCTTATCAGAATCTACGATTTAGATAT
This sequence comes from Xerophyta viscosa, assembly GCA_002076135.1. Lineage (NCBI taxonomy): Eukaryota > Viridiplantae > Streptophyta > Magnoliopsida > Pandanales > Velloziaceae > Xerophyta > Xerophyta viscosa. Next base: position 551,753 of record MJHO01000090.1, on the reverse strand, counting down.
CGAAAGTTTTTTTTTTTTTTATTTTTTAAATTTTTTTTTTTTTTTTTTTTAAACAGAATATGATTTCATTTTGTTTTAAATCCTTTGAGATTTTCTTTTTGTATTAAGTTCATTAAGATTTCGTACCTCCAAAATACTTATGAAAAATTATTTTTTTTAGTGGAAGTTATTGTATCATCAGAATCTACGATTTTTATATTGAAAGTTCTTTTAAAATTACATGTAGATATATATTTTATACATTTGTGCATAACGAAATACGAACTTATTTTGTTTTGAATCCGTTAGGTATTTGAAAATTTCGAAAGTACTAATTTAAAATTATTTTTTCAATAAATTTTCAAAATAAATGGAAGAGCTACCTCTACAGTAGTTGCAACAGTACCAACAAATTTGCAAAAACTATTATATACGAAGGAGTTTTCTGAAGAAACTGTATGGGCTAAATTATTATAGGAGGTATCTAATCTAAGACTCCTCAATCTATTTATCAGTAGTATAATTCATTCTAAAAATACCGAAAATCAACAAAAATAGAATGCCCCATATGCTTTACCTTTCATCTCAAATAAAAATTTTACTCCAATCAATCATGCAATTTTTTTGGTCTTTGTACAAAGACAAAAGCTCTCTACTTAGATTATTTAACTACAGTTTCGAGTCCAATTAGTAAACATGAACCACAATCAAAAAGTAAAATAGTGGCCTGAGTATGTCCTTATAATCAAAAAATCCATTTCTGGCTGCTTGATTTCTAGCTGCATCATTTTTTTTTATCTGTGTATATATTTAATTGAAGCATTTTTGAAAAAAAAAAACTCTTCCAATTAAGAATTATGAAATAAATACAATGTCATATTTTATGACTAATACTGTGTGTTATTTGAGTTGAAAGACATAACGATGTCGGCACTGAAGGCCAGCACAACGCTTCCCAGAAAGGAAGGCCCTATTAGAGGACTCACTTTGCTCGCCCAATGCTCTTCTTTGTCTTGGCTTGGAGGAAGGACAATCCCTTGCCCTTAAGGCTATGCCTTTTAATTTGATACCTTTATCTTCGACCCCAGGAAAGGTAACTCAATAGGAATTCTCTACTCTAGCTCTAGAACCCATAGACAATAGACAGAAGTTTGTCTCTAAGTTGATATATGGATGGTTATGACTGCATAGCACACAAGCCTATGTATGCATTTTAAGTGCACTTTTTATCGTAATAAGCAAATTTTTTACTTATAGATTACTTATAGATAGTATCAACCAAATTATACATGGATTCAGAACTGCTAAGATTTATTTCTTAACTGAGCACACTATGTTACATTCGTTATATTTTAGGAATGCTAAATAGTATTGGATATATTTCTTGGTGGAATACATAATTGCAGATAAAAAAAAAAAATTGGGTAAGTAATTGAAAAAAAAAATCCGATAAACTACATTATGTAATTATCGCACAAGCTGGAAGTTGGCAAATTTTTACTTGCCAATGGTGCTATGTGACTGATACCTAAGGTGATATGCTTTTTTCCCTTAATTTTAGTATAACAAATTTGTCATGTCATTTTGAATTATTTATGGTTTTAAAGGATTTGTGTTTTGGCCTTAAAATATTGAATTCACATGTTTCATATAAGGGAGCCTAAGAGGTATACCATCAAATTAATAGTAATTTTCAATATTCTTCAAGTAAAAATGCTATTGTTTTCATATACATTTTGCATCAAATACCCATTTGTTTGCTATTAATATTTTCTTTCTACTTATTCATACAGCTAACTTTTAACATAAATGATTGTTGTTAACGATTATGTTTGTCGTACAACTTCAAACCAATAGCAGCTTGAAGTTCGATATTCTGACTACATAAAGAAAAAGTAAATTTATCTTCGAAGTTCGGAGTTTTGTCAAAGTGATATCATTACATTAATTTGAATGATTAATGTCTAATGATTGTAATAATATAACTTTTGGAATCCTATAAAGTTTTATCGTTTTATATTGCAAGTATTAATTATCTGATTTTATGACAAAACTTTGAAGATTAAAATTACAGCCAACTTATAATTTGACAATATTACCCCAATTTACAGTTTCTTCAACTGACCCCGCGCAATGCGCGGGCATTGCACTAGTTTAAAAATATTGTGAGGTAGATTGACTTTAAAAAAAAAAAAAGCATTCCGAGCTTTACTGAGTTTTCTTTTTAAAAAAAAAACAAAAAAAAAAAACTATTTTCTTCATTTCCAAAAAAAGAGAGGAAGCTTTTAGTTTTGGGATAATTGCATTTCAGCCCCCAAAGTTTGCGTCTTATATTTCAGCCTCTGAAAATACATTTTCGCGCTTGCATGGCGTCGCCACGTCGCGTGTTTCTGCCTTTTCGGAGACTGAAACGGACGACTGTTACTTTAGGAGGGGGGTGACATGCAATTATCCTTTTAGTTTACATCTTACGAATTTCTAGCACTACGACAAGTTTACTTGAAAATACAAGGGCTTCAGACGAGGAAATTTATCTTTCTTCTGAGTTGTGTTAGGAGGAAGACACTACAACATATTCGACCTTCAACGACCGTCTAAAACGGTCGTTGAAAAACATATTTCGGTCGTAGAAAGTATCCACGACCGAGTCAAGGCTCGGACATAGACTACTAGTCATTGATTATATCTACGACGACTTCCGAAGCGGTAGTTGAAACATATTTCACCGACCGCAATAAGCGGTCGTTGTTAGTTACTTTCTACGACTGCCTTTATCAGTCGTTATCAGTTCTTTACTTTGACCGCTTAGACATCGGTCGTTGATATTATATAAATGGATTTAATGACTGATTTGTGCGGTCATTGTAAAGTTATATCTACGACCGTTATTGTTCGGTCGTAGTTAGTCATTTATTATGTTTTGCATGTTTATTTTATTTTAGTACATTTACGACCGGTTTATGCTGGTCGTTGATTGAATTATTTTAAAAAAAAAAATTATATTTAAATGATATCAATATATCATGTACCAAAAGCAGTGCACAAAGGATCTTTACATTAAAAAGTACAAACAGTAAATTAAGTACGAAGTTAATTACAAAGTTCAAACATAATAAACCCAAACATATATATATATATATATATATATATATATATATATATATATATATATATATATATATATATAGTCATATACATATAAATATATCAAAACATACTACAGAGATTGTTGATATGACTATACACAAAAAAACTACGATGTTGGGCAATCTCCAGTACCAAAAAGCTTTACTTGATCTGACAAGTACTACAAAACTTCACCAGCGAAAATTCACGATCTACAAAACAAACCAAGATAATTTCATTAGTAAAAAATGATAGATATTCTTATAAACCAATATAAATAAAACCTTTAACAATTCAAGAGATTTTTACTAGTGCAGTGAGGAAGTGAAAGAAGCATCTACCATATCTGAGTTTCGCTGTCCGAATGAACTGGGAAACGATTTTGGCTCATTAATGCTCGGAATTGCATTATGTCATCATGTATTTCCTTGAATCTACTTTCACTTGCATTTACACGTTCCTCTAGCTCCTTAACTCTGTTATCACTTGCTTCCGTTACGTTCCTCCAACTCCTTCACTCTCTCCGTTAAAGTTTCACACTCTACGTCTTTCTGAGCTAGCCGTCCTCTCAAAGATGCACACTCAGCAGCTAGCTCATTTGCATATTGGTTACCCTCGAAACTCCTAAACCGCTTTGACATGCTAGTTCCACCTCCCATTCCAGGAATGTTTTTCTTCTTTGACGGGCCAACGGAACTTAGTAATATTTACTCTTGAGTGGGTTGCCTACCTTCTTGAGTACATTTTTCTCTATATTCAACGATCTTGGCCTGCAAATAAAACAAATTTGAAATATATACCTCGAAAAGCATCTTTCAAATGTTAAACAAATATAAGCATATAGAACACATTACAGCAGCTTCTTGTGTATGCTCAGATGTAAACTCCGTGTGATTGGATGCCTTCATTATATAGAAGTGGGAGTAGCAATCAACAATCTGCTTGTCCTACAATTTCATATACACATATATAACATTATTTATTAGTGGCTTGGAGGTTACATTCTATAAAAAGGTGACGAAAGTTATAGAATCTTACTTTCTTATGCGCATAATATTGAAAGCTTGTGCTCCCGTTATGTTGTAAGTCTTTAAGCTCGCCTCTGTTACTCATCCCGACCTCTGATCTCCTCTGAAAAGTTAACAATAAATAGTAAATGCATTGCATAGTTTGAATACAAATAAATAAACATACTTTACCTGAAATTGCTCACTCTCAAACAAATCGCATAACTTATTCCAATCATCTTCACGAGCTGCACCACGAAACTCAACCGGGGATTTGATCTAGCACTCTGTCCTCCTCCACATTCTTTGTAATGCTTGTGACTATAATACCTCCAATGTTTATAACCCTTTTGACCATAAAATTTGAAGCTTTTTTTAACTAGATGGTCTTCCAGATCTATGTCGAACACAACCTATAAATAAAAGCATAAACCATCAATTTTAAAAGCTTATTGAAAATATAAAATTTGATATTTATGTCAAAACTACTTTTCTCGATCACCTCCATTCGCTTATAAATTTCGTACTTAATATCCTCAGGGACAGCTAACCATCCAGATACATCTGCTGGAGCACATAACTTAATTAGTCGGGTCATCTCCCTTGAATATAGTTGGTGATAATCACTCACAACTTCTCCTGTTTGAATAAACGTAGGTTTGGGCTTTCCCAATTTATCCTTCAATTTGAAAAGTCCTATACTACGATTTTGTCCTCGAGATCTCTTTTTGTCTGTTAAATTTTAAGACACAAACATAAAGATGTTAAATACAACATAAAAGTTTGAGCAGTAATTATAAATTGGAAAATGCAGGCTGTGTGAAGGATGCATGTCAAAGAACTAGGAGGGCAAGCATGAAACATAACGCAAATATATACCTGCTTCTTTTGCTGCTGCTGCTTCACCAGCTGCAGATTGTGGACATGCTTCTAATCCATCTGCTGCTTCTCCAACTGTTGATTGTGGAGCTGTTGCTTGTTAGCTGCTCCTTGTCTAGATGCAGCTTGTGGAACTGCTGCTTGTCTAGCTGCAGCTTGTCTAGCTGCACTTGTGCACTGCTGCTTGTCTAGCTGCAACTTGTTCAGCTGCTCCTCCTCCAGCTGCTGGTAGTCCAGCACACTACCTCCTGCAGATTGTAGTCCAGCAGCACAACCTGCTGCTTGTTCAGCTGCAGGTAGTCCAGAAACACACCTCCTGCTTCTCCAGCTACATTGCCAACTCTTCTAACACCATAAAAGTGTCCTGCAGCTGCTTGTCCAGCATATGTAGTCCTTGAAGGACCTTCAGCTAATTCTCCAGCAAATCCAAATCTTCTAGAAGCATTACTTTGGCTAATCCCAATACCATACTACTTCTCCCTGTTCCATAAGACCAACATCACCCCGTCCATCTCGAAAACATCCCAATCAACCATCTGTTACCTGTAAAGTGAATCATATACTATTATAAGCATACATTGTAAAGAATAATATAGAATAAGCATTCTAGAAGCATATAGAACAGAGCAAAAAAAAAAAAAAAAAAAATCAATTCGTAACTACCTCATTCGGTTTCATTCTCACTATCTGTTTCAATGAGATTGTCTTCTTCACTAAAGTATTCGTCTATAGTATCATCCAAATACTCAATTTCATCATCTGCATTTACAAGTGTACCCAGATTTCCTTGCATATGTATAGGACCAAGATCATCTCCTTCTATATCGAGACGAACAAGGGTATTTATACCAGGTGAATCTAAGGAAGTTGCACATACAAACACTCATCTTCCTGCAATGCTACGCCATTAGCTTCATTCTCATCTCTTTGCTTAAACAAATTTGGGTCGAAGAGATGACGATTGACCGACCTTTGCACTACTTTATGTCCAAGGCCTCTAAGTGGGTCTTGCACATAGAAAACTTGATTTGCTTGAGTTGCCAATACAAATGGATCAGTTTGGTACCATAATTTGGTAATACATATGCTAGTGAAGTCATTGTTTATTATAACCGGCCTTTTATGGTCAAGATCATACCAATCACAACGGAATAGAAATATTGTATAGCTTAGATAACAAAGCTGTATAATTTCTGTTAAACAGCCATAAAAGGCAAGCTGTTTACCCCTGTGGAATCCATCCACATAAACACCGCTATTCTGCATTGCCGTATGACTATCCCGTGATACGTTGTAAAACTTGACGCCGTTTACAATACATCCTTGATAAGATTTCACACGATTACTATCTGGTCCCATTGCTAGTGCATAAATGTCGTTGCTTATCACTGACTGGTTATCCGCATATAATCCTCTTACCTAATTCCAATTCGAAATTTAATAATTTCAAGATATTAAGAAAGATATAGGATTGATAAATAAAATAGTAAAGCACACATAATTAAAAGCATACCTTTTTCCTAAACCAAGATGGAAAAAACTTTCTATGGCGTGCCTCAATATCATATAGATTTTCTTGTTTTAACAAGTTTTTATGTTCCCTGCATTTCTTGAAAATTAGTTAAATTAATCTTATAAGTTTGCTTACGCTAAGAACATAATTAACATATGTCATACTTACTCCCAATAAGGTTGAATTTCTTCACAATTGTTTAAAACATACCATGTGACAATCTCCCAATCCTTTGAAGATAAATTTATAACTTTTGCAGCACCTAATGGTCGTACTCTATGAGAAAACACAGATAGACTATTTATAGGAGGGTCATCAACTTCTCTATATCTTTCCACATGAAACATGCTAGTCTCAGGCCCTTTGAGATAGTATTTGCAAAAAATCAGACTCTCTTTAAGTCTAAATGCTTCAGCAATTGATCCCTCAGGCCGGGCTTTGTTACGAACAGTTCCTTTAAATGTAGCAAGCATCCTGTTTCATATTTCTAACTGATTAAATAATATTATTTCAAATAAAAACAAAGTTTCAATGCATATAGAACGTAAAATCTAGTACCTTTCAATTGGGTACATCCATCTATATTGAACTGGGCCTGTTAGCAATATTTCACTTGGCAAGTGAACAGTAAGATGGACCATTATTGTAAAGAATGCCGGTGGAAATATCATTTCAAACATGCACAATATAGTAACTATCTTTTCTTGCAATCTTTTCACTGCATCCACCAACAAAACTTTAGCGCATAATTGTCGGAAAAAATAACTCAACTCAGAGATAGCATCCAAGACTTTTGAATCAAGATGACCTCTCAGTCCTATTGGAATCAATCGTTGCAAGAGGACATGTGCATCATGGCTTTTTAGTCCAACTATATGGTCATCTTTCACACATCTTGTTATGTTAGATGCATATCCATCCGGAAACTTCACGGATTTGATGAATTGACAAAAACCATGTCTCTCTTTCGAAGTCATAGTGAAACAAGCAGGCGGTTTATACACTCTACCATTTCGTTCCTGAAGATGTAGCTCATCCCTTATTTTCCAATGCTCCAAATCTTTGCGGGCCTTATCAGTGTCCTTATTCTTCCCTTCGATACTCATCAATGTTCCCAGAATATTGTCACAAACATTTTTTTCTATGTGCATCACATCGAGAATATGCCGAATCTTGAGATCCTTCCAATAGGGTAACGTGAAAAATATGCTCTTCTTCATCCAATTCAACTCTACTGCAGCCCGCTTTCTTTTCTTATTTATTTTACCAAACTTTGTCACCTCTAAATTCTGCAACTGTGCTAGAATTTTATCACCAGTTAGCTGAACTGGCGGTTCGCGTTTTTCAGCCTTTCCATTGAAAACCTGCAATGCTTTTCGCCAATGATGATTTAATGGTAGATAACGACGATGACCCATGTACGAAAACTTACGAGAACAAGGCAAATATATGCTGTCCGTATTTTCATTACAAACGGGACAAGCAAGTTCTCCTTTTGTGCTCCATCCAGATAAATCACCATAAGCAGGAAAATCATTTATAGTCCACAATACTGTTGCATGCATGTAAAATAGTTGCTTCGAATGCGCGTCGTATGTTAGGACTCCTTCTTCCCAAAGTTGCTTTAATTCATCAATAAGAGGCTGCATAAACACATCGATATCCCTCCCAGGTGCTTTAGGTCCTGGAATTAAGGTTGACAAGATAATTTGTTCTTGCTTCAAACACTTCCATGGAGGTAAGTTATATGGTATCAAAAGTATAGGCCACATACTGTACGAAGTACTCATGTTTCCAAATAGATTAAATCCGTCTGAGGCTAATCCAAGGCGTACATTGCGAGGGTCGTGTGCAAATTCTGGAAACTTCTCATCAAAATGCTTCCAAGCTTCACCATCCCGAAGGATGTGCCATGATATGTCTTCATACTCACGATTTTTTTTATGCCATTGCATATCATTAGCAACCTCATTTGTTATGAATAATCGCTTCAACCTTGGTGTTAGTGGGAAATAGCGCATTACTTTCTGAGGTATTTTATTTCTTCTAATGTTTGCATCCATTTTCCATCGTGATGTATTGCACTCTGGACATTGGTCGGTCTCCTTTAAATCTTTCCAGAATAAGACGCAATCATTGATACATGCATGAATAGGGACCCACGATAATCCTAGGTCATGTAAGAGCTTTTTTGCCTCGTAAATATTGGCAGGGATACAATGACCCTCTGGAGCAATGTCAGTTAGGATACTCAACACTAAGTTGAATGCTTTATCACTCATTCGACCTTCAACCTTCACCTTCAGCATCCGAATAACAAAGGACAAAAGTGAAGTGTGATGCCAACCAGGAATAATTGGCCTCATCGCATATTCCAATAAACTGTCCATAGAGTCATCACTCTGTGCTTCGCGTCCAGTTGTAGAATAAAAATCTGCTAAGTGTCGAGATTCGTGCAAGTCTTTTAAAAGCTCTTCAAGTTCATCATTCCCGTCTGAAATTTCATAATCATAACTTCCATAATGTGACCCATCATTTTCCGTAACTTCCTTTTCACCATGAACATACCAAGTTGTATAGGACGGCATAATTCCTGGTTGTACCAAGTGTTGAAAGACCTCTGTTGCAGATCGTGAAATAATATTTGCACAACGTTTACATGGACAAGGAATATGCTTATCTCTAGATATATTCTTATATGCAAAATCCAGAAATGCGTGAATTCCATTTATATAAGCGTCTGAAGCTCTGTTTTTAACTAGCATCCAGCTTTTATCCATACCTATATATCCAGCTTTTAACCCTTAGTTTAATGCCTTCTAAATATACCTTATCCTACTGTTCTATATTGCTAACTCATTGAATTGAATAACTAGTAGAAAAATAACGAATAGATGGAATACCCATCTGATCTAATCTAACTAACTACATATATACTGTATATATATATATATATATATATATATATATATATATATATATATATATATATATATTATATATATTCCCTACTGTTATGCTAGAACAAAATGCACGTAATAAATTACATTCATCAAAATTGCAAACCTTTTCCAAATTAGGGCGAGGGTATATGCAGATTGTGAGGCGTAGAGGCAGCAAATTGGCGGCGAACTGGAGGCGAAGGCAACTAGTGATGGGATGAAGCGACACCGACGAACCTGTAGAGGCAGCAAATTGGCGGTGAACGGGAGTCGCAGGCAACAAGTGATAGGATGAAGCAACACCGACGAACCTAAAGACAGCGAAAAGCAATTCAGGAGACGATCGACCCACGACGATCTCGACCGATAGAAACGGGAATCCCGGCCGCAAGCAAGAGAGATTGAGAACAGGGATCAAGCAACACGATAGAAAACAGGAATCCGACCGTTCTCGGCGATCGAGCTCGAAGCGCGGCGATCAACACTGGAAGTAAGATTGAAATAAGGAATTTGAGTGATCGATCAAATACTGGAAAATAAGAAAATCGCGCCGCGCGGGATTTCTTCGACGGTGAAACCAGCGCGGGATAAATAAACTTCTAACCATTCGCGCAATTTTTTTTCTAATTTTTTTTTTGGACCTTCACCGACCGAAGATATAAGCGGTCGTAATAAATTCTAAAATGCGCGCCAGCTGGCCATGATTATTAACGACCGTATAGTAAATCAGTCGTTCTTAATAAAAATCTATGACCGCTTACATAAACGGTCGTAGATAATTTAAATATACAACGACCGCATAAAATAGCGGCCATTAATAGGACATTATTAACGGCGGCGTTTTCTGCGGTCGTTGAATATTATAAATACAATGACCGATTTCTATCGGTCGTTGAATATTGTATTCACCGACCGATATTTTTCCGTCGTTAATGAGTCGGTCGTTGAACATCTAACGTGTTGTAGTGAGAGTAGCCGCTGTATCTCTGTCAACTATAATTAATGCCAATTCTTTTTCAAAATTTGATACATTTATTATAATTATTACGTAATTCCCTCATTATCCAACATGTGTGGTAGCACCATGCCTAATCATCATAGTAAGTTATGTTAAAGCCTTGCATAGTATTAAGTTACTAGGTTTATCTAAAAATATAATGTTTTTCCCAAGCATGGTGCGTTCGGGCCGGCTTGCGTTGCACTAAAGGCGCGCAGGTCATCGACCTTTTCGAATCCAATAAAAGATTTCGGATTCTCAAATTTGTTCCAACCGTGCATGTGGAAAATGCACAATCAATGAAAGTTGAAACTTTTTTAATTATGCTTACAAGTTCACATTTGAAGACCGACAAAGAGAATAAGAAAGATAATTACATATCAATACCTACTTTTATACTATTCTCCTACATAAACTTTCTTTCTACTGATCTTTGAAAAATCAAATAAAAGTATATATCTATAAGTATTTTTTAAAATAATTTTAAATATGCAAAAGACAGATTTTATACTCTGCACCTTTTATACTATTTTTTTAAAGAAAATATCTATATAAATATTTCGAGCATCAAAATATAAATTTAAAAATTTATTTTAAAAAATTAGTATATTATTTTTTTATATTCAAACCTTTCTCTCTGTGTGTGTGTGTGTGTATATATATATGTGACTATTTTTTTTAAAAAAATTACAAATTAAAAATTTATTTCAAGAAGTATTTGACAAAACTATTAATTTCTTTGACAAAATCTGGAGCAATAATGACCACTGTGTCAGTCAATCTGAATATTGGCTTTTTCGGACAATTTTTTTTAATTAAAAAAAAAATGCTTGTGTACCCAATGCTTACGTGTGTGCTGTACGAAACAAGAATGCCGACGCTTTTTTTTTTAAAGATGCTTACTTTGTGTGGTGGAGAATTACGCATGTGTTATACGTGCATGCATGCATGGCCGCGCGGACGAGGGGCCACCGGTCGCGACTTTACGTGCATGGCCGGCGGGCTGGCCGGTCCTCGTCCACGGTGGCGCCCGACCACTGCACAAGCTCGTTGTCGGCAACCATGGGCCATCAGCTCCGCCGCCGCAACTGTCTGCCTTACCACTGAGAGCGACCGCCCGCGTAGTGGTGGTGCTCCTCCCGTCCTCCTCCATTTCTCGATCGATGGACTGTGGGGATAGGTTAGATAGGATGCAGATATGCTGCATTAGTGGGCTACACCCACTCATTGCATCCACGTTCGAAATATATACCAAATTATATTTTTTTTAAAAAAAATTTTAATATAAAAATTATAGATTTTAATATTATTTATAATTTTGATATTAAATTTTTTTAATAATATTTTAAAATTCTAAAATTAACAAAATTTAAAATAGTTTTTAAAAACCCGCGTAGTTCTGGTGCTCCTCCCGTCCACCTCCATTTGCCGATTGATGGACGGTGGGGATAGATTAAATGATGCAACTCAACCTCTTGGATGGGTGAGATGACGTGCCGTACGCACTCCATTTTATACTTAACACCTATTCCTAGTGTTGTACCTAGTGTGATTTTAATGATAACAAAATAATTAATTTAAAGTATTATTAACATATTTGATTAAATATTTGAAGCATAGGTGAAAAAATCAAACACCGGAGGCAAGCGTGGATGGACAAAATGATTATAACAATGCAATGAAGCTCAAAATGATAGAGGAAAGCAATTGAAACTTTTGGATACTATTTTGAAGACACAACCAAATAGGTGCAACTCTGAGCACTCAAAAAAAAACAAAATTTCTATCTATTTTTTGTGAGTAATATATTTGATCATCTAAAGTTCTAAACTAAATTTTTTGGTATGGCTCATCTATTAAACATGATTTGGGACTAAATATATTTATAATATAAAAGATAGCCTAAACAGAGAACAGGTATCGGTCAACGGATACATGAATTGGTCGACCGATAATTTAAAAAATTACATACCGCTTCTAAATATGAACTAACGGTCGACCGATACTTGCGATGCATGGATTTTTTAGTTTGGAAAGAGAGCGTTTTCAGTCGACCGTAACATGGATCGGTTGACCGTTAATCTAAGTAAAGTAACCGTTATTCTATCCATTGGGAGTAACCTATATATATCCAATCACTTTCATTCAGTTTGTTTTAACTATTTCATTGCATTCTTGAGAACTCTAAGTGATTAAATACTTATTTAAAGTGGTTTGAGCTAAACTTGCAAATTTAGATTAAAATCATTTGATCTCCCCTATTTCTTTGAGAGACATCTAAGTAAGGAGATTGGGGTTGGACTATATTATGTATTCCTTCGAGCATTTTTCAATTGTATTCGACAGTTTCATTTTGTCTGTCAAAGAGGAAAAGAGAGATTGTAGGGATGTCCACTTCAGCCCGATAAAAGTGGAGATTGTAACGGCTTGATCGACGCCCGTAAGTTGATCTTAGTGGAGCACCAAGACTCGAGGAAGAGGCAAGGGAGATGGGACGCAGGCGATTGCCGAACCATTATAAAAATCTTGTGTTTGATTCTTTTGACTCAACTCTCTTATTTACTTGCTTAGTATAAGTGTTTTATTATTTTTATTAAGTGATTATCTTAATTTTTTATAACAACCCAATTCACCCTCACTCTTGGGTTTATTCCGAATCCAACACCTAGAAACCGAATCTTGGATCCATCTCCCACCGTCCACACTTTCCGGTCCCTAGCTACTAAATATGACATGTTAGGGTGATTGATTGATGCTCTCCTGCAGGTTCTTAATTCTTGGGATTACATATCAGCCATCTAAAGTTTACGTCTTGTATTTCAGCCTCCGAAAATGCGTTTCTGTGCTGACGCGTTATGTTGCGCATTTTTGCATTTCCGAAGGATTAAAACGCACGACTGTTACTTTTAGAAGGACTGATATGCAATTATCCGTTTATTCTTCTTGAAAGCTTTGCGTTGACATCAGAATCTCCTTTTTAGTCTAATTAGATGCCCTCCATCTTTCCATTCCTTCTGTAAGATTTGGAAATTTTTTAACATTTTCGCAAAATAAACAAATAATCGATCACTCCATTAATCTGTCGCTCTTTCATACGTGTTAGAACCCATTCGGTTTGATCCGTTAGATATATTCATGCTAAGAATAAATTTCGGAGTTAATAAGTTTGGTCCAATATATAGGCCCTTATAGAAAAATCTAAAAAGTGTCGTTAAGAGTGAAGTGGTTCATTAAATAATCTCTTGGAGTTCTTAAATGTGCCGTCGCCTCCATGTTCTTCTAATTGGTACGATAAATTTTATAAGTCGCCAACTAACTTAGTCCCTTTTTTATCAGTACAAGTGTATGTAATCTTATTAAGCAGTAATCGAGGGTTAAGTAAAACCAAGAAGATTATAAGGCAAGAATCAGCAATCTCGTTACGCATCGTTCAAGTTTATGTTCGTCTTTCTAAGAAGACTTTGTGAGAAATTACCGTGACGCAATATTAACCTTAGAGCTCTTATGCTATGAAGTTTTCTTGATTATGTCAGGAGTACTCAAAATACTCCTAACATGAATTCTGAGATAGATGGTGTTTCGCAACAAATTCAAAATCTGTAATAATTGTCACTTAAAGAATTTTAAAAGAAAAGTAAAAATATTCTTATAATATAATATAATATATATATATATATATATATATAATAATATATATATATATATATATATATATATAAATGGATATCAAAGTAGCGTGACACCTCCTATTATGAATCATAATATACATATGGTATATCTTTTATCTTACCCTATAACATGATGCAAACATAATATAATAAAAGCCAAATTGAATTTTGATTCAATGCATATTGGGTGCATTCGTTGTAACAGAAAATTTACTTAGATTATTGAGATATATTTAAATAAGAAGTATCGAAAGTGTCACTAGCGAGCTATATGGTAGATTATGATTAATAATAGGAGTTCAGTTAATAACAATTATGTATATTTTTGTTTATTTTAAAATCTGAATTGCTCATATAAAGATATCTTATAATAATTTTAAGGAATTTAAAAAGTTATTTTTAAATTTTTAAAAATCTATATATAAAATGAGTAATCAAAGTCGTTGCGCCATATGTTATCTTAAAAATTGTGCCTTTTGATATTTATTGTTATTCTAAAATAGACACGTAATATTTTACATTATTTGACACAAAAGTTATGAAATTATTTTGAAAAATATGATCTAGATTAAAATAAAGTTTAATTAAAATAATAATTAATTTATAAGAATAATCTACATACAAATATAAATATTAACATATGTAACTATTTTATTTTGTGCCGCAAATAATTTTTATATATATTATGTGGTATTTTTATTTGCTCTAATAATATATGGTGAATGTAGTATAATATTTTAAGAAAAGAATTATCAAATTTATAAAATTTCAATATATAAAACTAGTTTTATTATTACTGTTATTGTTATATATTTGAATTGCATTTGTAAATCACACAGAGCAAAACTAGTGTTCGATAATTTCATTTCTCAATAGTTTCCATTAATAATCTTTGCGAAATTTTAAGAAATTTTCACGACTATTTTGTAAAACTTTTTAATAGCTTTATATATCTGATATTATAATTGATATTTTCACGACTGTTTTGTAAAACTTATATATACATATATTTTATATATCAGTATCATAATTGATAGATAAAATAGAAATTAATTGGAAAGTAGGTTAAATGCTAATATATAATTATTTTTTATTATGATTTACCAAATAGTTCGCTTGATTGCAAACATATCACCTTTACTATTTTATGTGACATATTTTATATTTTTAAAATTATTAATATATAATTGGCTAAGTTTACGACAATGAGATAGATGATTGAAAGATCTTTAGGGGACTTGCATATCAGTCCCTATATTATAACAACTTTATAAATAAACCATTTGTTTTAAATCTGTTTGTTTTGTACAATTTTTAGGGGACTTGTACTGTACATTATAATTTTTATTTTGACATTTTTTTTAAAAAATTTTGAATATAATTTTTTTTTATAATTTATAATTTTTATATTCAATTTTTAAAAAATATTACTAAATATATATTTTAAAATTTTAAAATTTAATAAGTTATCTACTAATTCATTAAGATTAAGAATATTTTAAGAATTTTGATAACTAATTTTATAAAAAGTAAAAATATTTATAGTTTAAAGTAATTTCTTATAAAAAATAATTTTTATAAGTATTTTTTAAAAATATTCGTTAAGTAATTCTTATAAAAATATTTTTTATAAGTTTTTTTATAACACCAATTTAAAAATATTTTTTAAAATTTTTTTTGAATAGTTCATACCACTATTTTTTATATATAATTCAAAATTTCCGATATAAATTATTTATAAATATAATGTATAATAAATTTGAGATTAAAAAATTGATTTATAAATTTTTAAAAAGTTGGGTTGATATGTCAATTTTCTCAAGATCTTTTTGATGTGCAACGACGTAGGAGACGTCGCTACCACGACTACGTGCCTGCATGTATGTAATCCAGAGCTCCACGTGAACGTAATTGACGGCTGCGCCGGTACACCTGGCCAGCATGCGCTCGCTCGATATCTCCAGGCCTTCTTTTTCACGATTGTACAACCAAAGCTCGAGCTCAACCAAGAGGCGCATATTGTCATCCCACAGGCTCACCGTCAGCCATGCTACGGCTGGGTGCGACTGATGGAATGGCTGGTGTTGTGATATTAATCACTCCCTTGGGACCATTCCTTCCCTGTGTAGTGGTACCCATGCTTGACCGGCTAGCAGAACTTGAACTTCAATATTGGATTTTTTTGGAGGAATTGCATATCTCCTAAAAACTTATAAATCAATCCTTAAAAATAAAAAATCGTCTGACGTGGCATGGCGCCCATAAACGAAGAAAGGTGTCGATACGGCGCACAACGCGCGTAGCCACGTTGGCGTGAAAATACGTTTTCGGAGGCTGATATACAAAATATAATTAAATACAATTATCTCAAATAAAATAAAAAATATTATATTTTTGAAAATAATTTATAAAATTATTTTATATATTGACCGAGTTGGATCTCGGTTGGTCAATTAGTGTTCGAAAATTGATTAATGATTAAGAGAAGAAGTTGTAGAATGCAAGTAGACACAGAGATTTTTACGTGGAAACACTCGAAGAACTAGAGAAAAAATCGTGGGCGATTACGTAAGCCAACGCAGATAAATGCACTAGAATTTGTGAGGTTTACAAGATCTTTTATCTTTCTTGTTGTCGAGGTTAACAGCACCTCGGCTTACCGGGCTCTCTAAGAATACAACTGGATTATCACTAACTGCTAGAATCACAGTTCTTCTAAATGCTCTCAAGTGTATGAAGTTGAATCCTGTTAACAGTTTTCCTGATGGCCTTTTATAGGCACTGCTATGCACTACCTGGGTCATAACAGCTGCAAAGATTACGGATTTGGTGGAGATTGCGGGTTGATTGCTTCTTCTCGCGCCATGTAAGCTTCCACGTTCATAGGTAGGCATAGTGTGTAACTGACTGCTCCACGTTCGGGTAGCAGTTACGTGGCTGATTCGGTCTCCTTATTCTGGATCCGCGCGCGCTCGTTCAATATGCTGAAGCCTTGTTGAGTCTGAGATGACGTCGAACTTCGGTATCGGTTTTGGATGTTTGATGCTGAGACTTCGGATTTTCTCTAGACTTTCGGGTCTGTTCGAAGTGATGGTCAACGATTGGGTAGAGGTTGGTCTCGTCCTAGCGATCCCAAGGTATGCAAAAGGATACTTCGGCGCGCCCGCACCTCTGTCATATGAGGTACCTGGGCTCTTCATTTCATCTGGTGGCCGGCTCTTTTGCTGATAGGCGGCAGTCCTTTTGAAAAAATATTTAGTAATTATAAAAAAATAAAGGTCCTTTGAAGTTTTAAAAAATAGGAACTTTTGAGACATTATTATTCCATTCATTGGGGTTTTAAGCACTTGTTGATTTAAATCATGTGAAAAATGAGATATATTAGTATAATATACATAATTCAATAAAAAGACTTGATTTTTTGAAGATTGCGGTCCATATACGCCACGATAGTTAAATTTGGGTGAGTCCCACTTTCAATCGTCATTAACGATAATTTTTTATTTGTAGACCGGTTGACCAGCGATAAGTCAAGAAAATATGTTTTTGCTTGCTCTTGTAAACTAATTATTTACTTTAATAATTAATCAGATTAGTTAGTAATTCAACTAATATATATATATATATATATATATATATATATATATATATATATATATAAATTGAATGATAAAAGTCGTTATAATATGTAATATTTTGAATTTGTGGTGTATCATATGGTATTGTTATTTTTAAAAAGTCTTGTGATATTCATATTAATTAGTAGTAATTTATAAAATTATATAAATTATTTTAATATTGAAATATAAATATTTAATTAAAAAATAATTTATGAAAGTAATTATATATGATCAATTTATAAAAAATTAAAAAAATAAAAAATTAACTATATTATTATTATTATTTATATAATTAATATCAGACTTGCTTTAATAAGGTGGGAGACTTCCTTTAATAAGGTGGGAGACTAGTTAGTCCAGGAATAGATTGGACACTTGTCAATCAATTGATGATGTCCGGTGGGCAAGTCTCAGCTTTGAATCGTTTGACGGGCTATCGCCAAGGGTCCCACACCGGCACAAGTCACCAGTGTGATCCCCCCGCGAACAAGTCCCTTCAACCCCCGTCCTGTTTATCAGGAAAAAAAAAAAACTTACTCTAATAAACCACATATAAAATTACACATAATTAATTTATATTAAATATTTATTTCGTAATCTATATATATATATCTAGTGATTCGTATAAATTATTAAAATTAAAATTATATATATTATAATATATAATTCTGATATTATTATTAATATTATAAAATTTATTATGTGGTTTTTAGTGAGCATACTAAAATCATGTTTATCATCATATGCGTGCACTCAAATTTTCTGCTCCTACTTTTTATTCTGCTCTATATTCTAATTTTTAAAAATACATATTTATAAGTATTTTTAAAAAAAATTTTAACATGAAACTTGTAGATCTTATCAAGATTTACAAATTTCATATTGAAAATTTTTTCAAAAAATATTTCTAAATATATATTTTTAGATTAAAAAATCTTAACACCTTAACCGATTTTAAAATTGTTTTGAAATCTGTTAACACTTTAGGGCTTAAAAATATATATTCAAAAGTATATTTTAAAAAAAAAAAATCTAACATTAAAATTATAGATTTTAAAAATTTTTAAAAAAATATTTATAAATATATATTTTAAAGAATTAAGACAGAAGGCGTGATAAAGAGTAGGGCCGAGAATTCGAGTCTTCCTTCCACAGCCGTCTGTTGCATGCCTTGCTGGACTTGTTCTCCGCGCCTTCAGATATTAAGATGAGACGGAATAGACGGTGGTTCGGATAAAAGAAAATTGCCAATCAGTAGTTTTCTGGTCACGTCGAGCGGGCTGAACGAGGGAGGACTTCGCCAATTTGGAAACCTTGCTGGCCGAGATCGACGGGCACGTCGTTGCAATGACCGGGAGATCGTGATCCAGCCACTCCGCCAGCGCCGGGGCAGCAGCTCGTGCATGCACGTGTGCGCGACGATCTCGGATCGACTTCCTTGAACACGATTATGCATCCCTTCTGCTGCACAACTCCCGTTCCCGTCTCCCCAGCCGCCTTCGCCGCCGCTGCCGCCGAGGCTATTGATAATTCTAATGGTAACAATAATAACAATCATCAATCGCCGCCGTTGTCGATGCCGCCGCCGCCTCCCCCGCCGCCGCCCGCACGTCATGACTCCGTCTTGCTTAGTCCCTCTGCATCTGTCCACCCTCGCCGGAACTCATCCGCGGAACACCACTATAACAACGGACTCCGTCGCCCCCACCGACCGCACGATCTCCTGCAATCCACGCCTCTCCGCCCCTGTTCGTCGTTCCACCACGATCCTGCTGTCCCCGTCGACCACTGCGAGCTCCGCCTCAACGACATCGTCGGCAATGGGATCTCGGGGATCCTCTACAAGTGGGTCAACTACGGCCGTGGGTGGCGGCCGCGGTGGTTCGTTCTACAGGACGGCGTTCTATCGTATTATAAGATCCACGGGCCGGACCGCATCGAGATCACGCAAGAATCTGAGAAGGGATCGAAAGTCATTGGCGAAGAATCCATGCGCAGAATCTCTCGCCCACGCAATGGGCATTCGCTTCTCCGTCGCAAGCCCTTTGGCGAAGTCCACCTCAAGGTGTCCTCAATAAAGGAGAGCAGATCGGATGATAAGAGGTTTTCCATCTTTACAGGGACGAAGACGCTTCATTTACGAGCAGAGACGAGAGAGGACAGGACAGCATGGGTGGAAGCTTTGTCGGCAGTGAAGGATATGTTCCCTCGGTTTCAAACAGGAGCTGATGGCACCGGTGGATGGATTCACTGTTACTACAGAACGCCTAAGGCAGAGGCTGAAGGATGAAGGAGTGAGTGAGGCAGCAATAGCTGATAGTGAGCAGATCATGAGATCTGAGTTTGCTTCATTGCAAAATCAGCTTGTTGTTCTTAAGCAGAAGCAAGCTCTTATTATCGATACCCTTCGCCAGCTAGAGGTATTCAAAACAATTCCACCTGGATGATGATATTTTAATGTTTGTCTTAGTTTGTTGTATCATTCATGTAGTGTGCTATCGACTTCTCTCGTTAGTCAATGGCAAATTCTCTGATGTAATATTCGCAGCCTAATATCAGTGGTTTACTTTGGTCGAGGAAAGTGTTTTAGATATTAGTTTACTTCAGAAAGATGAACATTGTTTATGAAATTTTTTTTATTGGAGCCTCTGTGCTAATCTACTAGATGTAAGGCTCCCAGTTGTACAAATCATTGCTATATCGTCGTAACCTCACCTGAAGACCAGTCTTATATCCGTTATATTTAGTGGATTCAGACCTATAAGTCCCATATCTGAGGGTTTGGAATCTTCACAGGCACCATCTTAAAACCAATTGGCATGGTTGAATTATAATTTATTGATTAGGATCATGATATTACTCTCTTTCAAATCCGACGTACGCGATGAGTTCACATTGGCTGCTTTAGGTGGCCTCTACACCTTCTTTATACGGGTAGCACTTTGCCCTGGTGCTCTGTCCTAGTTCCAATATAAGGTCCTCTAGTAGGTAGCCATATCTGCGGTGTTAGCACCTCCGAGGATTGACTGACCTGGTAATTTGTACCTAATAAGCTGGTCCATACCCATGTCATTTAGTTTTGTAGACCCATCACCCCTATACATGACGGGTTTCTAGTCCTACAGAGATCCATCACTCCAACACAGATCAATTGGTATTAGGTGGAGTAACGCATTTGATTGTAAGCAACCCCAAATAGGTCCTATATTCAATGCATTACTAAATTGGGATCATAACATAGTGCGTGTCATATTGCTTGACCATCTTCCTTGAGCTTTGATTCCTTTTCTTCTTTTTTTGAGCTTTTGTCTATAATCTTCTCCCACAATCCCCTATCGTCTCGTCTCCAAGTTCCCTTTTTCCCCAAGTTCATGTGAATAACTTCGCGCTGTTATTGTTGCATAAAACAGTAACAACAACAACAACAATTACCACACAGTGCTAGTTTTTGTCCTTCCGAGTAGGATTTACGGAGGGTAGGATGTACACAACCATACCCGGAGAAGGATGTTCAGCTTGAATACTATTATTAAAATGAACTATTGAAATTGACTTCTGTATAAATCTGCTAATGATTGTTTCGGCAGTGAAATGTGAAGCTATTCTTTTTTTATTATGTAGACAGAAAAGGTTGATTTGGAGAATACTGTGGTTGATGAGAGCCAGAGGTTGTTTAAAGGTGATCAATCTGCTTCCAGATCAAGGCATGATAAGTATAGTGGTATGTTTTCTTTAATAGACGTTATAGTTTCTTTTATTGTAATTACATTTTTTCTAGATTATAGAGATGCCACTATAGAACTTTTTGCAATTATAAATATACTTTTTAAACTTTTTTTTTTTGACCTATGGAAGTGGGTTTGTTATGAACCGACAAAGTCGGCTCTTGTCGGTAGCTCGGACTTGGCAAATAAACACAGTGGCGACAGTTCTGCTTCTACAAGCTAATATATCTAAAAATACTATTTTCTACCATATTCAATAACAAAGTATATCCACATTTATAGAGGCCAACCTTCCAAAATTATGCCAAATATTTCTCCTAAAAATGCTCTCCTAAAATAATTCCAAATTATATTTTTCTAATATAAATATTCTCCATATAATATTCCGAATACATAGGCCAAAATTCAGACTCAACTCATACTTGACTTTTGATACATGTTTTTATGCGTCCCGAACCCCCTAGACTTGGTATATAACATTCCATCCATTTCGTAAACAACCTTGTTCGCATGGTTGGCATGCGCAGATGTTTCCGAATTTTAATGTTGTACAAACCACAAAAATAAATACATCGAATAATGGTTAGTGGTCATGACCGATAAAAATAAGAGATGGATGCATACATAAGAAAGTATAACCATTAAAGTATAGTGCCTACAGTTGTAGGAATTCCTCAGGCGATATCTTCTAGCTCTTTATTCCGATAATCTTTAATGACTTCATAATACCCACTTAGGCGTAGCTCTACAAATAAAGCCAACCGGTAAGCAAAAAGTAGTGTGAAGTAAGGAGTACTGGCTTGCTTCATTTCCATTGAATAACGCTATCGAGATTATCGATGAATATGTCGATAATTTATTGTTCGGACTCGAAGCGAATATCAGCTTTATTTCTCATAATTTGATCCAGTATTGTGCCACTGAATCAACCTGTAAAATAGTGCGAAGGTCTTGAAGGTGCATATCATTCCTTTAATTTTTTAGTTGCTTAATCATACTTTCAAATATTTCGTCAGCCTTTCGAAATATCTTGTTCGATTTATCCAGCATCTTCTCAGCCACGTCAGCTGGAATAAGATATGTTGGCTGATGATGATGGTGGTGGGGTGGTGGTTGCGGTTGTGGAGTATGCAGTGCCTGCGGAGAATTGTAGTGCTGTAGTGGCGAGGATGAGCAATAACTCCCGTGGTGGCTAAATGTAAGGTGACGAGAAATGGGACCAATATGATGGTGGTGGTGGTTGTTGGGAATAAGGCTGTGAGTATTGTGGTGAACGTAAAGTGATGAAAAGAAAACTGATATGATGATGGTGGTGATTGCTGGTAATAAAGCTGTGAGTATTATGGTGATGACTGCAGGAACCATGGTATGGAGGAGGAGATGTTCAATAATTACGGAATAGTGGCAGAACGTAGTTCTGGTGTGTCCCAATAGGATTCCTACATTATTGTAATTTTTTTCTTAATACTGCTCGGTGGTGTATATGATAGATAATGGTTGTGAGGAAAAACTCAGTACATGCTGCTGCGATGAGAGTTCGTGACCGACTGCTCTGATACCAAGTTATCATGAACCGACTCAGTCGGCTCCGTCCGTAGCCTGGACGCAGCGAGATAGACACTGGTGTCTCGGTGGCGGCTCTATTTTTACAAATATATATATATATATATCTAAAAATTACTATTTTTTTCCATAATCAATAACAAAGAATACATCCATATTTGTAGAGGCTAGCCCAAAATCCTACAAAATATATTTTCCTAAATATCCTCCTAAAAATACTCTCCTAAGATAACTTCAAATAGTATATTTCATAATACAAATATTCCAATATATATTCTCCACATAATCTTCTTAATACATAATCCTAAATTTAGACTTAACTCAGACGTGACCCTTGTTCCATGTTTTTATACATCTTAGACCCCTTAAACATACATAATATGGTCATTCTCTTCATTTCTTATATTTCTATATACACGAATGTTGTTGGTAGTTGTAGGAAAATGAACTATGCTTATCATTTATGTTGATAGCTAGCAGATCAGCATCACAATTCAATAAGTTTAGATTCTGTATGGTTGTTAAAATCTCATTTCCTAAAAGCTATACTGTATTAATGATGGCAGAGCCAAAATCTAGATTGCATCATGCTTAGTACTTGTGATTGAGTGGAAGTTATTTCAATCGAATACTTGTATGCTGCTGCATTTTGATATTTCATCTCAAATTAGATCAGACTATCTATAAACATATAAGATTAGAATCAATGGTTGCTGTCTCAAGAGGCATGTTATTTGGTATATGTTTTGAGTCCTAATTACCAGGCAGGCAACTACTGTGATTGATTGCTATTTATATAATAGTTTATTAATATATGTTCCTAATTGATGTTATATAGTTTGACAAACAAGTCTTACTTCCATGTGTTGTAGTTCTTGCTTTTCGTGGAAGTAAGACTTGTTTGTCAAACAAACTACATCAATTAGGAACAGAAACTAATTAACTATTATATAAATAGCAATCAATCACATAAACATGGAAGCTGACAAACAAGTCTTCTTATTATGTGATATGTCCACAGACTCCAAACCTCAAATAATAGGCGCATTTTTTCCTAGATTCAATAGATAATAGACAAATGCTTTATGTTTATGTGACATCTCTCCAAAGACTCCCTTCCCCCCCACCCCCCACAAAAAAAAAAAGAAAAAGAAAAAAAAGAAACAAAACACACACACACACACACACACACACATATCTATATATATAATGCTATGTCTTTCTTATAAACTTATACCGTCATAGAAACCAATATAGTTAGCATATTTACAATCTTGTAGAGTAGAATGGTTTTAGACCATAGATTTACATGCCTGTCAGTCCGCCTCTGTCAGGCTGTACGTCTCTGTTCCAGCTATTATCGGCACGGCACAAACCAGGACGACATGTGCCTAAAAACTTATATATGAATTGTTAAATTATTTTTATTTTTTTAAATAACAAATAAATGTATGTGACACGGTCGGCACGCCACCATTAGCATGGTTGGCACGTGCCTGGTATGAGTTTACCGAAACTAGGCTCGGTTCGGCACTACCTTTGTCTAAGTAGTTTGTTTTATGTTACGGTAATTGCTAGACTAGAATATGAAACATTTTAAAGCGTTACTTTATTCTTGCGCTTTTCAACTTTTGCTTTTCAAATTTCCATTATTTATATATACCTTTACTTTAATTTCTCTCCATGAATTTACATTATAAATTCTTCTTTAACATTTTTATGATTTTTTAAGTTTCATCTGTGAATATGTTTCCAGAAGCAAGTGCAAGTGAAACTGATGATGACATTGACAGACAAGATCCTGCCGAAGATGAAACTGAGGATGATGAGAACGCGTTTTTTGATACACGGGTTTTTTTCTTCAAGTTCCTTTAAAAGTAGTGGGTCTGATCTTCATAGGTGTGAAATTGATACAGATGAAGACGAGCCTTATGGCATTGGTACATCTGATGAGATAGACCCCTCTATAATGTCTGTGGGTTTCAACTACCCATATATTAGGAGACGTAAAAAACTGCCAGATCCCATTGAGAAAGAAAAAGGAGTTAGCCTTTGGTCGATGATCAAAGATAATATAGGGAAAGATCTTACGAAAGTATGTCTACCTGTGTATTTCAATGAGCCGCTATCATCGTTGCAGAAATGTTTTGAAGATCTGGAGTACTCCTACCTTCTTGATCAAGCATATGAATGGGGAAGAAGAGTAAGATATATGTGTACTTTGTGAGTTCATTTTATATCTTCTGTTCATATTGCACACTATCATGTTAATAAAAATTCCTTCAAAGTATAATGGTTAAGTACATTTTAGCATCTTTGCTCTAATGCTATGTTGACAATTCTGTGTTATAGTACTAACTTCAGGTTGGATTACGTACCTTGATTGCTAAATTTATATTGTTGTCTAATCTTTAGCTCTGTCCATCATGCTAGAGTTACTATTAATTATCTTTACAAATATGGGTCAAGAATGTCAGTTGTAAACCTTGCCATTGAACTGCAGTCACTTTGCATAACCACCACATATCTCTATTGATGTAGCTAAGAAGGCTTATGAGGTCATTATCTTTCTGCTGCATTATGCTTTTGCAAATGAAAGATACCTGTCTTGTGGTGTTCTACTTAGAAGTTCTTTGACGATTTTGATTAGATTTGCTGACTTAATTTGTACTAAGATACTATGGATTATGATGGACAATCATATTTTATGTCTTGTTTTCTGTCATGCTTCCATGGCACCTTGGGAAATGAACCTATAACAGATATAAATTTTTTTTATTTACATTTCGTCATGATCAAGGTTAAAGATGTAATTGCTTAACATTCCTTAGCGATTATGATATGCTTTTGCGTTGTTATTAGAAAACCATTGTTCATGTCATCAAGCCTTCTTAACAAAAGTCATTTTTTGACTGAATTATTTAGGGCAATTCTCTTATGCGGGTTCTTAATGTTGCTGCCTTTGCTGTATCTGGTTACTCTTCAACAGAAGGCAGAAATTGCAAGCCTTTTAACCCTCTTTTAGGGGAGACTTATGAGGCTGATTACCCAGATAAAGGCCTGCGCTTCTTCTCAGAAAAGGTTCCTAAATTCTCAATACTCGTCTTTTTCTCTTGTCATAGTTAATTTTGTGGTGGAAATCCATTTTTAATATGTCATGTGTGGACAGGCTGATCTAGTTCATCATGATTTGTCAGCTTGTCATTAATTTGTTGTACCTATAAAAGTGGGATTGTTTGATGACACCTTAATAAAAATGGATAGAAGTGGAGAATGTTAGCCAAACGTCATAGTTGGACAGCAACTCCCTGCACCCTTTCAATTTCTTTTCTTGGTTCCGATGTTTTGATTTTCACTATGATGATTTTGTCTCTTAATTAGCTAAAGTATTTCGTGCTTTGTTTGAACTTCTATTTATGGTTTCACATATGTTTTTATTTGATTGGAATTCTTAAATTAACTACACAATTGACCTAGTTTTATTGAAGATATATATTTGTTTGATGCAAATAAGTGTGAGGAATAAAAAATGTAAGTAAATACTAGGAATATATATTTGTTTGATGCAGTTAATGCGTTGGGGAATTTAGGTGGAGAGAAGAACATGGCACATGAGACCCCATGCTTTCCATGGTATGAGTGGAAAAATAACGACAATGACGATAGCTGTCGTTGACTTGTCCGATTGAATTCTGCAACTTATATTGATGCATGACAAAGACAACACCATAAGAATTGGGTTAAATGTTTTCCATCTGTTGTACTAGTTTTTGCTTTAAATAATCAAAGAGCAAGCCTATTCTTTCCTAACATCAAGTCAGCTATAAGTCTTAGCCTTGTCTTAAGTCTCTTTTCTTCTTTCCTGGCTGTTTTTTTGACCTTTAGATGGAGGACAGCAGAAGATAATGTCTTAGGGTTCTATTTCTTTTGTCTGCTTTATGCTCTCTTGATTTAAAATACTTTAAGTCAGTTTCCTCAACAGAAAACTCTAGGCAATACATGTCCTATTCTGGCTCTTAATTTTTTGACGGTCTTCTATTATGCAGTACCACCTAAATGCTTATTATAGAGTTCATCTACTTATGTTGGAACTCAGAAGATTTAATGACCATAATAGCCCCATAATGGATATGGAATGGCTTTATCACCCTGTGGGCTACTCTATTTATTGCTGCCATTTGATTCTGGAATGGGGCAGGTGTCCCCTTGAATCTACCCTATTAATTTATGGGGCTGATGCCTGATGGGTTAGTCTATTGGATGGACTACTGAAGAACATCTCTATCTGCCTTTTTTTTCACAATGTTTTAATTCAAGAATCAAAGCATCAGCAAAGTCGTTATTAGTGTTATTTACCTGATACAGGTCAGCCACCATCCCATGATTGTTGCATGTCACTGTGAGGGTACAGGATGGAGGTTCTGGGGAGACAGCAATCTGAAAAGTAAGTTTTGGGGCCGCTCCATACAACTGGATCCTGTTGGTTTATTAACCCTTGAGTTCGATGATGGTGAAGTTTTCCAGTGGAGTAAGGTATAAGTATTTCTTGATAGCAAGCTGCAAAGCTGTTTTTTAGAAGTATAGTCTTTGATTTTGAAAAGTTTAATCAGGTAACGACATCAATATACAACCTTATTCTGGGCAAACTCTATTGTGATCACTATGGTACAATGAGAATTCAAGGAAATCGTGAATATTCATGCAAGTTGAAGTTCAAAGAGCAGTCAATAATAGACCGGAACCCGCATCAGGTGATTATATCATTTTTAGTTTATTATTTGAGATTGTCGCCGGAAAATCCTGCCGGTAATCTGTTCACTTTATGCAACCGTCATAACAAATATGCCGATCTATATTTCACCAACCAAGGAGACCCAGTCTTTCAGTATGGGTAGGTCCTTATCAACTGTCCAAGGGGGCGTATAGAGGGGGATAAATCCCCTTATATCTATGTCGGTGGCGCTTGCGGGATTCGAACTTGAGACTTCCGGTTTATGAGATGGAAGTCCCAACCGATTTCCCAAGGCACCATGTTCTCAAGTCTACTTAATCATCATGAAAATTGATGGTTTAAACAAAAAGTCATTATAAAATTGTCATTTCTACTCCAGCTTTCTTCTTTGGTAGTAGTTAAAGAGTTTTATCCTTTTATGACCTTATTTTTCGGCTAATTCCTCATGAAGTTTATTCATCACCCCGTGTATTTTACCTTCTTTCATCAGAACGTAGCAAGTGTCTTGATGTTTAATTTCAGCCCCTTCTTGTTATACTGCAAACGTGTATTATTCACGGTAGGTCCAATTGTTAGGATTTCAAGTGCTCCAGTTAATAGGCATGTGATTAAATTTCGCTGCTTATATTAAATTCTTTTTTTTAGTTGTACGTTTTTGGGTAATGAACCATGTCTAGAGGAGAAAGTTCTCTATCTCTTGATTCCATAATGCTATATGTAGGGATGAGTTGGAAATGCAAATGCAGTTTATCATATTATGTTAACCCTCAAACAATTCTTTTGAATGGGTTTTCGGGTACCCAAATCAATTTGTTAATGTTTGTAGGTTAGCCAGATGGATAACCCATCTGGATAGAGGCCTGCTGACTCTTGAATTTCAATTGGGCAGTTCTTTCGGCCTCTCACTGGAATTTCTAATCGACTATAGGATTTGGTAGAACTGACAACCTTGCTCCATCTAAACTTACCATCTCGTGGGTAAGGTGTTGTTTAATAACCAGCCACATGATTTTTGGGAGCTCATTTGGCTTTTTAAAAATTCTACGGAGGCTGGTGCTATGTATAAATGTCTAAAATTTTCGGGCTAGAGGTACACACGTTAGTGGGTCTTGATTTTGTTTGAACAAAAGTTTCTTAAGCTCTGCAAACCCAAAATTCAATAGCAAGTTGACCTATTCCATGGTATTAATTGTGTGTGGACGCACCCTGAAAGGGTATTTTAGCCAATTTGTTTCCGTGGTAGTGATCCTCTTCTTCCTCGTGCTTTGCTGTATTGGTGGCTATCTTGAGCATCTTTTTCTCTCCTCTCGGCTGTTGCTATAGATGTTAATAGATGCACTAGTCTCCACCAAGTGATCTTCATTGCAATTATATATATTTAATGAGTGATTAGCATATTGTATTTAAGTGATTAGCATCTATTATTTGGGATTTCTAATTTCTTGTTTTTCTTGATACTCGAGTAATGTTTACATATTGTGTTTAATGTGCGTAAAGATATTTAAAAAAGGTTCTTAATTGTATATAATATTCAATCAATTTTCGTCTAATACATTTTATCAAAAAGTACAATAGTATTCACTCTTTATTATGTAAATCTGATCATTGTGGATGTTCATTGTGTCTTATCCTGTCCTTTAGTGTCAATGCCTCTCTCTGGTTTCTTGTTATGTCGGCCTTTTCTTGTCCATGTCTCACCTAATGGAACCTGGTGTAGTGGGTGTACTTTAAATTTTCAGTAAGATAATAATAAATAATCGATAACACCTCAAAACAATACGCTTATTTAAACAATTTGTAACTGTCCAACTTATGTGTAATGAAAGAGAAGAGTAATATAACTTTGACATATGACATTTCCTGCACATCTACTTTGTGTTCTTCATATAGACAGGACATTAGTAATTTAAGTAATGATAGTACCTTAGGCAAATTAAAGTGTGATCATTAAACTTTGTAAGTTAGGTGTCCCAACCAATGTTTTCATTGCTGAGTTGAGTTGGGTCTCGGTAAATTCAAATCTCGGTGCGTGCCAACTGTGCCAATGGTGCCGATATTCATTAATTGTTATTTTTCAAAAATAAAAAAATAAAAAAGCAAAGTTAATTGAAAATTTCAAATTATTAGTTTTTTTTAGCACATGCGTGCCACTGTGCCGATAACTGCCGGAATATGCACGTGTTGACTGGCGCAAGTTAGCTGTAGGCACGTAAAACCAAGGCCCCAACAAGTTGACCATTGTGCTGATAGTTCTATTACTTTCATTAAGGCAACTTGTTCTGAGAATTCACTGGGCTTGAAAAGATGTAACTACAGCCCTTAGATGAAAACAACACAGCTGGATTGTAGTAAGCAAGATCTTCCACATATAGGTTAAGCTTTGCTCTTTGTGGTCACAAATATTTGCATTCCCTTCTTGTGCTTTTATGTACGATTTTAGTAACAATAGCCTTTTCCTTTTCAGAGGGGTAGGGATGTGATTTATATTAGCATGAATTGTGATAGTCTGCTTAATTTCAATGTATGTTATCCATGTTGATTGAATAATATCGAATATAATTAACTTGATTTACTTTCCAACCCTTTTAGCTATATTAGAAGCAAGGTTTTCTGTGCCGAGCCGAGCCGAGTTTCGGTAAACTCAGATCCCGGCACCTGCCGACCGTGCCAATATATATTTATTTGTTATTTTTTAAAAAATAAAGATAAAATAAAAAATTAATTTAAAATTCAAATATAAGATTTTTTGACACGTGCCGTGCCGGTTCGTGTCGTGCCGACAACTGTCGAAACAGGCACGTGCCGTCCAGCACGGGTTGTGTCGACTGGCACCGAAAACCATGATTAGAAGTTTGTCCAAGTTTAACTTTGGGTCCTTATAGTGTATGTAGTACACATAGCTGATAACTCTTAAATCTGAAACTGGCTTTTCTTTTCTTTCCCATTGACTCTCATCCTCTTTGGTTTTGCTTGATTCTAGTTCTACCCCTGTAGCTCAGCAATACTGTGCTGAACTTAGTAGGTTTTATTTGATTTTTCCATCCTATCTTTTATTTTAAAAGTATCTCAGTTTCGGTCCTGTATTTCGCCTACCTGATGTGTAGAGAGATTGATCGATTGATATATGATATTCGGTGAGAGAGAATTGGATAGGAAAAGTACGGAGCAATGAAGGCAAGTTGAAACTGTAGAGGCCATTATGGAAATCAAGAGATAGAGGCTGCTAAATAAGAAAATTTAAGAAGGGATGATGTCGAAACTGAAAAGTTGAACCAGTTATGCATAAATGTATTTGGAAGGTGAATTCACCATGCGATGCTTATTTGACTTTTTTTTCTTTTCTTCTCGTAATTAAGAAAAATGTAATTAATGGCAGCTATATATGCTGTCTAAAACGCATGGTCTTCTGTACTTAAACTTCCAGGTGCAAGGCATAATTCAAGATAGAAATAACAAGACAGTCGCCACATTAATCGGTAAGTGGGATGAAAGCATGCATTTTGTCCATGGCGATTTATCGGGGAAAGGCAAAGGATCTGAACCAATATCCGAGCCTCGTCTGTTGTGGAAACGCAGCAAACCTCCCAAGTATCCGACTCGATATAATTTGACCCGCTTTGCAATTACTCTGAACGAACTCACTCCTAGTTTGAAGGTAAAGGCACTGATGACAAGTTACAAGCTCGTTTCTTGTTATTCGGCAGGTTTTTGAAGTTTTAAACATGTTTGAGCAGGAAAAGCTACCCCCTACGGATTCTAGGTTAAGGCCTGATCAGAGATGCTTAGAGAATGGTGAGTATGAAATGGCGAATGTGGAGAAGTTAAGACTAGAGCAGAGACAGCGTCAGGTCAACTCTCGTCTTCGGTGCTTAGCTTTTTAATTACGATAATATTCTGCATTTATATGCTTTATCATATTTTGGCTGCCAGAAGTATTTTTTTATGTTACAATTATCGCATTAAGGGTTACTGTCGCATGCACACTAGGTTTTGTAACGCAAATTTCTTTAAAATCCACTATTCCTTTTATATTTAAAATAAAATAGCTTTAATAAATATTTTAAAAATGTAGGTTATAGTCTTTGGTTTCAGCTGATTTCTGTGGTTGATTGCTCTGCAGGCACGAAAGATGCAGGAGAGAGGTTGGAAACCTAGATGGTTTGTGAAGGACAAAGCAAGTGAAACATACCGCTATATCGGCGGCTATTGGGAAGCTCGGGATCGCAGAAATTGGGAAGATTGCCCTGATATTTTTGGCCAAATAACAAATGAGGAAATGGACTAACCGTATAGCGGACGTGCAGATAGACGCGTAGTTTAGGATACACAATTCTTTTTTTTTTTTTTTTTTTTTTTTTAATGATTCTATTCTCATGCTCGGTATTTTCGAGCAGTTACAGTTGGCACAGTGGAAGAGTGTAAAGTTAAGATTGGGTTGTCCTTGCAGTTACAAATAACACAGTATCCTTCTAAAACTGTAATATCTCTTCCCAACTCTGTAAATATGATGACGTCTGATGATGTCATAGGTCAGATTACCATTGGCGGTTGTATATGGAGTAGGAAAAAAAGAGAGAATGATTAAATTGCAAATAGGCATAAGCAGAATTTCACCACGAATGTCAATCACTTTGGTGCGTTTGATTTATAACTTTGCAAAATTATCAAGAATGTTAAGTAACTTAGATTTTCATGAATTATATTTTCGAAAATACTGCATTACTTCATTTGGTTTGTTATTTCGAATTGTTTAAATTCATAAGAATGCTGCTTTATTTTGTTTGGTTTATTTATGGCATTTTTTGGAATTTCATGTGAAATTGATTGAATGGAAAATAATTTTATAAATACTATTTTCATTCTTCCATCCGTTAATCTCATGGAAAATAATTTAGTTGCACTTTTGGAATTCATCAAATATAAGTTTCCGTACGAGTAGAAATTTCATGTGAAACTGTATCAGCTGTTTGTGCTGCATTAGAATTCATAACACCTCTTATATTTAGGATAATGAACGGGAAAGCAGCGGTTGTGTGGGTAAATAGAATTTTAATTGATGTTTTCTTGCTGTATTGGAACATCGGAGCGTCTTTAGTTCTTTCTCCGTTGCATGGAATGATTTTGATGATATTTTCATACTTCTACTGCGCATACATGTTTGTTCTCGTGCGCTATGATTTATAATTCCTTACATAATTCTTCGGCTTTCTTCTTGAATTGCCTGGCTTGCTAACTTGGTACTATGATATCCTCTTCTATAAAGGTACAAACCTAGCCCGCGGCATGCGAACACAGCCCGGTCCATCGTTATGTTAGAAATTAAATCAAAATTAAGCGTGAAGTTAGTGGTTCTAACTCATGTCTTTTGGTATTTTATAACTCATGCATTTAGGAGATAGCAGTGGTTTATAATGAAGTTAATAGAGTTAGTGGAGAGTTATGATGTATGTAGTGGGTGAATTACTTATAGTAGAAGTTTACATATGAAGAGTTATGTAAGTGGATATCAATATTCATGACTTTAGTCATTGTATTCAAGCAAATATAAAGCAAAAAATAAAGAAAAATATTGTGTTCATCATTTCCTCTACATAGTGAGTTGAATAAGTCCACCAAAAAATATAAATCGATCCTAACATGTTAGGCCATGCGGGCTGCGGCATACATGTTTGTTCTCGTGCGCTATGATTTATAATTCCTTACATAATTCTTCGGCTTTCTTCTTGAATCTACCGGCAGGTAATCTGATGTTTTGATATCTTCTCCCTGTTTATAAGTTCAAACTTATATTGTTTCTGGGACTTCCCTTGGCGAGAATTGGTCGCACCTTGATTTGTTCGTCAATTGGTATCATCGTAGAAGATAAAAACCTCATTATCGTTACCTATTATGTTATGTGTGTCACCGATGGTCATACTTCGTGTATAATTCCAAAAAGGATAAGGGTTGAAACTGACATATCTATTTTGTCTTAAAGATCAAACTCTTTTTTTTTAAGGTCGTCATGGTTAGCATTCGGTAATTATTTGGCAACATGATCCTTTTATTATGGTACTTGTTTTTTATACCTATACAATTTGAAGTGATCAAAAGATGCCATACTAATTTGAAATAACCTTTTTGTTCCCCTCCCCATATTAATTATGTGAAATGATGAAATTATCATTATATTTTTCCTTAAAAAAAGAAGATAGTTAAGTTGAGCATAATTTCGTCATTTCAAATAGTCAAAGGACATAAAAAGATCATTTTAATTAGGAGGGCATATTTTGGTAAATACTTTTTTTTTCAACTTATTGTTGTTTTTCTGCCTGGTTTCTCCATCAAATATTTGACTCTGCTTAAAGTCCTGAAAGGTTCTGCCAATTCTGATTATTTTCAAACTTGTTTGTGCAATGATGTTTTTGTTTCCCATTGCTACAGGAACGTTCAAAAGCACGTACGGGTGGTAATCTTCATTGCTTCCTTTTATTTTAAAAATTATGTTTAAATAGATATTTTAAAATTTTAAAATTTTGGCGAGTTTAAAAATTAATTTGTTAATCTATTAAGACCTTGGAGCTCCAAAATATTTATTTAGAAAATACATTTTAAATTTTTTTTAAATGTAAAAGTTATAAATCATATCGAAATTTATTTATTGTTATATTTAGAATTTCTTTAAAATGTATTTAAATGGTAGTTAAAATATTCATAATATGAATTTCGAGAGGAACTGATTTGTAACGAATTTGATGTGAGAAGTTGTTGCAAGATTTTTCAAACATTAATGGCTGATATGTAATTATCCCAAAAATAAATTAGCAGGAAATACTCGTAAATTATCCCTAAAAAAATCTAATTTGCTATGTGGAACAATATCTCATAATTCATTCAGGTTGTAAAGTTATGTGGATCAAGATTGTCATGTAAATCATGATGATCAGCTTGTCTGTTAGGAGCAAAGTATTAGCGTCATTCCGAATTTGATAAATTACATAGTTCACATAATAGATCCAATATAAACTTGAACAAATTAATTTTCAAATGAGAAGATTAACTTAGCTTTTCGGAATATTTATTAGCACGTTTGGAGCATTTTTTTAACTCGTATGGAATATTTTTTTTTTAACTCACAGAAACACTAAGATAACTCGTCGGGAATATTTTCGTCTGAACACTAAGATACAAGTGATGGTAATATTATACTAACAGTTTAGGACACTAAACTGGCTGTCTTTTTGAGTTTTCGATAGGATTTTTTTTTCTGAAAAAATAGGTGAGAATTGATCTGTATGAGTTTTAGAAAGTAAATTTTTTAACATTATCCCTAATTTTTTTCGCTAATTTAGAAAAGAAAAAGGTTTAGGTTGAGCTAAAAGACTTTGCACCCACTATTAAGGGCACCATGTAAGTGGTAAGGTCCCAAAGGAAAGGGATTGTTGGTAAGAATGTTCATTCATGGCACCATCTAGGCTTTAATGTCGTAAATTCAATATGTAATTTAAATTCTACAATAAGTATGGATGTGTGATGAATTTATCAACGATTTTTTATGAGAGAAAATGTGAAGAGTACCTTGGTGTTGTCACGCAGCAAGAAGCTTGCCGAGTTAGACTCGGATCCCATCGTTGTACAAACGGTTTAGTTAGAGCGCTGGACTAATTTAATGCTCGGGAGTTATTATAACCCACTAAAGATCATTAATACATGAGTTATGGATCGCAAGGGTCAACAGCAGTTACGGATTGCCAAAGGACATCATCAACTCTTATTTAATGCCTTAGTAACTTTAATAATTCTTGTAGGAGTTATAACTCCATTGGCACTTGTATATATATACCACATGTTGTAAAGAGAGCTTAGGCACCTCTCACTTTTTCTTCATCAAGTAATTTGGACATTACCTGCCAAATTTCTCTCGTTTCTTGTCTAGAGTTAGAATGAATTTAGGTCATTTGTGGCCTAGGTACCGCGCAGATCACTAGAAATTTCTAGTCCGTGACAAGTAGTATCAGAGTTTTAGATTCGTGGAGATGGCGTTACACAGCGAGAGTGAGGTGATTGTGGAGGAATAACAAAAAAAGAAGACTAAGGGGAGGCCAGTGAGGGAGCCATCATGCGATGTTTTGACAGCCCTTGACACCAAATTTGGAAAGATGGTGGACAAGTGGCTGAAATAGAGTCCGCGATGGAGGGCATCATGGACATGGATGACGGCCATGAGGCGTGCATAATGGCAACGCTGAATCGAGTCGTGGAACACCAGCAGGAACGCTTGGCTGCAATGGAGGCACAGATCGAGGCAATTCGCAAAGACAACTAGGAGTTGATCGGTCAACTGGCGTGGGAACCAGCCTTGGAAGAGCTAAGGCGGGAACTTGTAGAAAGGCTTGAGCTGTGCGAGGCAACAACTGCCAATGGTGGACGACTTGGGCATCAGACGGGGCGTGTGGAGACGCCCAAGCCAAAGGCATTCGAGGGATCACGGAGCGTGCGATGTCCACAATTTTCTGTAACACATGGAGAGGTATTTTGATGTTGTTTTCTTCCTTGATGATGGTTCCAGGCTTCGAGAGGTACCCCTTTTCTTGGGCAAAGTAGCAACTCTATGGTGGCAATGAGTGTGACGACGTAGCAAGAGGGAGGGGGACTACCGTTATGACATGGCATGTGTTTAAGGATGAACTCGAAAGGCAGTTCTATCCCGAGAATGCATTGGATGAAGCACGACGCAAGCTAAGGCGACTCAAGCATACCGGAACTGTTCGTGATTATGTGAAGGAGTTCACATAACTCATGCTCGAGATCCCAGACATGTCAGAATAGGAAGCCTTGTTCACTTTCATGGACTGTCTGACCAGATGGGCTCAGTGAGAGCTTAGAAAGGGCGTGCAGACTCTAGTAGCTGTCATCCGAGAGGCGGAGTTCTTGATCGAGTTCAAGATAAATGGACAAAGCAAAAAGGAAGCCGAGGATAATGAGGGGTACGATAGCAATGGTGGAGGAGAGGATACCACCGAGTGTAGGGAACACGAAAGGAGAACAAGGCTAGGGGAGAGCCAAAGTCTCGAAAGCCGGTGGCGTGCTTTTGTGTAATGGACCGTACATGGCCCGGGAGTGTCCTAATCGTACAAGACTTGCTGCATTGCTACTGAAGAAGGCAGAGGAGCATGAGTAACAAGTGCAACTTGCTGCTTGCAAGACCAAGTTAAGAAACACAAAGGTTAGATGTTCGCTGAGGTTTAGCTAGAGGGCCAGCCGATCAAGGCACTTATGGACACGGGTGTGGTACATCTTATCAAGACAGTGAATTCCCCGCCAAAGCCGATAATTGGTATGGCAAGGGGAGTCCTTATCAAGATTTGCGAATGGGTCAAGTATGTCGATATCCCTGTAGTTAAGATGGATGATTACGATATGATGCTTGGACTGGAGTTCTTAGAGGAGGAGTTAGATGTGGTGATCACTCCTAGCAAGAACACTCTTCTCATCCAGTCAGGGAGAAGACCAAAGACACAAGAATATTAGCCATACAGATTACAGAGGGGCATGAAAGGATTGTTGCACATCATGTGGATGGACGAGACAACAAGTACTTGACTCGTGGGAAGGGTAACCAAGAGGTGATGGGGGCAGCGCAACTCAAGAGGAGCGACGAGGGCGCCGCTGCCATTAGTGGGGGAGAATGTCACGTAGCGAGGTTCTGGCCGAGTCAGACTCGGTCCCTCACTGTACAAATGGTTTAGCCGAGAAGCGCTGGACTAATTTAATACTCGGAGTTATAATAACACACTAAAGAGTACTAAGACAGGATTATGTATCTCAATGGTCAACAACAGTTACGGACTCCATTAGCACGTGTATATATAGCGCATGTTGTAGAGAGCTTAGGCACCTCTCATTTTTTATTCATCAAGTAAAATCGGGCATTTCTCATCAAATCTCTCCCATTTTTATTTAGAGTCAGGCTGAACTTAAGTCATT
This sequence comes from Xerophyta viscosa, assembly GCA_002076135.1. Lineage (NCBI taxonomy): Eukaryota > Viridiplantae > Streptophyta > Magnoliopsida > Pandanales > Velloziaceae > Xerophyta > Xerophyta viscosa. The sequence goes on along the minus strand of MJHO01000090.1, from coordinate 514,036 downwards.
CGGGATTTAGGTGCCGCGTGGGTGACTAGAAATTTCTAGCCTCGTGACAACACCGGAGGAAAAAAAAAAGATTTTGTAAAAAAAAAAAAAAAAAAAAAAAAATCTGATTTGTAAAATTTGAACAAATTAATCATCAAATGAAAACACTAAGTTAAATTTCCAAAATACTTTGTTAATATGTCCGAAATACCTTTTTAGCTTGCAGGAATACTAAGATAGCTAATATATATGATATAAGAGCTGGAAACACTACACTAGCTATATGGAAACTAAACTAGCTATCTGGAACATTTTGAATTTCCGATCAAAATTAAAAAAAAAGGTTGAGAAGATGGATTTATTTATTTATACGAGTTTTAAAAAGTACGGACTTTTTTTGACATTCTTCCAAAATAAATTGCTAATTTTAAAGTATCAGTTCAAGTTTGCTTTTGATTTACCTGATTGTGGAGAAGTATTCAAGTTTGCTTTTGATTTGGCTGATTGATTGTGAAAAAGTAGCCCAAAATTTGAATGATCAAATATGGTTTGCCACATAATTCTTATTGTTTTCTTCAACTCTAGCTCCATAGGCAAAATACATCTTCAGAATCATAGAACTTTGAGTTTTGAGGAATCTGAGTTCAACAATTAGACCGAATTGCCTCACGCTAGGAGGACGCGTGGTTTGGGTACTCGTCCAGTCGTACGTTCAATTTTCGGTGACCCGAAAATTTAAATTTTCGGTATGTATACTAGTGAATCCGTCTGTGGAAGGTCTAAGCGCCAGGAGGATTGTATAATTCTGTCTGATATTGTTAGACCACGCGAATCGGATGCAAAAGTCCGACGAAATCAGGTTGTGCGCAATCGAATAGTTTATATGTTACGACGATCGTACAAAATTCGCTATAGGCATAGTTTTGTCTGCATATACATACATATAGCACTGCAAGGAACTAAAGAAGTTGGATGACTGAAAGAACTGTAAAAGGAGATGAATGAAAGGATTAAGGCCTAAAAATTATATGAAATAACATGTAGAAGTTGAGACAACCATGTTAGGGCCTTGCTTTTTCTTCAATTTCTTTGTTTTTTGGGGCTTTTGCGTATCAGTCCCCGTTTTCGTTTTTCGCACGTTTCAGTCCCTGAAAACGTATTTTTAAGGGTTGATTTGCTTTTTTTTTTTTTACAAATCAGCCCTTTGAAAATGTATTTTCAGAAGTAATTTGGGAACTCCCAAAAATAGGGAGGCTGATACGCAATTTTCTGTTGTTTTTTTCTCTTAGATATTTCAGTTCTAAATCTCTAAATCCAATTTGAGCAAGCCATTATAATTAGAATTAGAAAAGGGACAAAGGTGAATAGATGTGCCATCAATGATTATTTGATTTCTATAGCTATTCTTCATAGGCTATATGTCATAAGATATTTTTAGATAATAGAGAAAAACTCTTATTGCTAAAATAATGAAAAAAAAGGAGAACTAGACATTTAGATCTGCAATAATTAGTCGATGTTGGATGTCGAATAGACAAATTTCATATTTAGATTTACGATGATCAGTATAAATTTTATGATGGTTGATAATCGAGTGTTCAAGGCTCTAATTGTAATAGTCCCACTTTGACAGCAGAGTCTTTAATTCGATATGCATCGCAAATAAAATGATTTTTGAAGTAATGTTAATACCATTTGGCCTCATTTTACTGGACTTTTTAAACTCTATAAAGTTATTTATGTGAAAAACCAATAATAAAAAAAATATAGGTATCTACTAACAGTTATATATTATTTCATATATAAGGTTATAACAGAAGGCCCGTGCTTAGTACGGGTTAAGCACTAGTTACAATGTAAATGATCATACATGCCTTATACATCTATAATATTTAAGCGGAAGGGGGGAGTTGCTAAAGTGCACGCCCCCCCCCCCCCCCCCCCAATATATATATATATATATATATATATATATATACAATTAATATATATTATTTTAATTAATAATAATTAATTGTATATATATATATAATTCTTACTTTTTTTAAATATTTTATTTTTAAATAATTAAATATTTTTAAATATATTTTTAAAATTTAAGAAAATTAATTTTTTTTTTCACACGCATCGCGGGTGATGTTTCCGCTAGTATACATTTAAGGTGGAAAGAGAATATTTGGGCATCGCATACGCGGGCCTATAATATATATATAGTTGAAATTTTAAAATTTCTAGACAATATTGTTTAAAAATTCAAATTTGACGGATGAATTTGAACAGTTGCAATAGTTGGCTAGTTGTGTTGTTATAACTATTTGATAGTTCTCGTTTTTCTTTTTCTTTTTTTAAATTATTATTTTTATTATTTTGAGATTATCTCGGTGAAATTCGTAATACGAGCACACGTCCCTATAGGGATCTTAAACTTGCAGAAAATTTCACATCCAGCTACAACCAATGGTCTAAAATTGACTACAAGCTTTTTATGACTAGGAGCTCCTGCCACAGATGGTACAACGAATTTTTTAGAAGATTCTACGAGAGATTTCACCGTACGCGAACTCGAATATGAAAAGTAAGGTTTTCTGATACGCCTTCCATCCAGTCGAGCTAATCGCACTCACAACCTCACATTTGTCTAAACTCATGTTTAATAATTTCTAAACTCACACTTTCACACAGGCCTCATGGCCGAGTTGGAATTATTAGATTAGTCTTTTTTTTTTTTTAGATTCGCGGGGGAGAAATTATGTCCATAACTGGTCCTCTTTGAGTGACCGTCATAACAGGTAAATCCACGGATGGCATCAATCCATGTTCCACCAATCGAGTAATCCTATCTTTACGGGTATGGCAGACCACGGTGCACGCCTCCAAAGGAACCTCAAATCGTGCCCATTTTACTTCCCACGAGGTACAGCTGGGGAAACCCTATGACACAGACGCCTGTAGGATTTGAATAAGGGACGCCCCGTTCTTGAGCCGTGCGCCCCACCATCCATCCGATGAGCGCGGGATGAATTATTAGATTAGTTAAACACCAATGAATAGTGCATTACAAATTCGTATTAAAATAGCAGCAGTCGAATATGATCACTCTAAATTCCAAGTTAGACAAGAGTGCTACGCCACTATAGGGGCACCTCTCTGGACTGTGACGCAGAAACATAGAAGAATTGTGCCAATAGTCAAATTATATATATATATATATATATATATATATATATATATATATAAAGGCTATTCTCAGCTCGATTTGAGAATAGCCTATTCTCAGCTAACATCTCAACCGTTAATCTGTTTGGTCCAACGGCTGAGATCTAATTTTAACACTTAACGGAATAACGATTCACGCCGTTAAGTATTTAACGGCGCCGTTAAGTGTTAAAATTAAATCTGCCGTTGGATCAAGCAAATCAACGGCTGAGATGTTAACTGAGAATATGCTATTCTCAGGTCGAGCTGAAAATAGCTTATCTCTCTCTCTCTCTCTCTCTCTCTCTCTATATATATATATATATATATATATATATATATATATATATATATATATATATATGTTGCGGTTATGGATATATTCATGTGCACTTCCTCGTATATGAGTGGATAAGCTAGGTAAGACCTAACGCGGGCAACGTCTAGCTCCTGAAATTACATGGGGTTTTAAAAAAACAAAAAAACAAAAAAACAAAAACCACATCAATTTAAGTATCCGTGGTTAAACGTCGGGACTTCACCCAGGCTCCATTTGCTATTCGGTTCAGTTGGTGTTGTTAGGGTTTTCCTTCTAGTTTCTACTTCGGCGGCGTCACTATCCGACGAGGACCACCCCTTGAGGATTTAGGGTTTTGCCAGCGCTACTTCTAGTCTCTCTCTCCCATCCCCATGGCGGCGACTAAATCCAAGAAGAGACCCGTCGCCGCGGACGTCGCTGCTGCTGCCACAGATTCGAGTACCGATCCCAAGGCATCATCAGCGGAGACTAAGAAGTCGACGAAGCCCGGCCACGAGATCGACGAGATCTTCGCCAGGCCAAATCCAAGAAAAAAGATAAGAAGACTGTAACCGAAGGTAGTCTCAAACCCAATGGCAAGACGATGAAGAATAATAACAAGAAGAAGAATACGAAGTCGGGGGAGGCCGCGCTCGAAGCCGACGCTCCAGAGAAGAAAGCAAACCGGCGGCGAACGGCGGATGGATTGGCGATTTACTCGGCAGACGAGCTCGGATTCGGTAAATCTAGTGCAGGCGGTACGCGACTTTGCCCCTTTGATTGTGATTGCTGTTTCTGATTGAAAATTTTACTTTTTGTTTGTGCCTTTCGATTTAACTTGTAACAACTTTGTGTCTCAGTTATATCTTAAGTTATACAAATTGATTTTGAGATAATTGGCCACTAATTTATGGATTCTAAATCATATGAATCCAGTGAATTATTACCTCAGATGTGTCTTTTGCTTCATGCAAATATCAAGAATTGGTACGAATTCCATTTTGTTTGTAGGCACCCATTCTTGCTGTCGCGTGGATATAGAAAATTTTAGAATCATCATCGGAAATGGATTCTCATAGGTATAGTATATTTACTTTTGAGCATGGTTATAGTGGCGGCAAGTGCATGTTCTTCCGGTTGTCGGCACGGAATGGCACGTCTCGAACGATCTTATATTTGAGTTTTTTTTTTTTTTTTTTTTTTTTTTTTTTTTTAAAAAAATAAAAAATAAAAAAACCAACTAAATCTAAATCAGTAGAATTCTAACGGCACCATTGACATGTTCGGGTACTTCTCAAATTTAGGATTTATAGAAATGTGGCACGAAATGGCACCTTAAACCTTACTTTTGAGACCACTTAGTTTTCTTTTTCTCGAAGATTTTTCACGGGAAAAAAATTCCATGTCTGTGCTTTTGTTTGCGATGATTCACTTCTTACAAGTCTGAAGTTTGTCGAAGAGGAAATATCGAAAGCAATTGGAATGTAGTAGAAAAGCAGGATTCATAATTCCGTTATAACATTTGAGGAGATAAACATGAGCTTTAAACTCTGCTCGACATTAACTCATATCAGCACGCACAGTAGGGCTGGACATTACCCGCTCTATCCGAAAAAATTGGAACTGACCCGAAATGCCCTAAATTTCCGGTTCAGTCGAGGACGTTTCGGTATTTTGGATCAATTTGGTTCGATTGATTGCTTTCTATCTATTTGGGTTGGTTGGAATCTCGACCTGATGGTCAAGACAATCGGCAGGCCTGTTTCTAACAAGCGTGGGATCAACGGAGCTTTTTACAACCTGCTTTCAAGAGAAGAGGAACTTAATGAATTCGAACACAGTGCGGAAGCCTTTTTTTTTTAGGAGTTTGATGGATATCAGCCTTGACGCTAAGTCGAGCCTTACTTTCTAGGAGTATGATGGATATTGGCCTTGACGCTAAGTCGAGCCTTATTTTCTAGGAGTATGATGGATATTGGCCTTGACGCTAAGTTGAGCCTTATTATCTAGGAGTATCCAGCCTTGACGCTAAGTCGAGCCTTAAAGTATGATGGATATTGGCCTTGACGCTAAGTTGAGCCTTTTTTTCTAGAAGTATGATGGATATTGGCCTTGACGCGAAGTCAAATTAGTCTTATCGCTTACTCGATAGGGTATTTTTCTCCTCGTCGAGTTGCTTCACTTCTTGCATTATTATTAAGAAACGGATCTATTTTTATGCTTCGTGTTGTCACCTTCAAAATCGATGCTTAGGGTCGATCCACTGGCATATTACTATTTTTCACCGAGGTGGTGGATCGAAGCAATTGCAGCGCAAAATTGACCTAAAACGAGGCCAACCGTCTACGTCTACTGACAGCGTAGAAAATATCGATGTTCAGAAATCAAGACCCTCGCTTTTCCCCGTTTCTTAAGTCGGTCGAGTACGCTTCCTCCCTGCACAGTGGGTGATAAGCTTCCTCACTCCGATCCGATCGAGCAGAAGCTTTCTCAGACATTGGCAAGGACATTCTCCATACATGAATTACGGCATGAATAAAGCTTGTCCACCCCACAAATCACCCAATATTTCACCCAAGGCCATAAAAATATTCGAAAATCGTGCCCACACCCCCACCTTATCCGGTGAACCGCACCACTTTCCCTTAAAAATGCATTTCTCCATGTTGGGAAACGTATTTTGGTGAATTTTTAGAAGAAATTGTGGGATCGCTAGTATCGCTCTTACGGCATTGGTCGGAGGGAATCATACGTACAAACATACATACACATATTTTGAGAGTTATACCATAATCTCTCAACAATCAGAGATACCCATGAGATTCCCAAGTCTAAATTTACAAAAGAGCAGCAGCTACATGAGACCCACACATATGGGCTTCATCCTTATTGCTCTAATAACATACACAACATATATACATTTCCTTTCCGATATATATTATATATATATATCCTTTGCGAGCTCTCCTAAATTCTACTATTCGCTAATTCGTTCGTATACGCGATCCACTTGCTTCATTTATAGAGGACCCGGGAATGTCCCTGCGGCCAATTGCTCATTCCACGCCACAATCTTCATATGCATGAATGCAAGTTATTAGCCATATCGTCCATATAGCAGCGAAAGACCATCCATACGTATGCAAAAGATAATTAATTTTTTTTTAAATTTATTTAAGGGAAAAATATCTGTACAGACAACTTCTAATATACTAAATTTAAACTATTTTAACTTTTAAATAAATATATTAAAATATAAGATATCGACAAACTTTATTTTGTATTTTATTTTAGTGTGTGTGTTTATATATATATGAAAAAAACTATCCATTTTCAACAAATTATCCAAACAAACTACACACAATCAATTTTCATCACATACGCGTCTTGTGATCTACACAATTATCTTGTGATCCGTAAACAATCAAAATTACAGTTATACCATCGTGACGTGTGATTTTGATTGTGTGGTTTTTGAGGATGCATTATATATATATATATATATATATAGTGGAATGTAGAAAAAGAGAAGGTATTTGCTCACCATATATATATATATATATATTATATAATATATATATATATATATATATATATAGAGAGAGAGAGAGGAGAGAGAGGGGGGGGGGGGGGGGGGGGAATGTAGAAATAAGAGGTAGGTATTTGCTCACCCACTCAGTGGGACAAAGTGACCTGTAGTACTTAGCAAACTTCTGGCACTCTGGTGCTCCTTCTCCCTTTGCACGTATACACCTGAAACAATCAATAAAACCATTTGATCCAAAGGCCTAGATCTTTCATACCCATCCCAAGAGCGAACATTTTGTTAGACGATCGTGCACAAAATTAACCAAAAGTCTCCAAAGCTCAAACTTAATTAACCGATGTACAACATCTCAGATCCTGCTTTTACTTTTGTTCCACCATTTTAGAAAAAAGAAAACTAAAAATGTTATACTCTCTAATTTTTATATTCAAATATTTTTTAAAATTTGAAAATTCCATATTTTTTAATAATTAAAATTAAAAGTATTAAAATATTATTATTTTTTTAAAAAAAAATACTAAATATAAAAATTATAGAACATACAGAAATTTATCTTTTCTGTATCTATTTTTTTTAAAAAAAAATATATTATTTTGCATATTAAATTAAAAAACTATTTATAGATGCATGATCTTAAAATTATATATACGTGATTTGGACTAAGTTCATAAGTTTTTCTTGCAAAAATACTTGGATAAATGTATTAGAAATACTTGGATAAATGTAGTATATTACAGAAAGGTTGTTTACAGAAGTTCGTAAGACGTTTCCAAAGCCCAAAGAGAAAAGAGCAGGCAACAATAATTAAAGACAAGATGATAAATCAGCACTAATTTTGTACCATTATTCTAAAATTTTAATAATTACTCAAAACACAACTACATAATATTTTTTAAACATAAAATAATAAATAATTAATGTTGGTACACTATACACGAATAAGTATAAAATAGTATTTTAAAATAAAAAATCTTTTACAATTACAAAATATTTTAAAAAATAAATATAAAATAGTAGGGCGTATTTCAAAAAGTTTTGAAAAGCAGTACACTTTTGACAAAACTTCAAGATTAAACATTTCTGAAAATTCGACCCAAAAAAAAAAAAAAAAGAAAAAAAAAAAACCATTTATGAAAAATTAACATTGAACACTTGTTAGGCAACTAATGCATACCTGTGGTACTCAATGTAGCGGGTGAAGCAGTGCCGCGTTTGGTTGGTGGTGGGGAAGCGGAAGTCCGCCGGAGCGGTGCCGACTTCCAGAATGTTCTCCGGCAGAGCACCGGGTTCCACGTCCGGCGTCTCCATCACCGCGCCCGTCTCGTGTGGCGGGCGCGGTGCCTGCTCGCCGCTCGCCACCTTGTTCACGTCCCTCGCCCGCATCTTGTCATGGGGTCCACCGCCGCGCTCGCCATCATCCCAGCTCTCTTCTTCTTCTCTCTCGGAAGCTCACAAAGCTCTCTTATCTCTGTAAATTAAAAATTATTATAGAGTATGTTGAGCAGCTGTAGAAAAATGGCGGAGAAGTGCAGAGACTTCCAGATGGCGCTGCTGCTGTTGGCAATGGCCACGTAGTTCGTAAGAGCAGGGAAGAGTGAGGATACAATACTCAGCAATCCACATGAGTAAAATTTTACGATAATTACATATTAATTCCCAAAAATCAACGGAAACGTTTCAATACCTAAAAATATATTTTTTTTACATTTAAAAATATATATTTAAAATTTTAAAGTAAAATTTTGAAGAACTAATATACAATTATTTCTAAAATTTTTTAAAATTTGAAAAAAGAATTTCTAATGATAGAAGGTGAAAGTTAAATGTGAAGATTTTTTATGAATTTGAAAATTTTGTAAAAGCATGCACTCACTTTACAGATTTCTATTATAATTTTAAAAACATTATTAAGCACTTATTAGTGCATCAGAAATCACAATAAAATACTATGACATTAATTTGGATCGTATCCATAGTACCAGATTAATAATACTTTTTTGTAGGGGTGTTCAAAAAAAAATCCGACCCGAAGACCCGTACGGACCCGACCCGACCCAAAGGATTTGGGTCGGTCTATCGGGTCCATGGGTCGGGTCTAAATATTAGACCCGATGTTCGGGTCGGGTCGGGTCCGGGTCCAAGTCGTCAAGACCCGACCCGACCCGACCACATATATATATATATATATATATATATATATATGTGTGTGTGGTATATGGTGTATGTCTTAATTATATTTATTTGTATGTATAAAATATATATGTATATATTTTTTTATGATAGAAATTATTATATGAAGAACTCTTATATAGACTAAAAGTTTCTCCAAATTTAACCTATAATTGATATGGGATAATTTTATAATTCTTACACTAATGGGCTTAGCCCACTTAACCAATTAGTGAAATATGATACAAGTCCACTAAATGTTAATAATTATCCCATATCATATATGGAACAAGTGTAGTAAGTTGTCTAGTCTATATAAGAGATCTTAGTGTATTAAATTTAATAATCATAAAAAATTTTATTCCTTATATATTGCCATATAATATATAATATAAAATAAAAATAATTTTTTTTTAAAAAATAAGACCCGACAAGACCCGATTAGATCCGACCCGACCCGATCGGACCCGAACTAGCTCGGGTCGGGTCGGGTCTTGGACGGGTCGGGTCTGGCTAAGCCAGACCCGGGGAGGTTCGGGTCGGGTCCGGGTTTGGCTGGACCCGGACCCGACCCGATTTTGAACACCCCTACTTTTTTGTTAGATTTTTGCTATTAACTAGGAGCATTAGTGGTCTTCCTTCTTTATATTGGAATGTACGGTAAATATTCTAAAGCATATAATTGTATTAGCTCTATCAGGAATTTTAAATAATCATAATTATCAGAATAATCAGTAATTCTGATAATTCGAAACATTAGACGTGCATGAAGATGAATGTGTGTGACATTTCCCATGATGTCTCCCTAATCATGTTAATTAAATAAGGCCAAGATTTTGATAATATTATTTAGTTAAAAAATAGTTATTATTGTGAATTTCTAGCCAAGTGAAAACTCCCATATTTTTTAAGCGAAATGGATAACAATAAACCACAGAATTTTATAACTTCGAGTGAAGAATGAATCAAGTTAGTTTGGTATATTAAAAAAAAAAGTTTAGTGAACCATAAAGTAATAAAAATGCATTTAAATTTTGAAAATACTAATAATCCTTGGGAGTTTCCTTATATCAATTATACACTGTTAGTCTTCATTTTGTTATGACATAAGAGAATTTTGTATTTTTGTATATTTAAAATTCGAAATTGGCTTATTCTGCAAAAAAAATCTATATAATTTCTTTTCCAATGTTTGAATTAACTAGTAGTAAATTATTATTGTTTTACTAAGTAGAAAAAAAAATTCATTAATCAGTTACTGATGGTTTTTTTTGCTGGATTCCAAGTTAAAATCTGCAGCTTTTTTCTTAGGATGTGATAAGTATGAATCTGTGAAAATTTCTAAACCGTCGCGCATATAAAGCATTGAGCAAAAAAGCATTATTCCAAAGTTAGAAAGTCACATACTTATTAAAAAAGGGTAATATTTGAGCGTACGGATGATTTTACGGATTCCAGTGCAGAGCACGTAAAAAACGCATTTTCCACGCATGGAAAATGCTCTTGACAGACAACGTATTTTTCATATGTTCCATGCTTAAATTCATATAAAATCATCCGTGCAACAAAGTATTTTTTAATTAAGCCACAAACAATTTTCTAAATATTTGTTAAAAATTTTCTGACCGAGGCTGTTATAATGTCAAGAAAGGTTGCGGCAGATGGAGTCACGATTTAACCAAGGCGAAGTATTATCAGGCCGTTAATAGTGTCTTAATATGGTAACTCGGCATTTCCTTATTTGAGGATACGGTTATTTAATTAGAAGCAAAGTATTTTAGAATTTAGGACGGCGAATCATATATATATATATATATATATATATATATAATTTAGCCATAAAAAGACAGACTCGGTTATCTCACCTCTGGTATAATAATAAATAGCGTTCTGCCTCCTGTGAACGTAGGCATATTTACCGAACCACGTAAATTTCGTGTGTTTGTGATTATTTTTTCGTTATCGTAATTTTATTCCTAAATCTAACAAACAGCGTACTATCAGCGGCATATACAAACAGTAAAAATCAAAATCCGGCCCGTTTTAAAATGCCACGACCGCCAGCCGGCTATGGCCCACGGATCCTCCACCACCGTCTTTGAAAATGCCACGACTGCCAGCCGGCTCTGGCCCATGGATCCTCCACCACCTTCTCCATGGCTACCACCGCCGTCATCCTCTATCTTCTTCTCTCCTCTAGCTCCTTTCCGCCGCCCACAACCTCCTCATTCTCCTCCTCTCCGTCGCCATGGCCGCTGTCTGCTCCCTCTCCGCCGCCTCCACTACTCTCCTCGCTCTCTCTTTTGCTTATCTAAAACCCTTTCAACCCTTATCTAAAACCCTTTAACCCCCCCCCCCCCCCCCCCCCCCCTCCCCCCCCCCCCCCCCCCCCCCCCCCCCCCCCCCCCCCCCCCCCCCCCCCCCCCCCCCCCCCCCCCCCCCCCCCCCCCCCCCCCCCCCCCCCCCCCCCCCCCCCCCCCCCTCCCATACTTAAAGTTTGCCAATAAATATTTTATTATGTCCGTTTATTTTGACGTTCTAAAACACTTAGAAATATTTTTTAAGAAATGTTCAATATAAAAATTGTAGATTTTTTATAAAATTTATAATTTTTTTATATTTTTTTTTAAAAATATTTTAAAATTTTAAAAATTTAGCGGATTAATAGATTAATTTAAAAATTCACTAAAACTTTAAGAAATACGTAACGGAGAGGATCTACCCCGAAGATCGGTAGTGTCTTGCAAACATAAAACTCCTTTTACCATACCAAAAGTTCTCCCTAAATTGCTGCACCGTCTCCATGGCGTTCTGCAAGTTATCCATGGTGGATCCTCTAACTTTCTGGGATTTTCATTCACCTTATCGTCCATGAAAGAAACGTTGTCCTTGGCGTCCTCCACGCCTTAGCTTGCTCAGACACTAGGTAGTACAGACACGGACATGAGAACACGACACGGCATGACTCGAAAAATCTGAAATTAAAAAAAGAAAAGGACACGGATACGGCTCAAGTGCTAATAGGACACGGGTACGGCAGCAGAGACGGCGTTCTAGGTCTTATCCCACACGTTTGTTGCTTTTCTCTTTTGTTCTTTCATCGTATCATTTTTTTTTAGCCTGTAACCCAAAAAAAAGTAAAAATTTATTATATTGCAATTAGTGTTTATTGTTAAAAATGGAGTATTTAAAGAGACAAAATTACTCCACCAACCTGTAAAAAGCAGTTTAAAAAATGACATATTGCCGAGCGCGGTTAGTTCGACTGAATTATTTATGACTTTGAGATTTCTACGGGACATGCACTCATAGTACGTGTTCAGGTATGATAATCTAAAAAAAAAGTGACATTTTAGGAGAAGGCATAAACATTGAGTTAAATGTTTATATGAATTTAGCCGTCAAATATTTGTATTTATACATTTCAAGGACTTTCAATGTCTCTATAAATTTTTATATCTATTATTTAAATTCAATAATTTGGTACTCTAAAGATGATACGTGGCGAATGAAAAGAACATACAAAGATACACATGGCATAATTTCGAAGATCAATTTTATTTTACATATTATATTATTATTATATGTAATTTTGGTTGTCTATTCTTCTTAACAAGATAGAATCCTTAGAAGTTGTGGCCTTGTATCTAGCCGTTATATTAATGTCTCATGGTTCATAGATCAAATAGTTCATACATATGTAAGTTTGGCCGCTACGTTCAGTTTCTATCCTATATCTTAATCGAAAATAGAACAGTACGATAGTCTCTTACAACTTACGCTTGTTAGGATTCGAACTTCTAACCTATACTTTTAAATGGACAATCTCTGTTCGTATTTCGAAATCAATTTTCGCTAATCAACTGAGTCTAACGTTGATTAGTATTATCCATTTGGTTTGTGCGCGTAATTAGTCCAAATTAATTAAAAAAAAAACATTATAAGTTCTTTTTGGATATGTGATCGCTAAGTTCGATTTATATCCTATATTTCAATCGGAAATAAAATAGTATGGTACTTCTTTCCAACTCACGTTTGTTAGAATTCGAACTTTCGACCTTTTGTTTATAAGAGAAAGACTGCGGCGATCTTTCAGTAACTAATCTCGTTAACTAACTGGACCAATACTAGTTAGTGTTAACCATTTGGTTTATGCACAAACATAATCGTATCTCAACATCCACTATAATTACCATGAACCAATGTGGAGCACGACGCTTTGGTTTCTTGTGGAGTGTCTTTGATCCAGGAGGATCCCAAAACCCCCTGAAGAGGCCGAGGCCGAGGTGACCATATCACCGAGGTCGAGGTGAGACATGACCGTTATCGTGATGTCAGCGATATCGACGTCGAGGTGAGACTGTACCGAGGTGAGAAGCCTTGCCGAAGCCGAGGCAGAAGCACATCAGAACAAAACTAAGACGAAGACCGAGGTGTCTACATTACCGAGACCGGACAAAACCGATGTCGAAGTACAACCAGAACAGAAGAGAACCGAGACTCACGCCAAGGTAAAACTATATCCAGAGTCGAGGCGAGCTTCAGCCGAGACCGAGGCGATACAGAGAGGATCCGAGGCGATGCAAATAAGACCCCGAGACGGAAGAGTCGGAAGAGAAAAATGCAGAAGTTGAAGGATCAGAAGACCAACAGGCGGAAGACCAAATGATGATGGTTACAAGGCATCATTATTAAGATAGTTATGAGAATTATTATGTATTAATGAGAGCATTAATAGTTATCGGAATCCCTTGGGTTATTCAGGACTTCCCTATAAATATGTATGCTTTCTTACTCGAGAAAAGGAAGAAATATAGAGAAAATACTCATATATATATATATATATTATATTTCATTCCCAGATCCATATCTATAACACCTGTATAGCCTTCTACTCGATAGATCCGCATTAGACGAAGTTCACAAGCCCGAACCCAGTCCAGATCAATATTGGACAACATTTATTTTTGTTCAGGCAACTATTTTTCTAAGGTTTAAATATATTTTATTATTTATTTTGTAATATTGAATGGTATGAAATTAACTACACTTTCAATTTTAATAACTGAAAATACATCTATTATTGCAATAAAAACAGCAACCCGACCTGGCCGCAAACATTCTCATATATGTATTTCCCCACCAGGTTGTCTGATGGCGGAGCATGGACCTGCATGTAAAAGGTTCAATTGTTTTTTTTTTTTTTCTTTCTTTTTCTTTTTTTTTACTTTATGAATGTCGAGTTTAATTTTAATCCTACATTTTGAATGAAAATAGAGTGGAACGTTAAATTTCTATAATTCTATCAACTCACACTTATTGGAATTCGAACTTTCAATCTATTATTTATGAGAAATATATCATGATTTTGCTAATCAATTGCATCAATATTGATTGATAGGTTCAAGTGTATCGGAATACACAATTTTTAGACTAGAATTGTTGCTGTTTAGAGCTGCCACTAAAGGAGCCTTGGCATAAGTGAGGTTTTCTCGTTATTCGTTGGTCGATAACACAATGCCAAGCCCTATATATATATATGAAGGCTATTCTCAACTCGTCCTGAGAATAGTTTATTCTCAGCTAACATCTCAGCCGTTGATCTGCTTGATCTAGCGGCTGAGATTTAATTTTAACACTTAACGGCGCCGTTAATAATTTTAGCTGAGATGTTTGCATTAGGATAACACTTACACCTACGAACATACAGCAACACAATATTAACACTTAGGACATATAGATAGACTCTAATAGCTTTCCTTAACATCGACGAGATGGAAGGTGGCTGCTAGATAGGGATCCTCATAATCTCTCATAATTAAAATAATTTAGGTTAAAAAAAAAGAAAAAAGTTAGGGGAAAAAAAGCAAAAAAAGAAAAAGAAAAAGCAAGAGTCATGGTTTTGAGTTACTTGCTACAAAAGTAACGACCCCGTCTCCTTACACTTTTCGGAAGATTGACTTTCTTATTAATTATGGAAGAGGCAGGTCAAACTCATATATATATATATATATATATAGACTAATCTCCACTCGATAGGAGCTCGGCCCGCTCCTGTCGAGTCCGTAGCCGTTGGATCACGGCGATCCGACGGCTGAAATCCGACCCGAGCTCTTCAAAAACACGCGCATGATGTCAGCCGTCGGATCGCCGAGGTGATCCGACGGCTGAAACCGATCCGAGCTCTTACAAAACACGCGCGTGATCTCAGCCGTCGGATCGTCGCGATCCGACGGCTGCTGAGTCGACAGGAGCGAGCCGTGCTCCTGTCGAGTGGAGATTAGCATCTATATATATATATATATATATATATATATGCTAATCTCCACTCAACAGGAGCTCAACTCGCTCCTATCAACTCCACAGCCGCGGCGATCCGACGGCTGAGATCACACGCGTGTTTTGGTAGAGCTCGAATCAAATTTTAGCCGTCGGATCGCCTCGGCATCTGACGGCTGAGATCACGCGCGAATTTTTGAAGAGCTCGGGTCAGATTTCAGCCGTCGGATCGCCGTGATCCGACAACTGCGAAGTCGACAGGAGCAAGCTGTGCTCCTATCAAGTGGATATTAGTATATATATATATATATATATATATATATATATATATATATATATATATATATATATATAGGTCAAGTAAACGAAAAGAGAAATTTGACTTGGTCTCTAGCATGATTAGGATCACTGTGATGGAGGACCAAACGTATCGCCCTCGGACTAATATCCCGTGGAATGAATGTGATTCACGGGTCTATAGCTGGTGCAAACAATGAATGAGTTAAAATTGGTAGTGATTCAGTCAGATTTTGGTCCATCAATAAATATTTGAAGGCAGAAAAATGGCTAAGAAAGTAACTCAAGAAATCACATGACAAATAAATTTTACGTGAAAATTCTCGTCCAAACTGAGATAAAAACACGAGCATTCATGCGACGAGCGATACAAAATTATCAATTATCATATGAATCGCGCACGTCCGGACCGAGATATATTCGTCCTTATTCCAACCGAGTATAGGAAATTATCAATTTTCTTTTGTTTTTTAAAAAAAAGAATGATACACACTATGTGCGTTATTTTTTTGGCAAGCCGTTAAATAAAAATATGTACATGTCGTAATTTTCAGAATAAAAAATATAGAAGTTTTAAAATTATAAATTTTGGGAATATAAAAATTTAGAAATTCTTTTTATTCGGTCTATTTGAGGCAGACGACGTGCACGATTCATACTTCGGAGAAAGTTCTATGACTGCTACAAACTGCAAAGCGTCCATTTAATGCACGTGAGGATTACTATTGGATAGACGGAGTATAGAAACTTGGTATAATTACTGTTGAGCCCTCCACCTAAAATGTTTTTTACTTTGCATCCCTCCATTTTAGATTCTTATTGAACATTCCATATTTTACTGTTTATTTTTTTTTTTTCACGGACGAAAATATTTCTAAAATATTTCACTCCAATATTTAAACGTTATTTTTAGACGATAATTTCAACACCCAAAATAAATATTTAAAAATATTGTTTGGAAAAAATTTTAGCATAAAAGTTGTAAATGTACAACTTTTATGTTGGAATTTTTTTCTAAAAATTATTTTTAAATATTTATTTTGGGGTGTTGAAAAAATGATTAAAAATAATTTTTAGGCTAGTTTCAGCAACCAAAAAAAATATTTAGAGATATTTTTTGAAAAAAAATTTAACATAAAAGTTGAAGATCTTAGAAAGACCTAAACTTTTTATGTTGAAAGTTTTTTCAAAAAATATTTCTAAATATTTATCTTGGGGTATTTAAAATAGCACTTAAAATAGGATTAAAATGTCAAAACACATTGGGATGGAGAGGTTTTTTTTTGTGGGACAACTTTTTATGGGGGGCTGATATGATGGAATGAAACTTAGAGGAGCTGTCTAGTAAAGTTAGAAACTTAAGGGGGTCTGTCTTATAGTTTTTTTTAGAAATTTTTGGATGTAATGGTTATATGTCAGTATGTGTAACGATTAAAAAACAATTATTTCAAAATATTTTTTTAAAAAAAATTTAACAATAAAATTATAGATTTTAATGAGATTTACAATTTTTATATTCAAATTTTTCAAAAATATGTTTTTAAAATTGTGTTTTGGAGCTCCAAAATATAAAGAGTTTAAAGCGGGTTTAAAAATTGTTTGAAAATCTGTTGCATTCGTTAAACTTTAGAATCCCATATACCTATAAGAAAAGTTGGGGATACCATATTCGGTTGAGATCCAGATCAATCAGTCAGCGCATACTTATCGCGCGACGCGTGGTCTCACGATCATATGTGACAGTTCCGATGAGCAATTCCTACGTCTGTATCTTATGAGCGCTCAGACGATTTCAGCGTGATCTGCTACCTCGGACCAGGCTGAGGTTTGTAACGATCGTCTCGGTCCAATTTTAAATATTTGATTGGTAATCTTCTTATAACATGCGGTAGGCCAGATCCGTCGCTATATCACGTTTGTGTCAACCTAATCAATGCCCAAACATTTCAGAATAAGGGGAGAACATCCGTCATTTAGTCCGGTCAAAAACTTGTAGCAGCAATACGAAACAATTCCATCCGACCAATATCAAATTAGACTGTCCCCACCGTTTTTACCCAAAAAATAAAAATAAAAAAATTCTATACATACATACTAAAACTGAGCAGAAAAAGACAAATAAGGTACTGTTCAATGAACAGTAACTCGGTTTTTTCCTTTTTCATTTATATATATTCTTTTTTTACGCTGCCTGCTTTTGATTTTTTTTTTCCCATTTTTGTAATTTTTGTCTTTGCCTCCTCTTCCGCCGGTTTCGCTCCTCTGTTGCCACTTCCCTATCGTCGCTGTCGACTCCAGTAACATTTGCGCTGCCCGACATTTCTAATGAGCTTTTGTTATTATTTGTCTTTGCAGTTTTTTATATTGGTTTTTGGGTTTCATTTTTATATTTTTTGACGCTGCCTACTCTTGGTTTTTTTTCCATCTTTCTATTTTTTTGTCTTTGCTTCTCTTCCGCAGGTTGCGTTCCTCTGTTGGCACTCCATCATCGTTGTTGCTGACTCTAGTGACATTTGTGCCGTCTGACATTTTCTGATGAGCTTTGGTTGTAATTTTACTTTTGTAGTTTTTTTTTTAATCTTCTTTTGGACTCAACAATTTATAATTTTTTACATCTCACAATCTTAACGATGAAAGAAAAAAAAGGTGTAAAGTCTAACTCTTTCATTAATCTTCGTTCGAAAGTTAGATTGATGTCAATGAACAAAAATTTTAATTTTAGGTAAACGAATTTTATTTTCCTTTTTTAAATTATTTTTGGGTTGATGTAAGTAAAAATATGTTTTTTTTTAACTTTTATGTTGATGAGATCTGAGAGATAGGATCCAAATTAGATACAAAAAAATGCAAAAGAAAGTTAATAAGTGGAGAGAGAAAGTGTAAGAGTTGTGATTGGTTGACCAGGACGGTGGCAGAGATACGTGGTAGATGGGGAGAGAATGGCAGTGGGTAATGCTCCTACCGCTTACCGCATGTGAAGGTAACCGTCTACCGCATCCTTATTTTTCTACCGCTTATCAATTTCATCTTATATATTTTAACTCTGTTTTTTTTTTGTTTGTGGACCTGGTCACCTTAAGTTTTACTGTTTTTTCTTTCCTTGCAGTTACCTTTCTGAAGATCATTGAGAATTATAATCGGTACTGCGAAGAAAGGTGAGGACGTTTCAAAATAGCTTATCCTTTTACTCGTAAAAATCTAATTAGATTGGTTCAACTTCGGATTGGAAGGTAGCTAACGTAATGAACTATGTTGTCAGTCAAAGCGGATCATCAAAATTTTTTTTTTTAAATTATGGTGATAAAATTCGTAATACGAGTGTATATTTTTATAGAAATTTTAAATTTATAAAAAATTCTTACGTCCAATTCCGACCAACACTCTGAAATCTGAGTATAGCATTTTATGAACGGAGAGCTCTTGCCATAAAATATAGAGATTTTTATTTTTTCAAAAAAATCGTACGTGAGATTTTGTCTTACAGACTCGAATCTGAATGGTATGTTTTCTGAAGCACCTCCAACCGGTCAAGCTAATCCTACTCGGTCAAAGCAAATCATCATCTATAATACTAAGACGTAAATATATAATTTGGTAATTGTATTTTTTTATTCTAAAATAATTACGTAATAATTAAAATAAATTCAAATTATACATAAAAATTATTATAAATATATGTCGCTTATAACTCAGTTTTTTCTCTCCTTCAACCAATGGGGCCTTTCACCCTCTTCTTTCTCTCTCTCTCTCTCTCTCTCTTCATCTATTAATTGTGCTATTTTCGAAAAATACCATTCCAACTTCGGACGGTCCCTTAGATGTTTGTCGACGTTTTCATCTAACGCCACACTAGATTAAGGCAAAAATATATTATAAAAGGAAAAAGCCATGGTGAAGCTAGACAGATCAAACATTGCTGATATGATAAGCGTTTTCTTTCTTTTTTAGATTTTCAGATTAGATTTGTTTTATTTTATGAATTTATATTTTTGATTTTTTTTAAAAAATATTTTTAGAAAAAATATGATTCTTAATAAATTAGTTTGATTGGAAGAATTAAAAAT
Organism: Xerophyta viscosa; assembly: GCA_002076135.1. Classification (NCBI taxonomy): domain Eukaryota; kingdom Viridiplantae; phylum Streptophyta; class Magnoliopsida; order Pandanales; family Velloziaceae; genus Xerophyta; species Xerophyta viscosa. Next base: position 494,208 of record MJHO01000090.1, on the reverse strand, counting down.
AATTTTTAGTTATATAATTTAAATTATAAATTTTACTACTTCTAAATTTTAAAAGTAATTTTTAATTATTTTAGCACATGCTGTGAATCTATTAAATTACACAACAAGAGGACCAAATTTAGATTTGCATGGAATTACCTGAGAAATAAGTCAATAACCCTCTTTGCATTCGGATACGGTTCATTTTTCGGTTGAGTTCGAACAGCGAATATAGAGAGATTCATGGAATCTCGCGTGGCATAGACGTAATTTACTTCTAGTTCAGGTTCTTTTTCATTTCCTCAGGCGATAAATTAACGACCGTCTCCGACATCCTGGAGTCGCAAACTCAAACAAGCAACGTAGTCCGCGGGAGACCTGCAACCTCTTCCTCTTCGAATTTTGAATCAATCGCGTGAATCAATCGATCTCATCGACGCCATGGATCTATCGGATGTCTCGCACAGAACTCTCCTCCCAAGCTTTCTCTACACGTCATCAAAACGAAGCATCATGGGTGAGAATTTGAGCTCGCCGGCGTCGGCGGCGGCGGAGGGATTGGCGAAGCAGGTGATGATCGGAGCTCCGAGCGAACCGTCGAGGAAGATCGAGATGTACTCGCCGATGTTCTACGCCGCTTGTACTGCCGGTGGAATGCTCTGCTGTGGCTTGACGCACACGGCAGTCACCCCGGTTGATCTCGTCAAGTGTAATATGCAGGTAAAATACATTGTTCATATCATCCTATAAATTTGTGTTTTGATCCCGTAGGCTACATACGCTCGTACGTATGGTAAGCCTTACATCACGAGCGTATGCATTTAAAAAGAAGATATTGTGATTATTTTAAAAAAATTAAATTAAAAAATATAATTTTGATAAAATGTATATATTTTATATATACTTTTTTTTTAAATATATATATTTTATAATTCTAAAGTTTAACGGATTTAAATAAAATTTAAAATTATTTTAAAAATCAGTCTTAAATCCGTTAATTTTTTTAGTTCCAATTACTAATTTAAAAATATTTTAATATAAAAATTATAGATCTTATTAAAAATCTAAATTTTATGCTTCATTTTTTTTTAAAATAATTATAAATATATTTTTTAATCATACACTCATGCGTATAGTAATCCCATACACACGATACGTATATGAAATTTAAAGGATATATATATATATATATATATATATATCCTTTTATTTGATCTGAAAGTTAGTGTACCCAATCTAATTTTACGTTAAGCTGCACGATATCGGGCTCAATATTTTGCGTTAACTTCCCTATATCAAACAACTTTAAAATTAATTTATTTTCAAATGATCCATTACTGGAATTAATATTCATGGATAATACGCCACCTTTCTTTCAGATAGACCCTTCAAAATACAGGAGCATATCATCAAGTTTTGGAGTTTTGCTCAAAGAACAAGGGATTAAGGGTTTATTCAGGGGTTGGGCGCCAACTTTACTTGGTTACAGTGCTCAAGGAGCTTGTAAATATGGCTTCTATGAGTTCTTCAAGAAATATTATTCCGATTTAGCTGGGCCGGAATATGCTGCCAAGTATAAGACCTTCATCTACCTCGCCGGCTCCGCCTCTTCCGAGCTAATTGCCGATGTGGCTCTCTGCCCTATGGAAGCGGTGAAAGTCCGAGTCCAGACGCAGCCGGGTTTTGCCAAGGGCTTGTCCGATGGATTCCCCAAGCTTGTCAGATCCGAAGGCTATTCCGGGTATGTGTACAAATATATATTCTGATATTTATATATGATTTAGATTGTATTAGAATATCAAGATCCATAGAGAATGTTATATTTGATAAGGTATTCTCTGCTTTTTTCTTTTTGCAATTTGGTGCTTCTTAAATTCATTTACCATGTCACGATCCTCAGGTTGTACAAAGGATTGGTTCCACTTTGGGGGCGTCAAGTTCCTTGTAAGTCTTCCTCCATTCATTACTTCTCTATATTCTTTACACGAAGTCAATTATAATCTTAGGCATTTTTTGGGGGATAATTACAAATCTACCTCTATTTTTATGCCGTTTCCTTAAATAAATTTTAATTTTTTTTTTATAATTGTTAAACCAAACTAAAACACATATTTACATGTACAATATATATATATTGGTTTACTTTATAATTTTTATATTTAAATTTGTTTTTCAGAAAAATAATTCCAAAATCATGTTTTGAGTTTTCCCAAGTTTTTATTGTTAAAAGAATTTAAAACCTCAATATATTTAGAAGCAATTTTTTTAAAAAAAGTTTTAATATAAAAATTATAGAAGTTATCAAAATTCTTTTTTTTTGAAAAAAAAAAAGTGTGTGTGTGTGTGTTTATTTACTGATTTTGTAAGATTTTTTAAAATAGATACTTATTTGAAAAAGATTTGTAAAGTAGGATTTTTTCCAAAAAAAAAAAAAAAAAATTTTTTTTTCTAATAATTTGTTAAATTTTGCAGATACGATGATGAAATTCGCATCTTTCGAGAACATCGTTGAGCTGATATACAAGCACGCAATTCCAAAACCCAAGAACGAATGCAGCAATACTGTACAGCTCGGCGTGAGCTTCGCCGGTGGTTATATTGCCGGCATATTCTGCACCTTGGTTTCTCATCCCGCTGACAACCTCGTTTCCTTCCTCAACAATGCAAAGGGTGCAACTGTTGCCGATGTAAGTCTTTTATTATTATTATTTTAATGTCGGTTGGCTATTCTCTTTCTTCCACCGGCGAACCTACGGAGGAGGTTGGTCAACGCAGCCGCCGTATTCGGCTGAGCGGGCGTCGGTATGGCCGCGCACGGCCGCACGGCCCACCGCTTGCCGTCCTTTGGCGGCGAGCCTGCCTCCGCCTCTGTTTTCTGCCTACTTAAAAATAAATAAATAACTAAAATACTTATAAAATTAGTCCAAACAAATAGCTACAATTATTTATGATGAGGAAGATAAATTTTGATGTGTTTTACAACTATTTTATTCAAAATTTTCTAAATAACATTTATAATATTTTTAGTTTCTAATTTTTTTTTTTAACTAATAAAGATTTTAGAGTTTTAGAACACCTATATAGATGTAGTTTTGAAAAAACCTTTAGATATAAAAGTTAGAGCAAACCAAAATTAATTTTTGTATATGTATTTTCTAAAAAAGCACTTACACATATACCAAAACAAATGTTGTTATTAGATCTTTATTGAAAATAATATATAGGTCAATTTTCCAATAAAATATGGCCGGACCCGACCAAATCCGACCGAGGGGATCCAACCTGACCCAAACCGGACCCAACCCGATCCAAACCAGCTAGGTAAGGTCGGGTCCGAGCACAAACCTGATGTGGTTCGGTTCCCGCAGGAGGCGAACTCGATCCGAGTTTGAATATAATTATAAAAAAAAGTGAGTTTATTTGGTGCGACAACACAAAAGCAAGGGTTTATTTGTAATTATTTCTTGCTAAACTATCTTTTTTTGAGATTATTGTGTTGGAACCGTAATACGAACGCACATCCCTATAAGAACCTTAAACTTTCAGGAAATCTCCACGTCCGTTCGACATTCTGATATCCGAATACAGGCCGGGAAAGATAAACTATCTTAGAACTAATGATATGAATTGTTAAATTTCTTCAGGCTGTGAAGGAGCTGGGTATGTTGGGTCTATTAACCCGTGGACTTCACCTGCGCATTGTTATGATCGGTACACTGACTGGTGTTCAATGGGGAATATACGATGCTTTCAAGGTCTTTGTTGGACTGTAAGTGCATGCTCCCAAAACTACTTCCCTAATTCTGCCCCGAAATTCATTTACGGATCAAAACCCTTGATTTTGGGTGAAGTTTTGGGCTCTAGCTTTGAACGTACAACTATCTCTATGTCTAACTTAAAAGCAATTTTCTGTAGGCCAACAACTGGCGGAGTTGCCGAGCAGACTCATTAGACGGATACAGTCGAGGTCTTGGAAAGAAGGCTTTCAATTTCATGCTCAAAACTTCTTCTTTTTTTCTTTTTTTTTCTATTTTCCTCTCATATTATACAACAGGAAATTTTACCATGGTAAAACAAATAAACTCGTAATAATGCTTAAAACCAAAAATCAACTAGAGCTCATAAAAGATGTAACTGGTCGTAGAGTTTTCTTTTTTTTCGAGCAGAACATATTTAGAGTCATCTCTTTCGTCTCAGCGCACATATGCTGGGACACCTTACTCAGCCCAGGAGTTGATAGTCATTAGTCAATCGAGTTAGTTGTCTTAGTTGACACCCTTAGTAGGATATATATATATAATATATTGTATAGTTATGTCATGCATTGTATTTCCTATTTTTCAGAATAATAGAAAATTATTCATTTGGAATTGCAAATCAAATGCTGCATAAGTGTTGTTTTGGGATAGCAGTGTGACAGCAGACTAATTTCAAATGTGGGTCAACAATATGAAGTCTTTTATTACTTGTGCTATATAAGCCTATTGTGTTTGGTTCCATCTCTAAAGAAATCTCTAAAAGCATTTTGCAAGTTGAATTTTAGATTTAACATACACCATATTTCTAATATATATTTTTTTTCAAAATTTTCTCTTCCCTAATATAACCATAACAATAAAAAGAACAAAGACATTCGGATCTTCATCTCGAGCTACCCTACAATGAACAACGGTTAACTAAACCATTATTTGGATTCAAATGAAGTGGAAAAACTTGCATAAAAGTTTAAAAAAGAGCAAGTATTATACATTTATCATATTTTTAAGAGATTATTTATCACATTTTAAACTTATGAATTATTTGGTTGTTCGATCCAAGGTGAATCCAAATGGAGATAACCTAAATCGAGACATGCTAAAGTAATATTCGAGGATGGGCATAAGCAAAAAGGGAGATGTTATAAGCAACAAAAAAATAATAAATTTTCTTTTTGTAAAAACATAGTAATTTTGGTTACTAGGTTTTTTGTCAAAAAAATCATTTGTAAACATATATTCAAGTTGTATTGTGGACAAACTATCTTCGTGTTCACACGAGCTAAAAAAATATTTAGAAAACTAACATAGTAATTTTCATTTAAGGGATTGATTTATTCAAATTTTACAAAAACTAGATTTTTTTTTCTTTTTCTTTTCTTTTCTTTTTTAACAAAACGCCATCCTACTTTTAGGTTTGAGAATACTTCAAGAATGTACCAGATCTTTGGTATCTAACTCGGTAAATATGCGGCCAAAATAATACCTAAATTTAATCACTATCCTTTCATCACACCAGACTTGTTACAGCAATTCGCAACTCTATCCCAATTCTTCAGCAATTCACATCTCTCCCCAAATGTTCTTCAACTATTCCATTGTTTTTTTTAGCTGCTTCGATTCTCAGAAAGCTACACATACAGATGCTATGTTGACGCTACAAAGTAAATATTACATCTTCCAGGTTATGAATTCGGTGTCGTTACAGTTGTAGTCATGGGTAGTACAAAAACGCATCGACCTTTTATCCAGAAGGATTTGATGGGGCTTGTGGCTGAAGTGGAGGTACAGGCGGCATGGACATCGGTGGTGGAGGCATCATCCTTAGGCCACCAACTTGTTGTGGCGGCGGCGGCGGTCTCCACATAGCTGGTGGGGGCTGTACTCCTAAGCCTGACGGAGGCGGCGGCGGCGGTCTCATGAGACCGGAAGACATTGGCGGAGCCTAAGATGTTGCGCATATTGTTGCATCGGCTGCGGAATGACGTGTTGCTGGGGCCATACCTGTTGACCTTGCATTTGCATGGGCGGAGGGAACTGTCCGGCCATTGGTGGTGGCGGGGGGCGCATTTGCGGCATAGCTACAGGTTGAATGGGAATGCTGACAACGGGCGTGGGGGAACCACTCCGCTAATTGTACCGTTTGCCTGCGGACCATTAGATAAGGTAGGAGGCCCGCTTGCAAACATGGTGTGCGGCCTGTTCCTCTGTGTCCCAGGATTACTAGCAGCTAAAACTCGCTCTGCACGTCAAAAAGACGTGATAAATAGAAACCTTTACATCAAAAAAGGAAATATACTTACTAATTTTTATACTACTATTATTTATACCTAGGTTTTTAGTGCCGAGTGGAGTTTAGATAAACTCATATATCAGCACATGCCGATCGTGCCGTGCCTACCGTGCCGATATTACATTTTATGTTATTTAAAAAAAACAAAACAAAAATCAAAATTTATTTACAAATTCAAATAGATTTTTCGGCATGTGCCGGCCGGCTCGTGCCATGTCAATAACTGTCAAAACAGACACGTGATGCCTAGCACGGTCTGTACCGACCAGCACCTAAAACCATGATTTATACACATTATATGATGCACTAAACTCCATCACTACATAAATAGAATCATAAAGCATGATAACAAGCAAGCCCAAAACTCAACAACTTGAACCTTATTGAATACTTGATTTGTATGGTTTCAGCTTATCCAATCTAAGTAAACAAGAATTCATTTTTGACTTGAAACCATGAAAAGATACCTGCTGGTGTGCCATGCCTTTCTCCCTTGGTGTCTTTTTTGTACGCATAGGAGACTGTAATTTGGCGGTTGCATAAGTATTGACCATTCATAGCCTGCACATACAATAAAGGGGACGTCGGTGATAGACTAAAGAAATGCAAACATAACCACCAAGCCAAGCTAGGGAAATACAAAAATAATCGAAAAACAGACGTAGTCAAGCTTGAAACTGGAAGAGCTACACACCTCTATTGCTGCATCGGAGCTCTCAAAGGAGTCGTAAACTGATAAAACCAAAACCTCGTGAATTCCCTGTGTCAGGGTCTCTCTTATCTACATGGAAGAACGAATAAAAACAACAAATAAGGGCAATGCGAAGTGTAACTCAAACAAGAGCACTTCGAAGTTAATAAATTGCAACTAAAAAAACACGACAAAAAGGATCTCGTATATCAATTATCTGTGACTGTGAGACATGTGAATTCCAAGAAGAAGAGACAAAGACTTCTTTTCACAGGAAATGGCAGCTCGTGCAATTTTTAAAAAGTCATGTATCAAATACTGTATTCGTTGCAAATAATTATCATCATAAGAACCACGAAAAATCAATAGGGCAAACAAAGTAAGTCGCTGTTCTTCGCCTTCCCCGTACTCCGATTCTACAAACCTATATCGGTGTTCTTTTAGCTAGATAAGGAATAGCACCTGCCTAGCCTATTCCTGGAGTTATCCAGTTAAAGAAAACGACAAATAAAGCCATTAGACTTAGAATAACAACATGTTGATATGAATGCAAGATCAAGCCAAAGAGGACTGCACGAAAAAAGAAAAAGCAGACTACAGAAATGAGAAGCAGAGTATAGCTAATTTAAAAAGCAAAACAGACAGATGGAATTTCATGAAGCTATGCATATAAAAATAACATTGCACATTGAAGATGACAACCTCCCCCCAAAAACCCCCCACCAGTGTTTTTTTTTTTAAAAAAAAAAAAAAAAAAAAAAAAAAAAAAAAAGAACGAAACATGGAAAGAAAGAAAGCTAAATGCAAGATAAAATATCGAGATATCACAGGTTTTTTCTACATCTTACATTCATGCATGATATGTTACAGTTAGTTCTTTTTTAGAGAAATCAAAAATCTCGCTATGAGAATGTTGAGTAATTTAGTAGCTCCTTCCAGTAAAGGTCGTCGCAAATTCGCAATAGAACACCAACTATGCAAACCTAAAATCACGACTCCCTTGCATAAAAAAATGTACATTTCATAAACCAAATAAATGGTCTTAAGCAACCCACCTATCGGATTGGTAACAATAACTCAAATGCACTGAATGTATCATAAAGAAGTTTCTCATCACATCCTGTAGCAAAAGAAGAAGCTAAATAAGTCAGGGACTAGAAGACATTAAAAGGATTTGTACAAATAGGCATGGAGAGCATTGTCACAATCCTCACAGGATCAAGGTTTCCAATAAAAAGATTCGCTCCCACATCTAAGCTCTTCTTATCCTGAGAAGCCTGTAGAAGTATAAGATTAGGTCAGACGTCCCTACCTGGTTCCCAACAGAAAATAAAGAAGTAATCTACACATGAAATTTAATGAACAACGATCAATCTAAGCACCAACAAAAAGACAAATTTTCCATAGGAATCCGCCGTCCAATAAGATGCAATCCTAATAAAATAAGCAACTAACATAATCAGATCATGCAAAGGAATGCCCTTTACTGAAAGTTGAGGCAATGTGTTGTTGTGATCAATAGCAAGAACATCATCACGCCATCATCATCTATGTTAGTGTAAACTTGACCGGCGATATTTCACGAACTACGAATAAGGGAACCATCACAAAGTTACAACACATTAGGCATTAAGGATAAGGTTAAGCAAGATTAATTCTCCTCACAATCTCAAAAATTTGAACACCTTTTATTTTAAGAGTTTGGGGGACATTTCTCCCTCAAGTAGCATAGGATGAATGTACCTTTTAAATTAGCAAATACACACAACTCTCATATATTCTGACATTTCATAAAGCTGTAATACTTTTGAAATCTGAACATGTTTGATTGCTTTTTGTAAATATTTGTTATCAAAAGAAACATCATCGGGCCAACTACTCTGCCTAACACCACATTAGTACCCTGAACGTTATTCTTAATCAATTCAATTCCAGAAGTTGACATCCTAGTTGTAGCACTACTTTGACATGGCAAGTTGCGCCATAAAATCAATAAAATGTTTGTATATTCTGCTAACATTAAATTAATTTGTCTCAAGCAAGGATTACGTGCTAGGCAGCACCGTCCGTGGGTATTTGGCATGGAAGCGGAGCCGGAACGCGAGGAATATGAACAGTACCCTTTAATGGGTACTGTTAACAGGTCGCAGCACACGACCCGTCATCAAGGAAGACCGAACAAGTTTTTTTTTTTTTTTTGAAGGTTGGGGGTACTGTTAAACGGGCCACAGCACGTGACCCAAGGTCGCATGCTGCGACCCGTTATGTCATGTCTCTACGCACAACGCGACAACCTAATGTGTCGCATGCACGCGTTTTAATTTATAAAAATATTTTAAAATATAGAATTGTATCGATCAGTACGATTGGCACAATAAGCAGGTCTCACGTTTGGGATTTTGTACAAAACCTCGGTCCACACGGCACGGAAAACCTTGGTCTCGGTTCAACGTTTCGGTCGGTACGCGTGCCGATCGAAACAATATTGTTTTCAGATTTGTGAACTATTTACAAATTAGAAATATTTGCCCAGTACCAACATAAGCACTAAAAATCATTGCAGAGTTTCAAGCTGTGCACATGTCATTCAGTCAATCTGGGTAATCATAGCATATGCTACCATTTTAACCTAATAATTTGCTTTTAGTTTTAGGTAGCCAGTTAAAATATCCATCCAACAAGCTACAATAGAATTATTTATCATTTGGTTGGAATATTTCTAATTCCTTCCTCTTTTTTCTTTTTGTTAATTCTTATATTTCATTATCTTTTGGGCCTAAACACAAGTGTGGTCTAACGATGGCAATTTTGGGTTTCAGGTCGGGTTCGGGTCAGGTCACATATAAACAGAATGGTAATTGAGCATTGTTTAAAATATGATAAATTAGCATATCAAATGTTGAAGGATATAAAACTTTTAACAATCAAATATGTCTAAAAGGTTGTCAAAGGCGCAATGTGCACTAATATGTAAGCTAGTTTTTGGAGCCTATGCACAAGGAACATGAAAGTGCGTGTCCAATTAAGACATCCACATGCTAGATATAAAAATATAGACATCACTACAAAATAAATCAACAAAAGAAAAAAACATTCTAAATGACATAAAGATATAAACATCACTATAAAATAAAACAAGGTAAAAAAAAGTCAAAACTAATTTACAACTTTACATTCATATTAAACAAGTTTCTTTGAAGTTAATTGATTTAATGGACAAACATGAGAAAATTGGCCAACAGAGGTATAGTAGGCACTAGCGTGGACCTAGGATATGCATGGTCAGCGCTAAGCGCGCCATTGACAACTTTGCTAAATAGGGATACTTATTACGAAGGAAATCACATCCACTATGGTTGCTATATGTGTTTACAATGTTACTTTAGTGGTAGCTTTTAGATAATTGAATTTATTTTGTGTCAAACGATCATATGATAAGCATGAGTATGCTCCTTAGCATGCTTGTTGAGTACCATGCAACCCAAGAAAATTGATGCGACTACTCCGTAACTCACTACTTGGTACCGCATAAGGCACGTGTCGCCAACCAACAACAACATGATGGCATACTGGTCATATGATACCAATATTCCAACAAAGGATGCTATATCATTCCTAAATAATATTATTGGTGAAGAAGGGAAATAGCTTTTAAGGTTTGTACACCATGGATTCAAAATTTGCCTAGAAATGCGCATAGTTTAAAAAAAGGTTTTCAATGTAGTGCCGAGCGGAGTTTCAGTAAATCCCAAATTCGAAACGTGCGGAGTGTGTCATCGTGCCATGCCGACCATGCATATCTGTAATTTTTTAAAATTGTATTATAAATTATAAAATATGTACTATTTAAGAAATAATATAAGAATTACACAAAAAAATTAATAAAATCTAAAATATAAAAGTCTCAACTACGTCGAAAATATACAATACAAAAATCATTGCCGCATAAAGTGTGGTCGTTGCTTATAAGACAAATATGTAAAATCCAAAGCATTTAAATTTACTCAATTCTATAAAATTACAATAACTTAGAATTTAGAATTAGATTAGCATTAAATTAATATTAAAATCACAAGAGGTCGCAAGAGACATGTTCGGGCACGACTGACCCGTGTGCGTATGCGCCGCAAGTCGCATGCCGGCGCACCCCATGTTAGGTCACACCTGCAATGCAACCCGACCAGGTCACTTTGCTATATCAACAATAAGGTAATTTTTCATCTTCCTCGTCGGGAGGAAAATGAACAGTAACCCATAACACAAAAAATGGACACAGTCAGCCGAGCCGGAAAATGGCCATGCCGGATCCGACACCTTGGTTTTGAAGTCCAGCACATAGATCAGAAGGGCAACGTTTCTTAAGAATGCCAGGTGGACAATGGGTGAATATATAGAAGATCACTATGAATCTTATCCGAGGACGACTTTTTTTTTAAATGATAAGAAACCCACCACTTACTCTAAAAGTATGGAGATCAGATATAATGACATTTATACAAATACTACAATAAACCGTACCTTGTTTACTCGTATCGGCTTTCCATACAATTTAATCATATTTAGAATCTTTATTGCCTGAAATGAAAAAACAGAACATGAGGCAACTTGCACAGATTGCATTCAACAATATCACAATTCTAGACTCACATAATCGGCATCTTCTTCACTACGGAACTCTACAAAACCATAGCCTTGATGAAGATTAGTAACTCTATCCTTCGGAACATAGACATTAACTGGTAACACATCAAAGAAAAACAACAGTAAGTTGAAATAGATATGTCAGTCATTCAAATGAATTACTGGAAATCAATCCGGAGTTGTGCAAACAGAGAGACAACTAAAAAACAGAACAAGGAAAGTATTCTGCATCAGATTGGTCAAGTTATTGCAAAATATGAAGCATCCCAAATTCTCCTCTTTCACAATACTTTAATCAATTAGCTAGCATTAAAGATGGGTTGAAAGTGTATTTCACAGAGATAGTAAAGCTACACATCATACGCAAGCAAAAATTCAAGAAAAAGGCAAAACCATATTATGCTTGAGGTATTGATAGCATAATTAGCAATGTATTTTTTACACCATAGACAATTCCAACTATATTATCATACTAACAGTCCACTTTAACTGCCAGAACATCTGGAAGAAAAACTACAACCTCAAAAGTCAAAAATTGAAAAATTAAAGACTAGTTGCCAACATGCTCCCTCTTCTTTGGATGAACTATCTCTCAGAATCAAGACGATAGCCTTTTGGACCTGAAAACATGTTTGCTTGTAGACGGGATTCCTTTAAAAACTAGAACACTTCTTTGATACTTACACAGTATAGGACTGTGTTTCTCAGTCTCTTAATCCCATTGATAGTACTCTTAGAGACCATATATAAAGAAAAGTATTGCTAAAAAATTGCACCATGTGTCATTCTCAGGAACCATCATCAAAGCCAAGTATAGATTGTAATCCAAACTGCATAATCCAGAAACTAATGAATTACATTATGTAGGAAAGCAAATGTACGTAATAAGAAATAGAAGATGCAATGAAGTATAAAGAAGGGTATTAGAGGTATATTTTTGTTAACTTTTAGACGTGCATATATAGAGGGTACATACTCCAAAGACGCAACGAGCCAAGCAACATTAATGAAAGTAGTGCTTTCATTGTTCAAATTTCCAAATCCAGAGCAAAAAAGACTGGCTTGGGTACAAATGGGAAAATAAAACTGCCCAAGTAGAACAAGTCCTTGGACAGAACAAAAAGCAGCCAAACTGGACAGAACCGGTTTAGATTGACTTAATCTAGGATGCACAAATACTATTACGAGCAACATATCAAAGTATCCAACTAACATTAACACCGATACACTCAAGTACGTGTCCCATACAAGGTTCACCGTGCCGTGCCGTTTCGAGTTTCGGTAAATTCAAATCTCGAGACGTGCCGACCGTGCCGAATCGTACAATTAATAAAAAAAAATATAAGATTTATTATATAAATAGTAATAAAAATTAAATAACAAGAAGTCTCATTCATTTGTTAAAATTCAAAGCACGTATTATAAATTATTACCATATTGAGTGTTGGTGTGGTTGATATCGACGAAATCTAAATCATGTAAATCTACCCCGTGCGTTGTTTGAAAAAAATATACCCACATATCCCATGAATAAATATGATGATGCTTATTACCAAAAAAAAAAAAAAGAAATGTGCCGACTGAAACGGTCGGCATAAGTCGAGACGGACACACCGTGCCGACCGTTAAATCTACCCCGTGCGTTGTTTGAAAAAAATATACCCACATATCCCATGAATAAATATGATGATGCTTATTACCAAAAAAAAAAAAGAAATGTGCCGACTGAAACGGTCGGCACAAGTCGAGACGGACACACCGTGCCGACCAAAACGGTCGGCACGGGTCGAGACGGCCGAAACGGCCGAAAAACAGCCGTTTCGGCCGTTCCGGTGCCGCCAAGTGGCGGCACCGAGACGTCTCGGTCGGCACGACGCGTGCCGACCGAGACGTCAAACCATGGTCCCATATGAAAGTGTAAGTACCAAAACTCAAAAAATGCTTTGTAATTATGGTCACATTAGGGATACGTTGGAACAAATAGGGGACGCGCCAAGACATGTAGGAGACTAGTTAGGCTATTTAATAGCCAATTACGTGCTACTCAACTCTAGAAAATAATTCATCAATTTCACTTTACAATACTCTTAACTTAAGTTTACAACTGAAATTTGAGAGGTTAACTTTGTACTATTTTGTCGTACAATAGTTATCAGTTTCGTAATTGGCTTTTTAACAAATATCCATTAGGACGTGTCGATCACTATAAGTAAACATTTTGTGAGCATGTTTTTGGCATATGAGGTGTAAGGCCCCCGTAAATTAATTCCTCGCTACTTCAAAATTTCGTCGAAATTAATTATTGTTAAATTATAATTAGAGTAGCGTTTACTCTAATTATAACGTCGTGCGTTTTAATTCAGTATTGTATATCAAGTCAGCTGCGTTAAATTATACATCGAGGTATGTATAAAAGTACATGTATTTCGATTTGGAATTGAACCGGGACTATTAGGAAATGATTAATAAATGGTGAAGTTAAATTTTGAAGTTGGTATGAGGATATCTAATAGCTAGCATGTTATAAATGAATATATATTATATATAAGTATATATAAAAAATAAAAAACATGAGGATGGACGGCGGCTGGATATTATACATAAGTATATATATAAAAATTAAAAAATAAAAAAAGTGAGGATGGACAGTGGCTGGATCAAATCCAGCCACGGCCCACTGCTCATTGATCGTTCAATTGATCACCACTTACCCATATGTCTCTTTATTTCATTTTTTCCCACTTTTCTCTCTTTCTCTCGGTCGATCACTCTCTCCCCCGTGACTCGCTCATCCTTGCCGTGCGGTCCTCTCGCTGCCGCACCACCGAGTTGTGAGGTTATGTCTACGCTGTGTCCGAGCACATGCGTCGTCGTGTTGTCAAGATCGGTCTGGATCGTCGTCTTCGGGCTCGAGCAGAGCCTCTTGCTGTTCTGGAGCTCGGAGCGTCACCGTCACCATCGTCTTCATTGTCTCTTTCCGTCTCCGTGTTGGCCCGAGCTCATGACTGAGCTTGAGTTCGCCCTGCCGCGTCATCATTCATGTTGTCGCTATTGTACGCAGTGCCTAGCACATGCAGCCAATAGACGTCGCCGCCTGAGCCAGCAGCGTCGTTGCCCAAGCCGCCGCTGACCCTTGCTAGTGTTGTTACTGTTGCTGTTGTCGTCCGCGGGCACCTAGGAATAATGTAGTTTTGAGCTCGGTAAACTTTAGATCAGATTTATTCTTGTTTTTGGTGGGATTTTATTCTAGAAAGGTAATTTGGTTATCAATTACAGCAGTCTGAATTGGATCTTCGGGCACATTGGGATTTTGATGAACTCAAATTTTATCCGGGATTTGCGAGTCAGATCAGACTTGGCCAGCAACATCTATAGCTATAAAAGCGCTTCGAGATGACATTAATTTAATTCAGAAAATGCCAGGTGCATTATTACGTTTGTGTAATGATCCTAATTAATTGGATCCAAAGGCCCATAAAGATATCATAAAGCCCACTAATAATGTGGAGCTAGCTATGGTTAAGTCCCATATTAAGAGTGGAAGAATAACATTGAAGTTTAAATATAGTAGGCTCCTAGCTACTAGTAACTTGAGCTCACCTCTTTTCAAGAGGGATGGCCACGTGTTTGGGTTGCTAGGAAAAAGCTAGATGTCATGCTACCTTGGAATGAGGTTCATGACAAGTGGTATCAGAGCAGTCGATTCTCCGACGTGCCGGTGAACCGAAGGATGTTATCTAGGAGAGGAACTAATCGGAGGTAGTCAGGAGAGGAACTGGATGAAGGTAGCCAGGAGAGGAACTGGGAGAGGAAGGTGACGTCGGAATTGCAGTGTTCGTCCGGGGCTAGGTCTAGCGCACAGCCAATCCGCTAATCACGGATGGTGACGTCGGAATTGCAGTGTTCGTCTGGGGCTAGACTTAGCGCACAGCCAAAGCCGCCCAGAGTAGCCGCCAAGTGGTGTAAAGCCGGGCCCTTAGAGTAGTCGCCATTGGATTACAGCCGTCGAGACGCCGGCTCTTAAGGGGGATGGAATGTAATGATCCTAATTAATTGGATTCAAAGGCCCATAACGATATCATAAAGCCCACTAATAATGTGGAGCTAGCTATGGTTAAGTCCCATATTAAGAGTGGAAGAATAAAACTGAAGTTTAAATATAGTAGGCTCCTAGCTACTAGCAACTTGAGCTCACCTCTTTTCAAGAGGAATGGCCACGTGTTCGGCCTGGGTTGCTAGAAAAAGCTAGGTGTCATGCTGCCTTAGAATGAGGTTCATATACAGTTTGCTCTTCTTCATAAATCAATTTGATTTTATTATCTTAAACACCACATAGTGTATCTGCAAAATAGGTCATAATTATTGAGCTAAATGTGAAATTATATTTTCTGGATAATTGTTTAGCTAGATCTCCATAACAGTGTCAGCTTGGTTTGGAGCCTTAAAATTCACTTTTACAAAGAATCGAGTAATGTGAAATATCGCATTGACATGATATTTATTGATTTGAGGTCAATGTGTTTTGACCATGAAAATGAATATTAGAGTGGGTGAATTTTATATCCTCCAAGAACTACATTTCCATTTATTTCATTTTTTATGTTAGTAAGTTGGGGCATGGAAGCTCTACCGAAAATGTATTTATGTACAATATATATGTAATACATTAGGACCTTTGCATGACTTCATTCTTGAAGGCATTGACTGGTGAAATTAATGATATTAGGGACTGATTGCATTAGATGCATGAACTTCTAGCATTATTATTTTATAAGTTTGACTTGACCAGAATAGTTCCAGGAGGTTGTCCCTTGGAGACCGGAGGTACGAGCAACCCCTCTCGTAGCCAGAGGTACGAGCAACCCGTAGGCGCGCTACGAACTTTTCCACCGTATTTCCCCATTCCAGTTTGCGCTTGCACAAGCACGATTTCCAATGGGAACCATTCTGTGCCGAGCCGAGTTTCTGTAGGATTCACGATTTGCGCTTGCTACCTGGGTGTATTTGATATTTATTTGCCTCCTTACTGTTGAGTGATAGTTGAATTGTTTAGTTGATTGAGTTATGCTTATCATGTACGCAGTATAGCTTGCACTCATTTCGTTCTCAACATGTTGGTTGTTGGTTGTTTATATATATATATATATATATATATATATATATTATATATATATATATATATATATATATAGTGTGCTTGCTCATAGTGGACACTCACCCAAGATTTTCTATATTCTCGGTTTTAGTTTAGAGAAATGAAGAGCTAATTCGTATTTCAAGGTAGAAGCAAAGGTAAATTTTGGGATAGTTAAAAATAATTAAATTTCGGGAAGTTATCTCCACAACCTCAAAAGATCTTGATTTTCTATTTAAAAATTGTGTTATATTTCTTCTGTTTAACTAGTTATTATGGAGTAAGCTATACAAACTTGGGTTGCTTATGATTTCCGTGAAGTTATGTTTGGATTTTGGATTTCAGATTCGATTTATTGTTCGGCAGTATCCCTTGTAATATTTACAATGCTTAATTGTGTGCGGAGTTATTAGAACCTTTGTAGCCCTTATGTGAATGGAAAGTGTATGAATATTAATTGATGGTTATGGAGCGCATGGCTCCAAGTTGAATTTGGTGAATACTTTAGAATTGTAACATTACGCGTGATTGCTTGTATATACAGAGGAGAATGCGAAATTAAAAAATATTGTTGATTATCTTTTTAAAGCTTCTACTACGATATTTAAGAAAGAGTTAGATTTTGAGGATTATATTGTTTTTATCGAAAGGTTTGATTTCGTACTTGGATTAGCTTGATAAGACTATTTTATTTGATTTCATACAGCCGTTTGGTTTTGAAATTAACTATTTGAGTTATTGATTTATCCTAATTTCTTTGAAGTTTCTTTAATTTATTAAAATCTCTAATTTTTTTGTGACCCACGATTTTGAGGCATTACATATTTGGTATCAAAATAAATTCAAATATGTTCATTTGTTTTTGTTCGAGAATTTCCTGAATTTAATTTAAATTTTTTTTTTTTCGTCGCCCCCGGAATCGGGTCGTGACATGACGTGGGTTACAGATGTCAATAATGTGGACCCGACCCGCACTGCTCGGCGAGCCCGGATCGCACTCATCAAGCGCCTGACTTAGCTTGTGGCACACAGAACCAAGGCAAAAGGGCAGGGCATGTCGTGGCTTTTAAGGCTTAAAAAAAGAAAACAATTGGCTCATCCACATTGTGTCAAACTCGTGCCTTCTATCCATACTCGTGCTTCTTAGAACTAAATATTAAGGGAAAAACAGCGAATAAAATTTACACTGGAAAATATTCTTAGGAAGCCGCTAATCTAGCTAAAACGATGTCAAAAAGATAACTCTATTTTGATAATGTCGTAGCGACCGCATGGTAAAGAATATTTTTGCCATATAGTGTGGGTTGACGATAGTAACAACAACGGCAGTGGCAATGGGCACGACGCAGAATCTTCTTGTTTTTGATTCGTGCCGATTATAAAAAGGTTGATACTATCTGCCCTTGCCGACCGCCACAAGCCGAAAAGGAAGCACAGCCAAAAAATGGTTGTGATGCCGTGTTCCATGACGAATCCCAACAAATTCGGTACATAGCAAGCGGCACCAATCATGCCACCTAGAACGTAATACCATGGTTTAAATGCTTGGACAATTGTGGTTTAGATCCTTGGACACTAAAGCTTAACCCCAAACTAAGCTAACTATTAAATTATTAGATCTACCTATTAAGCTTGATAACAGTCTACCTATTAAGCTTGATAACAGTCAAATGCAATGTTGCAACATTATGTATGAAATTTTAGTGGTTTGATGCTTTTAGACTAGGACATGGCCACAATTTTGCGCATCATTAAATGTATCTTTATCACTTAAAAGCTCGAGAAGAGTCATATATCCTCTATAACCAAAAGCAGTACCAATAGTTAACTACAAACTCACAGTCACCTTAAAGAAATTCTTCCCTAATCTAGCATATAGTATGAAAATAATCAATAGTAAATTATTGCAAAGACGAACTTACCAACAGGACCAGCTTGGACAAATAATTCCCAAAGTAGCTCCTCAGTAACCTGTAGTATTTAAAATACTTCATAGATGATTATAAATACCAATAAGATTACTAAAGCACAACTGAGCAAAAAGAAAAACATGTCACACTTCTTCACCAACAGATAAAAGCTGAACTTACAAGATTCAAAAAAAAAATGTATTAAATATACCTTCATTGCTATGATTCGACAACTACAGGCATCCCAACCGTAGGCTCTCACAATCTTAAACTAATGAACGGAAAATCATATTGCTTTTAAAAATAAATCAAGACCATATTTCACTTCAAAAATCCAACTTATTAAGGTCTCACATACTCGATGCTTATAACTGAATACCGTCAGACAATTAGGATAAGCATTGATTTGCATTGACTAGAAGAAATAACGATGCAGTTTAATTTCAGGAATTTGTCAATCTTATTGCCTAAGCATCTACCCCTTATAATGTCAGTGTAAATAAATGTAAAATAGTCTCAACGGCCTTCTGAATATATGCTTATTGAAAATTTTCTAGCAATAAATGACATCACAATACCTTTAGACTTCTCATAATTAGTTTATTAGCTAAAAGAACCATGTTTTTATGCCAGATGGCATCAGATCTATAATTAGGTTCCGGCACCGAGATGGGGCCGAGCCGCCCATCTCGACCGTAGCGCACGGCGCCATCTCGAACCATGACAACCGCGTCGGACGGCAAAGTCGGCACATACTTTTTTTCTTTTTTAATTACAAATCCCTTCTATGTGGCAGTCAATTGCGTACTATATATTTTTCTATATAATTGAGACTTTTGTATTTAGTTTCATTAATCTTTTTTGTTATTGCTTAAAAAATTTTAATATTTTAAAAATAAAAATTATAAGAATCGGCATAGTATGGTTGTCACGGCACAATCAGCTCGGTCGGCACATCTAGAATTTTGGATTTATCAAAACTCGGCTCGGCACAGCACGGAAAACCATGAAAAGAACTAAATGAGTCCCTATAAGTCCTGTCAAGAACTAAACGCGTGACAAGAAGTTGTGGTCATCTAATATCAAGTGATATTACCAAAATAAACAATTATAATTGCACATTATGAAAGTTCTCCAACTAATGGCCCTTCAGGTTGTATCCCAACAACCTTATAGAAGTCAGGTAATTGTAGCATAACAAAGAAAACCTGCGAATTGCTTTTACTTATCAATTGTTCTAACAAAAACGCTTATTAAAATTTAAATGATGTTTTATTCTCTTTATCCCTCTTCCCCCTCCTACTCTAAACTTGTTTAAAAATAAATCCAGTATGGATACGCATAGCTAAGTATTTTAGTGAGAATCAACAATAACATGGGTACTATTGGATTGACATATTACATCTTAAATGTCAGAATGATGATCTTGGAAGCCTAAATAGCAAACGAAAAAAAAAAAGAAAGGTGTTTTGAAAACAAAGTTGCTAGGTCTAGAACGTGGGACGTACCTGAGGGTCGAGATTGCCGACATAGGTGGTGGCATCTTGGTTGCGCTCCGCCGAGTGCTGACCAAGGAGGTTCGCTCCGACGCCTGGAGCTATGCGCGTCGTCATCTTTCTTGCCGCTCGCGCTTAGCTTCGACAGAGGCGGATCCAGATTTTAGGAAGGTGTGTCAAATTAATATGTAAAGAGGTAGATATAATGGGACAACAAAATAGGTAAAAATGAAACGCAGATTAAGCAATTCGGAGGACATATACCTGCGATAATTAGAATCGAAGATTCAGCAGGCTGCGGCAGGCCGACGGCAGCGGGAAGATCAGCGTCAGCAACGCAGCAGGCGAGCAGACCCGCAGCTGGTAGATCGACAACAGCAGACCCTGGACGGGCAGGGTCGGCGGGTAGGCAGACGATGCGTCCGGCCACGGGAACAGGGGCAGATCGGAGGAATCCCCGGAATGAGAGAGAGGGTTTAGGGTTGGGGGGTAGGGACGCGACGGGGGCATCCGACTGGAGATGGGATGGAGATGGGATCGCCTGTGCTAAAAAGCACAGGCGATCCCCTGTGGCTGCGATCTGGGCCGTTAATCGGCCCAGTACGTATCACGAGATTTTTTATTTAAACTTTCGTCGACTTATTTGACCTAATTCTATACATTTTTATGAAAAGTTATGAACTACAAAGTTGTAGATTTTGATGTGATCTACAATTTTGTAGTTCAAAATTTTTTAAAAAAATATCAAACAATTGGTCAAATTGATGATCAAATTTGACACATTGTTTGATATTTTTTTAAAAACCTTTGAACTACAAAATTGTAGATCACATCAAAATCTACAACTTTGTAGTTCATAATTTTTCATAAAAATGTATAGAATTAGGTCAAATAAGTCGACGAAAATTTAAATAAAAAATCTCGTGATACGTGCTGGGCCGATTAACGGCCCAGATCGCAGCCACAGAGGGTCTGCCACAGACGATCCCATCTCATCCGACTGAGGGGAGCCACAGACGATCCCATCTCATCCGACTGAGGGGAGCCACAGACGATCCCATCTCATCCGACTGAGGGCTTTGCGGGAAGGTATGTTAATCAAATTCGTAGTGGGTCGAACCGGATCGGACCGGTCAGGGACCTCATGGAGCGGCCGTGCCGAACCAGAATCTAACCGCTGCAATCCGAAAAGAACTGGATAAAGGTCGGACCAAACCTGATCTGAAGCTTTAAAACGAAATATATATTATTTATTTTCAAAATATTTAGGAATAAATAATATAACTCTACGATATTAGAAATTATATAAGATATACAACTGTAATATATATATATATATATATATATAATTATATATATATATATATATATATATATATATATATATATATATATATATATAATTTATTTCTTTATATATTGGTTGGACTAGACCGGACCAAAGACAAAAGTATTGCTTGAAGCAAATAAAAAACAAGCCAAATTGGATCGGATCCACTTTTTCCAAGCCGGACTAATATACGAACAACTCTATATGGGGGAAAATATATTAAGTGACTTGGCAGGATAGGAATTTTTTCAAGTTTAACGAAAAACTTTCACCACATGAAGTAAATGTCTCATATTCGAATCCTACAATCACCACCCTTAAGGGTGTGAAACATAAATC
This sequence comes from Xerophyta viscosa, assembly GCA_002076135.1. Classification (NCBI taxonomy): domain Eukaryota; kingdom Viridiplantae; phylum Streptophyta; class Magnoliopsida; order Pandanales; family Velloziaceae; genus Xerophyta; species Xerophyta viscosa. The sequence goes on along the minus strand of MJHO01000090.1, from coordinate 472,640 downwards.
GCCTCTTTATCGCGTGGAGGGTAACACAAACTTTTGAATCTATTCAGATGAAAGATTAGGACTCATCGGTTGGTGGAACAATGGTCAGTGCCATCGTGGGTTTATATGTTAAGACGGTCGTACAAAGTGGACCGATTATGGATTGAATTTTTCACGATAATAAAAAAAATTATGGTAATTAAGTGCATGTACTCAATGGCATGGGAAACGCACGTCAAATTTTTACTTATCGCAGTTCATTGAACTGCGACTAGAAAGTTGTGCAAGTAAAATAATCGGTTTACATCACAAAAAGGATTTTGGTTCATTACTTAAAAAAAAAGGATTGCAGTTAGAAGTCACTTTTTTCTCTTATATATATATATATATATATATAGAGAGAGAGAGAGAGAGAGAGAGAGAGAGAGAGACACACACACACACACACACACACATGATGTCGATTGCGAGGATAGGGATGTTGCTTGACACCAACTACTTATATCCTTAATCTGCTCTTGAGCCTCGATTGCTTGCTCACCAAACAAGTATGTAGGACGACCAGAGGAGTTTTTAGATTTTAATGGATTTAATCTGTACCATAGTTTTGTAAGCCCTAAATTATAATATAATACCAGGGAAGGATGCAAGAGATAGAGTTACTATAATTGGTAGTTACTATAACTTATTTAGTTGATCGATCGTATATTAAGTAGTTACTATAATTCACTTTAATTATTAGATAATTAATCTTAGGTTGTAAGATACAACTTACAGTCATATTATAGAACTCTGTGAGAAATTAATTGAGAGTAGGCTACGATAATAAGTTGGTGCATTCAACTATCAGTTTGGCTTTATTCCAGAAAGGCCGACCACAAAGTAATTGACCATTTCAAAAATACAATGGAGTACAACTGGGAGAGGGAAAAAGACTTACATATAGTTTTTATCAACCTATAAAAAGCATATGACAAGATCTCAAAAGAGGTGTTGTGACACATCTTAGAGAAGAAAAGAATATGCATCACTTACACTAAAGTTATCTAAGATTTGTACGAATGTTGCTACGTACAATAGGAGAGGTGATTTAGAAGTCTTTACTATTACCGTTGGTCTAAACCAAGGCTCGGTCTTGAGCCCTTTCTTATTTATTTTAGTTATTGTCGACACTCCATTTTGTTCGGGTCGTCACTATGCACTAACCGAAACGCATTAATTAGGGCTCATGAAGCATATTTTAATGTGATTTCACTTCATCAGCCTAATTGAACGCGATTCACCTAATTATGCTCAATTAAAACCGATTGGACCCGATCAAGTCCAATTGACACAATTAGATCCGATTAAGTCCAATTGGATCCGATAAAGCTCATTTGACCGATCAGGTTGTAAGGTTTCGATTTCGGTTATGTATTATCAGGGTGATTTTAGATCAATCGAGGGTTTTGATTGATTCTTGGTTGCTTGATTTGTTTATGATTTGATTCGAAATTTGATTTGGATCGAAATCAAGCGTTTTGGACCGGATTGGCCCAATTTAGGCTGGACTCGGCGGACCGAGCCAAGTTGGCTCGGCCTGGCCGAGCCCAGGTGCGCGCGGACGCGCGGGCGAGCCATTTGGCTCGAGCCCACGCGCCCGCACCCGTCTCTCGTTCTCTCTGTCTCTCTCGCGTCTCTCTCCCTCCCTCGCAGCACGCGATCGCTCCCGACGCCGCGTCGCCCGCCGATCGTCGCCGACCGTCTCGCCAACGTGCGTCGCGCCGCCGTCGCCGCCTCTTCTTCTCCTTGGCTGCTCGCCATCTCTCTCTCTCTCCGTTTCGAGCTCGCGATTGCGGAATCCTAGCTCCGGCCGCCGCTGGTTTCGCCGCCGCCGTTGCTCGCCGCGACTCGTCGCCACTGCCAGAAATGTCTTGGACGCCGATCGCCGTCGATTCGAGGTGTTTCACGGCATGGAGCTCTCTCTCTCTCTCTCTCTCGGCCGCGAGCTGCTCCTCCGCGCCCGTCGCTCTGGTCGCGTCGTCGATCACCACCGCCTTCCCGAGCATGTTAGCAGTGCCGGCTACCGACGCCTCTTCTGATCGCCGCCGTTCAGTCGTTGTCGCCGTCGCCGTCGCCCCGCCTCCGGCGAGGATCTCCGATGAACCCGATCGCTCCGTCGCGTCACCACGACTTCGGGAACGAGTTGGTGAGGTTAATTTTGGTTGAGCTTCGTTGGATCTACGCCGTTTATCGGGTCTCGGTTCGGTAAGACCGGAACGCAGGTGAGTGGATCCTACGGTCTCTCTTGTTTGTGTTGTTTTAATGTTATGCTTGATGTATTTTGTGTACTAGCATGACATTGTATTGATTTCTAGCATGTTATTTGGCGTGATATCTATATGGATTGGTATTGTAGCATGTTTGCTAGGTTAATACCATAGTAGAGGTGGCCTTTGACTATAGCATGTTAGTTTAGACATCTAGATAGATGTGGCACTTAGTTTACTCGTAGGTATAACATTCAAGTCGTATTATATGTTAACGGTATTTTCGTCACCTGAGTGAGTATAGGGGGGCAGGATTGCCAGATTTATACTCTAGGAGGGATGAGTAGATGGTAACATGGTTTATACTTTGCTCTACGTAGTGTGTGAGGGCGCCGCCTGCGCTGGTTGTACTTGGGGTAGATGTGTTGCTGCGACACTAGACCTGTGTCGTACGCGTGACTAGCTGCTATAATCGGTATCTGAACGGATCCTACCGTTTGTATTAGTATGATTGTCCTTATTTGCATGGAGGTTGGGACAGTTATTTCTAAGATCTACAAGCTGAAACCATATAAGGCATGTTGGATAAAACATGTGGTGTTATATGTGTGCTTATAAATCTTAATTGGATGTCTCGGTTTTCTTTATATGTTGTTTAGCATACTATGTATGTTGTTTGCCGTCGGGTTGAGCACTAGGGCTTTGTGCTAGATTATGCTCTTGGCGGGGTTTATAAATGTTATTTTATGCATGATAGTGACATTGCCTAGACATGTACGCGAACGGTGTTCTAAAAATGCATGCGATAGGAGTGTCGAAATATGATATGATTCCCGGTGCATAGGGAGCATGTTATAGGTATAGGTTTGCTTGGATGAATATCGAGGTGTGTGACCTAGATGATATTCTTGGCAGGATTACTTGTGTGATAACATGTTTATGCATGATCTACTCTATAATATATTTGAGTGGTTTACTCTAGTTATGCATGTGGTAGATGTTTCGATAAGTGTTAGGCGATAGCACTTGGACGGTTTACTCAATATTACTATTTATGTAGTAGGAGTAATGTTGTATGGCCATAATTAGGCTTGTTTATCCCTTGTTCTGGTGGGTATGTGAACGTGTGACTGTTATTACCCTAAGTATAGGACGGGCTGGGATGTGCGCATGTTAGTCTTATCTGGTTGAGTACGTAGGTGGTTTCCTGGTTATACTCGTGATAGACTGACTTGTAGGTATATGAGCGGTGTTTGCTCTGTATGTTTTAGCATTGGATTTATGCTTTATATGTTGGTCATGCTTGTTATGTGACTTATGGCATTTGTATGGGAGTATGTATCATGTTGGGTTTTGACATGGATATGAAATACTCATGGATGTTTGTGATATGCCATTACATGGTTGTATTGTTGATTAGCATGATTTATGTGGTTGAGCATGTGGACTTATGGTTGTTCTACTATAAATAGTGTATGAGTATGATTATACTTGGTTGTCACTTTAGTAGAATGTGATGTAATGGTTTAACATGCTTGATGTATCGTTCTACCTGGCTTATGTATAGTTTATAATACATGTAGTAGGACGAGGTTATTTTATGTTGACGTAGCGGATTGCTATGTGGTTTGTTTACTAGGATAGGTGCGAGAGCGGACCTTAGCTCTAGCGGCACTTTAGTAAACATGGTTGCGACATACGCTTATGTGCCTAATAGGACTTAGTCTACCTGATTGAGTAGGTGAGCGGACTTGCTCTAAAGTTACTCCAGGTAGGGAGGGTTAGATTAGCGCGGTTTAGTTGTATGTTCATCTAGTACCCGTAAGTCGAGTGATTTACCGACTAGGGTGGCGGTATGATGAGCGGTTAACAACGAGAGTGTTAATCTTAATGAATGATGTCTCTATTTGAGGCCGGTAGGCGTAGGGTGATCATCTTGGCCAGGTGGTTCTGCGGTTGTGAGGCTCAGGGTGTGCCTTTGTAGTAGGTTCGGATGTGCACTAGAAGCGGGTAGCCAAACCTTGGTACCGTGGGTCAATTCGGGTACCTAAACTAAACATGAGAGACTAACTGGTTTGGTTAAGTGATTTCACCCTAACATAATCCAAGATATAATGGCATAATTGATTTGGGTTGGGTGCGGACTTTGACATATTGATGGTCTATTTATTAGCTTTATTGTGTTGTGCCTTGGATGGCTTATGCGCTTTTGGCAATTTAAGTTGTTTTATCTTGCGGTTCAGTGCAAGGTGGTTTATCGTTTGTTGAGTTTGTTTTAAGCGACGATGGTTTTGCTTTTACCCTATGTTATGGGTGGTTACTCGTTGTTGGCATGCATGACTGATGTATGCATGCGGGAGTGGTTTGGCATGCGAGTTATGTATTGGTATGCGTGTTATGTTTGCATACTGTATATGTATGTGCATGTGGTTTTATTTTGTGCATCTGTTTGCATTAGCTTCTATGATTGCTGGTATGATGCATGTTGGTGTTTGACCGGTGCCTTAGCAGTTGACGTAGGGGACTGCTGGGGTGGGTCACTCACTGAGTATATTTTATATACTCATGTTGCTACTTTTTCCCTCAGGTTTTTGCGAAGTCCGCTGGCGATCGTAGAGCGAGCTTCGGGTGCTGAGGATTGGAGTGGGACCAAAATGTAAAAATTTAAATTTTTTTTTCGCTGTGTTTTAATTAATGTATTAATGTGAATTGGAAGTACTAGCTCATAACATCTGCTTTATTGTTTAAAAATTTTTCGGTCCCCGGCCCTGAGGCGCCTAGGGCTGAGCATTACCCGAACCTACCCGAAAAACCGAACCAAACCGACCTGAACAAAATTTCTGGTTCGGTTCGGATCGACATTTTAATAATTCAGGTTTATATAATTCGATTCGGGTTCGGTAGTCGAATTTCGGTTCGGTTCGGGTTGGACCCGAATTATCCTCGCGAATCACATTTTAGTTAGTTTTCGTTGGTTTTTATGTGCTAATTTTTTCTTTTTAAATAAAACATTCATATTACAACTATTCTGGTCGACCCTAACCGACCCGAATCCGAATTGGTATTGAATAAAAATATTTTTTTTATTATTCGGGTCAGCCCGAACCAACCCGAACTGACCCGAATTTTAGTCGGTTCGGATCGGTTCGGGTTGACACGAAATTCGGGTCAGTTCGGGTCTGAAAGTATTCGGTTCGGGTCGGCCTTAAAAATTTCGGTTCGGTTCGGGTTGATCCGAATGCTCAGCCCTAGAGACACCACACAGGTCCTATCAAATCTAATTGGACTAGGTCAATCCCGATTGGTCTGAATAAACCTATTTAGACGCATTTCTAGATATACATACATATGATAGCCCATTTACATATGATAACATAATACATATAATACGTTTATATGTGATAATCGTTGAAACATGTGTATACATACACATATTATAAATTTTTTTTTTTAAAGGACAAAAGAAGATGAGATTGGCGGTTTATCCCATTTTTCCTCTCCTTCCCCTCATCCGGCCGGCTTCTCCTCACCGAACACTACAACCCTCCAAAGCATTGTTAAATTTCTTTTTCTTCTTTCTTTGACTTCCATCCCCCGTCCTCTCACATCCTCTTTATATCACACACTCATCCATACATTAAAAGGAGGAAGCTATAGCATGAAGCTCTGGTGGGGAGAGCCCTGGCCGGCCGCCAGAGAGAGAGAAAGCGAGGGAGAGGGAGACGCCCCCATTTACTCCCACACACACTATCATCTTCTCCGAACTCTAGAGATCACGTCTCGCGAAGCCCGTCGGAGCGCACCGGTGCATCTTGTCCGAAGCCTGCACCCCACGCCAACGCTCCCCAACTCGAACCAAACATCAAGATAAGTGTCTAAATCATCTCATTATTGTCTCTATATTTCATAGCAATCGTAGTGCCGTAGTGGCTTTGCTGCCAGCGAGCCACGGCGGCCGAAAACTAAAACAAAAAATATTAACATAAAGTTGCACCACGCTATAAATCATGACATACACCTCTAAAATGAAATTAGGATATCACTATTGAATTCAGCATGCGTGAGAACTCTAGAAATGACCCAAACGACATCAAACGGAATCAGTCGCCGAAATACCGCCGAAACTCTGCAAAGCTGAAAACACGATAAACGGAGCTTCAAACGTAAAATTTGATATCTCCAACGTGTTTAAGATAGTCTAAAACCTAAGAATAGACATAGGAACCTCACCACCACGACGCCTTTCTGATCGTCTCCTTCCTCGCCATTTACTTCCTAAGCATCACAATGGCTGCCGAGGCAGTATTGGGGATAAACTGGGAGGTCAGACTACCTGTTCGGATCCTTCTGACTGCATGTATTCCAAAAATTTGCTGTCCGATTGTCGAGGAGCTCGCGACAAAGATGGTTGCGAGATCTTAGTCTTAGATTGAGGAGCTCAAGGCGCGGACGGCTGTTGCGGTCTCGGCTTTGGGACAGTTTTCTTCTTGGCTTTCGGCGTGGACGGACCTCGGTGAGGTGGGCCGAGTAGATTATGCAAACCTTCTGAGGGAAAAAGAAGACAAACATCAGCATCACTAACTAGAGATAAACCGAAGGGTCACAGAAGGACCAACAACATACCATTATGATCGGCGAGATAGGCCGTATCAGCATTACTTCTGATTGCCTTCCCACGAACACCTCGCATGGGAACGCCTCATACTGCTTCAAGTACCCATCTAGATTGTCACTCTCACATAAATTAGGGACGTATAGCACGACAGGGTTCGGAGTTCCCCAGGCCCGACTAAAAGTATAGCTGGGAGGACATCGGACAAAGACAAACTTCCCCTTCAACCCTTAATAGAAGAGGGTCGACCCTTCAGGAACCGAGCGTATTTTCCTTGACATCTGAGGTAGTACCACCCTGAGAGTTGGAGGACTCGGCGATTTCAAAAATACACATCCGCACAACAAGGGAAGGAGGGATTTTTTGTACCGAACAGATGTAAAGAAAATCTATAATGCAATTGATTTCATTATGGACAAACTAACACGGCATGAGGCCGCACGCATAGAAGACATCAACAAAAAAAGAGTTAAGAGGTAGGCAGAGGCCCAGACGCACATGGTCGAAGATACCGGGATCTGGTGGAATGGAAATACGATAAGACAGACCCAGTGGGTGAACGTCAATATCCTAGCCCCAGTCGATCGCCACAGACCATGAACAGATGTTGATGACATCAAAACTAGAAAGGACTTCTAGGGGACTGAAAATGGGCTCCGGGGGAGAGCTGGCAGTGCCGGAGAATTGACGCGATAAGATGTCGACTCCCCGGCGTCACCCTCAGTCAGAGCCAGGGGTGGTGCCAGCGGGATAGATAGAGGATGGTCCGATTCAGGGGTGGCCACATCCAGAGGAGAACCACTGCCAAGACCAATAAAAGACCACAAACTTTGACATGATTTTTTTTTTTTTTTTTTGTGCTCATAGTTCATTTTTTACGTAATTATGATAATTTCGTCGTCAGTTTCGTGGTCCATTTTGTGGCCGAAGAAATATTCATACTATAAGCTGGGACTGTTCATATATAAATAAATAAATATATTCTGAAAAAAGAAAAAAGGATATTGTAAGTGTAATTAGAATTGTTGACATAGTTTGTAGTAAAAAATTTTAGTTACCTTAAGCAGATAACATACAGCAAAGCGTGGGTATATATATATATATATATATATATATATATATATATATATACCATAATAAATTATTTAATAGTTAAAATAAACTTAAATTAATATAGTAGTTTTTTTAATATCATGCGGCATATATTCCGCAGAAAATTATAAAACTGTTCTTTTTTTTTTCCTTTTATCCTGTGTATTATTTTTAAATTGGATTGCTTTATTTGTGAATTTGGGCTTCTTAATTTATTTAGATATATTTTTTTAAATTTTCTTTAGAAAACTATAAAATATAATAGTCGGATAATTAAGAAAAAGAAATTTATTTTATAAATTAATAAAGTATAAATTTTATTAACTATTTAAATTTTTAATTATTTCTAGTATATATATCTCGGGTGCGTTGTTAGCTAGTATATATATATTTATATATATTAGCTGATGATGTAATATGTGTGTCAAAATAATTTATAAATTTTATAATTAGTAAAATTTATCACTTGGTTTACAATGAGCAAAAAATTTGAATGCACTCAATTCACTAATTTATTATATCTTATATTTTTCTCCGAAGATGATAAAAAAATTTAGAAACGTAAATGTACAAATAAAATAAATCATATAGATAATATAAAGGAAAGATTTTAGAAATTCATATGAATATAAACTTATATTATTTATAATAACTATTGTATAAAATTTAAAAATATTTTGTTTATTAAATAATTATATTTAAAATATAAAATATAATTAATTTTATTATATATATATATATATCTCGACCGTTGATTTTTTTGAACTAACGGTTGAGATTTAATTTTACACTTAAATGGAATAACGATTCACGCCGTTAAGTATTTAACGGTGCTGTTAAATGTTAAAATTAAATATCAGCCGTTAGATCAAAGAGATCAACGGCCGAAATATTTACTTACCAAGACTATACTCAGGTTGGCCTGAGATAGCCTCCCCTATATATATATATATATATATATATATATATATATATATATATATATATAATATATATAGGGCTGAGCATTCGGGTCAACCCGACCCGATCCGACCCGACCCGAAATTATCAAGCCCAACCCGAATTGACAATATATAAACCCTATCCGACCCGAATACTACTCAACCCGAACCAATCCGAACCGAATAAAATTCGGGTCGGTTCGGGTCGGGTTCGGGTTGACCCGAATTATCAGTAAAAACTTTTTTCCAGCAACTTTCAAACATTTACTGATATACAAATAGACGCAGCAAAATCTTTTACATCATTTATTGCTAGAAATTCTCAATCCTAACTTCAAAAAAAAAAAGAAAATAATAATAGTTCATCACAATATTCATAGACAGCAGTTTTATGCGAACTTTTGAAGCAGCAACAGCAGCAACAACTACTAGATCATCAAGAGCAAGTAGCAACAAAAAACACTAGTAGCAACAGCAAGTAGCAAAGAAAACACTAGAAGCAGGCTAGCAGGTCGTACGGCTAGCGGGCAGAGGGGAAGCCGGGACCAATCGAGATTGCAATATGCGGAGGGGCGTCGAGTAGCCGAACTGGAGCGCCGCAACAAGCAACCCAGTAAACAAAAGTGGAGAGAGGAGGGATTTAGTTTGGAGGAGAACTGGAGAAGAGAGTTGGAAATTGGAATTGAACTCGCAATGGAATTTTGGAGCGGGGTTGAAAAGTTGAGATTGGAATCAAGGGCAAGGCTCATGAAGTCAGCCCACTGAGATTATATGGCCCATTATTGTTTGTTTTAATTTCGGGTATAACCCGACCCGACCCGAATTTTCAAAAGCCAACCCGATCCGAATTGTATTAACACGAATCCTATAACATATCAACCCGAACCGAACCCGACCCGAATTCGAACCCGAAATACTAAGTTTTTGGTCGGATCGGATCGGATTTTCGGGTCAACCCGAATTATGCTCATCCATATATATAATATATTATATATATATATATATATATATATATTATATAGAGAGAGAGAGAGAGAGAGAGAGATGCTATTCTTCACTCAACAATAAGCCTAGCATAGTCCTGTCAACTTTTTAACGTAGTTAAATACGAAACTTACTAACGGAAGCATTTTTGCCTGTTAGTCTCTCAACTTCTCCAACCCCACCACTTTATTTCTTTCCTTACTACTATTATTCACCTCCTCTTAATTTCTCTGTGATCGTTGCTCTGCTCTGCATTGCTTCTTCCTCGAACTGTCCCTCTCACCTTCCCTCTCAGATCAATCAGATCGGATCAAACCAAAGACGGATGGCGATCCAAACACCGGACCAATCAATCCGGTCTCTCTGATTTGGGTCAGAACGGTTGTTGCTATTAATTTTATAGTTCAATTTGCTTTGCAAGCAAGCAATAACTAATCAGAAGATGATCCGTTCTGTTGCAAATATTATGTGACACGTCTCCACATTGCAGTTGCCACCGTGGAAGTAAGAATCTTTTGGTTCCGGCTTCTGGATCTGTGTTTCATCTAATATAAAAATTTTTCTATTTACTATTTCAAAATATATAAAAATTTGTTTTTTATACTTTGTCTAGTATACTTTTTTGGCGCATACTTCAGATTAACGCCGTTTAGCTCTGTTAAAATTAGTGCTTATGTGATAAAATGAATTGTTATCGGTAACATTGATACCATAAAATTCCGATTTAAAAGGTTTTTTTAGAGAAATATTGAATATAAAAGTTATAGATTTTGAAGATTTACAATTTTATAATTAAATTTTTTTTCAAAAATACTTCAATATGTATAATGAGTCTCAACATTTTAATGGCTTAAATTTTTGAGCAATTGGAGAAATGGTAAAGACCCTTGATTTTGAGGGAAAAAAAGAATAATACTATGCTCTATATTGTATTGCGACATGAACCAATGAGGTTTTGTCTTGGCGCCTATAATTTATACAACGTGATGGTTTTAAAACACCTCATGTTGCGCTAGATCATATTATATTACATGAACAAATGACGGTCCGGAACTTTACGTCACACAGTATATACCATGGTTTGACGTCTCGGTGCCGCCACTTGGTGGCGCACCGGAACGACCAAAACGGCTGTTTTTCAGCCGTTTCGGCCTGTCCGACCGTTTTGGTCGGCATGGTCGGTACATTTTTTTTTTAGATGAGTATCATCATATTTATTCGTAGGGTAGGTGAGTATTATGTTCAAATAACGCACGGAATAGATTTACATGCTTTAGATTTTGTTGATCCATTTTATCGACCACACCAACACTCAATGTAATAATAATTCATATAATAAATCTTATATATATATATATATATATATATATATTATATATATATATATATATATATATATATATATATATATGATAATTGTATGATTTGGTACGGGTTGGTACGGTCGGCACGTCTCGATATCTGAGTTTACTGAAACTCGAAACGGCACAGCATGGTAAAACTTGGTATATACCGATGTTCCGCATCACCGTGCATGACCACACGACCCGCCGCTTTCTCTCTTTGGGATGCTCTGACTATTGATGGACATTCTTTTATAATACCCGTCTTTTCAAATGTAATCCTTAGGTACGAGCAATTTGGTCGATACCCGGACCTCGATCTTCTAACATCATGTAGGATTTTTGCGACTCACACGCCCTACTCCTTGTTGCCAGCATCGGGGAAAAATTCAAAGTGTAAAATAATCTATATTTACCGCGATCCAAAGGACACGATGGTTTCATTGTGGCATTTCATCAAAGCATTCAAGCAAGAAGCCAAGCGGCCACTCACCTTCGAAAAAGCCTTTGAGCTCTTTATCAACGGTGTTTCACCGGCGGGGCCAGTATGGGATCACATTCTGGAGTACTGGGAGGCGAGCGTGAGGAATTCGAAAAAAGTGTTGTTGGTAAGATACGAAGATATGAAGGCGGAACCGGAGGAACAAGTTAGGAGGTTGGCGGAGTTCATTGGGCAGCCATTTTCTACGGCCGAGGAGGAAGGAGGCGTTGCGGCGGAAATTGCTAGCATTTGTAGCTTTGAGAAGCTGAGTAAATTGGAAGTGAACAAGAGTGGAGAGACATACAAAGGATTTGTTGAAAACTCAGCTTTCTTCAGGAAAGGTGAAGTTGGGGACTGGAAGCATCATTTGACACCAGAAATGGCTCGGAGGCTCGACGAGATCACACTGCAAAAACTGCACCGAGCCGGCCTGAGTTTTGATTATTGTGTTTAATTAGTTAATTTTCATCGATGAAGATGAAGATAAATTAGAATAAAAACATTGTGTTGGTGAATCAATCTGCAGTTGTTTACTCCTGCTATAAATTTGTAGAACAAAATAAATTTGTGTTGGTAATAGGGTTTTACATTTCGCTTTTACATTTCAGGTGCCGTGCTGTCCAAAACATACAAGATCTACCGGGATCCAGCACGAAGCCGGTGCCGAGCTGACCGACATGGTGTTAAACTTTTTTTTTTTTAATTTTTTTTAAGGTACTGTACACTGCTCGGACCCGTTTAGGCGTGACCCCGTGACGCCGCCTGTGGTCGTGACCCGATCTGGTGACGCGCATGGCCAGGTTTTCTTTTTAATTGTATTTTTTTACTTCTTTACATTTTAATTTAATATGAAGTAGAAAAATATTTTATTATAACTTAGTTTACAATGAGAAAATTTTTTAATTCACTCAATTATATTAATTTATTATATATCATATTTTTTCTGAAGATGATAAAAAAATAAATTTAAAAAAACTTAGAAACATAAATGTACAAATAGAATAAATCTAATCTAAAAATTATATATATATATATATATATATATATATATATATCAGAATCTCACAGCAATATATAAGTCCATACTCCGTATAATCTCCTCTTAAACAGCTGGGGATCATCATCAGTTGCAGCAATGAATGCTGAAACCGCAGCATCAAAATATCCTCCAATTCCAGGGATCTTAGAATGCTTCGAGAACCCTCGAACTCCCGAGCAGCAGGAAGAAGAACGAGCGGCGCATGCGAGCCACAAGGAGCTCATCTCGAAGCTTCCTGTCGAAACCGGGTGGGAGAAGACTATCCTTCGCAACTACCATGGATTCTGGTTCCCGGAGGGCTTGCTCGCCAGCACCATGGCAATCCAGCGCCGGTTCAGTTTCCGGGATGATGACGTCATCCTTGCATCATCGATGAAGGCGGGGACAACGTGGCTGTGCTCCGTCGCTTTCGCCGTTCTCAGCAGGGTCACCGGCGGCCTCACCGTCGTCGAGGAGATGCTAAGCCGGCGCCACCCGCATGACTGTGTGGTCTTTCTGGAGAAGATCATCAAGTACCACCATGATTTCATTATTTCTTTTCCCAATCAACCTATGATAAATTTAGCTTCAATGTCAAGCGCCCTAGATAAATATTTGGAAAAATGATAAATCAATAACTAGTTTTATACGTTCTTCCCAAAAGATGTGAGAAATTTAACTAATACGTGAATATTCGAGATAAAGTTAGATAATGTTAAATTTCGTGTTTGATAAGTTAAGCAAAAAGTTAGAATTTTGGACTTATAGTAAATACTTATTAGAAAAAATTTATCGAAATTGATCTTTTTTTTAATTAGATTAGTTTCACTCGTAAAAGACAAAAAGAAAAGTTGAGTATCTATTATGTTAAGTAATTAGTGACTGATTGAATATTAATTATGTAAGCAATAATTCGAAAGCAAAAAAAAAAAATTCAAGCTAGGATTAATCTGTAAGATTTCATATTTTTTAAGAACAGTTGTTGAGTATTAATTATTGAATATTGGAAATTTTACACATAAGTCCTATTATGATTGATGGGTACATATCACCCACTCCCTAAATTTTGGGAATTTTGTTGCCATAAAATAACTCCAAAAAGATAAAGTTTATTATATTTATTTGAGCTTAACCTGACCGAATCTTATTTTCATTCTTTTGACCTTTTTTTGCAATAATTACAATTGAGCCTTGCTTTTGTTGCTCCATCCCAAATAAACACTTCCTTCTTTATAGTAATTATATATATATATATATATATATATAATATATATTATATATATAATTATATATATATATATATATATATATAAAAAGCTATTTTCAGCTGGACCTGAGAATAGTTTTAATATGTTAGCATTTCAGCCGTTGATTTTTTAAATTTAATAGTTTACATTTAATTTTTATATTTAATGGCGTGAATTGTTATTCCGTTAAGTATAAAATTAAATATCAGCCATTAGATCAAAAAGATTAACTGCTGATATGGTAGCTTACCAATGCTATTTCAGATCGAGCTGAAAATAGCCTCATATATATATATATATATATAATATATATATATTATAATATATATATATATAATATATAATTTATTTATTTATGTATATAATTATTTTAAAAAAAAATCTACATATAAAAATTATAGTATTACATCGAAATTATAGAATACATGATTTTTTTAACAAAATACATCCAAAAAGATGTTTTGAATCTTTGAAATTTTTCTTAATTAAAAAATTTTGAGTTCTCAAAATATTTATTTATAACCAATTTTGAAAAAATTTTGAATATAAAAATTGTAAAAGCTCATTAAGTTGTTTTTTTTCGTGATCAAAAGTTTCAACAAATACGTGTGTTTTGGGCTGATTTTGTAAGTTTTGCAAATACGTGTGTTGTGGGCTCATTTCATAAAGTTTTCGCAAATCTTGAGTTTTTCTAGCATAATTTTTAGGTCTCGAATGAATGCAGATGTTTATAAACATCGAATTATTGAGCAATGGGAGAAATGGTAATGACTCTTGATTTGAGGGAAAGAAACAATAGAATACTATGCTCTATATTGTATTGCGATAGTTTATTTGAATTTGCAACATGAACCAATGAGGTTTGTCTTGGCGCCTATAATTTATACAACGTGAAGGTTTTAAAAAACCTCATGTTGCGCTAGAACATATTATATTACATGAACAAATGACGGTCCGGAACTTCTACGTACACAGTATATACCGATGTTCCGCATCACCGTGCACGACCACACGACCCGCCACTTTTTCTCTTTGGGATTTATTGATGGACATTCTTTTAATCAATACCCTTCTTATTTTCAAATGTAATTCTTAGGTATGAGCGATTTGGTCGATACCCGGACCTCGATCTTCTAACATCACGTAGGATTCTTGCGACTCACACGCCCTACTCCTTGTTGCCGGCATCGGCAAAAATTTTAAAGTGTAAAATAGTCTATATTTGCCGCGATCCAAAGGACACGGTGGTTTCATTGTGGCATTTCATCAAAGAATTAAAGCAAGAAGCCAAGCAGCCACTCACCTTCGAAAAAGCCTTCGAGCTCTTCATCAACGATGTTTCACCGACAGGGCCAGTATGGGATCACATTATGGAGTACTGGGAGGCGAGCGTGAGGAATTCGAAGAAAGTGTTCTTGGTAAGATACGAAGATATGATAGCGGAACCGGAGGAACAGGTTAGGAGGTTGGCGGAGTTCATCGGGCAGCCATTTTCTACGGCCGAGGAGGAAGGAGGCGTTGCGGCGAAAATTGCTAGCATTTGTAGCTTTGAGAAGCTGAGTAAATTGGAAGTGAACAAGAGTGGAGAGACACATAAAGGACTTGTTGAAAACTCAGCTTTCTTCAGGAAAGGTAAAGTTGGAGACTGGAAGCAGCATTTGACACCAGAAATGGCTCGGAGGATCGACGAGATCACATTGCAGAAGCTGCACCGAGCCGGCCTGAGTTTTGATTATTGTGTTTAATTAGTTAATTTTCATCGATGAAGATGAAGATAAATTAGAATAAAAACATTGTGTTGGTTAATCAATCTGCAGTTGTTCCACTCCTGCTATAAATGATATTTGTAGAACAAAATAAATTTGTGTTGGTAACAGGGTTTTACATTACAGGTGTTGTGCTGCTGGAAACATATCAGAAGCTGACCGGCATGGTGTTAAGCTTTTTTTTTCTTTTTTTTCTTTTTTTTTAAGGTACTGTACACTGCTCGGACCCGTTTGGGCGTGACCTCGCGACGCCTCCTATGGTCGCGACCCGATCTGGTGAGGTCCCTTGTCACGACCCGCGAATGGAGGGCCGCGACGAGTGGAAATAAATTTTTCGTAAAGGAATAAAATTCGGAGTAAATAGTTTCGCGGAAGTTTAAACAATCAAGGAGTTCGTTTCAAATGCCAAATACTCAGAATCAAAATCTCAAAATTCTAAATATGGTAGAGCCGCAACTTGGACATTCGGTTCGAGACGAGAACCCGCGGGGGAGGCGGTTCGTCTCAATCCGAGCTCAGTTTGCATAGGATACTAATGTATCAATCTCCCCAGATGACACAAGAGGATCCTAAGCAATCTAAGGTCCAAACCTCTTTAAAATCTTACGTAAATATTTCGAAATACCGGCTCGACCTGTATTTTTCCAAAAGTTTTGGGATTGCCAAACCTCTAGTTAGTAATTATAAGAACCCCTCAAAGCATCGAAATCAAATTCGGAAACCAAATGCGCAAAATTTAACGTCGAATTCCAGAGCTACTTTCGGTCGACCGGATTGTTTTATCGGTCGACTGAAAGTCGACCAGAAACGTATAACAGAACAGCTACAGGTTTCGGTCGACCGATCCAAATTTTCGGTCGGATCCAAATTTTTGGTCGACCGATACCTGTAAGTTCTGCAAAAACAGATTTGCAGCAACCAATACCCAACACCCCATTTTTTCTACATTTTTCCAAAACTTCCAAACACTTTGTATTTACTTGGATATAACCAAAATACACATGCAGGTATCGATTTCCAACCAAAAACTCACCCAACCTCATCAAAACAAACATTTTCTCGAAAACGAAAATACGAATTTTTAAGAACTAAGTGGTCAAATTTTGATCAAACCACAATCCATTCATACTCAAGTGTCACAAGCACATAAATACCAACATACACATGCGACATGACTCAAATTCCAAATCGGAGATTTCTTTATACATACATATCAATGTGTAATCATTTACATCTTAAACTAAAATATACAACTTTTAGAAATTAAACCTTCTCAACTAATTTACAACTCTAAAAGTTTACAACAAACAAAATACAAAATGTAATTAGTGCTTCAAATATTAATTCTTTACATGTTTGCGCTATACAACTAAAAGTTATATACAATTGAAATCCTTCCCAAAATATACCTTCCCAAAGTCTTTCGAGCTACCGTAGCACGGTGCCTTCCACGGATCTAACGGATCTGAAAAAGAAAAAAAGCAACGGAGTGAGTCAAAATGACTCAGTGAGCGGCGCGAATATCATCGCGGCACCTCTCACCACAACACAACCAAACAAATCACAAGTCAATAAACACCAAGTAAAGCATCATCATAATCATCAACATCATGTAAATAAACGAATTCCCATACCAAACCAATTATGCTTTACTTTCTTATGTTAGCGTTTGCTTGACTAATCACCCGTTAGTCCTTTCTCGTTTGCAACGCAACACACCCTTTAGGTACCGCAGCACCAAGGATCTGGGTCAAACACGGTGCACGTCGCGTCCCCCAGTACCCTACAGCGGGGGCGATCCCTTTTGGCCTTAAGGGAGTTACTTGATATACCGGCCTTTCCGGAATTTCCGATTCAAGCCTCGCCTGGTCTCGTAGCCGCCACCCTGGCCTCGGGCTGGCCTTAACTACGCCCACCGGTCTCTTCTCGAGACAACTAATCTGGACTCCGGCGCCCACATCGTCCCATTTCGATCCCGGTCGATATCCACACGACTAACACGGGAGAGCGAACCTGGGCGATGCAGTCCAACGAAAGAGCCCCACCACAAATATTTTCACTTTATCAAGTCTCATTAGCGCTCACGTTGTCGATGTCTCTAATCACAACAATACTCACATTGGGCACACCAATCGCATAAGTACTAGTGATAGACATACAACGGTTTCCACGCATTCCAAATTTCCAAACCAACACATATCCAACATATGCAATATATCCAACATTTCCGTAAAATAAGAAAGTGCTTCCCATCCGATGTCCAAACCACATAGTTACCAATAACATGATCATAAGTACCAAATCATACTAGCAAGTTGTAATAAC
The DNA here is from genome assembly GCA_002076135.1 of Xerophyta viscosa. Classification (NCBI taxonomy): domain Eukaryota; kingdom Viridiplantae; phylum Streptophyta; class Magnoliopsida; order Pandanales; family Velloziaceae; genus Xerophyta; species Xerophyta viscosa. Next base: position 454,603 of record MJHO01000090.1, on the reverse strand, counting down.
ACATTACCATCATGCTAGCATCACAACATGCTCATAAACCACATATCACAAAATCTAGGGTTTCCACCAAAATTTCTAAATATCATATAATCATGCTTGTATCACATAAATCATCTCAATAGCATACACCAACACCACAATCACATACAAGCAAGAGGTGCAAACCACTCACCTCGAAGACTCGGCCGAAATCGCGCAAGAACGCAACCTCAACTTCAACTACACGTACCCGGGAGAGAACTAAATCAAGAGGACTAAGAGAGTGAGGGAGAGAGAGTGATCAAGCACCAAGGGTTCAAGGAAACGGGTGAGGGAAACTCACCTAGGTCATGCAAGAGGAGCTCCAGGTCGGGAGATGGTGAGAAATGGTGAAGGGGTAAACAAACAACATCAAGACTCGAACTTATCCACGGGCTGCACGCAACTATCGTCGACCAGAAACGAATCGGTCGACCGAAAGTATTCTGCACAGCACAAATCCGATCAAAACTAAATACCCAACTCCGACACGCACACAACCAAGCATTCCCTCGTGCCGACGGGGTCACCAACCACGTGACACACCCGCGGTACGCTCGAACACGCATGCACGGATAACGAAAATACATCCTAGCACATCTCATAAATTCAACACAATTCATAAAATAAAACAAATCAAGCAACGAACCTCACATCCCTGGCCGGGTTTTCTTTTTAATTGTATTTTTTTGCTTCTTTACAATGAAATAGAAAAATAATTTATTAAAACTTAGTGCAGAATAAGAAATATTTTTAATTCACTCAATTATACTAATTTATTATATTTTTTTATCATATTTTCTCAAGATGATAAAAAAATAAATTTAAAGAAATTAAAAACATAAATCTACAAATAAAATAAATAAAATCTAAAAATAATATATATATAATATATATATATATATATTATTTATGATATAACTATTATATATACTTTAAATTTTTTTTAATAAATAGTTATATTAAAATATAAATATTTTCAAATTTTTGTTATTAATACTTATATATATATATATATATGTTATTCTCAGCTCGATCTGAGAATAGCCTATCCTCAGCTAACATCTCAGTCGTTAATTTTTTTAATCTAACGATTGATATTTAAATTAAATATTTAACAGCGACGGCCGTTAAATACTTAGCGGTATGAATCTATTATTTCGTTAAATATAACTCGATAGTCCGTATAATCTCCTCTTCAACAGCTGGGGATCATCATTAGTAGCAGCAATGAATACTGAAACCGCAGCATCAAAATATCCTCCAATTCCAGGGATCTCAGAATGCTTCGAGAGCGCTCGAACTCCCGAGCAGCAGGAAGAAGAACGAGCGGCGTATGCGAGCCATATGGAGCTCATCTCGAAGCTTCCTGTCGAAACCGGGTGGGAGAAGACTATCCTTCGCAACTACCATGGATTCTGGTTCCGGAGGACTTGCTCGCCAGCATCCTGGCACTCCAGCGGCGGTTCAGTTTCCGGGATGATGACGTCATCCTTGCATCATCGATGAAGGCGGGGACAACGTGGCTGTGCTCCGTCGCTTTCGCCGTTCTCAGCAGGGTCGCCGGCGGCCTCACCGTCGTCAAGGAGACGCTAAGCCAGCGCCACCCGCATGACTGTGTGGTCTTTCTGGAGAAGATCATCTGGTACCACCATGATTTCATTGTTTATTTTCCCAATCAGCCTGTTAATTTAGCTTCAATGTCAAGCGGCCCTAGAAAAATATTTGGAAAAATGATAAATCAATTACTAATATCGTTGTTCGGTTGATTTAAAATTAGACTTTGTGTTTGAATGAATCAACAAAGGTTAGAATTTTGCACTCACGGTAAATACTTATAAGAAAAAATTATCAAAATTGTTCTTTTTTTTTAATGAAATTAGTCTCACTAGTATAGGGATGGGAATATTCGTAAAGACAAAAAGAAAAGTTGATTCTCTATTATATTAAGTAATTAGTGACCGATTGAATATTAATTATATAGCAATAATTAGAAAAAAAAAAAATTCAAGCAATGATTGATCTTTAAAAATTTCATCTTTTTAAAGAACTATTAGATTTAAGTGTTGAGTATTAGATACAAAAAATAACTCCAAATAGGTAAAGTGTATTATATTTATTTGAGCTCAACACGTCCGAATTTTATTTTCTTTCTTTAGTTGTTAAATCATGCCAATTTATATATGTATATATTGATATTTAAAATTTCATCTTTTTTAAGAACTACGATGTTAAGTGTTGAGTATTAAATATTGAGAATTTTACACATAAGTCCTACTAGGATTGATGGTTACGTATCAACCACTCTCTAAATTTCAGCCTCAAGATACATATTTGTTGCCATAAAATAACTCCAAATAGATATAGTGTATTATATTTATTTGAGCTCAACACCTTCGAACCTTATTTTCTTTCTTTAGTTGTTAAATCAAGCCAATATATATATATAATATTATATTATATATATATATGTTGTGTGTGTGTGTGTGTGTGTGTGTGTGTGTGTAAAATTTCATCTTTTTTAAGAATTACAGATTAAGTTTTGAGTATTAAAATATTTGGAATTTTACACATAAGTCCTACTAGGATTAATAGTTACGTATCACCCCTCCTTATATTTCAGCCTTAGACAAATACATATTTGTTGCCATAAATAACTCCAAATAGGTGAAGTGTTTATATTTGGTTGCGCTCAACACGACGAATCTTATTTTCTTTCTTAAGTTGTTAAATCAAGCCAATATATATATTATATAACAACTATTATAAAGAAGGAAGTGTTTATTTGGGATGGAGGACAAAAGCATGGCTCAATCGTAATTATTGTAAAAAAAAAGTCAAAAGAAAGAAAATAAGATTCGGACGTGTTGAGCTCAAATAAATATAATACACTTTACCTAATTTGAGTTATTTTATGAAACAAATATATATATCTGTTTGATGCTGAAATATAGGGAGTGGGTGATACGTAACCGTCAATCATAGTAGGATTTATTCTATATAACCCCATAATTTCTTTAAGGTGAAGGTTTTAAAACACCTCAAGTTGCTCTAGAACTATTATATTACATGAACAAATGGCATTCCTGAACTTCTACTGACACAGTATATACCGATGTTCCACATCACCGTGCACGACCACACGCCCGCCGCTTTCTCTCTTTGGGATGCTCTGATTATTGATGGACATTCTTTTCTAATTATCCATCTTATTTTCAAATGTAATCCTTAGGTACGAGCAATTTGGTCGATACCCGGATCTCGATCTTCTAACATCACGTAGGATTCTTGCAACTCACACGCCCTACTCCTTGTTGCCGGCATCGGGGAAAAGTTCAAAGTGTAAAATAATCTATATTTCCGCGATCCAAAGGACACAGTGGTTTCGTTGTGGCATTTCATGAAAGTATTTAAGCGAGATGCGAAGCCGCCGCTTACCTTCGAAAAAACCTTTGAGCTCTTCATTAACGGTGTTTCACCGACGGGGCCGGTATGGGATCACATTTTGGAGTACTGGGAGGCGAGCGTGAGGAATCCGAAGAAAGTGTTGTTGGTAAGATACGAAGATATGAAGGCGGAACCGGAGGAACAAGTTAGGAGGTTGGCGGAGTTCATTGGGCAGCCATTTTCTACAGAGGAAGGAGGCGTTGCGGCGGAAATTGCTAGCATTTGTAGCTTTGAGAAGCTGAGTAAATTGGAAGTGAACAAGAATGGAGAGACATACAAAGGATTTGTTGAAAACTCAGCTTTCTTCAGGAAAGGTGAAGTTGGGGACTGGAAGCAACATTTGACACCAGAAATGGCTCGGAGGCTCGACGAGATCACACTGCAGAAGCTGCACCGAGCCGGCCTGAGTTTTGATTATTGTGTTTAATTAGTTAATTTTCATCGATGAAGATGAAGATAAATTAGAATAAAAACATTGTGTTGGTGAATCAATCTGCAATTATTTTACTCCTGCTATAAATGATGTTTGTAGAACAAAATAAATTTGTGTTGGTAATAGGGTTTTACATTTCAGCCATATCGCCCGAAACATATCGGATCTGCCGGGATCCAGCACGGAGCCGGTGCAGAGCTGACCGGCACGGTCTTTTACATTTTAACTTAATATAATATAAAAAAAATATTTTATTATTGACACGATCGATGCATCTGGTTTTTGAATTTATCGAAATTTGGTTCGACACGGCGTGGAAAACTTTCATCGGTAACTCTCTTTTCTAGAGCTTGTATGAATCAGCGTTATTTTATTCATAATAATTGTTAAATTAATCCAAAGTAGATATATACAATATGTACATATTTTAGTGTGTTGTAAAATTTTTGTATTAAAATTCCTTCAAAAAAATGCATTTAAATATATGTTTTATGCTATGAAGTTTTGCTGATTATAAAAATCTTGAAGCCTAAAAATATTTTTTAAAAATATTTTAGAAATAATTTGAATAAAAAATTTTTTTAGCATGTTGATATTTATTTTTTTCGTATTGAATTTTTTTTAAAAAAAAATTATATATGTGTATTTTAAATAATTTTATAATTTGTTTAAAAAAGCATGAGTTTTTTTTTTTTTTGTAAAGCATTAACTTTCAAAAAACTCCAACTTAAAACAATAATAATAAGTCAATACTACGTATTGTTCGCATGCATGCATTTCACGAGCAGAAATAGATTTGAGCTGTTGAACCATTCTAATATTAACTCCTAAATTCAAATAAATTGCTCGTAATTTGACCCGGATTTTATATAAAAAATAGTTTGTAATATATATATTATATATATAGAAAATTCGGCATCAAGTAGTTGAGTGCCATGTGGCACCTCTTATAACTCATAATATGTCATATGACATATCTATAATCTCACAATTTGACATGTGGCATATTTAAACATAATAAATATATAATTAATCATATCATTAATGAGGGTTTTGATTCAATGCACATGCACATTTAATATATTATTAATATTTTATTAAATATAAAAAAATAAGTATAATTTATAATAATTTATTTTTACTCATATTAAATATAAATTATAATGTTAACATCAAATTCTTAATAATACATATATAGTTATATACAATATATATAAAGGGGTGATCAAAGTCGTATATTAAATATAAATTATAATCATTTCGAAGAATTTGAAAGATCATTATCAAATTATTAATAATCTATATATAGTTATATACAATATATATTAAGAGGTGATCAAAATCGTAACTTTCGGTATGTTATTTGTTATTTATTTTTACTCTAATAACATATGATTAATATAATATAATATTTTAATAAAAATAATATATTTAAAAAAAATAACTTAACCTTTCGAATATTATCAATTATATATATACTTATATCTATGCATCTGACGGGTGCAAACTGATCAAAATATATATATATATATATATATATATATATATATATATATATATATATATATATATATATATATACAAAAATATACAAATATTATATTTATAAATATATAAAATTGGGTGGTCAAAAAGTTGCAACATGTGGCATCAAAGTAGTATAACAATAAATAAAAAAATGTAACAAATGATCTACACACGTATGTAACTATTAATATAAAAATGATAATAATACAAATTTTATGATAAGATTCATTTTAATAAAAAATTATCCATATTCTAAAAATTATATATATATACTAAATATCATAATCATTTCACGTTATTCTCAAATAATTTTATAATTTTATACATAACAAATAATAATGTCTTACTCTAATAATATGTGATAAATAAAATATATATTTTAATAAATTACTTATAAAGTTTTAATAATAAAATATAAAAAAATTTAAAAAATAGTATTATTATTTTATATTGATAATTAATATCCGTGCATCGTACGGGCACAAAACTAGTTACATATCTACTCATGGGCTTATTGTTGTCTATTAAATAGGCTTGGTATTTTTCATCACAAAAAAAGGCTTGGTACGAAAAATAATTCCGTAAAGACCAATCTCAAAAAAATTTACAGACTCCTCAAATTACAATATTTTGACATTTTATAAAAAAACAGTAATAAACAAGAATAATTCTAATTATTATAATCTATAACATTATAATTTACAGTTTTAAAATATAAAAAAGATTTATTGAATCACTTTAGTTAGTTTAAAAATACATATATTTTAACTACAACTTAAACTGTTCATTAGATACATTTTTTTTTCAAAAATTTTAAGCTCATTAATTGTAGGTCATATAAATATATTTGTCATTCTTTAAAATATTATATAATATATAAAAAGTTGTTATATAAACTTTATAAGAGATGGATTCTTAGCTAAACATGTTACATCAAGGTACAAGTTACAAAGTAAGTTAGTTTCCAGCCTTTTTGAAGAGTCGCGTATCAGCCTTTATTTTTTGTAAATTTTATATATTAGTTATTAAAAAATAAAAAAAATAATGATGTGGGATATATAACTGTCATCTCAGTATATTTTTTATTTTTAAGAACTAATTTATAAAACATATGAAAAGAGACTATTTATATGCAATTATTAACAGACAATATATAGTTTAACTCAACGGGCTTGTTCAGTCATTGTAAATGCTGGTTGAACCATGGAATGGACAGGTTTCGAAAAGAAAGATTTGCATTCACCCCTCCATCAAAATTTAGTTTACGAAGCCATTAGTTATAACCCTTATTTTTAGTGCATCAAAAACTTTATTTAGGAGTATTTGTTAAAAATATAAATATCAAAATTATAAATCACATCAAAATTTATTTATTTTTTTCAAAAAAAATTTTACATAAATATTTTGAGGCTTTAAAATTTTAGTAATTTAACGAATCAATTTTTAAGAATATTAAGACTTTAAAATCTCAAGACACTTTTCAGATTTTTTTTGAAAACACTTTTAATAAAAAAGTGGTAGATCACATTGAAATCTTTTTTTTTTTTTTTTTTTTTAAAGCTTTTTGTGAAAACACTTTGAATATAAAGATTGTAGATCACATTAAAATCTTTTTTATTTTTATATAAAGCTTCTCTAAAAAATATTATATAATAGTCAAAATATATGTGATACGAATATTGAAACAGTGACTACTTTATAAACTATTTAAAAGGAGATTTGTTTATAATATTAAATTTAGAAATCGACATGTTATTTTTCCTTTCGAAAACATTGGTATAAGAAGTATAATTCTTCAAGGACTTATGACGGTACAGATATAATCAGAATCGCAGATTGTGCACGAGATGTGTAGTAAATATATTTTAATGTGCTATTGGCAAATAGACCGCATATGGCAATATGGAGTTCATAAATCGGTCCGAACCGGACTGGACCTATTGGCAAACAAACCGCATATGGCGATAGGGATATTCATATACCGGTCCGGATCGAGACTGGTATATAAATGGTCCGATCTGCGGTTTCGCTAGAAGTTGTTAATCGATTTTGGTCCTGTACGATCCAAGACTAAAAAATCGGTGGACCGGACCAAGGACCGGTTAAGAGTTCAGTTTGATAAATTTATGAATCAAACTAATAAGCAATTCGATGACTAAATAGTCAAAAATTCGTGGTCCAAACCAATTTTCAGCCCAATATTGTACGAAATGCAATTTATAGTCCAATCGGTCGTCCGGTTTGATCCAATTATTTTATTGTCCGGTCTCAACCGAACCGGTCTGATTTTCAGTCTACAATATGTCAATATTAATACTATTTCGGTCTTCGATCAGGACTGATCCGGTTCGGTCCGATTGAACACCCTAATGGCGATGGCGTCTGGTCCGGACCGGTTGAAAAATGGCGATTGCATGTGGGGTGGATTTTGTTGGAGAAACGGGAGCTGAAAGCCTGAAACAGATCTGGAGAGTGGATCTCACGTCTCAATAAGACACTGCACACAGCGAAATAAAAGCGTTGGATCTCTGCATCTGGATCTCTTGGACTGGTTGAATTCGGTTGGTTTCTCTCTATATCGACCCCAGCGGCAGCGTTCTCGCACGCCGGCGACCACCTGCATCATCCCTCTTCTTCGTGAGTCCCACTTCCCGGCGTCTCTATTCTCCGACTCCAATTCAGGTATTCTTTCTAATTTCTGTTTGTTTTGGAAGTCTAATTCTGTAAATCTGTAAATCATCTATGTTGTCCTTCATCCAGTCGTCCTTCACTGCACAGTGGACACCATCTCTCCCAAATCTCCCAAAATCAAACTGTCCAAAACTCTCTCTGTCAGTGATGTTTTAATGTTGAATTGTATTAATTTCCTCAATTTTTTTTTTCATTTCTATGTCGGTGCATATATAATATTAACATGTTAAGTTGTTCAATTTCTCTACACCAGTAATTGTGATTTCAGTTGATTGGCATATTTGGTGTTCTCGTTCTTATTTGATGTTTTTTTGGTATTTTTATACAAATAAAAAATAAAATATACAAAAAATGCCGTCTCCCATCCGTGTTGTGTCTAAGCTTTTTTCGTTCTCATTTGATATTTCAAGACTCCCACTCGCAATATCAACCAAGGTTGCATAAATTTGTGTAGGAGTCTTCAAATATTGAGACAAGTTTAAAGATTTTACATTTTTGGGGGGAAGGTGCAATTGAGAGTTTTATGACTACCTTAGCAGTATAGACTTGTTTATCTTAAGATTAGCGACTTTGTACATATTTCTCCACTTAAAGTTCAGAGTTTGATCATGTTGGCATCCTTGATCATTTCATCCTGGTCCTAGTCTTAAAAAACCGAAGCTAATTTGAACAATTTTCTTCGCCTCGCAACTGCCATTTTTAGCATTGGGTGCAGTGGAACGTCCTAATAAAAGTTATCAAGGTTTGAAGATAAGATGTGAATTCATCCTTTTAGTTCTGCTGTGATTTCAAAGTTGTACAATATGTTTTTGTGTTACGGAACAACACTTGCTCCTTGTGTTACTCTTGATTTGTCAAAGATATCACTCTGACGATATAATATGTACAAGAGTAACAAGACAGGCCTTAATAGCTGCTTTAACCATCTCATTCTATTGTGGAAGCTAATATTAGGAAGTAACAAATACTGGCTAGCCTGCTAAAGGAGTGGCGAGCGGCGGGCCTTCGAAAAGGAGCAAGGGAAACAATGTCCCTAGTTACAAGCAGCCTAACAAGTTTTATTATTGTAGAATATCTTATTAGATATGGTTTCATTTCAAAGATTCCAATGTTTTTGAATCTGCCTTGACTGATTTTTCTCCAATTGCCTGATGTGCAGAAAAAGTGTGAGAAACTAAAGTGGTACCAGTTGACTAAGTGACCTATTGTCAGTTTTCTTAAGATTTGGAAGTTACTAGATTCGTGGAACTGTTTCTAATTCAGTAAAACCCTCCACTTGGTGAGGTGAATCCTTTCAATGCCGGTAAGTTGTATTAATCTAAACCTGCTAGTTCTATTCTGATATTTGCATTATATTGAATTTTCCGTTCTACATATAAGCCACTATTAATGCTCTATAGTCTGTTTTGAGTAATTAAGATAGTCATGCTGATCTAGACGGACAAATTTTATCCTTTGTTTTTCACTTGGATGCAAGTTGTTTACTCTATGAACCGTGTATTAATGGCATTGTAGTTTTTTCAAGGTGCATTTGGTTTTTACTATCTTGTCGCTGTTTTCTTTTTTTCCTGAACTAATTGGATCACTTCCCTCATGTATTTCAATATGCATAATACTGGGACTAAACAAGACTAAAAGGTATGGTCTCAAGCTTTGCTTGTTTGTGAAAAAATCAAGATAAGCTGAACTCTGGTGACTAAACAGTAAGATTGAGTTTGCTCCTTGGTCAACTGCTCACAAGCAACTTCTGAGCCTATTTTTTAAAATAGAAATTACCCTTGTGCTTTGTTTTGTATAATTGTACAAGATTGAGTTGGAAGGCATGATTACAATAACTCTCTCCAACCAATCTATACCAAGCTATGGTTAGGGTTGTTGACGTTTTCATTTCCAAGTAACTGAAAACTTGTTACTGAAAGTTTTGAGTTAAGGAAGGTGGTAGCAATAGTGAGTCAAGGAACACCTTTGTTGTTCGCTTGGAAGGAAAGCGAGTTTTGTTCTTCTTCTTCCTTGATGACTATAGCAGAGCTCAATTCCAACTGAATTTCTATGTGTCACTTTCCAAAAACCTGAGCTTCCTTTTAGTTATGGAAGATAACATGTTTGTTCGTGGAGCGAGTTTCCAAAGTCACTTCTTAATGCCTTTCTTCTAACTTTGCTTTCCCTTTCTAGTTACTAGGCTGAAACTCTGGTCATGTAAAGGATTAACCAGCTTAAGCTTTAGGTATATGTTTATTTATTAAGTTTGTAACTAACGGAGTTTAAGATTTCAATCGTTTGCTCAAGAGTCATGCCACCCTTCTATTGACCTATATCAAGTACTCTATTTTTTTCTTTCAATAACTAAAGTGGAGAAAGGTTACTCATACTTTAAAAGAAGTTAATATTGTGTACCCTGGTGTTGCTAGAACTGACAGTTGTTCATTTATTATGTATCTGGGCGCTACAAAGTCAAATTGTGTTTCTTCTTCTGTTGTAGGACGGCAACTTTTTCTCAGGGTTCACAAGATTATGCAAAGGCCTGTCAGTGATACTTGTTGCTGGATATGTTTTGGTCCAAATATTCCCCTCAGCTGCCACTTATCTAGCACTCATCCCTGCCCGGTAAGAATAATATGTTTAGCTGAAAGCGCATATGTATAACTAGATTAGCTCCTACCAAAGTGCCCAGAAGGATACATCAAAAGCTTGTAAGTCATGCTAGATGATAACTTTTTATGTTGTGGAAGTTTCAATTGCATGTATTTGTAGAGGTGTATTATAATGTGTTCACATAGTTAGATTCTAACTTAGTTGATAATTGGTGACCTATATGCCTTCTGGTTATGCCTCTGAACGCTGGCCTATGTTAAGTCAGTTTGACAGTAAATTCAGAATGTTGTTATGGGTGAATAGTATTCAAGAAAAAGTGCGAATGATTGATGTATCTTAGTGCCTTACATTATCTTTCGTTAAGATAGAATGTTACAAATCACGAAGAGGATGTGCTCCTTCATGCCTTCGTACGTGTTTGCAGCATGTTGTTTGGTTGTCATTGCAGAATAGGCATTTGAATTCAACATTCCTAGTTCTATTGACTGTGAAATTATCATTGTTAGTTATATATGTGAACTTGATTAAATCATTGATAAAATTAGCAATATATTTATGTTTCAGGACTATCCCATTTGCTTGGAACCTCATCACTTCTGGCTACATTGATCAATCACTTCCTAGGGTACAAACACTCTTGACTATATGAACCAGTTATATCAATATCTTTGGGTTTCTGCATGTTTTGATCCTAATGATATGATCTTAAACATGTTGTGCATGTGTTGCTTAGGAGTATTGGAGACTGTTTTAGAATGTCAGAAATATTGTCGTTCTTATCACATATCATGGTTGTGCGGAGTATAGAAGGCAGACTAGAATGCTGAAAACTTATATTTGATATGGACGTGATATTAACCAACTTCAATTGCCAGATAAAGCCGCTAAATCTTCTGCAGCATCATCAAAGTTTTGTTATTAATGTTATTCAAGTATATTTATTGTTTAGGTTAGTTAAGCAATTAGCTGAGTTTTCATCTAAAGTCCCATTAATTTTCTTCTGCAACTACTTACAAGTAGCTCTTACAATAGGTATTCATTATTAATCAAAGAGATTAATATTGGTTTCACGCCTGTTGAAGTGTAAGCTTATCTATAATAGCTTTCATCTTCTTAGTTGCAGTCTACCTTTAAAGTAGAGTTATTCCAAACGAGCAATATGCTAGAGCGGCATGCAGAAACGTCCAATCTGCCTACTTGATTTAATTACATTTCAACTCTTGAGTTGTTTGACTGTGTAATCATGCCTTTTGGACGAGCATTGGTGTAATGTTGTTTATTTCAGTCATAGTATATTAAAGTAAAGACAAGGTATTTTAGGGCTAAAATTAGAAAAAGTATGCTCATTTATCAATCATATAATTCTTTCAAATTATTACCAGTTCAGAAAAATTTTATTTTTTTGAGAAAACTAATAGGATGGATGCTGAGAAAATGATACACAATTATGTACCAATGAAATTTCTTTGGCTGAGTATCTTGAAATTATGTATTTTTCGCTTGCTATTAAAACATGTAAGCTGGTCTCATACATTCATTAAAGGAGTCTATGAACCGTGATAGGGAAAGTATATAGTGATTTCTATGAGCCCTTCGATATAGATTTAATATGATGTGTATGCACTATTTATTGATAATAAAGATTTTCAGTTACAGTTGGGATACGGTTTTATAGGTCATCATCAGCATAGTTGGTCTTCTCTTATTCGGGAAGTCACTTGAACCGCTATGGGGCTCGAGAGAATTCTTGAAGTTCATTTTTGTAGTCAACTTCTTAACATCAATCTGTGTCTTTATTACTGCTATTGTTTTATACTACGCGACAAGGCAGGAAAGCTACCTGTAAGTGCCTCTTTTTCAAGAACATCCGCTTTTTGTTATACAAAGTTACTGGACTTCTTCATTCTCATAGCTCTTTATCTTCAATATGATTCTGTAAGTTTTCGATTTTTAGAGAGCATCACCTATATTTACTCCTTTTGGATTTTTCAGCCTTTCAGCATTAACTGAAGCTGTAACTTTTTCATTAACAAAAGAATAACACGTGCACTTTTGTGAATTGTTTGAACCCTGAGTTTCTCTGTAAGGATAACTTCGACACTGAGCTAGCCAAGTCCATTATTAGAAATGGATTAAAATGTGTGATGTGTGAACTTGTTAAGAGTGGTGGTTCAAAGAGTTCATATCTAAGTTGCAATACCCACCTTGTCATTATGTCTAGTCAGCATATTTCTTCTGCTTGTGAGTTATGTTCATCGTCTGTCAGTTTATCAATTTTCCTGATATCTTTTTATGCCTCCTAGTGACGCCTGCTTCTCATCTCTTGGTTGTCTCCTTCAATCTAATAGACCTTTCTATTTGTTGTGCATGAGTTTATTTATTATCACATTCAGATAATCATTATTAATGTCTAAAATCATATTTTTTGATTCTGTTATGTTTGCAGGTACACACCTTTTAGTGGTTTCCATGGTGTTCTTGCAGGCTTCCTTGTAGGCATTAAGCAAATCATGCCAAATCAAGAGATCAGTCTTTTCTTTGTGTTAAAAATAAAAGCAAAGGTTTTTGCCTTCCCTAACAATTCAGCTTTTATTTTTGGAAAAAACTACTCATCCCCAACAAACCACACACAATCAATCTCTACCACACACGTGCCTCGTAATCCACACAATTTTCTCGTGATCCCCAAAAAATATCAAAATCACCGATATACCCATCGTGATGTGTGGTCCTGATTATGCCACGTCAGCATGTGTTGTTTATTGTGTGGTTTCTTGGGGGTGCATAGCAAAGCCCTTTATTTTAATTCTCTGGCTGACGATACTTAATGCTTTAACCTTCTCAGTGGTTTCCATCTCTTCTAGTATTGGTCTCTGTAGCTGTAAGCTTTTTCACATTTGAGGCCGCATCCTACCTACCAACTCTACTCTTTGGCATTTATATGGGTTGGATTTACCTGAGATATTTCCAAAAGAATCCAGAAACGGGCCTTAAGGGGGATCCAAGTGATGAGTTTTATTTCTCCAGCTTCTTCCCTGAATTTCTACGGTACTGAACAACTTCATTTAGCGAGTAACATATATTAAGTGTTAATTTAGCTTCTCTTAACTGTTTTCAGTCCTATAATCGATCCTGTTGCGTCAATATTTCATCGACTTCTTTGTGGCCGAGCTGAAGAGTCTGCTGAAACAAGTGGTTATGCATTGGGAGGAGCCGCTTTGCCTGGTTCAGATCCTATTGAGGCATCCGCGCAGAAGGTATATTTCTCCCTTTCTAACAAGCATGTTACCATAGTAGGATAATTGCATTTCAGCCCCCTTTGTCAAACCCGTGGACATTTCAGCCCCTGGCAACGGGGGAAACGCGCCCGTTTCCAGGGGCTGAAACGTCCATTTTGGGGAAACGGGGGGCTGAAATGGAAAAAGCCCTAGTTTGTGTGTATATATATATATATATATATATATATATATATATATATATATATATAACCTCATTCACTTTGTTTCGTGTCTTTTTTTTTTTTTTTTTTTGTTTTAACATATATATATATAAACCTCATTCACTTTGTTTCGTGTCCTTTTCTTTTTTTTTTGGTTATGCAATGTTATATCTCATTTTCAATGTGACCGTATCCGTCCCCCGGATCAGCAGTTGAGGCGAGGGCTAATCTCTCAGGAGAGATTGGTAGTTGCCATTGTTCTAGTAGCGTACTCGCATGGTGTTGACATCGTTGATATTTATAATTTATTTGTTTTTTCTCCTATGGCACTTATTATTCAGAGAGCGCGGAGCAAGAGCACTTGAACAGAGATTAGCGACTGAGAAATTGGGGCCGCAGGAAGCTCCGAAGACGCGTTGCATGAAGATGCTGCAGAAGAAGTTTGAGGAAGGCAGACGGCGTATTTAGTACCCGTGTTCTCCGAGTGATGCATTTTACATGTAATTTTCGTAGGATAACAACAATTGTTATCAGATTCATGAGCATCTGGCATGGATTTTGATTGAACCTACCGAGAAGTAGAATAACTTGTTTCGTCGTCTTTTTTTTTTTTTTTTTTTTTTGGCACTTATGATCTGGTGAAATATAATTCTGCAGCAAATCAATATTAAATAGCGCTTGCTGCACTAGAAACGAAAGGTAGCTAGAAGTTGCTTTTTGGGGTTTTGTTTTAAAAAAAAATAAAAAAAAAAAATTCTATGCTTTGCGAAAGTTAACACAAATCTAAGTCTATGAAACACTTTTTAGCTGGAACACTTTCTTAGCTGAAAATATTATGATAGTTCGTTCAGAACATTTTTTTATTCTGTAAAAATAATAATAGTTCATCGGAACAATTTTAGTTTAAATAATATTATACAAATATTAGTAATATTATATTAATTATTTTGAACATTAAATTAGCCGTTTTGAATATTTCTGAGTTTTCGGTTAAAAATGTTTTCAACAAATTACAAAAGTATGAGTGGATTTGTGGAGTTTTAAAAAGCAAGGGCATTTTGGATATTATTCCAAAAAAAGAGAAACATATATCAACAAACTTGACGGCTGCAATCGGAGATTAACTCAGTTTCAACAGCACACTGTCACCATCTTTTAACTTTCATTTTATAATATATGATTGTTAGTGCCCATGACGTTGACAGATGATTATGATTTTTATTTCATAAAGTAGAAGTTTTAGTTCGAATCTCGTAAGTACCATCTGTAATATAGTGAATAATTTATCCTCTCTATACTCCGTAAAGGTAATACGGACCTTCGAGCCTGACCAGATCGAATGGTTGACTCTTTGATTGGTGGGACATAAGACAGTGTCATCCGTGAATTATATGTTATGACAATTGCACAAAAGTGGACCGATTATGTGCAGAATTTTTTCACGATAATCTCAGAAAATAATAATAATAAAAAGGAATATATATATATAAAGGAATATATATATATATATATATATATATATATATATATATATATATATATATATATATATATGTTATGACAGTTGCATAAAAGTGGACCGGTTATGTGCAGAATTTTTTCACGATAATTTCAGAAAAAAAAAAAATTCATATATATATATATCTATATATATATATACATATGATTGTTAGCCTGCAGTTACAAAATGCAGACTGTTGTCCAAAAATAGTGTGAAAAAGTCTACAAGTAATTTATTCCGTAATGAAAACAAGCGTATTCAGCATTGTTCTTCCGCATATACACTCAGAGCTTACAAGTTTATTATAACCCCCCATAATTTAAAATTATATTTACAAGTTTATTATAACCCCCCATAATTTAAAATTATATTTTTATACCTTCCAATTGGAAATGGCACTTTTATACCTAATCATTCTGTGAAATAATGAAACTGTCATTGTCATTTTCTTGAAAGACAAGGGCGTTAACTTGACAAGCGCAGTTTCGTCATTTTACACGATCGATAAACATAAAAATATCATTTCGAATTAGGGGTATCTTTTAGCAATTCTGAATTATCTAGAGACATAAAAATACAAATGCCCAGCAGCCCATAAATATTGTAGGGAACCTACTTTAACAAGTAGCAGCAAGTAATGATTGTTACTGGCATGGAATGGCTGCAAAAGAAATTTATTCGAAGAAACAACAACCTTTACAAAAACAAACAACACAAAAGAAGCAAAAATAAAAGAAAAAAGAAAAAAGGAAAAAGCAAAGTATATTTCTTAAAAAGAAATTTGTGCTATGCGATCAGACTCCTACTATACAACTTATGTTGCCCAGAATATAAGTAGTTCTGAGAAGAAAAATTACCATTTGCAGGATTTTCTGTGAATGCATCAACTTCTTCAACATCAGATCTTTTTTGATAAGATTTCTTCCAGAAGATGTCCAAGTTACGCCTTTCCGAACCTGAAATAATCAGAAAACCAATTCAATGCATCCACAAAGATAGGATAAAAGGTGTCAATTAAAGTACAAAGATGCAACCAACTGATTGTAGAAAATACCCTTGAAGTAGTTTCAATGAATGTCAAAACTCAGCACTTAAATCCGCTAATGTTTTCTAATGTTTTCGTGGTAGTAGCAATTGTCGATGGTTTATCGCCGTTATTTCCATGCTGCTAATACATGCATAAAGCAGAAGACAAAATTTGTTAATAGGAAAAGCCTAGCGTCATTTGCGTTTTTATGTCTTCCCCATAATTCGAATTGCATTTTATGCCACCCCGACCCCTCAAATTCAAAATGGCTTTTTCTGCCCCCATTTACCCTGTGAAATGACGAAATTGTTCTTATCTTTTCTTTTTCTTTTTTTTTAAAAAAAGAGGAGGGCAGTTAACTTGATAATGACAGTTTCATCATTTCACACGGTTAAGGAAGCAATTTAAAAAAAAATACTATTTTGAATTAGGGGTTACATTTTTTCATTTTCGGGGTGGTGTCGGCCGGAGGGAGGGGGGCGGTAGAGTCTACAATTTTTTATCAGTAATCAACTCCTGTTCAAATTTAAGTCAAGATCTCAACATCCGGCCAAAGATCACATGCAGGATGCATATAGCCCCTAAAATCTGGATCTGGTTAGAGAATGGTAGGCTTTACTCGGAGCTCACATGATAATTACATACTCATGAACCTCATCCACCTTTGTTTCACTTTCGACAGCAAAACTGGATCAATTTGCAATCCTTAGGCCATGTTTTTTAGGGTACAGAAACATCCCTTTTCTTCATAAAGAATTGCGTGATATTCTAGTTCACTTTTTTATAGAACACTGTTATCCTATGGTAAGTTCTACCAATCTGGGCCAAAACAAGCCCTTTCTTGCAAATATACTTTGTTTATGTCCATACAGTGCGAAACGAATATCACCAATAATCTCCGCAAGAGCAATTCCCTTCTTTGAAATGATGAAAACGGTTTGAATCTCTCAAAATAATTTCTCTGCTAGTAACCAGCGATATATACTTCGTAGCATTGTGGCAATCACCACAGACCCTCAAGTTCTTGAATATTTTTATGGGAGATTCCAGCGATGTACTTATTATTCCAAATGCTATAGCTAATCTTTCGCTGTGGCTACTTAGAATATGCTGCTTCTCATCCTCCTCTACGTCCTGAAGAACGAAGCTGAAATCAGGAACATAACCTACGTTCTTTATTTTAGAAGATAAAACACTCAACTCCGTACTAATCTCCTCATAACGTGGGTGAGAACTGTCTCCGGTGAAGAACACATTTACTTCGTTGTTAACCTCGATGGAACTCCACCCAGGAGTTTTCCACAATTTTTTATGCTTCACCAATGATCTCACTTCATTGACCGCGTCCCACCTTCCAACCCTTGCATACATATTTGACAATAACACATAATAACCAACATTTTCAGGGTCAACTTCAAATAAGAAAGTTGAAGCCAAATTTCCAAGTTCAACATTTCCGTGAATCTTACAAGCCCCGAGAAGAGCACCCCATACGCCAGCATCAGGCTTGAGAGGCATTGTTCGAATGAATTCGTAGGCAGCATCCAAATCACCAGCTCTACCGAATAAATCGACCATACATGCATAGTGCTTAACAACAGGTTGGATCCCATATTTACTCTGCATTAAATGAAAACATTGTTTTCCCTCCTCGACTAACCCAGCATGGCTACAAGCCGATAACAACGACACAAAGGTTACACCGTCCGGAACTACCCCTTCTTTCTGCATTTCATAAAACAAGCCCAAGGCCTTTTCGCCGTGCCCGTGTATCCCTTGACCAGATATGACGGCGTTCCAAGGACATGAACTTTTTCTAGGCACTTGTTTAAAGAGAAACATTGCGTCAGGTAGTTTACCACATTTCGAGTACAAATCTATGAGACAAGTACCAAGGAATACATCCATCTCAAGCCCCAATCTTATCGACTGCCCATGAATTTTCATCCCATGCTGCAGTGCTCCCACATGCGAGTAAGCTGGTAAAACACTGACAAGTGTCCCTTGAACAAGCGCGATCCCCGCAAACCTAACCATTTCGTCAAAAGCTTCAATTGCTTCGGTAGCAAGCCCATTTTGAGAGTAGCCCGTTATTAACGTATTCCAAGAGATAACATCTCTGACAAGCATGTTATCGAAAACCGCTCTTGCAAGCTTAATCTTAACTGATTTTGCGTACATGTCGACGATGGCATTGCCAACAAAAACATCCTCCACATCCCATCCTCTCCGAACAACATAACCATGCACTGACTTTCCGTTGCGGATATCCCCACACTGTGCCATTGCAGATGCAAGACTCACAATAGTTAAAGGATCAGGATGAACTCCAAAACTTTTCATCTCATCATAGTAAAATATAGCTTTATAAGGTTCACTAGCTTGCTCGTAAGCAGAAATCAACGAATTCCACGTGACGAGGTCTTTCTCTCTCATCTCATCAAATATTTGTTGCGTGTCTTTCAGAAACCCGGATTTTGAGTACATAACGATTAATGCATTGGACACAAAAATATCAGATTCAATTCCATTCTTAATAACATACACATGTAACCATACACCCATCAAAAAGTTGCCCAGCGGAGCGCAAACAGGCAAGATACTGGCGACTGTGATACTATCTACACCCACACCCTCAATCACCATATCTTCAAATACACATAAAGCTTCAGAGGCCTCTCCATTACGGCAAAGCGCAGAGACTAAGGCGTTCCAAGATCCAGAGTCTCTTACAGTCATTTGATCAAACACGCTTCGTGCACTGTTGATATCTCCATATTTTGAGTAAAGGTGGATCAGTGAAGCTGAAACAAAAACATTCCTATTAAACCCTAGCTTTAGTATGAGACAATGGAGCTCAGCGCCATCACGAATAGATCTGCAGGCCTTGAGGGAGACCGGGAAGGTGAAGCGATCAGGGCGGGCGGAAGACGAGAGAAGGCGGCGGAGTGAAGAGAAAGCAAAGTGGGGGAGGTTGTGGGATACGTAGCAGGAAATGAGAGAGTTGAAGCAACGGGAGGTTTTGCGAGGGAGGGAAAGGAAGGAGAGCTCGGCGGAACGGAGGTCGCCATGGGAGGAGTAGAGGTCAATGACGTGGCAGGAGACGTGGACGAACTCGCCGGAGACGATGAGGACGGCATGAAGGCGGTGGAGGATGCGAAAGTTTCCGGCGGCGGCGAAGTTTGAACGTAGAAGCTGGCGATAGTCCATGGTGCTCCTGGTATGCGCATGGTGGCGGGAAGATGGTAGGAGGTTTGAATTTAGCTAACTTCATCTGCCAGTGGCTGGTAATTATCCTTTGTTCAACCTCAATAAAGTTCTTTTTTTTGGTTTTTTTTTTTTTTAATTTTAATTTTATTTTAATTTTTTTAAGAAGTAACTTCTATAAGTTGATAAAGTGAGCTCGATACCATTTCCCATAATATTTCAAAAATAATAAAAAAAATAAAAGTGTATTAAAAAAAATTGTTAAAAAAGATTCACAACCAAGATGCACTCTAAAAAAAGTTAAGGTGAGAGTCCACGATTTACCGCGACTGCACCATCACAACGGATCCTATCAATCGTAAAAGTGAAAATCGAGATCCAACACCTTTGAGTTTGGAATAATGTCAAAAATATTTATGTTTTTGGAAATTGATAAATGGACCCCTATATTTTGAACTTTTTCAAAACAAAAAAAAAAAATTGCCGAATACTCTATAATGTTTCGAACAGACAAATATAATATTAGTATTTATATTTGAAGGACTATTTGAACAATGTCCATAAAATTTTTGCATCCTAATGCGCACCACTCAGTAGAGTAGCATGCCTACTAAAATACATAAACTTAGCTTAGAAGTTAACCTATGTTTGGTTCTGGCTTTATTTGCTTTTTTTTTTTTTTTTTTTTTTTTTTTGAGATTATCTTGGTAGAACATTATGTGAGAACATACCTCCGTAGATACCACAAACTCGTAAAAAATTCCAACGCCTATTACGTCCAGTTTCGACCGATATTCTGGAATCTGAATACAAACCTTCTACGAATGGAGGTTCATATCACGGGATACAAAGAATTTTCAGAAAATTCTTTGAGAAATTTTACTCTACATGGACTCTAATATAGTGTAAAATGAAGATTGCCACGTGGCATAGAATAAACGGTTCATATACATAGACATGAGGATACCAAATACAGTGTTTGAAACCTTGACTAAAACTGTAGATTTCGATATAGATCTCAGTAGGCCTTGATGATATCAGTCATGCCTCAGTTTAGATTTAGATGATCCCCATATCAGTAGATGCAGTGTTTGCATATGATATTTCTATCGGCTGGAGATCTCAGTATAAGTAGAATATAGCACACATCAGCCAAGACGATCACAATCTCGACTGATCCCAGTATCGGTTCACTTCGGTATCGGCTGACTTCAAGATCTGCTCACTTCCAGTCAACGCAGTTATAGCGAGACGGTTGCGAATTTGGCGGTCAATTAATAAGCTATTTAATGACGGTGTTATCATAAAAGGAAGCATAATCAAATAAGGAACAACCAATAAATATGACAAGTATCTCATATAAGAATCTGTAAGATATATGTCGACACCCTATTTTGTTCGGACTGTTGATTTACATTAAACCAAAACGCACCAATTGAAACCCGCACGGTATAGTTAAACTCGACATAACTCGATTAAGTCCAATTAGGCCTGTTTAGATCCAGGTAGGCGCAATTAAGCTTAAAAGTTAAGCCAAATTGGTCTAATTGAGAACCAATTGTGCTCGATCGAATTTAATCAATTCGATTAAACCCGATTAAGCCCAATTGAGCCCAATTAATTTGATAAAGCTCAATTTGATCCAATTGGGTTTGATTTGAGATATTTAAATAAAACTAAATATTCATAATTCCGACAAGATATGCGCGAATATGTCATAATCGAAAAATCCGAAATTTGGCTCATAGAGGGGCTGGTTATACTAACGATCACAATAGTGGACTTAACTAGGGGTGTTCATATACCGGTCTGGACCGAAAAACCAGACCGGACCGGTGAGTTCGGTCTGGTCCGGTCCGGACCGGTGGCAATTCGCGGTCGGGTCGCGGTCCGGGATGTACCTGGATTTCGGTCCTCGGTCCGGTTCGGTCCCAGACCGGAAAAACCGTGGACTGGACCGAGGACCGAATTTGATAGGCTTTATGCCTATGACCCAGCCCAAATTGTCAAAGCATTTTCATTTCCGACCCAGCCCATGCATTTCGTCCTAACGCAAACTCAATTCCTCGCGGCCATACCCAATTTCCTTGCATCATCACCTACGGACCGGTCCTAACCTGTCCGGTTCAGTTCGGTCCCCCTTCTCTGCGATCTGGTCCGGACCGGACCGGTCCTATTCCGGTCCGGTTCGCGGTCCTGACTTTTTACATGTTTCGATCTCTGGTCTGGTCCGGTCCGGACCGGTTGAACACCCTAGACTTAACTTTGCAAAAATTTGAGAGGTCATTGTGGCAAAATCGCAAACATATAGATTTTTCTTGTAATACATGTAAGTGGGTATAGTTAGAATTCCAAAATTCAAGGAAGAAGTTAAGGTGGTTGATCACCTATATATATGGAGGGATGAGCTAGTAAGAGAGGGGGAGAACAGTAGAGGGAGAGAGAAAGAAAGAGCAAGAGAGAGAGAGAGAAGTTGGCTAGGGGGAGAGAGAGAAAGAGAGAGAGAGAGAGAGAGAGAGAGAGAGGGAGAGGGAGAGAGGATCGGCCGAAGATCTAAATTTCCATACACACACACCTCCGCTGAAACAAGCACCCACAACATCTCCAGACTTCCTGTGACACAACGCCGCCGCGGTCGGAACATCCGCCGCCACGACAAGCTCCGGCCGAACGTATCCGAAAACCTCCGAAATTCCAACAACCCAATTCACGTCCAAACCTCGAGGTAACCATATCAATCTTTTGCACATGTACTAGAACACGGGGTGCTGCCTCGTCTTCGCCGCTGACCGGAACATCCACCGCCGCGCCAAGCTCCGGCCGAACGTATTCGAAAACCTCCGAAATTCCAACAACTCAATCCACGTCCAAACCTCGAGATAACCATATCAAAATCTTTTCCACATCTATTAGAACACGGGGCGCTGCCTTGTCTTCGCCGCCAGCGAGCCACGACGTCGGAAATAAAAAACGAAATAATTTACTCGAAATTACACCCACGTATATCTCTCTGCACACACGTCGAAATCCTATTTTGACCTTCCTGTTGAATTCAGCATCCTTGATAGCTCAAAGAACGACCCACGCGGCGGCGAATGATCACCGCCGTTAAAAACGACCGAAAGTTCGCACCGACGAAATCTCTTTAAATGAAGCTTCTAATCCAATTTTTGACATCTCCAACGAGTAGGGAGTCGGTCAAAAACCCCTGGGTGACTTTCGGGTGGCCCGCCGGTGGTTTTAAAAAAATCGAAACATGCAGAAAACAACGACGGGTTGAAGACGATCCAAACGGGTAAGATGCGCACACGAAATAGCAACCAGCAACCCGCGCCCGTTTCAGCATAATTAAAAAGCGTGACCAGCCCAGCCGGTCACGCGTCGTTTTAATCGATGCGGTCGTGTCTGTGAGCACCGGCGAGTCCGTTTCGTTCTGGGCCGGACCATTTTGTCCGCCTAGCCCATTTAAGGCACAAATTAGTTTAAATTCGTTTTAAATCAATTTTCATGGGTTATAGGTGTATACATGTAACCCAAATGCATACTCGGAGGTGTATACTTCCAAATCGTGTATTTTTTAAGCTTAAACGCCGCATTCTAAACAAAAATCTCACAAAAAATATATTTTTTTTAATAAATGAGTTATAGGTATATACTTGTAACTCAATTTACAGTAAGAATTAGAGGTGTATATTTCTATTTTCTAATTATTTTCATAAAAAGCTAACTTTTTGGACAATGAAAAGAAATGAAAACACGATGAGCCCAACATTAATAAAGTATTATTTTTAACCACATTAACATGCACTCTCTGACACTAAACACACAACACACGAACTGTACATTTATTTATTTGTTTATTAAATAATGCCTACAAATATATCGTTATTTGAGATTAATCTCACTCGGTAATATAAATTAAGGACTAGAATAGTGGTGTATATTGTTGTCCCCTTCTCCTTAATTTATATGACAATGAATTCACATACGAATAATAGCTGTAAAAGAGCGGTATATACTGCTCTTGACATCTATTATACGTATTGAAGGAAGACAAATCCTATTTAGATAATGAAAAATGAGAATATAGGATCGGCGTATACTGGTTCAATATCGTAAATTATATTATTTAAATGTATTTATCAAATAGTAAAAATGAGAAATAAGCGTATACTTATTCTCGTTTACGTATCTGATAAACAAAACGATATATTTATACATAAAATTTGTGCAAAATAAATCCAAAATTATTTATAATCACTTATAGAGTACCCTCTTTTGAGGGGCGCTATGGGGGTGTTCCGTCTTCCCTACACGTAAACGACGAACGAGCCCTAGAATCTCAATGTGCCTTATCCCGATTTTCTAAATTTATTAAATATCTAGGTAGCGACTCCAACCCTTTCCTTCTCCGGATGAAGGTCGTCAACAATATATTTGGCATCTTTTATCTTTCTTTGTAAATATATTCAATAAAGAGTATTTAGTGTCTATAAATATGCAGAATTACTCGTGGTAAGGAGGACTCCACCGAGGGAAGGAAAGAAAACTTTGTAATGTTATTTTTGTTGAAATATGGATTTCCAAAATATTATAAAGCTTGTGGAGGCCCAAGCCAATGTGCGACAAAGCTATTATAAAGTTTATTTAATCCCGTAGTGACTAAATAAAGATCAAAACTTTGGTTTATATTTGGTTTCTTACAATGATTATAAAATGGGCAAAATGGACTATAATATGGTCCACCTATGTGACCTTGAATATTTAATAGTCAAAAGATAGCACTTGGCACTTTGACTGCGGCAAGACAGAGGGCTCAGAAGTGTTCCCTCAAAGCAGTTAGCGTTATCCCGAGTGTTCTCCCTGAGAGTGTTCTCCCCAAACGCAACATGATTAAATTTTAGTAACTGTAAGCAGTTATGAGAAGTTACAACTGCCAAAAAAATTTTTACAGTTAAAACTGCTTAGTAAAAGTGACTTTTCGTACTCTATATAATAGATAAAGTGGTTGCCCGAAATATGCAACAATGTTATTCAATCCTTCTTATGTTTTCAGAATAGAAAAAATCATCTCTAAAAGTGTCTGTTGTAGAAGACATTCTTAGAGTTAGAAAATTCTGTCATACAGCATTCATTGTATCCTAGAGGCTATCGATCAACACATGTTGCACAATCTGGTAGGGACAAATCAAACATTAAGGAAAGTGGCACTATAACATGCCTTGGAGCTATTCTCGTGAAGTTTTCAGATATCCATTGACATCCACATATTTTCTAACAATTTTCATTGGAGTAAATATTTGATTCGGTGGCGATGAGAAAGCCCGTACTTTTACATCATTCTTTGAGGGTTTTCACATGAATATCTTGTGTTTTGTGTGTTGTTTATTTTATCTTCCAAGTCAAACTCTGCTTCGAACACTTAATTGGTAACCGATGTCTAACTCGATCAGACTCGAATCTGGATGATGACGCTTCCTGAGACGCTTTCCATCCAGTTGAGCTAACTGCGCTCAACTTCTATTTATTATTTTTTTTAAAAAAAAAATCCTAAAGATCTCAAATGCTATCTTCCAAGTTTCAAGTCATCTTGGACCCAATGTAAACTTTTTCTTTTAAAAAAGGCACAATACCTTTTTTAGTCCCTGAACTTTATAAAAATGTGCATCTATAACCCTGAACTTTAAACTGTACTCGCGATAACCCTGAACTACGAAAAAACGTTCACGATAACCTTACCGTCAGTTTTTCCGTCCGCCGCCGTTAATACGCTGATGTGGCAGTTTTAAAATTATTTTTTATTAATTTTAATACATATAAAGACATATTTGTCCCTCCACAAAATTAAAAAAAATTAAAAATTAATACATATAAAGAAATATTTGTCCCTCTACAAAGTTTAAAAAAAATTAAAAATTGATTAAAAAAATCATTTAAAAACTGCCATATCAGCGAATTAACGGCGACGGACGGAAAAACTGACGGCAAGGTTATCGTGTGCGTTTTTTCATAATTCAGGGTTATCGTGAGTACATTTTAAAGGTCAGGGTTATAGAGACACAATTTTGTAAAGTTTAGGGACTGAAAAAGGTATTTTGCCTTTAAAAAAGGCATTTTTGACGAATGCCCCCTCCCCCTACTTAGTTATTGGCGAACAGCGCTCCCCTATTTAGTTTTTGCCAAATCGCCTCCCTCTATGCTAAAAAATGGTAAAAATATTCTTATATTAGTATTTCAGTCATAACTTTTTGAATATTACTCCAAATGACATAGTATTAGTCATGTTTGAAAGATATTTGAGTTCTCTTTCAAATGGGACTAGTTTCACTGCATTTAGAGTTATGTACGAGAAGTTATGTCAAAAATACCAAATCAGTGTCAAGCTGCTATGGTATTTGACAACGTCTCGGTATTTTTTTAATAACTTTTCATAGAGAGCTCCAAATAAGATGAAACGAGTCCCATTTGAAATACGAGTTAAAGATCTTTCCAACAAGTATAGGACGAACACTAGGACATGCCGGCGAACACCTGCGAACACCCATGAACACATGCGGAACACTTCCAAACTCTTTTCTGCATAACTTATTGTACGGTACTCCAAATAAGATAAAATTAGTTCTGTTTGAAATATATTTGAGTCCTCTTTCAAATGGAACTAGTTTCACTGCATTTGGAGCTCTGTACGGAAAGTTATGTCAAAAATACATAATCAGTGTCAAGCTGCTACGGTATTTGACAGCGTCTCGGTACTTTTGGTATAATTTTCATGAAAAATTCCGAATGAGATGAAGTTAATCTTGTTTGAAAAACATTTGAGTCCTCTTTCAAATGGAATTAGTTTCACTGCATTTAGAATTCTCCACAAGAAGTTATGCAAAAAAGTGTTCGCAAGTATTCTTGGGTGTTCGCATGTGTTCGCCGACATGTCCTGGTGCTCATCTTATTCTTGTTGGAAAGAACTTTAAGTCATCATTCAAATGGTATTGGTTTCATCTCATTTAAAACTCCATACGAAAAAATATACCAAAGATACCGAGACGCTGTCAAATACCGTAGCAGCTTGACACTGATTAGGTATATTTGACATAACTTTCCGTACAAAGCTCCAATGTAGTGAAACCGGTTTCATTTGAAAGAGAACTCAAATATATTTCAAACATGACTGATTTTATCTCATTTAGAGTATTGTAGAAAACATTATACAGAAAAGTGTTCGCCAATGTTCGCAGGTATTCGCATGTGTTCTCCGGCATGTCCTGGTATTCGTCTTATATTTATTGGAAAGCTCTTTGAGTTCTCTTTCAAATGGTATCAGTTTCATCTTATTTGGAGCTCTTTAAGAAAGTTATAACAAAAATTCCGAGACGCTGTCAAATACTGTGGTTTGACACTAATTCGATATTTTTGACATATCTTTTCATACAGAGCTCCAAATGCAGTGAGATTAGCCCCATTTGAAAGAGGGCTCAAATATCTTTCAAACGTGACTGATTTTATCTCATTTGGAATACTGTACAAAAGTTTATGATCGAAATACTATGACAAAAATATTTTTATTATTTTTTAACGTAAAGATGTACGATTTGGCCAAAATTAAATATGAGGCACTGTTTGCCAATAACTAATTAAGGGAGGGAGAGAACGATTCGCTAAAATGCAAAAAAAAAAAAAAAAAAAAAAACTTGAAGCGACGTCTGCGTGCTCGTTCTTTCAATTGGTAATGGTATATATGTTATCGATACTTTCGAATATAATTGGAATATATATATATATATATATATATAATATATATATATATATATTATATATATATATAATTCTATATTATAAGCTTTTGTGGTCATTAGGAAATATAAAACATTATCACCAAGCTGAGCACCAGGTAATAACACGTGTCTTAATAATAATTAAGCAAATCGTGGAGCTTGTGGATGTATGTAGATACCGTGCCGCGTGGGCGCGGCTCTCCTGTTGCGCAAGCAACAGTAAGTAGGAAACCAAGCGCATCCCATCCGTCCATCTCTATTTGCACACATCTCGAGATATTATATAAAATTTTCGTCTGCTTATTTGACCTATTTGTAAGTATTTTTTTGAAAAATTTTCAACTACAAAGTTGTAGATTTTGATGTAATCTACGACTTTATAGTTGAACATTTTTCCAAAAAATACAAAATGATATGTCAAAAAGATAATCAAAATTTATATCGTCTCTTTGACATATTATATGGAATTTTTGTAAAAAAATTTCAACTGCCAAGTTATAGATCTCATCAAAATCTACAACTTTATAGTTAAAATTTTTTCGTAAACACATCAAATAATATGCAAAAAAGATAATCAATTATAGTTAAGAATTTGATCATCTTTTTGGCACATTATTTGATGCGTTTACGAAAAAAATTTTTACTGTAAAGTTGTAGATTTTGATGAGATATATAATTTCGTAGTTGAAATTTTTTTACAAAAATGCCATATAATATGTCAAAGAGACGATCTAAAATTTTGATCATCTTTTTGACATATCATTTTTATATTTTTTGGAAAAATGTTCAACTATAAAGTCGTAGATTACATCAAAATCTACAACTTTGTAGTTGAAAGTTTTTCGAAAAAATGCTTATAAATAGGTCAAATAAGCAGACAAAAATTTTATATAATATCTCGAGATATGTGCGAATAGAGATGGACGGATGGGATGCGCTTGGTTTCCTACTTCCTGTTGCGCAAGCAACAGGAGAGCCGCGCCCGTGCCGCGTAGACCGAGCATTAAGTGCACATGATTAGTCCCTGTCAAAAGAGAAAAAAAAAAAAAAAAGATATTGCAATACATATAGTTGATAATTTAAAATTATAAAATTATAATATTTTAATTTAATATAATATTTTTAAGTAGTTAATTTGCGGAACTGCCATCGTCAGTTTACTACTATTATTTTTTTAAAAAAATAATAATATTTTATTCATTTATAAGATCAATAGGTATAAAATATTATTTTAAATTAGAAAAGTATAAAAAATATTTTTTTAAAATTGTATAGTGTGTAAAAATATAAATTTCCCGAAAGAAATTTATTTCTGATTAAAACTATATTATCTTGGAAATTTATTGGATAGCACTCTAAGAAAGTGCAATTGTTTGGTAGATTGTGTTCAACCTTAATTCGAACGACCGAGTTTCAGATAATTTATTAAAAATATTTTTTATTTTAAAATATAAAAATTATAAAACAAGATGAAAATTATAATCTCTAGTTCGAAGTTCAGTCGACGATCAAACATGAATCTCCAACTCATTTTAGCCTCATATACTCTAATTTAAGAGACTCCAACTATTGTTATAAAAAGTGCAATATTCTCATCATTCTAATTGATCCATAGAAACTTTCAGACTTCAGTCATATAAATGCTCATTTTTAGGGGAAATCGCATATCAAGTCCAGTTTCTCCGATTCGTGCAAATCAGTCCCTGAAAACGTCGACATGGTAGCACGTCACGCTGCCACGTCGACGTCTGAAGGGCTGATTTGTCCGAACTTTTGATAGAGGGGGTTTGATACGCGATTTCTCTTTTTTAAAAAGCTAGGGCTAAAAGTATATATAACAATAATAATAAAGGTCCAACGCTGCCACGTCGACATTTTCAGGGGCTGATTTGCCCTAACATTTGATAGAGGCGGTTTGATACGCGATTTCTCTTTTTTAAAAAGCTAGGGCTAAAAGTATATATAATAATAATAATAAAGGTCCAACTACAAGTCAACAACCTATACCATACAACAAATAAAAAAAAATGATAATACTAGACAGCATTGATTAAGTTGGTTAGCGAAACTGGATGTTTGAAAAGAGATTAAAAAAAATCTATCCTCACGAAGTATAACTCGTGGTTCGAATCCAAGCAACATCTGGTTGGAGGATCTACTGTTTATCGCTCAGTATTTGATCGCATGAATGATAGAAACCAAATAAATTTGAAAATACGATGACTACGTCTGCGTCCAGTGTAATCGGCCGGGAGGATAGCGAAGGCGGGGAAATCGACATTGAGGAGTTCAAGCAGCATATGAACTCCAGCAGCAGTATGTGGAAAATATGTAGATGAAGAAGAAAACAAGGAGAGAGACAAACAGAAATTGCTAGGCTTTTTAACACAGCACTGTCCATTAATGGGTTGAGTTTTATGTCCAACCACGTACCCTCACTTCACATTCTTTCCTCAGAAAGAGGAGAACATTTCAAACTTTTCTTGATTTTTTTTTTTTAAAATTATTTATTGGCATCTCATTTTAAACTTTTCTTGATTAGTTTGTTCTTTTTTTTTTTTATTTAGTCCAATTTAATGCTATACAATGCTATATAATATGAACCTATACGTGTAATGTTCGATACCGACTCTCCGTGGATACGTATCGGATGCCATAGAGAAATGTCCGAAAATGATTAAACAAAAGTGCCGATACGCTTGTTGGACATTGAGTGTTGACATGCTGTAGTATTTATGTTATCTTTTATTTTTAAAGAAAATTTATTTTTTTTTTATTTTTTTTTTATAAATATAAGATATTATATAGTATTAACAGTACATAGTGCTAAGTAACATAATATAATAATATACTCAAATATTATATTTTTTATTTTATTTTTGTTGATGTGATTAGATTAATGTTTAAATTTGTTTAAAATATGTGAAATATTATATAAGACATGAACGTTGTCATTGAAAGTTTTTGTATTTTTAGATATGTACATACTTAATATAAATTATTCTAATTATTTATATTTTTTTATTGGCGTGTCTGAGCTGTATCCGTATCCTGCTTTTTAAAAATTAGTAGTGCACGAATTGATTAAAAATAGAACAATATTTTCATTATAACTAGCTTTCGTACATGTGCCATGAACAATAATATATTTCTAATATTTATGTTATTGTTATATATATATATATATATATATATATATATATAATATATAATATAGAGAGAGAGAGAGAGAGAGAGAGAGAGAGAGAGTATTTGTAGTCACATGTTACGCGAGCATTGCCCTTATACTTCAAATTGATATGGGTTAGAATATTAGATTAGATAAATTTATATGGGTTAGAACCTTCATCATGCTTTCATCAAACAAAAAAAAGAACCTTCATCATGCTACGCATGAGCAAATTAAATATCTATGTAGAATATAGTTTTTGAAAAAAATTTAAATTTAAAATTTATACGCTGAGAACTATATTTTTTATATTTAAAGTTCTAAATTTTTTTTAAAACAAAGAACATCCAACAAATTTAAAACAATCAGCGATCGTGTATTACGATCTTACAAGCATATCGTATATGGTTATATACTATATATATATAATATATATATATATATATATATATATATATATATTAGACAACTTCGCCATTAATTCTATCAAATTAACTTTTAAATGAATCTTTGGAGTCATTGTGTTGAGCTTAGCACGAATTTTGCTCCTAGATGGATGCCGCAGTGATTGGACATGGATTACGAATTTTGATCCCTAAACGAATTTTACTTTATGCCTTGTCTCCATAAGGATAATTCATACTTTTCATACTTTTTTATTTTATTTTATTTTAATTATTATTTTTTATAGACGGTGGCGATTACGGATATCCTCGTCGCTTTCCACATATGCTTATAAAAGAAAATACTTTTTATGACAGATATGATCACGAACTAATGCATAAGCCTACAACGGGTATGATCACGGCGCCCTTAGATCACCACAGCACGAGTTCATCGTAAGTTCGTGCACAGCTTCATACACTGCAGCACCATTCATGCATTAATAAGAGATTAAGTGGGGTATAGAAAAATATGAGGAGCAGGAATGTGATTTTTTTTTTTTTTTTTTTGGAAATTTTCGTGATAATTATGTCTGTAATTGGCTTATTTTTTTAGGGATAATTACATATCAGCCCCCCATTTCAAGTTTCCATTGCAAATCAGCCATCCATTTCAAAGAACGCGCGTTTCAGCTTCCCGAATACCGTTTGGTTTTTTTTTTTGGATAAAAATATTTTTAACTGTTCGGATACCTAAAACACCTAATTAAAAATATTTTTTGAAAAATTTTTAATATAAAAGTTGTAGATCTCGACGTGATCTACAACTTTTATGTTGAAAATATTTCCAAAAAATGCTTCTAGATAGGTATTTTCGGTGTCCGAACTGTTTAGCAAATTACGGGTCGATCCATTAACAGTTCGGAACCCGAAATTATCTATTTGGAAGTATTTTTTGGAAAACTTTCTAACATTAAAGTTATAGATCTCGAGATCTACAACTTTGATGTTAAAATTTTTTCTAAAAAATATTTCTAGATAGATATTTTTGGCGTTCAAATTATTAACGGGTATAGGGACATTTTCGTCCGAAAAAAATTGAAACAGTGTTTGGGGTCTGATTTTGCTTGTTTCTTAAAATGGGGGCTGATTTGCGCGTTTGTAAACAAAGGGGCTGCAATGTTATAACCCCTATTTTTAGCAATCGTAAATGTTATTAAAATATTGCATAAGATAAGGTTTAGATGTAATAATTCGAAGTTAGTTAGGTACGACTTTGGTTCTTTAAATACAGTTTTTATTGATATTTTAAAATTTTATGGAATTTAAAATGTTTAAGAGACCTACTTACAAACTCCAACTTTTTGGGATGATAGCTTTAATTATTTACTAATAAGCAGTTTTCAATTCTAACATGCAAATTCTAATTTTCCAAATACCATAATGAATAATTTAGATTTTTTCACTAAAATCCGAAATTATGGTCTATGATATTATTCGATTAAATTATTATATCAAATATTAAGTTTAATTTATTAAATACAAATAAAAAAATTGAGTTTTCTACCTTTTTTTACATTGTGCATGATGTTAGAAATGGACCCGCAGGTTAGTCCACAAGGGCCTGGAAGGTGATTTTTTACTATAGAAATAACGGCCAAAAAAATAAAATTTTGACTCATAATAATTTTAAAGATATAATTTTTAAAAATGTTTATATATTATATATTTTCTTCTCATGATACGTTATATTATTTGATTAAAATAGTATTAAATTTTTTTTAAATTATTCAAACTAAGGTACAATTCTTTATCGTAAAGTTCAATCCTTCACGGCTTGATTAACGGTTGGGATTTGTCCATGTTACCCCTCACTATTGTCTATTGTCAATTCAAAAATGGTACCTATGGGTCTCTCTAGCTGCCACGTCTCCCCCGATTCAATTATTTAATTACTTTTTTATTCGTCCGTGATTTAATCTAGGCGCAACACATCTGGCCGACGATAACATTCCGACGGACTTATCCTCAGAAGATAGAAGTATGTTATCAACAAGTAGGTTTTCTCGTTAATTAAAAAAAAAAAGTATACGAGCTGGGATTCGGACCATTCGGACAATTAAGTCGGAACAAATGGCAGATAGTGAGTGCTTTAAATTGCGCCCAGAAGATCGAAGCCTGTCTGCTGGCTGACACCTGTCCTTGCTTCCACTCGTATAGCCGTCGCGAGCCCAACAGGTCCGTTCTCTTTTCTCCTTTTTATTCTCGATCCTTCGATTTCATTTCTGTGGACTCTAATTAGAAATAAAATCAAACGAAATATACGTAAAGGTGTTACAATTGTTACTGTAGCAACTTGGAGATGATCCGTAGTTGCTAATTCAGGAACGATCTGACAAGTTTTGGTTCAGATTCAATCAATTCAAGTAATCTTTCTTTTGAGTTGCAGGATGGTTGAATTTCATGTATGTTGCTGACTTCTGTTAATTTAAGGTGATTTGCTGATACTATTTTCAGTATAGATCCAATGAATTTCAAGAACATGGCTGGCGGCGGTCAATCTCAGCAGCAGTTGGCGCGGCAGCCATCTTCTGTTTATTCTTTGACGTTCGAGGAGTTTCAGTCAAGTCTAGGGAAGGATTTTGGTTCAATGAACATGGACGAGTTGCTGCGCAGCATCTGGTCCGCGGAGGAGACTCAAGCTGTAGCCTCCGCCACCGCCGCCGCAGGACCTCCGGCGGACCCCGCCGTTTCAGGCCTCCAACGCCAGGGCTCTCTTACTTTGCCTCGTACCCTCAGCCAGAAAACTGTCGATGAGGTCTGGCGCGATTTGATCTCCGGAGGCGGCGGCGGAGGAGCTACTGGATCTACTGTAATCGAGCAGCCGCAGCGGCAGCCTACTTTAGGAGAGATGACTCTCGAAGAATTCTTGTTTCGCGCCGGTGTTGTCCGTGAAGATGTTACGCAGCCGCCGCAGCCGCATGTGGCGGCTGTGCAGCCCCAACGTCCTATGAATACTGCTACTGCCGCCGGATTTTATGGTGAATTAACTACTCCCAGCAACCCTAATTTAGGTGTCAATTTCGCACAGATGGCTCAGAATAACAGCAGCTTAGGTCAGGGTTTTACTACTAATCCGGGTGCAAATCTGGGTATGCCAGTTGCAAACCCACCGGGGATTCGCAATGGAGCGGGTATGGTTGGAGTTGCAGACCATTTAGCCAACAGCGGGTTGATGCCGGGAGTGGTTGGGTTTGGAGGTGGAGGTGTCACGGTGGCTGCTGTCGGATCTTCGCCAGCTAACCATCTCGGTGTTGATGTTCTCGGAAAGACCAATGGAGATTTGTCCTCTGTTTCACCCGTTATGTACCCGTTTCATGGAGGGTTGAGGGGGAAGAGGTGCAGTGCTGGCTTGAGAAGGTTGTGGAGAGGAGACAGAAGAGGATGATTAAGAACAGGGAATCAGCTGCCAGGTCGCGTGCACGCAAGCAGGTAATACTAGCGTTCTACTTCTTTATGCTAGTAAGTTCAAATATTTCAACGCATTTAGTGCATGTTACACTTCTTAATAGCTTTGTCAACTTACATCAAAGTAATTTGTAAGGGAAATGATATATTAGCCCCTGGAATGACTCTGCATGTTAAATTTTAGCTAATTTGTAATGTGCGCTCGTCCTCTACACTTGTATTTGATAAGTTTCTTCAATAAATTTGTAGATTCCAACAGGGGGTTCTTGACAAGTTCTGTTTGGTAAGTTTGCACCATTTAGTACTTTGGTATAAACTAAATTCCTCTGCAGGGCCAAAGTTCTAGTTTTAGAAATTAAGTGGCATCAGAAACATCACTTTGGTAAGTTACTTCTCAGATTAATGATTTTAGGAGTATTAATACAGTGGGATCAACCGCACCATAATACTGTGTGGATGACCCAAAAACCCCAAAATAATTATTTTTAGGAAAAGTTATGTATAAAAATTTTTAGTGTGTTCTACAACTTTTGAATCTAACATTTTTTTTTTTTTTTTTTTTATAAAAGAAGTTCTTGTGTACATAACTTTTTCCCAGAAAGTACCTAATTTTGGGCATTTTGGATGGTCGTCTGCAACGTAATATGGTGCGGTCTACCCCATTTGATCAAAATTCCAACTTTAGTGCCAACTCTTTTTTGGAAATAGTTAATTAACTTGCCTATTAACGTATGATTAATATATTTGTTTGCTTGCTCGTATTTCTATTTTTAAGGGAAAACATAATTGTATGAGTGTTGTGCCACTATACCTAACTGAGCGAGCTGCAGGCATGCTTCATGATGCATCCTTCACCTCCTTCTGACAATTAATTTCAAGTAAAAGCTTGTTCCTTGATTATGCTTCTTTATTCCTGATGTGTCTGTAACTGTACTCGCAAAATGCCCTTGCGTGTTTGTTTCTAATTGACTATCAGTTTGCTTTTAGGAGCAGTACAATTCTAGGCTTAATAATTACTATGTAGTGCATCTTTCCAGAACTCATGGTTGTTAGAATTAACTCATTCAGCATTTACTACCCTCGCATTGAAGATCATTGGTTATTTGAGTATTTACATTCTGAATATGCTCTCCTAGTTAGTTGCTTTGGAGTCGCAATGACATGGAGTACTGGGTTCAATTGTAATTATTTATTCGAAAGATAGTCTCATCAAATTACGAAAGACAAAAAAAAAAGAGGCTGTAGATAACTTTTGATTTTACGTCTTGATGGGGTTCTTAGAAATATTTGCTTTTCCAATGTTTTCTTCACCTGATTTCACGTTATTTGAACGTCTAAAAATTAAAGTTTGATTGCATGAGAGCTAATTTCGGATATTGATTAATTCAAAGAGCATTCATTGTGTCCCAGTGCCTTAGAACATACAAACAACAAGGTCCCAGTCATGAGTCTCGCGTGGCGTGGTCTCTAGAGGGCAACACAACCTTGCTCCGAAAGCGGCTGCTTTCATAAACAATAAAACATCTATGTTTTCTATTCTCTCACCTGGTTGTGGGTGAATAAATAATAACTATGCATCGAGGACATTGTGAGTATACAGATTACAAATATTCCTTTGCATCTGGCATTCTTTTTCTTTTTCCTGCATCTAAAGTTTTGTATTTTGTAATTTATTTTTCTCAAACTCTTAGTATTCCAAATCTCTTGTTCTTCTTCCAGTTCTCTAACTCTCAATTTCTTTTCTTTTTCCTCTTACACACCTTCTTTCTCCGGTTTTGTATTCTTCTTGCATCTCAAAGTTTCTCCCTTCTTCTTGAAGTCGTCTGCACTGTCTTAAGCTGCGGTCGACCACACGGCTAGAACTTCTCTTTACTCTTTGTCCTCCACAAATCCTCTAGTGTTCAGTGACTTGATAGGTCTGCGTCCAACCTTGATGAGGAGGAAAGAACAACAATGTGGGCCGGGTGGGGTGGTGGGATCAAAACTGATAAGCGGGCTGGGCAATCCGGTAGAAAGTTTGCGGCTGTCAGAGCGGGCCATAGATGCCCGGAAATCTGGCCCAGTTTTGTATATAATAGATAATCTAAGAAGTTTCAGGATGTTCCCAAGTATTGTAGATCGAGGTACTGGGTGAGTGGAACCACGTGCATATCGAAGGCCCTCCTAAGATTGTTTTATCTTACTATGAGTCCTGAAAGTAGTAGTGAGAATATGTAAAACAGTAGAGACTGGGAGGTGGAAATGAGATTTTGTTAGATATCCAGAATTGAGAAGGTCTAACATAATCTGATATATAACTATATTGTTTTGATATTACAGAGCTTAAGATATCTAAAATTTCAGTGTTCAGTCGTATTTACGGTATGCACTTTAGGCTTACACTATGGAGCTGGAAGCTGAGGTAGCCACCCTTAAGCAGCAGAACCAAGAA
Organism: Xerophyta viscosa; assembly: GCA_002076135.1. Lineage (NCBI taxonomy): Eukaryota > Viridiplantae > Streptophyta > Magnoliopsida > Pandanales > Velloziaceae > Xerophyta > Xerophyta viscosa. Next base: position 417,501 of record MJHO01000090.1, on the reverse strand, counting down.
TTACAGAAGAAGCAGGTAAATCTTTGTTTGTTTACATATTTAATGCATGTCACGATTTCTTATCCATAAATGAGCACAATAATCATGCTTTCTATGTTATTTGCAGACGGAGCTTATGGAAATGCAAAAGAACCAGGTATCCGCAAACCTTAAAAAAAAACTTATAAAATTCTGGTTTTGTTACTGCTGCTAACTAACTTAAGTACTCCCTTTTCCGCATATGATTGATTGAATATGTATGCCTTTTGTAGTATGAGTCTTCTCATATGTTCTCTTTTAGGGGAGTTGGTTTGAGCTGCGTCCTCATGGATACTAATAAAAGGCATGCTTTGCATTCAAAATATATAACAGCATTCATGGAACTTCTGACTATATATGCGGGTTGTATACATTGGATAACATATTCCAAGTGGGCGCAACTTATATTCCATTGAGCTGGTACATGCCACAGCATGCTTAGTCAAGATATTACACTATTGAGAATAAATTGATTAGCTAAAAGGAAAATGGGTGACTAAAAAGTATCATTTTTATTCATGATGATTTACTGGTTATTCCCATAGGCGCGCATATCTTTAAACTAAATAATAGGAGAATATTTACAATTCAGTCTGTCTGTTACGCCTTGAGAACGTATATCGAAAGGTCGAAATGCTATCTGTAATGGTAATATTGCTTTGCTATGTGCTGAATCTAAAGGAATGCCAAATAGGTGTATCAAAAATTTCTCTCCAAGATAAATAACAGCCTTAAGTTCGTTAGAATTTGCATAATCGGTCAATTTTTACATTTTTTGTGCAAAATCGGTCCATTAGGGAAACTCTTTCCATAATCGGTCCATTTTTGCGCGACGTCGTAACAAATAAACTCACGGGTGGTACCGACCTTGGTGGTTCCACCAACGGATAGAGTCCGGTCTTTCGGTCTGGAGTTTGCATTTTTTGTGGGTGTGTTCCAAACGATTCTACATTCCAGCAAAGTAAAAAGTTACCTCATATGTTTACCATTGTGCCAATCCCAGATAATATCGATTTTTTTTTTTAGTCCAGGCACCTATATTTAGTAATAATGTTTATTCACAATTTGTGCCGTAGAGAGAATTGAGTGGTCGGCATGCAGTTCATTTATATACTTTCTCCTCACAATTTTCATTTCGACGAGCAGGTTCTGGAGATGATGAATCAGCAATACGGCCCGAAAAGGCAATGCTTGCGAAGGACAACAACAGGTCCGTGGTAGAAGATTGACATAGAAGGCGCTCACTGGACGACGCTAACCGGTCTCTGATAGAGAAAGGGCTGCATGGAGGGATTTGAGGAATTAATAAATTCGATGCACCCTACGATAATTAGTTGTATATACACGTGGCGATAATAGATCTCTTGTAAATTAAGCAAAGAATGCTTTAGATTATGCTTTCCATGACCTACCTGTTCGATCTTTAATCGGCATTGTAGATGAAACTTCTTTTTATTTTGTCCTCTTTTTAATGGTAGAATTCTAGCGCAGCTTGTAATTGACTCTTCAGTTGTCTCTACTTTTAGGTTGTGTTTAGATGTTGGGATGCTTTTTCTTTTATAAAAACAAAACAAGAATTTCTCATTTCTACTTATCTTTCAAAGGGTTTGTGCTCAACTTTTAGCATCATATGTGATATGTCTCGTTGTCTGGAGGCGTATATATATAATATATATATATATATATATATATATATATTATCTTCTCTATATATTAAGCGCGAGGGGGTTGCTACAGTGCAACCCCCCCCCCTCTTATATATATATAAAATTAAAATAATATATACTTTAAAAATATATATATATATAATATATATTTAAAAATATATATTATTATAATTAATAGTAATTAATTGTATATATATATATAATATCTTAAGTTTTTTAAATATTTTATTTTTAAATATTAAATATTTTTAAATATATTTTTAAAATTTAAAAAAATTAATTTTTTTTTTCACACGCATCGCGGGTGATGTTTCCGCTAGTATATATATATATGTAGAGGAGCAATATCAGAAAGGTCCTATTTTTATATTTGTACAAATCAATTTGTACATTTTTTATTTTTTTAAAAAAAAAAAAATTATGGTGGGTAAACTCAAAAGGTGTTTAAGACGGTAGTGTAGCATTCACTCATGTCGTAGTATTGGTTAAAATGTGCCAGATGAGCTGCTTTAGTGTACTTGTGAGTTAAAAAAAAAAAGTGTACGTGAGCTAAAATTAGGTATTACGGAAAGTTGAATTTGACAAAACCCATAACATATATATATGTTCATTTGAAATGTTGATTTTTCCTTAGTTTTGCAAAGTAGAATCTTTTGACAAAACCCTAAAAAATAATAAATAAAAGGATAATGACATTTCAAACCCCCATTTCAAGTTTCCATTCCAAATCAGCCATCCATTTTAAAAAACGTCCATTTCAGTCCCTCATTTATTGTTTGAATTTTTTTCGGACGAAAATATTCCTGACTGTTCGGTTTCCTGAAACACATATCTAAAAGTATTTTTTAAAAATATTTTAATATAAAGTTGTAGATCTCGACGAAATTTACAACTTTTATGTTAAAATATTTCCAAAAAATGCTTCTAGATAGGTGTTTTCGGCGTCCGAACTATTCATCGAATTACGGGTCGACTCGTTAACAGTTCGGACCCCAAAATCACCTGTTCGGAAGCATTTTTTAGAAAACTTTCAACATAAAAGTTGTAAATCTCATAAAAATCTACAATTTTGATGTTAAAATTTTTCCAAAAAAATATTTCTAATAAGATATTTTTGGCGTCCAAATTGTTAACGTATACATGAATATTTTCGTCCGAAAAAAGTCTAAACAGTGTTTGGGGGACTGAAACGACCGTTTTTTTTAAACGGAGGGCTGATTTGGGCTGATTGTTATTAGCCCATAAATAAATAAATATTTATTTATGCTCCAATGATTGAGGTTGGTTTATGCGGGCTTCGTGAAGGCTCCCATGACCTAACGTGCCCAACTGTTGCGCACAGACGGGAGAAGTTTTAGGTGGAATTGTGGATGGGAAGTTAAGCAACCAAAGGCCCCACGTTGGAAAATTGTATTAGGGTGAAATTGGGTTGGAGTTTTCGGTGTCGTTTCGGATCATTTATTTCTTATTAAAAGTCGACAGATGACTTGAGCTTTAAATAAAAACATAGTTCAACTAAAATCAAATCCAACTCAATAATATATATATATATATATATCAAAGTTTACCGTGCCGTTTCGAGTTTTGATAAGCTCTAAATTCGAGACGTGCTGACCGTACAAATCGTGTCGTTTCGAATGTGCCGATAATAAACTATTATTTTTTTAATATTGTATTATATATTTTAATATTTTTAAAGAATTTTCAATTTTAAAAATTGAAAATTTTAAAAACAAATTAAGAGCTTGTGACCTTTGAGTCGCGCTCACCGGCACAATACAAGAAAAAAGCATGGCGCGAAATACCTGTCGCGTCGCGTGGACGCAAAAAAAGAGCATCGTTATCTTCTTTATTCGAGAAAGATGAACAATTCTCCCTTACTAAAAAAAAAAATCGGTCGTGCCGGTTGTGCCGTGCCGACCGTGCCATGCCGACATCTGTCGGCACAGAGACGTTTCGGTCGGCACAAGGCGTGCCGATCGAAACGTCGAACTATGGTATATATATATATATATATATATATATATATATATATATATATTATATATATTATATATATATATAATATATATATTATATATTATATAGGAGTTAATCTTTTCTTGACCAGGAGATTAACTCGCTCCTGCGACAGCTGAAATTGCATGTGCATTTTTTGTACGAAAATCTTATTTGACATGAGATTATTTACAAAGCGATAACGTATTGATCATATATGCGTGACTTCTTGCCGCCTGGATCTCCACACAAAGCGATAACATCCATTGGATATGCATCTTGCCTATATATGCATGACTTATAACATTCAAAACTATCATCAATAATTTGTGCCGGCCTCTCATCCATAATAGAAAAAATGATGGTTCTATTGAAGATGTCTCACTCTATAACCTGTATAAAAATTATAGTCATAACTAAGTTAACAAAACATAATAGTCAAAAGTCAAAACAACCATACTTTAAAATATAAAAATATGGGATGCAAAGTACAACTTGTGTGGCCAGTTAAATAGTTGCCACAATTGATTTGAATGTATGAAAATTCAAGCTCCCATAGGTCTCACTTAAGATATATGTTTACTCAAAACATCTATTTAATCTCTGAAATATTAATATTTTACCTTAAATCTTGGAACAGATCAATAGTTATCCCTACAATAGAATTGCGTTCTATTTTTAAAATGTAATTATACCTATATATTTGTTCTAAATTAGAGCAAAATTATATTGAAGAAAATTCATTTAATAGTTATCATTTTCTAATATGGTATCAAAGCGATTCATAAAAAACTGCTCTTCACGAGCTTAAGTGAGATATATGGGAGCACGAATTTCCTACTTTCATTTTAATATAATGACAACTTATTTAACTCGCCACAAATTTATAATTGGCATCTTGCACAACTTAATTATCATCAGATCTAGCTAGTTCTTTAGCTTGTTGCAACGTCTGATGTGGCCAATATTCGTTTCAATATTTCGAAAGACTACCAACTCCAACTCTTACGAGATGTGATGTCAAGTTCAGCAATGACATTCTTAATTATCGTCATGACAATCTTTGATATTTAAGAAGTAGAAGACCTGAACATGTTTATTATATATAAAGGGAAACTGAAAATTTGAAATCGTACTATCATCTTCTTCAGAAACTAAAATACATGTATGTACTATTGGCTAAAGCGTTTGTTACACAAAAAATGTTGTGGTTCAAGTATTATGACTTTGAAGAAGTTCGACGGCTTATTAAGGGGTATTTAACATAAAAAATAGAAGTATTTAATCGAACATAAGATCAACCGTCTTCAACGTTTCCAAATATTATTTGGTAAATAGATTTGTTTCTTTCTGTTTTGGTTATCCTATATAATCTAACTAATTACTAAATATTTAATGTTTGAAATAAGCAAATCACGAAAAATTCAGTCTAGATATTCATTTAAAATATTTGTTTACTCAAAATATCTATTTACTCTCCGTAACATCAATATTTATCTTAAACCTTAGAGTAGATCAACAGTCTATCCTTATAATAGAATTGTGTTCTATTTTTAAGATATAATTGTACTTATATATTTGTTCTAAATTGGAGAATTGAAAAAAAATTTATTCCATACTTACCATTGTCTGACATAGTATCAGATCTATTCATAAAGAACTACTCTTCACGAGCTTGAATGAGACATATGGGAGCACGAATTCCCTGCAATCATTTCAATATTGTGGCAAGTTATTTAACTTGCCATTAAGTCGTAATTGACATATTGTACAACTTAATTATCGTCATGATCAATTAGCTATTGAGATTGCTGCAACAGCTCATATGGCCAAGACTACCAACTTACGAGATGTGACGCCCAAGTTCAACAACGACATTCTTAATTATCGTCATGGTAATATTTGATTTTAAAAAGTGAAAGACCTGATCATTTGTATTGTCTATAAAGAAAAACTGAAAAGTTGAAATCATTCTATTATCTTATCCAGAAACTAAAACGTTTGTACTTAGTATCAGCTAAGGCGTTTGTTGCACCACCAAGTGCCGGTTGGTTCAAGTATTATGGCTTTAGAGAAGTGCAGCGGCATATTAAGGGGTATTTAATCGAACTTAAAGATCAATGGTCTTGGACATTTCTGAATATTATTTTGTAAATAAATTATTTCTTTATTTTTTGGTTATTCTATTGAATCTTTCTAAGACTAAATATTTAGTGTTTGAACTAGACAAATCTGATAGATTGAGTATATCACTCATCAAGAAAATATTTTCACGGAAATCTATACAACATATGTTTTATAACGATGAAAAACAAACTACGATAAATTGGCGGGCATGAACTATGATAAGAAGAAAAAAAAAATATAATTTTGTTTTAGGAATCTTGTGATTATATTAACTTTTTTTTTTCTCCATGCACTTATGTATAAACTTTTGGCTTATTTGTAAATAACTTAATTGGTCTTTTCTTTGACTTTCAGAAAACAATTGACATTTCTGTAATAAAAAGTTTGAAAGTTTACTTGACATTAAAAACATGCAAATCAATGTGTATAGAACAATGGTCACTTTTAAAATTTAATTATAACTTAAAAACATCTATACTCTAATTGACATACAAGAGAAACCTTCCAAACGATATAAATTGTACGTATATAAATAGTGTCTTTGGCTTAAGTCTTCTTGTTTTTGCTAGCAACAAGTGATATTGGTTTTCAAGATAAAGATTGGAAGGTTTATGGTCGACTAGTTTGAGAATGTTTTAAGTCTTTGCAGTTATTTGTGGAAAAACTTAGCAGACCAGTTGATCACATAAAACATAGATAGACATATCATTCATGATAATTCTCATTTGTGATATATTTATACTTTTTTTTTTACAATTAATTTTTTTTTTCTGAATTTGGAGCCTATTGGGATTAACTCAACACCCTGCGACATTTGTTTTGGCGAACAAAATTGTTTTTATCATTAAATCAGTAGACAGCCTCAAGGTAAGGATGAGGCGTATAATGACTTGATCGAAAGAGTTAACACTAATTTTTTATACCCTCTTAGAGGACGTTGGATGCGAAAGTTGCACTGGCTATATGCAAGACTTAAATGTTATGAAACTTCTTAGCCTGCTCTTGTCGACTCCGCTGTCGTCGGTGGTTGAAATTACGACAGATGACTTGAGCTTTAAATAAAAACACAGTTCAACTAAAATCAAATCCAACTCAATAATATATATATATATATAATATATATATATATATATAGAGGAGCTAATCTTCTCTCGACAGGAAATTAGTCCGCTTCTGTCGACTCCACTGCGTTGACAGCTGAAATTACATGCGCATTTTCAGTGCGACAGGAGATTATTTACAACTCGGATCGTTGAAAATGACTCAATATGAGCCAACTCCTGCTCCTCTTAAGTGGAGATTAGCATTTTCTATATATATATATATATATATATATATATATATATATATATATATATGAACTTTTCCATTCAAATATTTCGTGAAGGTATTTCAAAATTGATATTTTTGTAGCTTAAAATTTTAGTGGGTTCAAAAATAATTGTGAATGACAATAAAAACTATTATTTGGTATCAGAACTTTTGCCCAAAAAAAAAAAAAAAATCTCAAGAGGATGTTTAAAGGGTTATTAGTATTATATTATCATACGCTCGAGTGTCTCGGATCAGCATTCAACACCTTAAAGATCAAATGAAGCAACATCAACTTCATCCAAAGCAACACCTATAAAGTTAAATGGAGGAAAAACTATGAGGGATATGAGGATGGATAGTTACAATTTTTGTATTGAAGTAGGTTAGGTGCAGTCAAATTAGGACCCTTGACATAAAAATATATGTGTCATTGTATAATTGTATGAGTTTATTTCACCGGATGCATTTATATTTGACCATTTTTATAGATCCAAATTTCCAAGCTCATATAGAACTAAACTAATTCTTAAAACATGCTAAGTACGGGACTCTAAAATGATATTATACTTATTTATTTATTTTTTATTTATCAAGAAATTATTTAATTTTAATTGAAGTATTCAAGAGATAAATATTACTTAATACTTATTTATTATAATATAAATATCAACCAAAAAAAATAAAACAGCATATAATCTTAAATGCTAAATAATAAATATTTGACACATGACACATAACTAAGGGAGCAAATTGCATAAAATTTAAAATTATCTTTATTATATATATATATATATATATATATATAATATATATATATATATATTATATAAAGATGCTTATCCTTGGGATTAATACTACTAGAGAATTCTTAGAAAGATCTCCACCAAAAACTTTATAGTATTTAAGATGGAACACACTAGGGAGTGTTACGTTGGCGAAAAAACTGTCGATAATGCGAACAATTTATATCGGTGTTGTTTGGTTAAGATAATTTAGTAAATATTAGATTTAGGAATTGAATTTGATACTTAGACAATTACATCCTCCCATTTGATATGAACTCCTATGTGCCATTCTCCATTTTGACTGCACTTTTTCTCTTCACTACAAGTTGGCCCTTTTTTTAATAACTATAAATCAACCACTAAATTTTCTACTCATACTAATCACCATAATTCTCTATTTACTATTTAAACTTATAAAAAAAAATTCTTTGTCAAAATTTATACTAGAGCTATTTTGATTATTGTATAAGTATTTTTTTTAAAAAAAATTCAACACGAAATTGTAGATTTTGATGAGATTTACAATTTTATGTTTAACATTATTTCAAAAAATACTTCCAAATAAGTATTTTGTGGCTTCAAAGTTTTAGTGGATTTTAAAATCAGTTCATTAACCCTCTTAACTCTAGAGTTTTAAAATATCTATTTAAAAGTATTTTTTTTTTTAAAAAAAATTAACATTAAAGTTATAGATCTGATCAAAATATATAACTTTTATGTTGAATATTTCTCTAAAAAATACTTCTAAATAAATATTTAGGTGTCAAAATTAATAGATATAATGAATGATTTATTCATTTGAGTGCCTGGATAAGTCCTCCCTTTTTCAGTCCTCTTTTTTACTTCACTACAACGAAATTGGCTTTATAGACTTCATGCTAAATTTAGTGTCAAATTTACTTGTCAAAGACATTTGCGATTAAGATAAGTTGATTTATCTCTCGGTAAAAGGTATTCTTTTTTTTTTATAAGTAAATATTTGTATTGATCAAAACTATTTTTTATAAAAAGTTTAAAAATAGAAAAATACATAAAAAATATTGCTTCAAACAAAGACAACACAGACAACTTTCCTATGCTAAAGATGGTATCATTGCAATCCTCTTATTCGCAACCCAATTGTATTTTGTACAGCGGAACAAAATTCCCCAAGTTTGACCAATTCTTTTTCATGTGCTTTTTTTGCTTTGCAGTAATAGACTTCCGATCAAAACAAATCACTCAACAGACTAGTTCACAGCATTGCATCCTGCAAAATCATAAGAACCAGCAAAACCTTTTCCAAGCAGAAAATATAAATTGTCATACAAATAGCCAGATCAATGAATAGCAATGGGTGGGATCAGTTATCAAAAATCCCAGAAATATCAATAGCCAGAACTATTAATAGAAAGAATTCCCAGCAAAAATATCAACACATCAGCTAAGCCAGCTTGTCTAGTAGAAAAGCTAAGTTCAAAGAGAATTCACTGACCGGTTTAGGTACTATCTTGTCTTGTATAAAATAGCAAGACATAAAGAAACAAACTCAGTTAAGTACCCACATAATCTCCAAAATTCTTTTTGGGGCTACCACTATCAGATTTTATGGGTTCCGAATACTCGGGTCTTGCTCTTTAGCAAAGTACAATCTATTCTTTTTTAGAGAAGTAGAAAGCCAATAAAAATAAGAATACCAACCCAGACAATCAGTCTATTGCCCACATCAAAATCAAAACCCTTTTTAATAGTGACCACCGGATTTTATGGGAAACTAATACTCGGATTTTACCAACAAGCCTCAAATGAGAAGTTTATTTCTACCTAAAAAGATATACAATGGGACAGCTCCTTTAGACACTAGGTCAAGCAAATTAACTCTAGCTCTTAGCTATCATAAAGGCAAACAACTTAGCCATTAATTAAAATGCCTTCTAGCAAGAAAAGTTCTTCTAATAAATAGTCTATAGCACTTAAAACAGAAGATAAAGGACTTTAACTTCATCATTTCCAGTAGTAATTTTTAGAAAAAGGGATAGAGGCAGAGGATAAATCAGTTTTTTTAAACATACCCTTCAGTTTATCTGATTTCATCCTTCTTTTCGCATAAGTAATATTATAACTTTCAACATATCCACTAAACCAAGCTCTCCTTCCCATAATGTCTCTATAGCACTCTAAGTAGATTTCAACTTGCACAAACAAAGTCCATAGTTAGTATATCCAGAGACAAAAATTTGGACAGAAGCAATTCCAACAAAAATATTTAGAACACATAGAAGGCTGGGTTAAAAAACAGAATCAGTATATCATTATCCCAGATCAGGATTTTCTGTATTCTTTATTCCTCACAGCCTTTACTTTTAGAGCCTTGTAATCACATCAGATTTTATTTTAGTAATAGTGCTATCAGCTGCAGGCTTTAAATCTTGAAAAGTGACAAGATTTCTCACTTTCCAGATATAGTAAATAGTAGCTGTGAAACCTACTCTTCTCATTCTAGCCACATTATTGAAACCTCTTAATCTTTTGACAATCCACTTAGAGAAATTGTCCCAATCAAACAGAGGCTTGAGGCCAATCCAGGAGCTCACATTCTTCCAGATCATAGAGGAGAATTCACAGTTGAAAAAAGATGATTTATGTCCTCCTCATGATCACAGAAGCTACATTTTAAGGACATAGATATGCCTCTTTTAACTAGATGAGATCTAGTGGATAACTTCTCTTTAAAAACAAGCCAAGTAATAAAGCTATGTTTAGGAATACACCTGAAATCCCAAACCATTCTAAACCATTTTATCTTAGGCTCATTTACCTGGAGACACTTATAAGCATTGCTTACAGTGGAGATTTTGTATGGATGCCAATAAACTCTATCATTATCATCTCCAAGAGTGACAGTGGAAAGAGCTTCCCTTAGATTTGGAATGATTTGATATAATTGACTAGGAATTCTCCATCCACTGATATGCTTCTATGAATCCCCAAAGCATCAATTATCACTATTTGATATATAGTTTGAAATTGGCCCAATTTTGAGCCAGTTGTCATACTAGAAGATGCTGTTCAAGCCACCCCCAATTTGATGCTTGAAATGAGATTTAAAATATTTCTAGTTTTGAGAATTTTTTTTCCAAGTCCATTCATCAGCTGGAGAGGGATCAATCTGCCAGAAGGATCTGTGTATTCGTGACTGTAATTTCAACAAGTTAAACTTATTTTCCCTTGGACGACCATTTTTTTTTTCTTTTTTGTATGTGATCGTCGAATTCAATTCTTAATGTATATCCCAATTGTGATGGAATAGTATGATAATCCATTCTAACTCACTTTTGATGTATTCGAACTCTGACATATTATTTATAAAATAGACCATGATCACCTTTCAGCATCTAATCCCGCAAATCAACTGGACTAATACTTTTTTTTTGAGATTATCGTGTGAACCCGTAATGCGAGCGCACGCCCCGTAGGGACCTCAAACTCGTGAAAAACTTCCATGCCAGCCCCGTTCGATGCTCTGGGATCCGAGTATCGGCCTTCTATGAACGGGGGGCTCTTGCCATACAGAAAATTTTCCTTCGAAAAATTATACGAGGGATTTCACCCCATGCGGCCTGAACCGGTGATGACACTTCCTGAGGTGCCTCCCAACCAGTCGAGCTAGCCGCGCTCGGTAATTGGACTAATACTTTTTTGTGGTCTTTAACATTAGTGATTAAGTAAAGAATATAAGGCTATTCTTTTTCTCCAAAAAGACTAACTTCTACCAATTTTCTTTTAATAATCTACTATTTCGATTACTCATCTATTTTGGTAACTTTTTCGTTTAAGCCACCAGCAAATTTACTAACCAAAACAAAATACTAAGGAAATAATAATCCAAAAGCATACTACAATTAAAATGTACTAGGAGAGGACAAACCAGTCATGCGTATAAAAATAAACTAATTTTTATTATTTAATAACGATCGATTTACTGTAAAATATAGTTATCATAACTTACCGTAATGTATAGTTACAATAAGTTTTTTTTTTTTTCATATATATATATATATATATAGAAATAGACTAATCTCCACTCGACAGGAACTCGGCCCGCTCCTGTCGAGTCCGTAGCTATCGGATCGCCAAGGTGATCCGATGGCTAAAACTGATTCGAGCTCTTACAAAACACGCGCGTAATCTCAGCCCGTCGGATCGTCGCGATCCGACGGCTGCGGAGTCGACAGGAGCGAATCGTGCTCCTGTCGAGTGGAGATTAGCATCTCTCTCTCTCTCTATCTCTCTCTCTCTCTCTCTCTCTCTCTATATATATATTATATATATATTATATATATATATATATATATATATATATATATATATATATATATCACTAACCAACTGGATATTAGTACTATAATTTTAGGATATATGACACCACCTCTCACCCATTAGTTTATATAGATAAGATATAAAATTTTATAGATTGCTCATAAATTGTCCCCCATATACACGAAAAACAATAAAAGTTTTAATAGGATACAAATACTGTCACCACACAATATAATTGCAAGAAAAAAGGTCAAAATCTCTCAAAAATAATGGTAAATCATAGATCAACATAGGCTTTTTCTTAAGCTATAAACATGTACAATAAGATATTTTAATGTTATTCAATGTTTAACTAAGGTGCATACAGAAATATTATAGACTTCACTTTAAATGATATATTATATACACAATCATAAAAAATAGTTTACTATTCTAACAAGCTGACATACACATACGCATATAAAATACCTTCGAGCCTCCGCATGACATCTCTCCGGCATGCCTATTCAATCCGATAGCTTTAAGTGCATCATTTATCATTGGCTCGGGTGGTCGAGCGAACACTTTACAAGCCGGCGATCACAAGTTCGAGGCCACGATCCCACGCGTGTGGTGAGGGAGGGTATTTGTGAATGTTAACGTCGTCACCGAGAAGAGAACTTTTCTTATAATCCGTCACGAAATTTAGCACCTACGGAGTGATTGCTGAAATAAGCAGTGATTGCCTTGAACCTTCCATTAAGATAATTTTTCTCAACCTGCAATAAAAGCCTGATCATTGTTGATAATAATTAATGAAAAAAAAGGGAAAAAACTATTCACACCCAATAAACCACACATAACTAATCTCCACCACACATTCGTCTCGTGATCCGCACAAGTTATCTTAATTACAACTATATCCATTGTGATATGTGGTCCTGATGTTGCCACGTATGCTATGTGATTTATTGTGAGGTTTTTTGGGTGAGCATAGCAAAACCTTAAAAAAAAAGGCCAAAATAATTGACTAGGTGGATTTCATAATAAAGATTGCAATAATTAAGTGAAGTTTCGAATTTGCTGATGGTTTACTGTAGACAACAAAATATTTGTAAATTTTCAGGAACTAACACAAAGCGACTGAGCCAGAGACTGACTGCATCGAACAAAGAGTTATGAAAGCGTAGTAAGCCGGTCCTGTTCTCTTGGAACCCCATTGACCAACTGAAAAACAATATTTCATTTACCATAATGAAAAATAAAAAATATATCCATGTATGGAGTCGACAATAAATGGGGAAAATTCACGGCATCCCTTCTCACAAGTTTTTTATCAGTTAGGTCTATTTCAGACAAGGTGTCATGGTTTGAAAACCACATGTTGGGGTTTCTAATTAACGTGTCCTAGATTCAAAATTAAGGTGTCGGGTCGCTGCAAATGTGTTGCGGATATAAAAAACGTCATAATTCCTCAATTGTAACCAAGCGATATAAAACTTCATTTCAGGGGTGGTGGAAATTTTTCTAGATTGTTACAATTTTTTTTTATTGGTTATGTATGAAGTGCAAGTGTAGTAATGTCTATTCAGAAACTCATATAGTGGCCCATGACTGTGCATCGCAGCGGATGGATAATGGCTCAGAACCGCACCCACCCTGGTTCGAGCCCGATTCTCCGTAGGAAGGGATAGAGAGTCTCCAGCGTTTTAAAATATTACCGTGAAGGTGGTGGGTAATATGTGCCCGTACTCCAAGGTGTGTCCGGGAAGAATGCACGCCTTTTACTTCCCAATACAAGTCTACTAAGTGGGCTCAGGTCGGTATTAGTCCGGTAACATATCCAGAGGAAGGTTTTGCCTCGTTCTCCTAAAAAAGCTACTATAATGCATTGTAATTCATAAGTCGAAGATGGCCTATTAGTGAAAAATTAGATAAAATCTCGAGAGTCCATAGAGGTAGTGTTGCAAACCGTGCGGGGCCGAGCCGGCCCACCCCACTAAAAGCGCCGGCTCAGCTCGACCGGCAGCCCGCCGGCCGAGCAGAGGCCGCAATTAAAAAAAAAAAAAAGCATATCATGCGCGGGCTTGCGCGGCCGGTAAGGCGGGCCGGCCCGCGGCCCGCACGGCCGGTCTTGCGGGGCTTGCCAGCCCGCAGCCCGGCGAGCCGGACTGCGGTATGGGTCGCGGGCTAAATTAGCATCTCTACATAGAGGATTGACTGCTAGTTACAAACTGGTATAACCAATTCATAATATTATGCAGCAAGAAAATATAGTAGTGAAAAATTAGATATACCTCAAGAGTCCATGGCGGATTGACTGCTAGTGAAAGAGCTGCCAACTGATTCATATCAAGATTGCGGGTAGATACATTACAATTTTAGGAGCAATCGCTGTTGCAACCTTGAAAAGGGATTCCCTGGTGCATATAAATGCAGAAATTAACATCAAATTCTCCCAAAAATTCTAGATTAAGCACATATGGTAGAAAACAAACCCGTCACAAGGTTTAAGCATGGTCCGCATATCATATACTTGTTCTTTCGAATAATCAGGTCCTCCCCATGGAGGTGACAAAAACACAGTGTCTCCCTACATAGAAAATGCCCATTAAATTAGAATGAATTAAACCAGCAATGTCAGCTTTGCATAATGCCACACTCATTGAAAACAGAATCTCCTCCATGCATAAATTACTCTTGTTGGGAAGAGTGTTTACAAACCCAAATGAAGTTAACAACTAAAATTAATTTTGTTCTTTTCATTGTGATTGTTCAGAGAGCTCAATGATGAGATCCTTCATATACTTCTTACCTCCACCTTTTTTTATCTCATGTAATGAACTTTTTAGTTATAATTTCTTCCATCTGATATGAAAAAATTGTTCAACTACTACAAATTTACAATCAAAATATTAACTGGCCATGTGATGAACACATCAAAATTCAACTGGACATATACGACCAGAATAAGTAAATAAAAACATCATTTTGAGGACCTCAAATAACACAATCGGGTCATTGTAACCCCTAATAACACAAGCCAAATATAAGATTCTCACGATTGTGCCATCAACAAATTTTGGTAGTAGTGATTAATATTCAGAATTTAATAACAGTTAGCAGTCCTGCTTATGTAACATCTATCAGCGTTTCTTAACACATTATCTGATAAGCAAGCCTTGGATAATGAAATGAACAAATGAACATTTAAACTGATAAGCAAGCCTTGGACAATGAAATGAACAAATGAACATTTAAACTGATAAGGAAGCCTTGGATAATGAAATGAACAAATGAACATTTAAACTGAGCAAAGAAAAAAAAAGCACTACCCTTAATTGTGGTGCAACTATAAGAAAATCTCCAACAAGAAAATCTATCATGTGGTCGACTCCATATATTGCAGCATTATGATGCGCGAGTTTAATTTTTTGTGGGTCGATGTCAATAGCAAAGACATAATTGCTCCTGTAGAGTACAGACAAATAGAGATTAACGTTAGAAAGTTCAATACAATTCTCTCCAAGATGAAGTTGTAAACATAGTCAAAGTTCTTCATAATGAAAATTTATTTGGGTCGATGTCAATAGCAAAGACATAATTGCTCCTGTAGAGTACAGACAAATAGAGATTAACGTTAGAAAGTTCAATACAATTCTCTCCAAGATGAAGTTGTAAACATAGTCAAAGTTCTTCATAATGAAAATTTATTTGGTCATAAGAAGTACTCACACTAGTGGTTTTCATTTTTTAAGATCCTTAGGACTAATAGAAGAATCAGAACATATTATTCAAGACCAACCTCTGAAAAGAAATACTAGCACATAACATAGAGGAGCGAACATCCTAGATCATGACATGTAGCTAGCAACCTAGCACATTATTCTAACATTCTGCTGGAATTTTCCTTTAAAGCAGAAAAGTGAATTTCAAAGTTTCAAAATTGTTTATAACTCAGAAACAAGCAATACATACTTTTGTGCAAACTGAATTGCATTTCCACCAACTCCACAAAAACAATCGATTACAATGCCACCGCCACAACGAGCCGCATGATGTCTTGCAATGGACTCTGGTGTGACGGAGAACCAACCTTCTTTGTCAATCTTTATACCACTATCATATTTGGAAAAAAGCAAGTTTCTCTGGCAGTAGTATTTGAAAATCTTTGGGGAGACAACAAACTTTTCTCCTTTTGATTTCTCTGAGAAATTACAAGATCTGTAAGTAAAACATATCCAACTTGTACCAGACTAAACAAAGGAAACTGAATCACAAGCCAAAATCTATATCAGTTGGGATCAATCAAATTCGTATCACGACAATGGAAACATCTATGGACATTCGAATGTTTGGCTAACTACGGAATTTAACGTCTCTACATGGTTAAAATTGTAACTTACTAACATGAAGAACTCAAAAGATTCTGAAGTTGTAGCAACCCTAAATGCATTCATCAATTTGGATATCCCACATGGGATTGAAATCAGAAAAGACCAAATGGGACTTCTAGGTCGAATCGAGAAAGATAGAGGTGTCTTTCCAACACATTATTGTGATCAGTTACCAGCGACATTAAAGAACATATGTCCGTTCGTTCAGCGATATAATATTTGCTTACTTGATAATGACCTTCGTTTCTTTGGCTTTATAAAAGAAATAATCTTCCAATAGGCATCTTGCTCATCAGGATCACCCCCAGTATAACTGCTAAAACTGCAGAGACAGTTAGTTAAAAGGTAATAATGAAATTAGCAAGCTGTCTAACGAAGCAAGAACAAGATGACTATATGCACCTAGGTATTGGAGAAACTTCAAGGGAATTTTCAGGCGCATCAGATGCTTCTTGGGAAGCATTGAAATCTTCTAGATGTTCATTCTCACCAGGAATGCAATTTCCATCTTCATCTCTAGCAGTACAACATTCAAAGTGGACAGCTTCACCTTCTGTTTGCAGCTCAGTGCCATGTCGTTGAACTGATATGCTGCCGGTTAGATACGTGAAGTGCTCCAATCCTGTCGGAGGTTCCCAAGTTGACTCTTGTGTTTCGCAATTATAAAAGTAATATCGTCTGTACAAATCATCCCATGCCACTTTCCAGACACCGTAATCATAACAGTGAGAATTTTTCATGCAGCGCTGATGAAGATGGAGGCATGTTTTCCGAAGATTGGGCATCATCACTCTGTGCGTCAAGTTTAGAGAACGTTGCAGGCAACAATCCAGAAAAAGTATCCATATCGCTAGACAAGTTTCCCTCATTATAATCTCTAAGCTTAGCATCTTGTGTTTCATGTCCATAAAAGCTTTTAGAATCAAAATCAACCAGGAATGTTGGAGTCTCACTCTCTTCAGCTACTGATTCTGTATTAACAGAGCATGATGGATCCTCCACTTGACTTTCAAAAGTATGTTGCGTCCTTCCTAATACATCTGGAACTAAAACAGTTGCTGGGATTCATCAACTCTGGGATGTACCGGGTTACAAACTTTAGGTGTGTTTCTGTCATCGCTAAGAACTCTTGATGATAGAACATTTCCTGTGACAGGTTTGGTAACTTGTGCACGGTTTTCAGTGTAACTGTTAGAGGTTTTGACCCGTAATCCCATCTTTACACCAGGAACTAAAATATTCGTCTGCAGTATAAACAAGATAATTAGAAACAAACATTGATTGACGATGGACAGCTGCTAACCAAGTTAGAATCAAACACATTTAGCTTAATCTCCATATAGATTTAAAAGCTTAATTTAGGTAAAAGTAGACCTCCTTAGTAGAACTGAAGGTTGTAGGAAGTCCTAATGCTTCCATCTCTTGAGCTAATTCCATATCTTCAAGAGAAGTATATATCTGTTAAGCGATCAATGAAAAAATTAACATTAATCTACCAGATAAGACATGAAAAACAACATATGGTCAAGTTTGACAAATAGAAGATAGTGAACCAGGTAAAACTAATCGAACATCATTATCTTAAGTAGAGAAAAAAAAATTACTAGAGAAAAGGCCATGTTATGATGTGCAAGAGGAGAAATTTTACAATACTACAGCCATAAGTTTTATTGCTTGTACCCAACTCACTAAAACTCATAGTTTGAGAGCTTTTTAAAAGAAAAAAAAAAAACTTTGAACTACAAAGTTGTTCAGAAAAAAAAAAAAAAAAAAAAAAACTTAACTTTGTAGTTCAAAAGATTTTCAAATAAAATTAAATAATATGGCAAATAAATTGATAAAAATACTATGTACAAATAAATTGATATTATAATACTAGCATGGATAATTATGTGAGATATCTTATAATATTTTTTAAAAGTATTTGAATTATATAAAGTTATGTATTTTATATTTCTGAAGAACTTTGTAGATCAACATTTTTTCAAAAAATGTCTCTGTATAGGAGTTTTAGTGAGTTGGGTGCAAGTAACGAAACTTATGCCTGTAGCATTATAAAATTATCCTTGAAAGAGACCTATCAAGAATGTATAATTATATCAATCATTCAGGTACAGCATCTCTACCATAAATGTTTATATTAAGAGTGAATAAAACAGGTTAAGGTTTACTTTTGTCTGCAATATAACTTCCTATCATGTTTCCTTGGGTCCAGAATTTAGTCATTCTCCATATGGGCTCTTAGCATCTGGACTCATCTTTGTTGCAGAAACCAGAAAATGTTGGGCAACAACTGCAAATGAACTTCTCCCTTTGGCATTGCAATTTCCTTACACTTGATAAATTTCAACCTCTTGTTTGTTGGTGATTTGCTATTTTTATAAATAGGCCATTCTAAAGATACACGGAATAACGTAAGAGAACTTATTGATCTCTGAGAAGTTTTGGATCTCCTACAATTTGCAGTTTTTGGTCCTAACAAAACCAAAATCAGGTGAAGAAGTTCGGATTTTAACTCTATTCCTTGTATCTTTCCTTTAGAGTGGCCATTGTAGAAGTAGTAAACCACCTAGAAACTTTGAGGTCAAGTTCTTCAAGTGACTAAAATGGTATGACAAAGGAGGTGTTATAATGTGCCAAAGGTAACTTGGAAATTGCAAAAGCAAATACGGAGCACAATTCAGATTTGTCATTTTATCTTTCCTTCTGATTTTTAACTTAACGTGAAGTTTTGGGTTTTCGTATTATTCATAGACATAGCGGTAGTGTGCTCATCTTTTTAATATGTCGAACTCACCTAGGGACACAAATATCTAGTTGAATGTCACCAATGACATTTGTTCCTCTTAGAACATCATCTTGCCTGACTAGAGATGAAAGTTTACGCTACGTCACTTAATCAGTAGATAGCTTGAATATGAAAAACATAAGTGCATCCAGAAGTTAAAATGAGAAAGCAGTAGTAAGTCTGAATATACCTAAAGATCCATCAAATATCAACTTAGGATTAACAGTCTTCAAGGTGATGAAACTTAAAGGTTAGACTAGAATCATCATAAATAGCACTCAAACTGAAAAATGAAGATGAAGATATAAGGTCTCACTAACATCAGCCCTCACAGTCTAAAACATTTATATAAGAGATATTTATATGAAAGACCTAGAGATAAAAAATTTAAATGAAGACATTTATATGAAATGACAGTCTCACTAACACCAAATTTCTTATTCAATAATATCTGCACACAGTAACCAAGATTTTTTCCAGTAGGTGGTGATGTAAGACTCGGCTTAATGGATTCTTACACCGCTTTCTACATATAGAAATTCGATAGAAAAGAAACAAGATTCGAAAAGAACAACAACAGAAAACATAAATATGATACCATTTGCTGTAGGATTTAACTCTGTCTCAATTGATCTACGACGAGTCTGTGGACACAAAGATAATTACATTAACTTTAAAAACAACCAATCTGAAGTTATATTAAGAGGAAACTGTATCTGCAAATTCGACTCTATCACGAAGACTAATATCACTCTAACCAACATGAATAACAAATCAATGTCATACTAATAGGGAAGGAAAAGACAAAAGCTGGGTAGAAAGTTCTTTTTTGGGGGGATAATCAGGAGAAACCCCGTCCTAACCCGGCCATTAGGGGCTCATCCAGACAGTAGAATACGGTTCGTATGTGAGCCTTTGTCCCACACCACAACCCATAAAATGTGCAAAGTTCTCCCGCCCATTATAGCGAGCGAGAATCAAACCCGCAATACCACTCTCTTCATGGGTAGTCCTCCTAAAAATTGGAAGTAATAAAAAAAAAGAGAATTCGAACCTTGGCAGAACCAGAGAAACCGATTACGGCATCGTCTCTGCACCATAAAAAATCAAGAAAATTAAGAGAACTAAGTCAGAGAGATTGCAATCGTTGTTGGAATGTTGATTGAAGAGAGAGTTGTGATCGATCTTAATCTTAACTCGAGGTAGACTTCTTTTAGACTGAAGAGAGGACCGAGAGCTGCGATTGCCGGCGATCCCTCCGCCGTGCCTCCGCCGAGTTCTGCTGCAGCCATGGCGTATTATTCCGGCTTTTAGCTAGCTGTTGAAGACTTGAGTGTACCTATTTATTTCTGGGATAAATGCATAGGATTTCAAACTCCTTGCAAATTACACTTTTAGGGCCTCTTACGTTTTTGTACCCTTAATAGGTTTTTACACACACACACATATATATATATATATATATATGCCTTTCTAATTTGATTTTGCGAATCTTTTCTCTTTAGCTCGTAAAATAACCAAAATACCTCCGTACTTTATTTTGATAAGCACCCTCTGTTTTCTCTCTCTTCTGCCTGCAATTTTCCACCCAAAAAATTAATTACCCTTTCTCGTTTCTCTCTTCTCGTAACATATAAATAAAAATCGTAAAAAATCCAAACAAATGTAAAAATTCTGAAAAAAAATTAAATTTTATTAGGCAGCAAAATTGGGTTATTTTAAATATTTTTCGGAAATTTAGAGGATCCTAGTTATATTATAAAAATATCCGAACATTTAAAGGCATTTTTGAGGCATCAGACGACGTTTTTATCGCAATTTCGACGCCGTCGGAGCTGCAACAAATGCTTCGGTTTGACAGCAAATGCATCTCGAAACGACGATTTCGGAAAGGTAAACAACGTCACAATGCTACCACCGAGCGCAAAGTTATTGCACTTTAAAGATAGCTACATTTCATAATTTTTTTCTTTCAGAGGCAAAGTCGGATTCATAATCCGTTAGTTTCGTTGGAAAGCTTGTCGAACCCTCTTCCATCCAACAATATTTTTTACGTCTCAATCTGACTCATACACGTAAAAATAGCGTCTCCGAAAGTCGAAAATTTGGAGGTGTTCTGAGGTGTTCTGGGATGATCTGGGGTGTTCTGGAGGTATTCTAAGATTTCTGGAGTTCTGGGATGTTCTTGAAATTCTGAATGTGTTCTAGGATTTTCAAAACACCCTCAGAACACCTCAATAATATCTCAAAACAACTCTAAAAACCTGAAAACACCTCCAGAACACTCCAGAATACCTCTAGAACACCTCAAAACATCCTAAAACACCGCGCAGTTCGACTTTCGGAGATAATACCTTTACGTGTATGAGTCAATTTGAGACATAAAAAATGTTGTATGAAGAGGGCTCGACAAGCTTTCAACGAATCCAACGGATCATGAATCCGACTTTGCATTTGAAAAAAAAATTATGAAATATAGTTATCTTTAAAGTGCCATAACTTTGCGCTCGGTGGTCTATTTGGACGTTCTTTACCTTTCCGGAGTCGTTGTTTCGAGACGCATTGTGCTGTCAAACCAAAGCATTTACTGCAGCTTTGGCGTCGTCGAAATCGCGAAAAAACGTCTTCTGATGCCTCAAAAATGTCTTTAAATGTTCGGACATTTTTCTAATATACCTAGAGAAGCTCTAAATTTGTAAAAAGAATATTTAAAATAACCCATTTTTGCTGCTGAATGAAATTTATTTTTTTTCAAAATTTTTTGTCTTTTTTGAATTTTTTTACGATTTCATTAGATGCTATGAGGAGAGAGAAACGAGAGAGGATAATTGAATTTTTGGACGAAAAACTGCAGGCAGAAGAGAGAGAAAATAGAGCGCGCTTATCAAATAAAATACGGGAGTATTTTGATCATTTCACGCGCTAAAGGATACAGATTTGTTAAATCAAATTAGGAGAGCATATGTTGGGTTATCGGGGTCAATACCACATCAGATGCGCAGCGGAAATTTAAAAAATTTAATACATAAGCCCCGTGTACCCGAATACAGGATCACTTTGGTATGCTATAATAATCGAAACATTCACATCGCATGTAAATAATAAGCATGACATAATAAAATTAATCTGATTAATTTATTACGATCCTATCATGCATCTAATCGCGGTACGAGTTTAATCGAAATACCTTGGCGGGTCGAACACGCCACGTAATAGTTCTCAGATTCTGATGAATTGAGCCGCGAAAATACCCGGCCTCTAATGCTAGTCCACGCTGAGACGCTCGCGAAACCGAAATCCGATTTTAATCAAATTAAAATCGAATTCGGGCCGTTTGGATCGGATCCAACAAGGGCCCGTGTTGTACAGTGCCTTCTCCTTCCTCTCTCTCTCGCGTGCAACCGATCCTCCGATCGCCGTCCAAGCTCGCGCCCGAAGCGATCTCCGATCACCAACTGGTTGCCGTCTCCGTCGTCTCCTCAACTCGCTGGAACGGACGCCGCCGTCGATGGAAGTCGCCGCGGTCGGTGAAGTGCAACGGTTGCACTCGAGAACGACGCACCGTTGATGCCGTCGGTGGTCGACGTCGTCACCGTCGGCTGGCTTAGGCGGTGAAGCGTCAGCGACTTGGTAAGACGCTGGAGCAGGCGGCCGAGAGACGCTAGAGCTGACGGCCGAGAGCTTCGCTGTTAATTGAAGCTTCGGCTTGGAAGCTTGCCGTCGTTTCTCGCTCGCCGACGTCGCACGTCGGAAGGGGAGGTGGTGGAGGCGGGCGGCCGGACGTGGAGGAGATGCCTACCGTGCTAGCGGCATAGGGTTTCTCTCCTCAGCCGCGGCGCCGTTTCTTCTCTTTCTCAGCCGAGAAGAAGAACTATTCATGCATATATATATACACATATATTACAGAATAAATCCCAGCTTTTGCTGTTTTGCAAAAACGGCACCTCTGCATTTTGCAAAATCTTAGGTCCAACACTTTGGACATTGGCAAAAGCAGCCCCTCATGCACAAAATTCGGTTTTTCGCGATCGTGTCTCATTTGCGTGTGACCCATTAGGTTCAGTACCACGCCGGCAGTGAATAAATAGTTAATTCAACTAATTAACAAATAATTAATTCAACCAATTAATTATATTTATTCACAGATCGTGGTTAACGTCTAGCAACGTGCCACGACCACCCGTGTGGTATGAATATCAATATTCATCACTTGAAACCTTTGTGTGAATAGTTCCCATGCCCTATAATCCTTCTGTTCCTTTCTAACATCCCGAATGAGCTTAGAGTATGGATATCTGTCAAACTCTAATATAGCTCAATCAAATGTATCTGTCTTAATAGATTCGCTCGTCTGTGACATTAAGAACATTTCTTAATTCACATCGTACCTCGGCCAAGGATTTTCTGAGCTAGTTCTATTCAAAGACACATAGGATGTTCTCCTCCTTTATAGGAGGTGACAGATTCTCTATTGGTTATCATCTATCTTCATGTGCTATTATTTATACCCAGATGGTTCCCTTGTACAGCTGAGCTATACTTGGAAACACACTAAAGTATAAATCATATACACATAAGATACTATGATAATCTCAAGTCTGAGGATCAAGGCATAACTATCACACTGAAGAATTACCATTGACAGATTCCATTGGTATTCTTCGAGTAAGTCAGTTCAGTGAACTCATTCATCCAATGAGCACCTACACACTTGCTTCAGTGTCAACTACACGCGTAGTAATGAGATCACTACTCTCATCGTATGAGCAAGCAAGCTGTGTATTAGTCTTTCCGGTGATATTGAGCCCCTACTCAATGCACCTATGACTAAGAACATTCTGGACTTAGGTTTATAAGACATTAGGTCTCATTATCATGATCAACTATCATGATCCTAATTCTGTCACCTTAGTCCATGGGTTTATCACATACATTCATACAACATATTAAACATGACGATGCGATAAATAAATAGATAACCATAATCAAGTAAATCAAAAAAGGTTTATTACAAAATATGTTCGCCAAAATATCCAATATTATTGGCTTTTAGGGCATTTACTCTTTCAGCATATATATACAAAATCCTATTAAGGGGGCACAAAACGCAAAAGCTCCTTTTATTTCAAATAATGTATAAAATCAGCCCTTTTTTAAGCAGGATTTTTTTTTGTCTTGACCGCTTAGTTCAGTTTATATCTTATATCTCGAGTTGGTACTGAATGATAAACGGGTCTCTCTTTAACGCCAGCTTCGTTAACCAATTGGACTAACACTGGTTAGTATGTAAGAATTTTTAATCACTATATAAATATTTTTTTAAAAATTTAAATATAACAAATATTTAATATAATATGTAACTTTTTTTTAATTTTTTTTAAATAATATTTTGAAATAAATATTACGAGGCTTTAAAATTTTAGTATATTTAAAAATTAATTCATTAACTCATTAATATTTAGAGTATCGAATAATTTTTTTATAAATATTTTAAATAAAAAAATAAATTTGATGTAATTTATAAATTTTGTATTTAAAATTTAATTGATATATATATAAATAGATATTTTGAAAAGTTAAAATAATAGACTATAAATAAAACTTATTCGTGAAGTTGATTTTGAGGGAGGAAGGAACTGATTCGCAAGTCTCCCACTTAGTTATTGTTTTCGGAAGCCCAAATGTTATTGGCATTTTGGCAGTAGAGACCAAAAATTTAATAATTGATCAAATCAAGCTCTCTTAATGACTTTTGACAAAATCAGACCTCATGAGCATGAGAAA
This sequence comes from Xerophyta viscosa, assembly GCA_002076135.1. NCBI lineage: Eukaryota > Viridiplantae > Streptophyta > Magnoliopsida > Pandanales > Velloziaceae > Xerophyta > Xerophyta viscosa. The sequence goes on along the minus strand of MJHO01000090.1, from coordinate 392,345 downwards.
GATAAAAATATACATACCACAAAATTTATTGACATCTCTATATCATTTTTTAAGGAACATCTCCATAATTACTATAGATACATAAAAAATATCTTTACAATTGTCGTAATTGTTGAAGAAACTCTACCATTCATGTAATGCTCCAAAACATCTCCGAACCATCCGGCATAAATGAAAATAATTTATATATACACACTCATAGTGGCCTTTCTTTTCTTTATTATATTCTTTTTTGATATTCTCTTTTCTAATTTATTCTTGGTCATATTCGGAGATTCGGATTTTCGAATCTATCCTTTATTATGTTTCTTGGTAATATTCTCTTCTCTAATTTAAAACACATCAAAAGATTTATGTATCTATTCTTTATGAAGTTCGCATCTCCGACTCATCCGGCATAAATGAAAATAATTTATATACACACACTCAAAGTGGCCTCTCTTTTCTTTATTATGTTCTTGGTCATATTCTCTTCTCTAACTTAAAACACCTCAAAAGATTTATGAAGTTATTTTACATGTATTAGACTACTATCTTAAATATATATACTTGGAATAACATTATCGTACTTTATGTAATACCCCTGGCTAACAAGTTCTAATCGACCGGACTTTGGATTGAGGTCGACTGAAAGTCACGGATTGTGCACAGATTGGGCCGGTTATTGGGCCTACATGCGAGTCCGAGGATTGTCTCCTATCACTTGTGTGGGAGAGACTGTTGAGTTAATATACTTAGTGGTTACCTCTCAAGTTAATCCACCCTTTTCAGACTAGGAAAAGGGACATAACCGTGAGGTGCGGTCGGACTTAGGCGGTGCGGGATCCCATGCGGATCGGGCGTGATAGAAGATATTAGAGCGACTTTGTTGCCTGCATGCTAGGTTGTTCGGAGGCCAGACGGGAGGTTGACTCAGGTAGGGTCTAGATTATTCCCGTGCTAGGCCAAGTGCACTAGCAGTACAATAGTATATAAATATTTTGAAGCATACATAACAATATTAAGGTATTCCACTAGGTTGAATAGTGATAGAATTCGAGATCGCAGTAAGCAAAAAAGAATTTGGTTGAAATATCAAATTAAATTAATGATAAGAACATAGAGATAACTGAAAAATAACTATTTGTGAAATAATATTTTCATCATCCCCGCCCATGGATTTAGTAGTATGGCGTCTATCTATTAAAAAAAATTAAAATTTCTTTGTTTTTTTTTCTTTATTTACGCCAAACTTTTCATGTCATAGTTATGCTTGTTACATTCACCTTTTTAATACATATCTTTTTTTAAAAGTAAAAGAGAAAATTTTAAAATTAATTAAATAGTTCTTATAGCCGGTTCATGGCACGTGTTGTGCTGGTTCAAGCCATGCCGTAACTGTCGGAATAAAAATGTATCACTCGGCACATAAAACTACGAATTAAACAACAAAAACTCATTATATAGTAGATACTGTCACACACAGGGACATGTCTGAAGAAGATACTTTCGACTTTGTTTCATACAGTACTGAACTCTCTCGTAAAACTACGAATTAAACAACAAAAACTCATTATATAGCAGATACAGTACTTTCCACAAGGACAGGTCTGAAGAGCGACATGCCTCGTTTTTTGCCGATTATACGAGTTATTAGGAGTGTATATAATATGCTGTAACACTTGAAGAGGGTTTTGACGAGCTTACCTCGAAGTAGTGAGTTCGGCCAAAACTTTGAGCCGGCGGCGGCGGCGGCGACAGCGATGGACGGCGTGATTGAGGTGCTGGTGAGCTGCAGAGGAAGGAGGAGAGATAGGCCGTTGTAGTGGGAGGGGTGCCCCACTCTCGTATCCACTCTCTCTCTCTCTCTCTCTCTCTCTCTCTCTCACACTCTTAATTCCTCTCCAAGATATCTCTCTCTCACTTAAAAAATCTCTCTCTCTCTCTCTCACTCTCTACTGTTCTGCTTTGAGTGTATGTATGGGGTGATATTTATAGAGGTTTTTGAGAGTGTGGGGTTGCTTAAGGATGAAGAAAAGGAAGAGAGAGAGAGAGGCTTTAGGGTTAGGGCTTAGGTTATGAGTGAGAGAGAAAGGGGGGGGGGGGGGGGGGGGGGGCGGGGGAGGGGGTGGCTGCGGCTGCCCACCTCATCATTTCATTTTTTTTATTTTTATTTTAATAATGATAATTATTATGTATGTGGATTTGTATATATATGTTATATATGCATGTATGTCTACATATATGTGTATGCGTCGCATATGTGCACATATGTGTATATATGAGGGTATGCGTATGTTTCAGATGTTATAATATATAAACGTATATATGTGTATTATTGTATTTGTATACACGGGTTATCATATGAATATGTTTCACCGTATGCATGCATATCGTGAAATGTGCCAAATTGGACTTTAATAGGTTCAATAGGCTCAATAAGGCCTGAAATATAAATATATATATAATATTATATATTATATATATAAATATATATATATATATATATATATATATATATATATATATATATATAAATATATATATAATATATATATATATTATATATATATATATATATATTATATATATATATATATATACATACATAAGTGTAGGCATGAGTATATGTGTATATATATGGCGATTATTATCATGTATGCATGTCTATATATGCATGTGTTATGTGGATGTGTACGTGAGAGTGCATATGTTATTATGATAGACGGCCGGACAAAATAGGGTATCGACAATTATGCATAGGTTGGGCCAGTTATTGGGCCTATATGCGAGTCCGATGATTGTCCCACACCACTTGTGCGGGAGAGATTTTTGAGTTAATATACTCGGAAGGTCCTTAGTGGTTATCTCTCAAGTTGATTCACCTTTTTCATACTAGGAAAAGGGACATGACCGTGAGGTGCCGTCGGGCTTAGGCGGTGCAGGACCCTAGGCGGGTCGGAGTGTGACAGAAAATATAGAGTGACTTTTATCACCTGTACGCTAGGTTGTTCGGAGGCCGGACGGGAGGTTGACTCAAATAGGGTCTAGATTCTTACCGTGCTAGACCAAGTGCACTAGCAGTATACTAATGAAGGAGAGCCTGGACTAGGATTTCCGCCAGCAACTCGCCATACACGACGGGGATGTTATGTTCTATGGTGAGATCAATGTAATATCCCGGACTGGCATATTCCGATTGAACGGGGTTTGGGATTGCCGTTGACCAAAAGTCACGGATCATGCACGATTAGGCCGATTATTGAGTCTGTGCGCGAGTTCGAGAATTGTCTCATACCGTTGTGCAGGAGGGAGTGTTGGGTTAATATACCTGAGAGGCCCTTAGTGGTTACCTCTCAAGTAGATCCACCTTTTTTGGACTAAGAAAATATACTCGGCCGTGTGATGCGGTCAAAACTTCGGCAGTGCGGGACCCTAAGCGGGTTGGGGCGTGACACTTTATATCACCTTTGCCATGCTTCGAAATAATTCAGATGAAGTATTCTAAAAAGCGAAAAGTATGTTCTTGTTCTAATTTAGAGGTTGGATTTTGCCTCGTTATCTAATTTTTTTTTTTTTTTTCGTCATTTCAAATGCCTAATGGACTCATTTTTGGCCAAACTAATAGATATCCTGTCTAGCAATATGTTCATTCAATACGAACAGAAAGTTTGAAACAGTATCATGGGTGATTTGTTTGAAAATAGAACTTACAAGCAGACCTTATAGGTGGCAAATTGAGAATTACCTATGTCAATATATATATATATATATATATATATATATATATATATATATTCTCAAAATAAAAACTAAAAAAATAAAATTTCTTCTTTTTTTTTATTTACGCCAAACTTTTCATGTCATAGTTATGCTTGTTACATTCACCTTTTTAATACATGTCTTTTTTAAAAGTAAAAGAGAAAAAATTTAAAATTAATTAAATAGTTCTTATAGTCTGTTCACCGCACATGTTGTGCTGGTTCAAGCCGTGCCGATAACTGTCGGAATAAAAATATGTCACTCGGCACAAACTGTGCCGACCGGCACGTAAAACTACAAATTAAACAACAAAAACTCTCATTATACAGCAGATACTGTCGCACACAGGGACATGTCTAAAGAACATACTTCCCACATTATTTCATACAGTACTGAGGCTTCTTAAACATGATACCACAAAGCACAGCATAATTGACTATAGAAAAAAGGAAAATAGTACAGAGCACGGACGCCCGCGATGAAAAATCACGGAATCCCGTGGGAAACGCGTTTCCACTTGCGTGAAACTGAAACGCATTTCACGCAAGGGAAAATGCGTTTTCCACGGGCGTCCGTGATTTTTTCCGCGTGGGCGTCCGTGCTCTCAACCATCACACTAGAAAAAAAATCTTCAATTCGCTTATTTACATAAGCCTCATAAGAAGGCAAAAGCAGAACAACACTAGCCTGATTTAAACTACGCGGGTATGGCGAAACTAGTTTCCATCCAACGGGTTGCATCCACCACAAGACACGGGTCCGACTTCTTGAACTCGGCTACCTGCAATGTTTTTCTCAGTCTCTTCAGTAGACATACAGAGATTTACGGATCTAATTAGAGAAAAGAGAGAGAGAGAGAGAGAGAGAGAGAGAGAGAGAGAGAGAGAGAGAGAGAGAACCTTCTCTCCACAACTAGGGCAGTAGTGATATTTATGCCATAGACAGTCCATGGATGGACAGAGGAAGCACACACCAAGCATAAATGGCATCATGCATGCAACGACAGCTGCTAGACTTGGCTTAGATCTGAAAAAAAAAAAACAACCAGTTCATTATCTTGTAAGAAAGATGAAAAGATATTCGATTAGGATTAAGGGCTCTATTTTTATAACAACGAGTTTTGAACCCGTGCGATGTACGGTTGTTAGTCACCAATATAAAATAATAATATTAATTTTTTTTAATATTTTAATATATAATTAATAATTATTTTTATTTAAAATATTATATTTTATTTTGTTATATTATTATAGCAAAATAATTACCATATGGTATATATAAAATAATAAAATTATTTGAATAACGTGAAATGATGGTGATATCCAGTTATATATATTATTGTTTGTTTTAGAATATGGATAATTTTTTTTAATTATTATAAAATATGCACTATTATTTTTTTTTATATTGATAGTTACGTATGTGTATAGGTAAATTTTTTATAAAGTAATTGTTATTTAATAAATTTTTTATATTTTATTTTAATTTATTTTAGATATTTTATATTCTTCGAATTAATTAAAATAATTTTTAAATTTTTATCAAATAATGAAGATGCCATGTAGCTTTTTAAGAAAAAGAATAAATACGATATGATATACTGAAAATTATTAAAATGCCATATGCTGGAACACTTTGACCAACCAATTTACATATTGTAAATATTTATTAATATATATATATATATATATATATATATATATATATATATAAAATACTATTCGAAAGCTTATTTCATTGTAAATATATTAATTTTATATAAATTAATATTTATTTTTATTAAAATATTATACTATATTTACCACATGTAATTAGAGAAAACAAATACCAAATTACATACCTAAAATTACGATTTTGATAACCCATTTGTATATATATATATATATATATATATAAATTAAAAATTTGATAATGACCTTTAAAATTCTTCATTACATACCGAAAATTACGACTTTGATCACCCATTTGTATATATATATATATATATAATATATATATATATATATATATATATATATATATATATATATTATTAAGAATTTGATAATGACCTTTTAAATTTTTCTAAATTATTATAATTTATCTTTAATATATAAAATAAAATATTATAAATTATATTTAATTTTAATATTTAATAAAATTATTAATAACACATTAAGTATGCATTGAATTCAAACTCTCATTAAATATGTGATTAATTATATATTTATTATATTTAAGTGACACATGTCAAATGGTAAAATAATAAAGGCTATATGGCATATTGTGAGTTACAAGAAGTGCCACATGGCGCTCAACTACTTTGATACCGAGTTTTATATATATATATATATATATAGATTATAATGATGAAGTACTAATTTGTAATTTTATATACATATATATATAGCCGGATTATTTAAGTCATTGCACCACGTGTCACACTCTTCATCAATTTTAAACATACAATGTGTCATTTATTTCAATAACTTAAATTAAGAATTCAAGATATCATAGAATTTGTTATGCAACTCTTTAACTTCTGATTATTATAATTTAATAACTAATAATATATCACCATAATTGAACTTATAAATAGATAAATATATTTCTTTGCTGTATTTAGTATATATGTATATTTTAGTAAAATTCTATATATATTCAATATTGTTTAAATATCTTTTTAATTATATCCATGAATATAGATGCAAAGAAGTTACAACACAAAATTAAGCAAATACTAGGCTCAACTCAGCTTTTTATGATTGGTGTTCTAGAGCAGCAAAGGTAATGCCAACAATATTAGATCCAATTATCACCTAGAATTGGATATCATATACCCAATGACGGGAGAAACAACGATCTTCAATCTCAAGTTGTCATTTCCCAAAGACATTGTCCAATTATAGCATTTAACCCACTAATTTGTATATGAAGGTAAAGTGGAACTCTCCAGAATTCAGCCAATGAATGAAATTCTTTCTTGGATGTTAAAAACGTAGCTTCTTTAAGATCGAAGACATATAAACATCTGCAGCAATTATGCCGCATGCATTCATCTATCATAAGCATAGACATGTGGTATTGCGTAATGAGTTTTTGGTTAACTTCAAACCATAATTATATTTCTAACAGAAAAGAATAAGTGAAATAATGATTATTAATTATTACATGTTTCTATTTAGAAAACGAATTAAATATTGATAACTTGCAAATTCCAACATCCTAATCATGATTGCAGAGACCAACTTAAGATGTGTACAGGTGAAATACAGACTAATTAGTATTACACTTTTCACATGATGCTCCTAATCTTTTAGAAGTATGCAATTGCAACTTAATAGCATATATTCGATACAATCACGGACACGCACATTATAATAATAACTAATTACTACAGATCATACTTATGTACACGTGTATAATCTTTCTAAGTCACTCTGAGATAAATGAAGGGGTATGTGTCCCTATATTTCATCTACTAAGAAAACAATAATAAGTTGAGAATGAACCGGTACTCCACAAAAATGCAAGTTATCGATCACTTTCAAAAAATAAAATAAATATAGCATTAGAATTAGTAGGAGAATTTCCAGAAAATTACAACTTACATAGAAAACATATCAATTTAAACAAGGGCAACGAATACAATTCAACTATCACCTTTCTTGATTACAACTTTAGTTCTCGTTATATGTTCATATGTTATGAACCACTTCCTTCATGACTACTAGAAACAAATTTAACTATACCTTTAAATTGGTTGTTAGCGAAATGTGTGCGCACTACGAAGACTACAAAATGGGGGTAAAAGTTAGTGCACTGCTAACACCAATAAACCTAAGACAAAAAAACGAAAAACATATAAATTAACTTTAAATTGCAAAATTACTTAGAACTTATTCTTATTTTATTTGTTTAATTGAGTATACGATTATCATATCCAACATATCCTTTTGATGTTACTATAATGTTCTATAGTTGAATAACTTTGCCATCCTCGTGAATGCCAACTTTGTCTGGATTAGAGATTGACATCAACACCTCAAGAGGACGGTTTATCATGCTAAAGAGTTTGCTGTTGACTGCAAAATCTAGTCCTTATAAGGAGGCATTCAAACTAAGTTAGATAATCTATTACATTATTACTTGGGTCTGCAGGGATTCCCTGCAATACTAGAAAAGTGTTAGAACTTCTAACACTTTCTTTTGATCAAAGCAATAATTGTGAATCTGTGATCGAGAAGCAAAGCAAGATTGAATTATTAGTAGTAGAGACTACATCATAAGCTTGGATTGAGAAAGGAAGTAGGAGATTTACATTGGTTTAATCGGAGAATATCCCCACCAGCTATTCTCCTACTAGAATGACACTCACAAGTCAATGCCCAGAAGACAATTTACATTATCCAAGAGCTCGATCAACATGCAAGAAGGCTTCTAAAGGTATCACCGTTTGACATCATTATAAAGTCAATATTGCTCCAGTACAAGTTGCAGTGTTTTTTGACATCCTTCATCAACAACGAGCATTACAGTTTGCGTAAAAATCAGCTTGATTATCAACGTCCAAGATCCCAGTGAAAGGTTTCATCTTACAGAACTTACAATACAAATTTACGAGCTTCTGATCTGCACTCTATCTAATCCAAACCTTTTCTATTTGAAATTTCAAAACATCTTCCAATCTTGTGCTCCAAATATATACTAATAATGACAACCTAAAGGTCGGTTAGCATCGAAGTTCAAACTTGTCTAAAACCAACAAGCACTTCAGAAAAATTCCTTAAACTCCAAAACCACCTTCCAATGTTATGATCCAACCATAAACTAAACAGAACCACAAGGTCCGAACTATTACAATCAATCAAACTATACAAGAACAAAGCGATCAGAGGTCAATAAATAATAGAATTGGAAACAATACCTGATGTTGGTGAGACCAGAACTGCCGCAGAAAGTGCATGAAAACGGCGCGGGGGTGTCGCGATACATGGTCTGCTGCAGAGGGATCCCCTTGGGATCGCCGTAGACGGCATTCGGCGGAATCATTCCCGCCTGGTGAGGGCTAGGTCCGACGTAATACGCCTCCGGATGGCCGTACTGCGGCGGCGCAGCCGCATACGGGTAAGCGTACGGCACGCCAACCGCCGGCTCATCCCCGCCGGGACCGATGGGATCGCATCTCCCTTCGTCGCCATTGATCTGCTTTGTCGTGATCGTTGAATCTTTGATGCCTCAGCTTCGGTGGGTGGGGAGTAGTCGGGAAGATTATATACGAAGTTTACGAGGAAAACTTTTAAAAGCGCGTTGTATTGTGGTCGGGGGAAGTTTCCTCTCTGCCTTCGTTTCACCCCCATTTTTGGGATTTTACAAAACAAGACACCTAACTTCAATAATTGATTTTCTAAAAGTCCGTAATTAGTTTTTGCGGCATGTCATTAAAAAAATATTCTTTCTAAAAAATTTGTTGAACTTTCAAAATCGTTTTCTTCTAGAGAATATCTCCAAAAATTATTATAAATACATCAAAATACTCATATTATTGGAAAAAATAAAACGCTTCCTAACATTTTGTTTCAGAATTCTTCGCATCTTCGAGGATAACGTAATCCTTGATAAATCTATGCAAGTCCACTCAAAGTCGTTCCTATTTTCCTGTTATGTTTTTTCCTTATTAACTCATCTAATTTATCGTTTCGACCCAATTCTAGTTCCTATTACCTCAAATTTTGTCACAATTTAACCATATCATAATGTTTATAACACCTCAAAATACTTCCATAATTCTTATACATGTATTAGATTTTTTATAGTTGTTGAAGACGTTTTAGAATGTTTGTATCATACTTTAAAAAAAAAACATTTTAGAGCATCATATCATGCTTTGGAAAGCTTTAGGGTATTTTGAAACATGACAAAAATTCTAATGTGTTCTAACCATATAAAATAATTATGTAAATATATTGAGACATATACAACAATTATTTAGGTTTTTCTAAGGTCGAGGTGTTGTAGTGAACGAACGAGAACTTGGTCGGAATGATGAATTGGATTAGCGAGTGTGACATATATAACCGAGAAGAGAGAGCAACTTTGAATATTTTGGATACGCATCGATATTCTCATGGGTTAAGGTCTTGTCTGAGATTCAGAATGTCAACAAGCATGACGAAGGTGTTAGAAAATACAATTGAGTAATTATAATTAATATGAGAGTGTTTTAATACATTTTAAGAATTTTGAAGGTGCTCAGAAATGCTACAAACATTAACATTTTAGAAAAAAAAAGGTGTCATGTGAGGTAGCATTTTTGCCTTTTCAAATGCATAAGGGTCTACTTTGGCCAAAAATGATTAAGAGAGTCTAATTTGGCCATAATTGATTTTAGGAGATCCTATTCAACAATATGTCTCAGTTTTCAAAAATACGTATTTGTTTGACCTAAAACTTCTAGTAACTTAGAAAAGCCTAAGATTCTATTTGATTATATATATATCCGACAAAAGTCCAGTTTTCAAAAATATAGTTACGGGAATGCTCCGTCAAAAGGTAGTCGCACTAACAAGCATTCATGTATCGTTTACTAAAATTAACAATATCTAATGGTTACGGGACGCTTCGTCATCACCAAGTCCCGCTAACTCAAATGCCCAACGGCTTATACATAATATACACATGGCGACATACACTATGGCGTCCCATGGTCTCCGTCCCTCATGCATGCAGTTGCAAGAGATGCCAAAGGGTGCCTAACACTGGATCACTCACTACTTTGGCATAAAATTCCAGTGCCCATCATTACCATTCAATACAGTGCATAGCATCAGTAATTACACATTATTATGACGCAATAGTCAACCCTACAGGAAACATAGCGAGCACTTATATATAACTATACACAAATGTTTTAGTTAAATTATTTCTACGATGTATAGTAGATAGACATATTTTTTGGTGTAACGGTTACACCACGTCACTCTATATAACTTGCTCAAAAAAGTCTATTTAGAAGTAATTTTTGAAAAAACAAATTCAACAACAAAGTTGTAGATTTTGACGAAATTTATAACTTTCATGTTCAAAGTTTTTCCAAAATATATTTCTAAAAATATGTTTTGGGCTCTAAAATTTAACAGATTTGAAGCAGATTTAAAAACTGTTTTAAAATCTGTTAAACTTATTAAACTTTGGAGCCCTAAAACACTTATTTGGAAACATTTTTTGAAAAAAATTTGGACATAAATGTTGTAAATCTCATTAAAATCTACAAGTTTCATTTAACAAGTTTTTTTTCAAAAAATAATTATAAAATTTGTTTTATTATTTAAACATGAAGGAGATATATACTGACGTGGTTTAAATACTTCATTGTAGAATTTTGCTAGTAGTTATACTATAATTATATATTTTTATTAATTACACAGTTATGCATATTCGCGATCAAGTGTCAGAAATGAGTGGGTTGATGTTCTTTTATGAGCTATTATAGTGAAATCTGTTGAAATAGATATAGAATTTGATTATGAAGGCATATAACTGATATAATTGTCTCTCTCTCTCTCTCTCTCTCTCTCTCTCTCTCTCTCTCTCTCTCTCTCTCTCTCTCTCCACCCAACCCCTTTGATGTACATATTGTTGGTGATATAAAGGCCAAGGCTAAAGAAAAAGCCAATGAAGCAACGTGGAAGAAGCAACTACAAAAGTAATATTTGAAAAACAAGAAAGATAAAAAGCCAACCATCGAAGCCAATTTGTAGGTCGGATATCTTTTATCGTTGTCAGATCCAGGGGCGGATTCATATATGTATCCAAGGAGAAGCAGGGATCCTTTTGAATTTTGCAAAAACTGCTATATAGTATCTTATATATAACGCATAAAATAACTTGTTATATGAAGCTTTACTTAGCTTAGTAGTTAGGATTCTGATTTTATACAAGAGATTCGTGGGTTCCCACGTGTAGCAAGTCGAGGTATGTCATTAAACTATATAGAAGACATGTGTATGTTTATGCTATATTATATATAAAAAACATATATTTTCATATTTTTATATATAAAAAACGTCTATGGATCCTGTCTCGTGGAATCCATAACCCTACAAAGTTAGGTTATCAAATGTTACTAAGTTAGTTAAAAATAATGACTAAATAGTATTAGATTGACTCGTTTTAATTTTCTGTTTTATAATCTAAATATTTTTTTGTTAATTTTTTTTAATTTTCTGTTTTTATTTTTTAACCATACATTATACATTGAGCATTTCCTTCCAAATGATGGCATAGTGGCCGTGTCTTTAGATTCGGATGCTCTAAATCAAATTCCATACAAATAATTAGCCCTTTCTTCATACAGAAATACTATTGGTCCAATAAAACAGTATGAATGGCATTTTTCCGCGCCTTGGATTGGTAGAATCGTAGATTTACCGATCCTGAGGTGTGAAAAAAATATAAATCGGACTATTTTTTGGATTAAATATTCCTGCCCAATAGTATTGCTCTTTTTCATAACTATTTATATTTTTTTTCCTTGTTGTTCATACTTTGTGTACTTATATATGTTAAATTTCAAGTTGCAGTGGATGTTTTTTTTTTAATGTTTATATATAGTGGTCAGTGGACGTGTCTTCATTTATGTTTGTTTTTCGGTAAAATGGCATATTAATCACTTATTTCAGGAGTTGTATAAATCAGTTCATAAAAATAAAAAATACGTCGATATGACTGCGCACTCGTATTGTGATATCAGTATATTTTTTTATTTTTAAAACCAATTTATAAAATTAAAAAAAAAAAGAAAAGAAAGCTGATATGTAACTATCCTTGCTTTTTTGTTAACATTTGTATTTTTTCTTGATGTAAAAGGGACATGTCTTCTCTAGAAAAGGTACAAATAAGTTCTCGGAACATGAAAACCAAATAAACAATCAAATAATCAATCCTCCGTTTATGAACATTTGCTGCCTGACGCTTTTATGTGGAACCTTAGAAATTATAACCGTCCGATTTTAGTAAATTAAATCTATCCGTCCACTGAATAGTATTAGGATTTTTCGATGGAGAGGATCCGCGCCCCTTAAGAATGAACTCTGCATAGTATTTGTGCGTGTGTGGGAGACTTAAACTGGGATGTAATTGATTGATGTGATGAACTGTGTAGAAAGTGGCAAATGTCAAATCAGCCTCCTCTTTTTCGGGATCGGCTGAATCAGCCCCTGAAAATATATTTTCAGGGACTGATTTTATACCAAATTAGTCCCTGAAAACGCGTTTTCAGAGACTGATTTTTTTGAAAACGCATTTTCAGAGATTGATTTGATCGAAATTAAAAAAGGGGAACTGATTTGATATTTGCCCAACAATCAGATTACGTTTTGCTGAAAAAACGGTCACTCAGACAGCAGTCTCACCTACCCTAATAATACTGTAATCCTAAAAATCTTCATTTCAAAATATTTTCTGATAAAAATATTAAATATCTTAATTTTAGCGCTCCACGGTGGATCGGCAACTAACTTTATGCTCCGTGGTGAATTGTCTTAATTTTTTATGATACGCCAAAATATGTGTCTCGCGTGTCTTAATTTCTCATGATACCCTCTTACATGCTCGAGCTCCGTGCGGGAGCAATAACGAAAGGAATATTTGCATATCAGTTCTTCTAAACTTAACAAATCAGCTCCTGAAAATGTATTTCTAGGAACTGATTTATTTTTTCAGGGGCCGATTTGTTCGGCCTCCGAAATAGGAGAGCTGATATGCAATTTATCGATGACGAAACTTGATTGTAGACCACAGCCACGTGTCATCATCATTAGTTGCTAATTCTGATTTATAGGGGTAAGCCATCAATGAACTGTGTCTGTCTGGTTGAGCCATCATTTGTTTCCACTCGCTAAGGCTGCCGTTTGGTCGGGGTTGGCGACTACTGCCTCGCAGGCTTCGCTGTAGGTCTCTCTGTTTGACATATTCTTGTGGATTCTATTCTTGCACCTATTATCGTGGGGCTTTCACTCTTGAGCCCTAAGGCATATATAATATATATATATATATTATATATATATATATATATATTCAATTTTGATAAGCCAATATTTTAGTAGTTGATATTTTTTATTTAATAGTTAAATACACTTAACGGCGTGAATCGTTATTTTATTAAAAATAAAATTAAATTTCAGCCGTTAAATCAAATAGATCAACGGCTAAGATATTAGTTTATCAAGACTATTTTCAAGTTAAGCTGAAATTATAGTATATATATATATATATATATATATATATATAATATATAAAAGTCGGAATTAGTATTTTCAAAATTACAGCTGACGTTAAAGCATGCTCATATAGTAGGTGAAGCTTACTCGTCAGTCAAACACCTAATGGTGTATAGCAAGAGTAAATGTTAACTATAACATAGATATGTAGCATCTCAGAGTACAAACCAGAAGTAAGCAAACTTAATCCCAAAGCTGATACCCAAATTAAGCTATTTTTGTACTACAGTTCAATTCAACAAGAAATACTTGTCTGCGAAAGTAAAATATTTGTCTGCGAAGTAGGGTCAAATCCAAATTTTACTATGTTAATGTTGTGTCCAATACGGATACACTAGGGACACAGTTAGATATCCAAGACACGTCAGAAAAACATATGAAAAAAAAATTATATATTAGACACATCAAACGAGAATCGCCACGTGTATCCGTATTTATATATATATATATATATATATATATATATATAGTCTCAGACATCTCTCAGGTCAAAATTTGACCATCTGAGCTGAATGTCACTAGCGATTTTCGTAAATCTCTAAACACGAATGTAATTTTAACCATCGTATCGTAGCGATTTGACGGTAAAAACTCTACGTAAAAAAAGCTACTCTCAGGTCCACCTAAAAGTAGCTCCTCTCTCTCTCTCTCTCTCTCTCTCTCTCTCTCTCTCTCTCTCTCTATATATATATATATATATATAAAGAAAACTAATTTTTTTAAAAAAAATAAAATACTATATATTACTAGTAATATATAACAGTACGTAGTATAATATAACTATTTATTGAAATACTATATTTTTTATTTTTATTGAAACGCTCTTGCTAGTAAATTTATCTAAAAATATCACATATTATATTATAATAAACTTTATTATTAAATAGTATTAATTTTTAGATACTTAAATATTTAATATAAATTATTTTCTAACTATTTATATTTTTTATATCGTGTTTCTTTTAGTTTTAAAAATTACCATATCCATGCCTTATTTCGTTACATTGGTTTCTGATTATGGAATAATATCCTTCCAGTTTGAAGTTTGCTGCTCTGATAATACATCTGATCGGCCCAAGCAATAGACTATTAATACTAGAAACTAGAAAAATGCCATCTTTCTAAATCTCAAACAAGATGATCCAAGCATCCTAAGAAACAAACAGAAGATTCAACATGGCGAAATGGAATGGATCGAAAGGAGGGACAATTGGCCGGAACAATTTATACATACTTGATACATAAAGAGATACAGAAAGCTCCGACGGATGACCATGCCAAGTTAGAATGCCGCAAACAGGCAATGACCTGCAAAAGAAAGACAAAACATCAATTAGAGCGCATTCCAAACATCGTAGAGTTCGACTCACTCGGAAATCGACATAGAATCCTTAAAGAAAAATTGAACTATCGCATACTCGCCAAAAGATATATGTAAGGAAAAAAAAATCTAGTAATCCTGAGAATCGCCCAAAATACGATATATGTAAAGAAACAGATGAAGAGGAGTGAAATTAATGAATCCAAAAGAAAGGGAAATCGATTCAACAAGAGCAGCATTATGTTGGAGCAAAAAATAAAAAATAAAGCAACAAAAAACCAAGTTGTGCTAAAAGAGGAGAGGAGCACTTTCTTAATGGAAGACTACGCGAACTAAACATGGATCCTTATATGCTGTTATACTATTATGAATTATATCTTCCTCCAGTCCAGAAAAAAAAGATCATTCTTTTATGATTTCTGCTAATAATTAGATTTATTTGAAATAAAGAAAAAACTGTACTAGAAAGAGAATACATCCAACAAAGCACTAGTTGACTACTTCAATTTCTCAACCAACAGAAAAGAGGTATATATCATCATGTCAGGGTGTTCATTTTAACTTTTACATAACAACAAAAATTCTAAAACAGCTTCCACACGATAACATAATACATTTTACCAGTTAAACAAAAAAAATCTGATAAAAAGAGAGGATGGTCCACTCAGTAGGAATCCATCTGATCAGCTTAGCTGATTACAACATGGTGAGTCTTATCGATTATCAGAGCAGCAACCTCAATCCAAAACCTTAAGGAAAATGCTGCAGCGCCCGATTGTTCCGCCAGAAAACCCGCTCGAACACGTATTTTAAGAAAAACGCGTTCGAACAGGTCTTCGAGTAAAGCGTTTGGATGCTATAACACTACTCATACTTTAATGCAGAAAAAGGTATGATTTGCTAACTCAAAAGTATATAAGATTAACTTCATCAAAAAAAAGTAATATAATATCCCAAATATATGACAATTCTCAGTACCAATCTACCAAGTGAAACAAACAAAAGAAAACACCTGCTAACAACTTCCCATCTCATCAAATTTCAATAATAAGCTGAGGAAGGTGATTCAAGTTTTCAAAGGGTGTAGACACTCGCCGGTTATACCCGTAATCTGTTCAGAAGTTAAATGGCCAAAAATGAATTGGGCAAATATCCTATGAAACTCTCAAACAGATGAGTTATCAGTTTAATCCTTCAACTGTTTCCTTCATTTGTCAGCCATTAGTTACTCACGGAAAATCAAATGGCAATCCTTCGAAAATAAAATTGGATAAAAGCACTCAAAATCACCAGAATATGGATTTAAAATGCCCAAATTCTAAAACATATCAGGATATCAGCTATCATAATTTGTATGCATCGCAACTCGATTAAGACCATATCAATAACACCTCTCACTACTCTACCTAGACCATTAGTTCATCAAGGACATTGCCATCTGGATGAAATGGAATGAAACCTAAACATAACATTAAACATCAGCACAACAGTCATTTCATATATATATATATATATATATTATAATATATATATATATTATATATATATATAGTAAACAAGATTGACTTGATCATTCCACAACAAAAAGATCCCAACTTCCTCCTTAATCCTAACCAGCCATCGACGAATGGCTAGCAGCATCCAAAGGATCGAACCGTGATACTAACCTCTTGCTAAGGCCAAAACAAGCCACAATAACAATACTTCAGGCATTCTACTCTATAACATCAGCATCATCGTCATCCTCGTCATCAGCGGCTTCAACGTCATTGACAAGGTACGCACCCGGCGGAGGGGGCGGCTTTCGCCGCGTCCTCGACGGAAGGATGTTCTCCAAATCCACCTCCGCCAAAGGGTCGTCTTCGAAATCGCTCTCACCTCCCCCGTCCCCATCTCCGCCAACGTCACTGCTGACATCATCGCTGTCATCGTCGCTTTCGTCATTACCATCTTCGTCCTCCTCTTCGACGATCATCTTTCCCTTGGCCTTCGCTCTCTCCCTCGCCAACGCCTCTACGTCCGGTTCAATTTCCTGTGTTGCTTCCGATCTGACATGTGGTTCAGGTCCAGCGATCAGTTCGACTTTCGGTTCGGCGCCATTTGAGGCGGCCAGGGTTGGCTCAGGAATAGGGGAGTTGGGTTTGGGGAACTTGGAGGGCAGCGGAGACGGCTCGTCGTGCTCGGCACAATCGAGGTCGTTGTTGTGCTTGCGCTTCGTTGCTATCTGAAAGGGATCTTCTTCTACGGCTTCCGCCATTGACGAAGCGTGACGAACTAGGGTTTGCTGGGGGAGAAGAAAGCAGAGAGATTTTAGATATGTGTTAGGGGTTTGAGGTGTGGGAGCGGAGATTCATGTTGACTGTCACTGCTGATGGACTGCGGATCCCGAGGCACCTGGTCGATGGATTTGGTTGGGCTGGGTTGGGCCAGGGTTTTAAAAATGGGATAATGATCAATCAGCCCCTTGACCGGAAATTTCTACCGATTCAGCCCCTGGTTACTGTTTATGCACCTCTCTCGTAAAATGTGCATTTCCGTTTTGACCATTGTATTAGTATTTTCTTGAAAAACTTTTAACATGAAAGTTGTAAATTTTGACGAGATCTACAACTTTCATGTTGAAAGTTTTTCCAAAAAATATTTCTAAATATGTGTTTTGAAGTTCCAAAGCTTAACGGATTTTGACGTGACATTTCAGAACCCGTTAAACTTCCGACCTCCAAAATATATATTTAGAAATATTTTTTAAAAAAATTTTCAACATGAAAGTTGTAGATCTCGTCAAAAACTACAACTTTCATGTTGAAATTTTTTCCAAAAAATAGACCAAAACCGAAGTGTTGGGTCGTCTCGTTTTTTGAGTCCCTGCGGATCGGATAGCAGGGGCTGAATTTGTATCGGCAGGCCCTGCCAGGGGCCTGCCGATCATTGCCCCTTTAAAAATTCTTGGTGAAATAATTGTTGTTAGCTTAGCAACTCGGAGATTCTTGGTGAAATAATTGTTGATTCCAATCAATTACTTTGGCTGTAGTGAGCCTACCAAATTTAGGATACTTAAGTCCAAATTCATATATTTGTCACCTAGAATTTCTTCTGCATAAATAATTTCTAGTAACTTATGAAGAAATTAAGATCTGGAACACCATGGTTTTTATTTTGCGGCTTTTCTATGAGTATCACATCCCACAGAGGGTGAAAGTAATCTCGTTCGGAGATATAGTAATTTTGGTAATTCTTTTCATAACAAGTGGTTACTAACTCAAATAGGCGGCATTTTGTAGATATCCTTCAACTACTGAATTCAACTTTAATAATTAACTGAGCCAATAATTATTGCTATTATAGTTTCTAAACAACGCTTAGAACTATTGATCATGTAATAAGGGGATAAGATAATTTGTTAACAAATCACGCATAAATTTGTTCATAGTGCTAGTCGTTAACCTTACTCACAGAATAATAACATTTTCTTGTTGATTAAATTATTAAACATTCAAAATTTACTAATTGAAGAAGCAAGATTTTAAATGTCGTTTCGTGCCGTGTTTCGATAAGTTCCAAACTCAAGACGTGCCCAACCGTGATGAAAATCCGATTTTATCAATTTTAAAAATAAATTAAAAAATAAAAGAAAATTAGGGCACACAATAATTTACAAAATGTTCCACACACAATTTATAATCATTTATAAATTGAATGTACTAACTTCAATAACTACTACATAAAGTGCCTACGTGGCTGATAGAAATGATCTATGAACCCGTCAGCTGTTAAGTCTACTCCATGAGTTATGTGGACGTAGTACACCCTGTATTCCCAAATATAAATGAGGTGGTACTTCCTTATGTATTTATCGTAATAATGTCGGCTATGATAAGAGGAGCTGTCAGCTTAGGACTCCATCACGTATTGTGTTTGAGAGGAAATGGGCGGCTGCATGATCCACACACTATAACCAGATAGATCGGATTTATCTGTAGACCAATTTTTATATGTTGGCTCTTATTGACACCTCATTTTGTCAGGCTTGCTAAACTCGTGCACAACGTCGATCCAAATACATTGCTCAGCTCATTTAAGCTCGACCAAGTCTTATTTGGGTTCAATTAAGCTAAATAGGCGATAAAATCGAATTAGACTTAATTGGATTCGTTGGACCCATTTAGTTTAATTTGATCCAATTAAAATATAAAATTTGATTCGTTTTGTATTATTAACGCTTTATACTTGAAGATCAGATAAGAAACGGGCAATTTGAGACATTACAGGTCACGTGCAAATAAATCGTAATTTTCGGAACCAAAATTTATGCACGAGGGTCTGGATTTGACAAATTTTATAATGGTGGTCCCAAGATCGCAAATTCTTTTGAAGGCCGATTTTGCAATTTCGGAAAGAAGTGGATTTTTTGCGTAATACATAAAAACTTGAATATGTCGGCGGAGGAAGCGGGAGCACCACACGATCACGAGATCGTGCGTTTGCGGTCGCCAACCGCTCGCCTCCCTCTGAATCGTCGCGCACGTCCGCATATTGATGCCGTTGTATCGCCTTCGTGAACCGTCGCCGCTTCGGCTGGCCGCGCAAGGCGTATAAAGCCGCAAGAAGAGCTCGATTTGAGGGGGGAGCTCGGGAGAGGAAATAGAGGGTTGCCGAGCTCAAGGGACCACGGGGAAGGAATCATTTACCTCCAGAGACACTGCCAAGGTGATCGGAGAAGCTTTACGGAGCTCGCCGACCGCTCACCGGAGATAACGTCAATTTCGGCTGACCACTTGCAACCTCACATAAGTTCTCGAAAACTCGTTTTTTAAAATCTTCTCATGACCCTCATCACGTTCCACTGCCGTGGCTTCACCAGCGGTGGGAAATTAAAACACAATTTTTAAGTCGAAGGATCACATCCCAATAACTCGCGGGAGACGTATCAAAATCCAATTCAGACAGCACCATCATGTTCGGGACCGTCGAAAACCCTCGGGTAAGCTCCGGGCGGCGAAAATCCAGCGCTGTCGCCGGTGGCGATTTCGCCGCCAGGTGTATGACGTAGCCGCGGTTGGAGGTAGACGATGCATTGATTTTTCCGAGCTCAGGGTTCGCCCGCGTCAGATGCAACCGAGCCAAGTCGATCGGGCTCGCGTCCTGTTGCGCGCCTTTTAATTGGACTCGGTCATGACCAAGCCAGTTTCGCTCGCGACCGAGCCAGTGTCAATCTGACCGAGCCACTTTCAAAACCGACCGAGCCAAATCAATTCATACCGACCCCAATTGACTAAAACTGAGCCAAATCACATTTTGATCGAGCCACTTTCAATTTTGACCGAGCCAATTTGCTACGAATTGAGTCTTTTAGGTCCCAAATAATCAATTTTGGAATTAAATTTAAATTTTTATTATTTTTATTAAGTTTTAAGCCAAAAAATAAAAGATTTAAAAGGGTTTGAAGTTTAATAAAGTTGAGGTTAGAGTGAGGCGGTTTAACCGATCTTTACACCACAACTAAATATTTTTAAAATTCTGAATATTTTCAAGAATAAAAAATTTCAAGCTTAATAAAGTTGAGGTTAGAGTGAGACGGTTTAACCGATCTCTACACCTCAACTAAATATTTTTTAAAATCTAAATATCTTTTTAAAGAGTTTTCAAAATCGAGGCTAGAGTGAGGCGGTTTAACCGATCTTTACGCCTTAACTAAAATTTTTCTAAAAGCTAAAATAGAGCAAGGTGTTTAACTAAGCTCTGAGATTAAAGGAAGGTGGTTTATCTGAATTTTACATCTCTAAATATCTTTAGATATCCGAATTTTACATCTCTATCTTTATCCGAATTTTATATTTTTAAATATCTTAAAACTGGACGATAAAGAGGAAATGAAAAAGCGTTGAGCCCAATTTAATAAAGATAATATTTTCACAAACATAAGTCATAAAATAGGATGCGATATATGAATAAGATTTTTAAACTTTACGGTAGTATTATTAAAGTCAGGATGAGACAGTTTAACTGATTCTTGCACTTTAGTGATATTTTATAACTTTTTTAATAGAAATATAGAAGGGATCTTACTTTAAATAAGTTTAAATCACTTAGTTAAGTGTACCCTATTCGGAGGGGCATTGTGGGGGTGTCATGTCTTCCCCATACGTAACCGACGACGAACCCAAAGAATCTCTAACATGGCTTATCCCAATTTTCTAATTTTTCATAAAAATTAGGTGGCGACTCCAAATCTTTTGCCCCAATCCGGAGGAAGGTCATCAACAGCTCTGGATATGGATATGTGCACATAAGAAGGCTAAGTTGGTAATAGATGATCGGATGCACGGTACTCATGTGATGGAGGCACTTCGTACATATTGGACCATCGACTATATGGTTGATTTGGTATATCTGGTTGACAAACGGGATGGCTCTCACTTGGAGGTGCACTTGTTGCGTCTTCAACAGGTTGGCTATAGCTTCTATAGTTAATATGAGACTATATTTGAAGAGCGACCGAAAGCGTTCAATCCTGTTTAAACTTTACCATCCGAACTGCAAGGCTGACGATTTGCTTGATGAAACAGATGCCGATCTTGATAAACCAGCAAATGACTCTATAGGTTCAGATGTTCTACGAGCGTATTTCTTGAGTGATCTATTGGAGACTGGCATTTCTCCAATATCACTATCTGCAGGTTCCATGAATGGAAAAAATGTGTCCCCGTGCCCCTCATGTGCATCAAGAGCGTGTCCGCCTTTACCGCCGTTGAAGTCACCGCTTTCTGAAGAACTTGGTGTATTATAGCTGTTACTTGTTGCTATTGTGGCGACGACGAGACTGCTGCAAAGATCCTCCTAAGTTGTCATCACCTCTCGGTTGCCTACCTTGATGCATGGGAGCGAACTCTCTCTAAGCAAATTAATTAGGATCAACTCTAAGCTTCTGATAAGTCTAATTTTTATATACAAATTTAGCATGAATTATAACTAATTTTATTATTATGTGGTTGATATCAGGGGAAAAATATTAATTGGAGCTGAATATGTATTGAAGTGCAAATATAACACCCAAAATACAGTAAGCAAGCCGGCTGGATTCGGTTTGTGATTGAAAGAGAGATTAATGGCTAGGATTGGAGGAGCTGAAAATTAAACCTTATGGTATGTATTGGACGGCTGGATGAAAGAAGCACTTAAAGACAATTAATGGCTTAGATTTGGAGGCAGCCATTAATAACATTGTACAGCTAAGATCAACTCATAATATAATGGATGGCTTGGATTAGATGGAAGGGAATTAGAAGCAAAAACAAAGTTCGGCTGGAGGGTTTTTGGGGGGGTTGGATCTTTTCACGGGAGCGATTAACAACATTGAAACGGCTGAAAGTAATTTTTTTCGAGAGGGGAATTTTCTGAGATTTTGGGAGAAACGGAGGACGGCGGCAAGAAGATAGGACAACAGCAAGGAGAGAAGGTGCAGCGAAAATTTGGAGCGGGGTTGCAACCGATACTCGGAGACGAGGCGGCAAACGCATCTTCTCTATCAAGTTTACGGTTCATCTTATTATTTAATGTCGTATTTTCTTTATAGAATTATCATGAACTAAATTTATTTTAGGGATTTGATATAACCATATGTTAAAGGATTGATCATTGTTGTTGGTTGATTATTTTAAATGTGTTATCTATCATTGTGTGTATCTAATCTATGGCTTGTGATTTTGCTATGTGGTTAATAGTGAAATTGTGAGTTTTAGGTTTCTAGCAACTCGAGAGAGAAGTTAGGACTTGTTCTTGGATTAGATTGAATTATTGCATAAATAAAAACAGAGATGTGGAGTTTGTGTGATTATTCTGTTGAATTCGTATATCTTAATGCAGTTGTTAGTGATTTCTTTGTATAGAGATATAGGAGAAATTGTTAACAATTAGGTAATTGCGATTTCGAGAGAAAAGTAATTACACTTTATCTTAATTAATTTTCATAGAGAGATCTAGGAAATTAGTTAGGAGGGATTGTTAGATTACAACTCGAGAGAGAAGTAGTCATTAATGAATTCACATACAATTTGGATAACTTATATTTTGGCGATACCAATAGCATTGATATGATTTCCTTGCATTGTGGAAAAATCAAATCCCGTCTTTTAATTGATTGAGTCACCGTAAATTCCAGATTTTACTTACTAGCTTTAATTTAAAGATAAAAGGACATTCACATTCGACCGCTTAAATAATTATAAGGTTATACAAAGCTCGGTACTTAGCGCGGCAATCCTCGAGGGAACGATATTCTTAATCATACTTTATTACTTGTGCGACCCGTACACTTGCGGTACACGTTTTACGCGCATCAGCTTCCTCCGCCTCGACCCACCCTCTTATCGGGCCATCTTCCTC
The DNA here is from genome assembly GCA_002076135.1 of Xerophyta viscosa. Lineage (NCBI taxonomy): Eukaryota > Viridiplantae > Streptophyta > Magnoliopsida > Pandanales > Velloziaceae > Xerophyta > Xerophyta viscosa. The sequence continues at coordinate 368,642 of MJHO01000090.1, read as the reverse complement.
ATCCATTCCTCCATAAAATGTTGGGACAAAATCCAAGTCAGAGTATTACAGCTGCTTACTCATGTGCTTTAATTGCAACCTCATATTGTACGAAATATATACCAACTTATTAAAAGTTCTAGCAAGAAGGCGATTTCGAGATTTGGTATGGATAAGGGCAAATGTAGTCCAGTTTTTCTCACAGCCGCTGGAGGACATCGCCTACGAAAGCACTGTAACAGCAATCTTCCTTAAATGTGGAGCAAACGTCCCAAATTTAATCACCACTCAGGTGCATAATTTAAAGTATACATATATATATATATATATATATATATATATATATATATATATATATATATATGTGTGTGTGTGTGTGTGTGTGTGTGTGTTATAAAGTATAAACTAAGATAACTTTTATAACAAGACATATAACTACTAACAAAAAAAAAAAAAATCTTACAGGGATGCATCTCTATTTCAACGTTATTGCTGTATACTCTCCAAACGAGCCTTCTTGATATATGAATAATTTACCCTACAATAATAGGTAACTAAATTAATACGCATTAAAATCTTATACTAATAAGCAAAATGCAATCTCGTACCTCTTCGATGGCTTTTGACTTTGCTATTTCATCTGGTTCTAGGTGGATGATGACATTGCATAATGCATTGATAACATTATTGCCGATTCCTAATAAGTGCCGGTACTGAAAACAAGGGTTGAGATAATAACCTGCAAGATGGATATCCTAACTTATTTGATTATCCCAACTTGTTTCAACTATATTACAATAGTCCCAGAACCTCTTCTCATTATTTTTTGAATCTATACCCTCACATTATGAATAAGATGGTATACAAATACATTCACATTGTCCACCTATTGAATATGATACCTTCAACTTTTCTCCCTTCACTCATTGTTCGATATCTAGAATCAAATCACCACTCTTCAGTAAATAAAGCTTTTAACCCGACCTTTTTTTTTTTCCTTTATACTATTAAAAGAAATAAAATTTGTTGCAAATCGAGTGATTCTGGGTCTAAGTAGATTATCTCTGATCTGCTCTCTCATCTGCGCAAGAAGTGGCCCATGATTATAGATAAACTCGGTGATAGTCTGACCCTTTCGAACGAGCTTATGTACATGCAGGAGTCTTTTAATATTGACCATCATCTAATCAATAAAGTGAGCAACACATGGTGCGCAGTGCAGATTTGGATAGTCCTCTATTAGAGACAACCCTGCAAGTATGTAATTTGACCCATTATCAGTTATAATTTGCACCACGTTCTTGACGCCAACTTCATTAATGACTTTCTCCATCTTTCCTTTCAGATAATGATGGCCTTATGTATCTTTCGAAGCATTTATAGATTCATAGAACACCGTCTACCCATCGCAGCTTAGCAAGAAATTGACAATCTTGAGTCTTGTCAGCCCCGTCCAACCATCATACATGATTGTAATGCCACATTCTTCCCGTTGCGTTTTTAGTTGGTTGACGTAATTGTTTAGCTCCTTGACATTCTCATCCAATAGAGATCTAGCAAGCTCATATGAATTAGGAGGTTGAATTCCTGGTCCCGCATGTGCTACGACAATCACATTACTATAATATGGACTTGTTGCAGCATTCTTCTTATATGGTTGAAGTGAAAAAATTTTCCAATTGTCTTTGTTAGTTTGGACTTTTTTAAACCTTTCCTAATATTATCAATTCTAGACTACCTAAGCCTCAGAAGTATGTGGGTCAATTAATTGAGTATTTGGTGTCCGCCGCGTGGAGGTTGATCTACCAAAAAGAGACGATAAAACAACTTTGGTACTCCCTCGTTGGCTACCAAAACCAGAAGAGCTACCATGAGCATGAGAAGAGCTTTGTGCGAAGTCTTCTCTTCGCATAGTATTTTTTTTGTTGCATATATTCGAACTCTCTTAAACTTTCAGCTTGGGCACGCCTTAGCTCCTCCCCCTTATGGTGGAATTCTTGGATCGCGTTGGTTAAAATCGTCGTCTTCCTCATCATTAGGGTAACCCTCCTCAGCGGCGCAACCTACCTATGAAACCACACAATCTATATAATCACGATGTTTTTTCATGTGTTACTTTTGCATTTTTCAAAGAACGCAAATGTGCCTTCATAATATCGCGAATTTTAGAAGCTCATTTATCACATTGCTTGACATCCGAATACCCTCCGGATAAATGTTACTTTTGACGAGAAATTCCACCTCCTTGTCCATATATATTACAATAATTGTATATCTAGTGGTACCTGCTATCTTCTATAGTTTACCGTGTTGTGTTGCCAATCAATATTAATAAGTGGTTGACTCTTTGGTGGCCCCACATAATTGAAAATGTTTATATAAGAAGTAGATGATTTAGAATATATTAAATGAATGACTTGAATTTGAAAATGAAAGCATTCGAAACCGTTTTTATAATATATTTTAAAAACTATTCATTCACGGACAAAAAGTTTTAAATTTCTTAGCTCGTGAAGGGCTGTCATATTGTGCCCTTCACGGGCACAAGTTTGTAGTTAACCAAAAAAAAAATATGAAAGTTGCCTGTGAAGGGCTGTCCCACGGGCCAAAGCAAAATAAAAGAAGCCTGTGAAGGGCTGATTGGACAGCCCTTTACGGGCAAAAAAAAAAAAAAAAAGAAAAGAAAAGAAAAGCGTTCGTACCCGCCACAAAATGAATTTGATCTCCGTGCTACCCGGCCGTGCCGGTGCTAGATCCTCTCGGATCCGGCATGTTCGAGTGGCATGCAGCGTGCCACCCTAATAAAGTTTAAACCTTGATTTTAAGATAATGAGGCGAAACTATCAATTGCATGAGTCACAAAATAATAACATTAGTCTCTCAATTTGTAAGGCTTTCGGTTAATTAAAAACTTTATATCCATATCTCATTTGTTGTTACGTGGGAAGTTCGATATGGTGCTGTATTAATTCTAATTCACAATATATATTATAACCTATCACCTTTATGGCAGTAGTTAAAATTTCATATTCTCCCATAAGCATTGGAGTAAAAGGACAATGCTATTCAGGCCGAACATTCGGTCCGAAAAATAATCCGATTGTATTTCCGTGCTTCCTAGGATATCGATCCCGTTGCGCGCACGAAGTGCAGCTGGCTTTTTTTTTTGAACTAACCAGTCTGGTTGAATAGTATTTTTCGAGAGTAAATTTGCTCTCAGTATGTTACAAGAGTCCGATTCGAACGCTGGTAGATGTACGCAGGTGTGAGTGCAATCGAGTTACTCAATTAAAAATCCCAAAACTAATTAGGGGCATTAAAACACAAAAATTAATTAGCGGGGTATAAAAATGCAAATCCAAGTTTGTATTTTGCCAAAGTTTAATAATAATCAATTATAAATTATTGGGGCGAAAAAGGACAAGATTGAGCTCAGTGAGACGAAGTCTCCAATGACCCTTTCAAATAAATAATAAATTCCTTGAAAACAACACAAATGATATTTAAACATTTTCCATGCTATGGGTCAAATAACGGCAACAACAAATATCATTCTTATTCCACACCTATTTTCTCTGAAAAATGCTAAAAAAAAAATCCTGGTTTGTTTACTATTTTTAATTTTATAATTAAATTATACTTCTCCAACTATTTATATTTACACACATCCCAACTTCATACCTATATTGAATGAACAAAGAGTAGCGGATTTACACCAACGGGTTTTATGATCATAATTCATGGTTTAATATTTACGTGGCAAACTTTACTAAAATATTATTTTAAGTAAATTCTGATTATGATAAAATTAAAATCACGTGTTGCGTATTGTATCGGAATAAGAACCATATATGTCTTGATACGTAATATATGATTTCGATTGTCCTGATAAATAGTAGTAGTTTTTTTTTTAAAAAAAAAATTACGAGAAAAAATTATGTATGTAATTGGTCATTTTGTGCGATTGTCGTAAACTGTAACCCTTCGGCGCTCATTCCGATTCTGTCATCGTATCTTCGTAATTGACTCACGTGCTCTAGTAACGCTCACTTATACATCAGGCTGAAAATTATGCATCGTACATGAGGCTTGAACTATATGTAGACACATCTACTGACTTACACCCCTAGAATTAAAATTTTATGAACGCCGGACTTAAAGCCCATGACCGAGCCGCGTGGGGCTACCAGTGGTTTTTTTTTTTTTTTTTTTATAAATGGAGAAATCATATATTTAAATTGCATATCAGCCTCCCTATTTCAGGGGCCGAGCAAATCAGCCTGCGTTTTCAGGGATTATTATTATTATTTTTTTTTAAAAGGCAAATCAGCCCCTGAAAATACGTTTTGAGGGGTTGATTTGTTAGGTTCGAAACTTAGGGGGGCTGATATGCAAAAACCCCTAGATTTAATGGCAGGAGATTTTAAGAATGTCTCCATTTTTAATGATTTTTTTCTTAATTATAATTTAGAAATTAAAATATGACAAAAATGTTCAGAAGTGTAAAGGAAAAAAAAACCTTTTGTGCTTTGTTCAAGCAGATTACAATGAACAAGATTATTCGATCAATTTCGTCGGCGCGCGTTTTCATATACTGATTTGTTAGGTTTGAAATTTAGGAGGACTTAGATGCAAAAATCCCTAGATTTAATCATTTAATGGCCAGAGATTTTAAGAATGTCTCCATTTTTAGTGATTTTTTTCTTAATTATATTTTAGAAATTAAAATATGACAAAATTGTTCAGCAGTGTAAGGAAAAAACAAAAAAAAAAAAAAAAAAAAAATCTTTTGTGCTTTGCTCAAGCAGATTACCATGATTCATTTAATCGATCAATTTCGTTCTCGGCGGTCAACTTCTCCGCCCTCCATTCTTATACCAAAAGTTCAACGTTCAATTTGTTCATCCTCGTTTTGACGTCAACCAAATCAATTTCAATTCCCAAACCCCCTATAAAAATTCCTCTTTCCCCCAAACTCTCCCTCAATTTTAATCAAAGATCTCTCCTTTCCCCCGGACAAACATCTCTCTTGAAGCTTGATTAAACAAAGCGAACAAGGAGAAGAAGAATAAGAGGAAGAAGAAGAAGAAGGGTGAACAACAATGGTGAGATTACCGTATTTTTCTGCCCTAACAACGCTGTTCAGCTACGGCTTGCTCTTTGCTTTCGGCCATCTCCGCGATTTCTTCCGCCGGATCATCGATTGGTTCAATTCCAACTCCAAGCATCTCCAGGTATGTTTTCGTTCTTACTTGTAGGGCGACGCGTGGGTTCGAATTCAGGACATTTCGCGCAAAGGCTAGAGCTCCTGCTTTTTTTCTTAACTTTTTTTTTTTTTTTTTTTTTTTTTTTTTTTTTTTTTTTTCAAAGTGATGTATTTCGTTTGCCAATTAAGTGACTTTGTTGGAAATCTTGCAGGGATATGCGCCAATCTGTCTAGGCCTTGAGGATTTCTACACCCGCCGCCTCTATCTCCGCATCCAGGTGTGTCTTTTGGTTTTTTCCCGAACTGAATTACGTCATCTGAGTCCATTTTAAGTAGCTGTGTAGCTCTGTAGAACTTGAATGAACATTTGTTTTGGAATCAATCACTTTCGTTGTTACTTCTCCTTTAGATTTCTATGACATGTTTGAAAGGACTTGGCATCAAGAAGATTAGAAATAGCAATTCAGTGATGATTAGGAAGGAGTTTACTTTAAAATGAGTAATTTAAGAAGGTTTCTTGCGTAAATTATACAGCATGTGTGTATTTAACAAAGAGCATTCGGTCGATAACATTTGTGAATTCGTTAAATTTAGCTGGAAATTGTAGTTAACCCTTAATAAAAATGGGCAGGATTGCTTTGGGCGACCAATTGCCAGCGCGCCAAATAACTGGATTGATGTGGTGGAGCGTCACTCAAATGACAATAACAAAACTTTGCAGTACGTTTCCTCTCTTTTTTTTCTCTTTTTTTTTTTTTTTTTAATAAACATATATTTTGTTTCTTAAATAAGCGGTTTTATATAAAAATGTAATATTGCAGCCGGACATCAAACATAGCGAGATGTCTCAACCTAGGATCATACAACTACTTGGGATTTGCCTCGGCCGATGAATACTGCACTCCTCGTGTGATCGAATCTCTTAAACAATACTCACCCAGTACCTGCAGTGTCCGTGTTGATGGCGGTATGAATGCTCTTATGATTTTTCAGATATTAAAAACTTATTTTAGGGTTTGGCGATGCTAATTTTATTATTTATATATTATTAGGCACGACGAAGCTGCACAACGAGCTGGAGGAATTGGTAGCACAATTTGTTGGAAAACCTGCTGCCATTCTTTTTGGCATGGGTTATGCGACAAACTCCGCCATTATTCCTGTTCTTATGGGAAAGGTTTGTATCCGGACGTTTCTCAAATTGTTCGAACGCGATTTATTTCTAATATAACTCGAATTGATGGGATTGTCTTACGATTTGTCACACAGGGTGGACTGATAATAAGTGATTCCTTGAATCACAATTCGATCGTCAATGGTGCTCGTGGATCTGGTGCTACTATCCGTGTATTTCAAAACAACAGTGAGTTCTAGAGAAAGAAAGTCTTCATCTCTAATATACTGGATATTATTAACCATTATCTTACACTATATCTCAATTTTATTTTTAGGTCCATCTCACTTGGAGGAGGTGCTAAGAGAGCAAATAGCCGTGGGGCAACCTCGAACGCATAGACCGTGGAAAAAAATAATTGTCATTGTCGAGGGAATCTACAGTATGGAAGGCGAGCTTTGCAAACTTCCTGAGATCATTGCTGTCTGCAAGAAATATAAGGTTGTATGGAATACTTGCAAATTTCATTCTCCATTTTATTTTATTTTTAAATCTATGATTTAGTCCTGAAGAATCTGAAAAACACAAATATATGCATATTTATACTCATATAAACCTTTAGTAGTCATGACGGAAGCGGAAGGGGAATTAATATGAATTTGCATCTAAAGAAAAATGTATGAACCCTAATTTTTGGAATTTCAGTTGGGCAGTTTTTCAAAACTTGGCCAAAAAGTTGTAGCTCATGCAGCTTCTTTCTTCTGATGGAAATAGGCATACACATATTTGGATGAGGCCCACAGCATTGGTGCAATTGGAAAAAGTGGTAAAGGAGTATGCGAGGCTTCTCGGTGTTGATCCAGCGGACGTAGACATTATGATGGGGACATTCACAAAGTCATTTGGATCCTGTGGGGGTTACATCGCTGCATCCAAGGTGCGATATTTCACTTTTTTGAAATTAGCCTGTTTGAACTAAAATATGTGGTAGGTGCCGGGGTGTCCTAGTGGATGGGCGGGGCTCAGGAACCCTCGCCACCCAATTTCGAATTCCCGTGCTATCAGTTTGAGGGACATCTCCTCACGTGCGATCAGAGACTTCGCCTGGTTGATAGGCCCGTCGGATAGAGCCGAGTCCGAATTGAGGACGGTGCCCTTTTTTTTAAAAAAATAAAAAGAATTAAAAGAAAAGAAAAGTGGTTTAGCAGACAAACTTATCTAACCATATTCCTTTTAACAGGAGATTATTCAATACCTTAAACATGCATGTCCAGCTCATCTTTACGCTACTTCGATGTCCCCGCCAGCTGTTCAGCAAGTTATATCTGCAATTAAAGTTATTCTTGGTGAAGACGGCTCTAACAGAGGTAAGATGAAGTATCATGCCAAGGAAATTTCTCATCATTATCGTATCCACATTATCCTTGAGAAGGTCTCTTAAACGGCTTATTAAATCAAACAGGGGCGCAGAAGCTCAGGGCAATCCGTGAAAACAGCAATTTCTTCCGATCAGAACTCCAGAAGATGGGCTTTGAGGTTCTTGGTGACAACGACTCGCCTGTTATGCCAATAATGCTTTACAATCCCGCCAAGATTCCGGCCTTCTCTAGGGAGTGCCTTAGACAGAAAGTAAGTCCACATTTTTTTTCACATCCCAGATAAAGTTTCTTCATTTTTCTAGGTATAACTGATTTGGTTTGGTAGGTTTTGTAAGTTGTAATCTTCATAGCTTTTAGGTTATTGATTTTAGTGGGAAAAAAAGAATAATATCTTCCAATCTTTTTAATTAGAATCTAAAATAGTTTCGCACTACATCCCGTGCAAAATTATTATGTTTGTTCGTCTATCACCATCTTATAGACAAATTGCCCTTCTGAAAATATAATCAGCATTCTATCACCGTAGTCTTTTATCTAGAATGTTATTCCATGAGCAATTTTTTCTTCAGTTCTCACTCTTTTAAGCTTTTTTTTTGTTTTTAATAATTATTTGTTTTTCTTTTCCCTTTAGGTTGCGGTTGTGACTGTCGCATTCCAGCTACGCCTCTTCTTCTAGCAAGGGCTCGAATCTGCATCTCTGCTTCGCACACCAGAGAAGACTTGATCAAGGGCCTCGAGGTAATAACTTGATTCTGAAATATTCAACCCGAAAAAAAAAATAACAAAAATAAAAGGAAAAAAAAAGAATTTATGTTGATAATCTCGGTTTGTTTGTGTCTCAGGTAATCAGCAAAGTTGGAGATCTAGTGGGCATCAAATACTTCCCGGTCGAACCTGAGAAGGAGCCGCACACAACGAAGAAGCTAGAGTAGAAAATAACAGCCCGAGGGTTTAAAAGTGAAGTTGGTCGTGTTATTTTTGTTTTTAAATCCTTTGTTGTGTTCATACGTCGCAGAAATTCATTTCATTTTTTTTTTCTTATACAAAATTGAAGAAATTGTGGTGATTGGCAAATAGCCACTTCACTTGTATGTTCTGGTGTGTACTTGTACATCTTTGTAGATCAATGTTATGAGAATGAACACCAGTAGCTTACCCTGCTATTTTTACTCGTCTTCGCACGGTGCGGATGGTTGAGTCGGGAACGGACTGTACACTATTTTTGAATATCAAATGCATAAATAATTTACGAGCATACGAATTTATTTCATATATATTACCTTATGGTATATAGAACAGTGATACCTAGCCAAGTCCTGAATTGAAGTCTGTGCTTGGACCACAAAGAGACCTAAGGGAGGATCAGAAATTGGACTGTTCAAGATGATCTCAGTTAGAGTAATAGTATATCACGAGTAAAAGGATAAGCTATTTTGAAACGTCCTCGCCTTTCTCCGCAGTAACGATTATAATCTGATGTGATCTTTCAGAATTGTAACTGCGAGGAAAGTAAAAACAGTAAAAAAAAATAAGGTGAAGAGGTTAAAAAAAAAGTTAAGATATAAGATGAAATCGGTAAGGTAGGAATGCGGTAGACGGTGGAAAGTGCGAAATTATAAAATAATTTTACATGCGGTAAGCGGTGAAAACTTTACCCACGACGTATGCCCTACTCTCCGTCTACCCACCACGTATGTCTCTGCCACCGTCCCACTCTACCAATCACAGCCCTCATCCTTTCTCTCTCCACTCATTAACGTTCTTTTGCATTTCTTTTTGGGCTTTTTACATATCAGACCCTAATTTTTGGAAACGCGCAAATCAATCTCCGAAAACACGTTTAAACACGTTTTCAGAGGCTGATTTGCGCCTTTCCAAATTAGGGGGGCTGATTTGCAATTATCCTTTTCTTTTTATCATTTTATACACTCACGGGACCCTATCTCTCTGCTTTCATCAACACAAAAGAAAAAAAAAACATATCTCTGCTTACATCAACCCAAAAAGAATAAAATAAAATACAAAAGTTGATCTCAGTTACAGCAAAATAGTATATCATGTTTGGAGGGTCAGAAATCAGCAACAATTTCAACAACTAAACAATACATTCCACATATCAGGTGAGATGTAAGCAACAGACTGCGAAAGTTTACAGGTCCGAGAGAGTTTTTGGTTTCAAAAGCAATTCGGTTAAACTATAGATCACATGGGAGGAGATTCAGAGGTACTAATAAGCATATGAATATAGAAAGAAATAATTGACGTTACGGAAAAAAAAAAGTACGGAATCATCACGGATGCGCACGGGAAATACATGTTTCACGTAGCGGGAAACGCATTTTCCGTGCGTCCGTGATGATTATGTGCTTTTTTTTATGATATGTAGCACGTCCCATATAAAAAATACGCATTTTTTGTGCGTCCGAGATGATTATGTACTGTTTTTTTCGTAATATATAGCAAGTCCCATATAGAATATACATGTGAGCTAGAAGGACAATCAGGAGGGTTCAAAAAGTAGAATAGTGAGAAAGACAACTATTTACCACATTGCATTGCTAGGAATTTTAACCAATTTCAAAAATAAATTAGAGGGTTAAAGAAATTAAAATAAATCAACATAGGAATATTTAATGAAAAATATTGTATAATAAATTTGTTTTATTCCTTGAATTAAAAATAAATTTGTGGAAGTATTCTTTTTAGGGAAAATACCAAATCAGCCCTCTTTTTTTTATTTCTACCAAATCAGCCCCTGAAAACGCGTTTCCAGGGGCTGAATCGGCCGACCCCCAAAAAGGGGGGCTGATTTGGTATTTACCGTTCTTTTTATGAGCTAGAAATTTACATGGACAAGACATAATTAGAGGGTGTAGTAAGTACAATTATTTTATTGTGCTGAAACGTCAATGAAATTAATAATTATACTTGTAATCCAATATGATTGATGGGTCTGGAGATTTTTGAACCAATTTAGCTCAGGGCTAGATACATACCCATATCTAGACTGATGAAGCAATAAAATTTTTTAGTGTCATAAAAAAGAATATCGGCGCACCAAATATTTATGATAACTTAAATTAGGCGTTTTATTAAAAGAAATTTTGTTTTGGAAAACTTAAACAAATCAATCCTCGAAATATAAACACTAGAAAAACTGCCATATCAGCTCATGCTTTTAAAATGTTGTGCAAATTGGCACTTTATTTCAGATTTTTACAAATCAACATATCATTTTTTGAAGAAATTTTGAATAAAAAAAACACTTACGCTATTTATAATTTTGTTAGTCAATTTTTTTTTTTTTAAAATACTTTTGAGTAGTTATTTTGAGACTCCAAAGTCTTAACTGGTTAGTTAATAATCGGTTAAGGCTTTAAAACATCAAAATATATATTTAGAAGTACTTTCTGTAAAATACAAAAAAAAAATATATTTTGATGTGGTTTATAATTCTTATATTTAAAATAAATAAAAATTTTAAGACATAAAAATGGATTTTAAAAAGAAAATTTATTTGCAGAGTTAAAATAATACATGGGTTTATATGCAAGTTTCCCAAAAACACAAAGTTAGTATCCTGAAACACTTCAGTCCGAACATTACAATATATGTACTGTCAACACTATACTAACCATCTTAAATACTAAACTAATTATTTTAAACACTTTTGAATTTCTAACTAAATTTTTTTTAAGAAAACATAAATTATGACACGTACGAGTTTTGAAACCCGTGTCATTATTTTTTTTGGTAATGTAAGTAATATTGAATGGAACAAGACTAAAAATACAAAGTTCGATCGGTTAAGCCATTACATGAAATCACTTAAGCTTGTGGAACAAAAAGATATAACTAAACCATGACAAGACCAAGTTGAGATCAAATGATTCGATCAAAATTCGATCCTTGCAATTGACTAGCAAAATTTCCACCCAGTCATCCAAAAGCCAAGCACAAAATATGGTGTCACAGCAAGTATTGGTAGGCTCAATAGCCTTTACATTCATCCAAGCACGGATAAATTTTCAACTGCTCTCCCATCTAATCCAATCTGCATTTTAACAAATAGCAGCAGTATCTTTTCCAAACAGAAATTATGCAACAATGTTCAAATTTGAAATTTGAAAAGGATCAGATATCTAAGTCAAAATGCAAAGGTAGTGTGAAGGACATTTAATAGAGAGGTTCCCAGCAATAGCTTCAAACTTTAATCTAATACAATTTGTCAATAGGAGAGCTAAACCCAAACAATTTCAATTGGCTGGGTCTATGTTCTATCTATCTTGTATAGACTAAAAGGGTAAATAGAAACAAGAGCTCTTTAGAGGACCCACATAATCTCCTGTTGACGACCTTCCTCCGGTGAGGGGAAAGGATTGGAGTCGCCACCTAGATATTTAATGAAAATATAGGAAACCGGAATAAGGCACATAAAGATTCTCAGGCTCGTTCGTCGTTTACGTGTGGGGAAGACGGAACACCTCCACAGCGCCCCTCAAAAGAGGGTACTCTATAAGTGATTAAAACTATATTGTAACACAATTTTCATTGTTAGAATATTTGCATATTTATTTATCCGCTTATTATGAAATAGAGAGTTCGGCATCCACCTCACCCTCTAAATCACTTTTGAGTGGATACATTCAAATAAAGAAAATATTTTTATCAGGACAATATCCATTGTCCTTTTTCAATTTTTTTTATTTGCATGGGATTTGATTTTTATAAATATACATAGTCGAACTTGAAAAATAATATCAATCACTTTTTATTTTGACCATTTATATTTATTTGCCCCCACCACTTAGATTAGGATCTAGCCAGTTCCTAACCCAAGATGTTGGAGAAATCAAATCTCTATTATAAACATATATATATTTATAATACAATAATATTTATGCCTATATATTTACATAAAGAAACTGCATCTCTACGAATATTGAGAAACGAAGAACAAATCTCCGTTTTTATTTCGGGAATCTGAGTAGCTTCATTTTCGTTGCTCGAGACAAACTAGGGTTTGAAATATCCATCTCGCACCCTAACTCGTATATTATTATTATTTTTTTTTTAACCAAGATTTTTCGAAGAGATATCCATCTCGTCCGAATTTTATACCGACTTGGAGTCTAGTGTATTTTATTAATAGGGAAGAAATATCCATCTCATTCCCGAATTTTAAATATTTAAGAAAATTATATTTTGAAAATGTTTACATAAATTAGGAAAAAAGTAATATCACTCATACCCGAATTTCCTTTTAATTATTAAGTGATAGTTTCGGAAGAAATATCCATCCCCCCAGACTTTTAAATATTTAAGAAGATTATATTTTTAAAATTTTTTACAGGAATTAGGGGAAAAATAATATCCATTGTTTCTCCCGGTTCTCCAATTATTATTTGAAATCTTTATGTCAGAGGAAACATCCATCTCCTCCGAGTTTTATTATTATTATTATTATTTTTACGAGCATATACAAATAAAAATATTGTGCCGTTATATTAGTCAAAATGTTTGATTATTTGATTAGATTATGGATTAATTTTACTTGTGTTGGTTAATTAAAGTTTCATAAATGAAATAAATTATAGAATAAATAAATAAACAAATTATTTTTATAGTATATAAAGAAAAAAAGAAAAAAAAAAAAAAGAGGTTCGCTGGGCCGCGCGCGCGGCCCAGTCCAAAAAAAAAAAAAATGAATGGCGACCGGCTAAGCCGGTCGCCTCTTCTTCCCTGAGCTCGCTGTCGCGAGCTCGCGACAGCGAGCTCGGGATGCCGCCGGCATTCTTGCCGGCGGCACGTCGAGCCCCCCCCATATACATGTTCCTATGGTTTTCAACCTCCCCGGATTCGTTGGTGATGTCAAAAATTGATTTTAATGGTTGTATACGTGTGTTTTTCAGGGGTGCAACTTTCGGTTAAAAATTGTTTTTCGTTTTCCGGCCGTCGCGGCAAGATGGCGGCCGTCCCGTTCATTCAGATATGTTCTAACACGTCCAGTAAGCTTATATAAGCATTAATGGCGGGATGTTTCGCGTTCGTTTGAGTTTTACAAGTTTTTTGAGTTATTTCCTTTTTTGGGCCGCCGGCGAGGACGGCAGCGAGCGTCATTTTCGACTGGTTACATGAGTTCTTAGATGTCTATAGAGTGTATTTTGAAAGTATAAGGGAGTTTGGTCGAGTATACCTTGGTTTGAATTTTTTTCTCTTTTTTTCGGATGGAGGTGAAGACGGCGGCGACGGCGAGCTCCGGCCAGGCGTCGACGATGTGAAGTGGTGTTGCTGAGGTGCAGGAAGTGGCCGGACCTTGCGTGGTGACCGACCTCCACCTCCTCTCTCACTCTCGGATCTCTCTCTCTCTCTCTCTTTCGCTTATTGTCTCTCTTTCTCTCTCTCTATTTGTCTCTCTCTCTCTCTCTTTCTCTCTTTCTCTCCAGCAGCTTCCCCTACAGCCCCCTCCCCCTTCCAATGTGTTTGTGTAGTGTGTTTTATAAGGTTGGAGAGGAGGGAAGTGATTTGAGAGGTGGTATGGTGTGGAGAAGAAAAATTGATGGAGGAGGTAAGGTTGAAGAAGAAAAAAAAAAAGGTGATGGTGAAGTGATGGGGGATGGGTGGCTGCCCATCCCTCAATTTTCCTTTTTTTTTTTAAATAAAAATAAAAATATTATTTTATATGTATATATGTATGCATGTATATGTTATATGTATATATGCGTTTGTGTAAATATAAAAGCGTATATTGTAATATGTATGTGTCCAAGAGTTTCGTGTGATATGGGCCCGGACAAAATGGGGTGTCGACAGTTGCCCCTCTTTGTCCAATCCTTTGTAAAAGGATTGGGTAAAGATAAAGAGATATCTCATTTTGTCCGGTGAGAGAGATGAGAAAATTTTCTTTTTGTTATTTGTTATCGTATTTGTCAGGGAGTGCATAGCTGTTCAATCGGTTTTGGTGTTAATCGCGGGATCAATAGTCCCATGATAAGAGATGTCGTAGCGAGGACTACGCCTCATGAAGTGGATAGGGTTTCATGAGAGCTACGCCTCACGAAGAAGATGAAGTTGTCATAAGAACTACGCCTTGTGACGAAGAGAAATCGAAACGAGAACTACGTCTCGTGACGAGAAATAGCTTTCATGAGAACTACGCCTCACGATTAAGATAAAATGACACGAGATCTACGCCCCGTGACGGGAAAGAGTTTTCATAAAAACTACATCTCATGAATAAGAGAAGTTGTTATAAGAATTACGCCTCATGACGAATAGAAATCGTAAGAAGAACTACATACGTCTCATAACGAGAAAGGTTTTCATGAGAACTACGCCTCTGATTAAGAGAAATGACACGAGATCTGCACCTCGTGATGAGAACAAAATTTTTTATGAGAACTACTCCTCATGATTAAGAGAAAATGACACGAGATCTACGTCTCGTGAGGAAAAAGGATTTTCATGAGAACTACGCCTCATGATTAAGAGAAAATGATACGAGATCTACGCCTCGTGATAAGATTTCATGAGAACTACGCTTCATGATTAAGAGAAAATGATACGAGATCTACACCTCATGATGAGAAAGAAATTTTCATGAGAACTACGCCTCATGATTAAGAGAAAATGATACGAGATCTACGCCTCGTGATGAGAAAGAATTTTTTTTTTATTTTTATGAGAACTGCGCCTCATGCTCATTAATAAGAGAAGCTGTCATAAAAGCTACGCTTTATGACGAATAGAAATTGAAACGAGAACTACGTCTCATGACGAGAAATGTTTTAATGAGAATTACACCTCATGATAAAAAGAAATTGACCCGAGAACTACGCCTCGTAACGAGATAGAAAGTCTTCATGAGAACTACGCCTCTTGAAGGAGAGAGTTGTCATAAGAACTACGCCTTATGACGTAAAGAAAACAACATGAGATCTACGCCTCGTGATGAGAGAAGTTTTCATGAGAACTACGCCTCATGATGAGAGAAGTTTTCATGAGAACTGCGCCTCATGAATAGGAAAAATCGACACGAGAACTACGCCACATGACGAGAAGTTTTCATGAGAACTACGCCTCATGAATAGGAGAAATCGACACGAGAACTACGCCTCGTGACGAGAAGGACTTTTCATGAGAACTATGCCTCATCATGATAAGATGAGTTGTCATAAGAACTACGCCTTATGACGGAGAGAAAGCTCCGAAGTCTGTACAACTTACGGTGATGAACTTGAAGTCGTCATCAAGAGAATAGTCGTCTCTTGACCGGGATAATTTTAGAGTATAGTCGATTTCGAAGGTAGATTTATTGGTCAGAATTTGTAAGAATAAGCTTGGTTGGTATCTCGAGACTTGTGAAGATTAACCACATATTTAATTTGCATCTCAGAATCTGAGGGAGTCAGCGGCTCATTTTGAGTATGCAATGGCGAAGTGTTTTTATGAAAGTCAATGAATTTTATTTGAGAGAGATTTTTCGTAATGTTTTTTTAAAAAGTATTTTTATGCTGAAAATATGCTATGTGGGAATGTCTGGTCAATCCGACTATTCCAAAATGTCATTGCCCCCGGCATCTTTTCTTATATTTTTCCTTTCTTCTCTTTTTCTTCTCTCTTTCTTCTTCGTCTTATGTTGGTTGAAGGTCGAACTCTTTGTAAATTTTTTGGAAGAAAAATTTGCCCCAGTTTAGAGTGTTGGCTTGATTTTTCATGGTCTTATCTGTCATCTTCGGATAGCACGATATGCTTCTGGAGAATGTCTTTCTGTGTTTTGATAATTTTATCATCTGAAAAATTGCCCCTGTTTGAACCGATCTTTTACGACTCTTCTTTGAGTAATGTTTTCTTCTGCTTTTGTACTTTGGTGCTCCACAGGCTTCCTTTTTTGCTCCTCTGTTCATTCGCTTGCTTCCTTTAAAATTGTCCCAGTTTGATGCTCATTCTTTATCTTTTCCTCCAAACAAGTTATGCCGGAGACATATTTAGCTTTAACTTGTCATGATATATATTTTCTATTCTCCGTTCGGTGCAGGTTAGTCTTTTCTAGATTTTCGGAAAAATCTTAAGTCTGAACCTATAAGTTGGAAGTTTGCAATTTTGGAATAATTTTATTTAATAATAAAATTGTCCCAATTTTAGGTGCTGGGAAGTTTGGTTAATGTAGATGTTTGTGAGGCTGATTTATTGAAAAGTGGACTTCCTGATATAACGGTTTTTCTAGAAGATGTGGTTGATAAGGGATTTTTCAGCTTATGATTATGTGGAGTAGGGACTGAATCGTATAAATTTTTGCAGAATGTACTTTCGAATGCATGTTCTTTTTTTAACATAATAAAGAGAATAATTCCCAACTTGTCTTACCCTAGCTAGTTTTGCCTAGGCCGTCTTTTCAGGTTTTCGGCCTAGCGAGCTTCTGAATGTTCTTGTAGTATGTGTTCGTTGGTGATGCTACATAGTTGTATTTGTGGGTCGGCCTAGATTTGACCGTCTTTCTTTGGTAATACAGGTGGATGTTCCAACTCCGGGTAAATTTTTGCTCAATTGATGGAAATGTTTTGTAGGGTAGTATGCACAAGAAATTTGTGGACGTTCGCGATTTTTCTTTCTCTATTTTTTTCTTTCCTTCTTTTTTGCTCCTCTTTTCTTCTTTTTTTTTTCACTATTTTCATTTCTTTCCATTCTTTCTTTTCTTTCTTCTTCTCTTCTTTCTTTTTCTTTACTCTTCTACTTTCTTTTACTTTCTTATTTTCTTTCATTTTTCTTCTTCTCTTCATTCTTCTTTCTTTTTTTTCCATTTCTTTTTCTCTTTTTTTTTAAAAAGGAAGAAAGTCATAAGGTTATTTGGTCCAGTGCACTTGCCTACCCATAAGACATTTCCGCTCGTTTGGGAAAAAAAAGCTTTCGCAGAGGATCGTTTCATTGCTTCTGAGTTAGCTTTTGAGTTGGAGATGTATGTGGCACTATATATTTTCTTTCCTTTTTGATTTTTCTTTCTCTTTCTGTATATAGCAAGTTGCTAGTCACCTTTAATTATGTTAAATGGGAACATGCATTGTCCTTTATATTCTGCAAGATTTATATGTACTAATAAAATAGAAATAACAAAGAGATGTTCATGACAAATGAAGAACATGAGACAATTTTATATTTAAATTAATTCATTTCCAAATTGCATTACAAAAACTCTCCCGACTAGAGTGGTCTGTGCGAAAAGACAAAACATGACCAAGGGAGAAGAGTGGATACATATCACAATATTTACTATACTAAATATGTATCCTATCATAACTTAGTGAAGCAAAAGATCCTCAAAAGAGCGGTCAGATTGTACAGATGTTTCTGAGATTACTAATCATGAAACAAGCTGGTGTCAATCTTATTGATTCCTCCGCTGCCATCGCTTGTAGAAGCTGCGTTATTCGTGGTGGTCGCTGTCGTTGCATCTGTAGATGAGATTTTTATCCTTCCAGTGTCAATCAACTCGTACAATTTGTTCCGAAGGATGTAGCAATTTTCAGTGGAGTGGCCTTGGGCGCCACTATGATAGTCACAATACGCATTCACATCATACCATCTTGGATATGGTGGCGTGAATTGTCGGCTGGGAATGGGGGTGAGCAAACCTTCTGCAGCACATTGTTTAAACACTTCTTTTTGAGACACGGGCAGGGGTTCCCGAAAAGCCTGGCGAGGTCGGGGCTGTTGCTGCTGAGTATGGGCATGTTGTTGCTGGATTTGATAGGTCTGAGTGACCTGTTGAGGTTGCCGGGATGGCTGTTGATATTGTTGGTAGGGGCGATTCTGTCGGTATTGATTCTGCTGGGGCGTTTGATAATACCCGCTAGTTTGATATCCTGGAACTCGATATATGGACTGATTATAGCTATTCGCCCCACTGATGTTATGCACTTCCTTATCCTTCTTCTTGGTCTTCGTGTCCTCGGGCGACTTGAAGACATTGTCTTGGGCCAGTTCTATTCTCAAACCTGCCGTGATTATCTGGGCGAAGGTGGAGGCAATGGCACATGCGGTGCGTATCTTATCGTCTAGACAGCTCAGAGTCATGAATTCGTCTATGAGCTCTTTCTCGGTCATTGGAGGAGTGATCTGGGCAGCTAAGTTCCTCCACCTCTGAGCAAAAGCACGGAATTTTCATTTTTATTAGGAGTTAAGGCCCTCAGTGTAGTTTTATCCGGTGCTAAATCCTTATTATGCTGGTAGTGGGTTAGAAATGCATTAGCCAAGTCCTTCCAACTTTTGATTTTTTTGAGATTTAAGTACCAGCGGATAGCTGGTCCTTCGAGACTCTCTTGAAAAAAGTAAATTAACATCTTCTCATTCTTGAGATATGCCCCCATTTTGCTGCAATACATTGAGATGTGGACTTGGGGGTCTTCAGTTCCATCGTATTTTTCAAAATCGGGGACCTTAAAATCTTTTGGTATCTCGAGATCCGTGACAATACAGAATTGTGCAGGATCCATAGTTCCTCTTGCGCCTTCCAAACTATTCAAGCGATTCAGAATTGTTTCCACTTTCTCTTCAATGTGTTGGTTCTCCGAAGGGATAGAGTCATGTTGTTCTTCGATATTGACAGCAGCTGGTATAATTGGAGGATTAGAGGGTTGTACCCTATGAGTTTCCGGTTGGCTAGTCGGAACATTTTGCAGTGAGGCATATTGTGTCGGCTCTGGTTGTTGAGGTAAGCCATAAGGATCATAAGAGATTTGATGCGCCTGCTGCCTCTCCTGAGGTGGAGCGAATGACGGGCTTGGATCCCCTATGGGTTGAGCCGATACGTTGTTATTCCTTTGCTCGACAAGTAGTGCAATAGTAGATGTGAGGCGTTCAAGCTGTTTGTTCATATCTTCCAGCCGTTTTTGCAGTTCTTCATTCTCTCTTCTCAGCTGTTCATTTACTTCGTTCTCCGCCATGGGTGCAGGGGTGTGATGTCTCGACCTTAGCAGGTACGGGCTCCTTTTGGTGAAAGTCGTCTTGACCGTTCTTTTAGGAAAAATAAAGGTGTAAGTGTTTGTACGTGTGCTAATGTCGTGGTATGCATTTATTACAAAATCGTGCATATTTTTATGGAAAAATATTTTTTATTGTTGAAATTTGAGTTAAAAAATTGTGCAAAGATTAAAATTCACAATCGTTGTAAGAAAAAAAAATATATGAAAAAAATGAAGTTGAAAACGGTGTGCTCTTTACTTTATTGCGGATTTTTGTGCCACTTAGACTGAATGTTGGCTGGGTGAATTATGGATGCCTATAATGGCTGGGCTTACGGACTACCTATGCACATTGTACACATGCTCCGATTATCCCAGTGGTTTATCTAGCAGTCTGTCATTGCTGGGTTTCCTATTGACGACCGATGCACATGGTACATCAGCTCGGTGTACTACCCAGATAACTTTTGACTGTGGGTAAAAAGGGCCAGGCATTACGGACTACCTACGTACATTGTATGCAAACTCCGATTGTCCCGGTAAATAGGATGGGTATATGCACTGGGTTATACATGCAATGCAGAATATTAATAAAATATCTATAAAGACATCATTATTAAAATAACTAAACATGTATTTGTATGTGTTAAATATAAATCTAAAATTATTTTAATCACTTAAAACGAGCCAGACGAGTCCCCAGTGGAGTCGCCATCTGTTGACGACCTTCCTCCGGTGAGGGGAAAGGATTGGAGTCGCCACCTAGATATTTAATGGAAATCTAGGAAACCGGAATAAGGCACATAAAGATTCTCAGGCTCGTTCGTCGTTTACGTGTGGGGAAGACGGAACACCTCCACAGCGCGCCCCTCAAAAGAGGGTACTCTATAAGTGATTAAAATTATATTGGATTTACATTTAACACAATTTTCATTGTTAGAATATTTGCATATTTATTTATCCGCTTATTATAAAATAGAGAGTTCGGCATCCACCTCACCCTCTAAATCACTTTTGAGTGGATACATTCAAATAAAGAAAATATTTTTATCAGGACAATATCCATTGTCCTTTTTCAATTTTTTTTTTATTTGCATGGGATTTGATTTTTATAAATATACATAGTCGAACTTGAAAAATAATATCAATCACTTTTTATTTTGACCATTTATATTTATTTGCCCCCACCACTTAGATTAGGATCTATCCAATTCCTAACCCAAGATGTTGGAGAAATCAAATCTCTATTATAAACATATATATTTTATAATACAATAATATTTATGCTATATATTTACATAAAGAAACTGCATCTCTACGAATATTGAGAAACGAAGAACAATCTCCGTGTTTATTTTGGAATCTGAGTAGCTTCATTTTCGTTGCTCGAGACAAACTAGGGTTTGAAATATCCATCTCGCACCCTAACTCGTATATTATTATTATTATTTTTTTAACCAAGATTTTTCGAAGAGATATCCATCTCGTCCGAATTTTATACCGACTTGGAGTCTAGTGTATTTTATTAATAGGGAAGAAATATCCATCTCATTCCCGAATTTTAAATATTTAAGAAAATTATATTTTGAAAATGTTTACATAAATTAGGAAAAAAGTAATATCACTCATACCCGAACTTCCTTTTAATTATTAAGTGATAGTTTCGGAAGAAATATCCATCCCCCCAGACTTTTAAATATTTAAGAAGATTATATTTTTAAAATTTTTTACAGGAATTAGGGGAAAAATAATATCCATTGTTTCTCCCGGTTCTCCAATTATTATTTGAATATTTATCTCAGAGGAAACATCCATCTCCTCCGAGTTTTATTATTATTATTATTATTTTTACGAGCATATACAAATAAAAATATTGTGCCGTTATATTAGTCAAAATGTTTGATTATTTGATTAGATTATGGATTAATTTTACTTGTGTTGGTTAATTAAAGTTTCATAAATGAAATAAATTATAGAATAAATAAATAAACAAATTATTTTTATAGTATATAAAGAAAAAAAGAAAAAAAAATGAATGGCGACCGGCTAAGCCGGTCGCCTCTTCTTCCCTGAGCTCGCTGTCGCGAGCTCGCGACGCCGCCGGCATTCTTGCCGGCGGCACGTCGAGCCCCCCCCATATACATGTTCCTATGGTTTTCAACCTCCCCGGATTCGTTGGTGATGTCAAAAATTGATTTTAATGGTTGTATACGTGTGTTTTTCGGGGGTGCAACTTTCGGTTAAAAATTGTTTTTCGTTTTCCGGCCGTCGCGGCAAGATGGCGGCCGTCCCGTTCATTCAGATATGTTCTAACACGTCCAGTAAGCTTATATAACCATTAATGGCGGGATGTTTCGCGTTCGTTTGAGTTTTACAAGTTTTTTGCGTTATTTCCTTTTTTGGGCCGCCGCCGGCGAGGACGGCAGCGAGCGTCGTTTTCGACTGGTTACATGAGTTCTTAGATGTCTATAGAGTGTATTTTGAAAGTATAAGGGAGTTTGGTCGAGTATACCTTGGTTTGAAATCTTTTCTCTTTTTTTCGGATGGAGGTGAAGACGGCGGCGACGGCGAGCTCCGGCCAGGCGTCGACGATGTGAAGTGGTGTTGCTGAGGTGCAGGAAGTAGCCGGACCTTGCGTGGTGACCGACCTCCACCTCCTCTCTCACTCTCGGATCTCTCTCTCTATCTCTCTCTTTCTCTCCAGCAGCTTCCCCTACAGCCCCTCCCCCTTCCAATGTGTGTGTGTAGTGTGTTTTATAAGGTTGGAGAGGAGGGAAGTGATTTGAGAGGTGGTATGGTGTGGAGAAGAAAAATTGATGGAGGAGGTAAGGTTGAAGAAGAAAAAAAAATAAAAAGGTGATGGTGAAGTGATGGGGGATGGGTGGCTGCCCATCCCTCAATTTTCCTTTTTTTTTTAAAAAATAAAAATAAAAATATTATTTTATATGTATATATGTATGCATGTATATGTTATATGTATATATGCGTTTGTGTAAATATAAAAGCGTATGTTGTAATATGTATGTGTCCAAGAGTTTCGTGTGATATGGGCCCGGACAAAATGGGGTGTCGACATCTCCAAAACTCTTTTGAGGTACCACTATCAGGTTTTATAGGTTTTTAATACTCGGGTCTTATTTTTTTCACAACCATTGACATCAAAACCCAATAAAATTTTCAAGAGAGCAACACAATCAAAATTGAAGTCAAACCAGACAAAAACAGTCCGGGCCCACTAGATTTTATGAAAAACTAATACTCGGGCTTTATCAGCAAGCCTCAAAAGAGATGTTTAGTCTACCTAATTAGCTATACAAGGGACAGATCCTTTAGACACTAGGCCAAGTAAAACATCTTTAAAAATTCACTAATCCAAAAGGAAAAATATATTAGCTGAAATCCTAAAGCTATCAGCATGGGAAAACTCAACTAATAGGTAGTCCAGACACTAGAATGAAAACTAGAGGACTTATATTTCATCATATCCAAAATATAGAAATAGGGATAAAGGGCTAAAGGGACAAAATCCTTACCCTTCACCAGCCTTATTTCAACGCTCAAAATCTGCTATCCACATTCCTTCAACTGCATGTTGCATTCCTTCAACAATCAAGAAATCCTCTTACACTTCAGTTACTAGCTAAAAAAATTACAGTAGTGTTAGAATCAGCAGATAACAACTTGGTTAAAACTGACAACAAACCCAGAGTTCAGATGGCTTAGTTAGCTACTCAAACAAGCTCTGTTTATAAAGCCAACATACCAGTCTTTAATATTTTTAATCACACCTTCAATTTTGTCATATCTGTTAGATCTCCAAATTGACCAGTCTTTAATATTTTTAATCTCACCTTCAATTGAAGGTTTTGTATTGTGAAATTTCTCTCTTTCCAAATTGAATACACAGTTGCACCCAAAACAATCCTTCTCATTGAACCAATCCCTCCTTTACCTTTCATTTTTTTTATCAACAAAGGCAAAAGGAGATTCCAAGTGGATTGCTGGAAATTCAGCTCAATCCAACTCAAGATAACATTCCAAATTACTTTTGTAAACTTGCAATGAAAGAACAAATGAGAAATTGTTTCATCTTCATTACAAAAATTGCAGGAAGAGGGAATGGATAATCCTCTTTTAATGAGAACATCTCTAGTGACAAGTTTTTTAAGACATATCAGCCAAAGAATGATTCTATGTTTTGGAGTACAGCAGGGATCCCAAATCAACTTAAACCAGGGAACTTCATTGCTTATTAATCTAATAGATTGATAAGCACTTTGAATAGAAAAGCCTTTACCAGAGTTCCACAACAATTTATCAGGTTTATCAGAAATTTTAATGTGTTTCAAAGCAGCCTTTAAATGAGGGACTTTGCAGTAGAGATGTGCAGGGATTCTCCACCCAGATTTCCTGCACATCTTGTTGATAGTAATCATTTTATCAATGCCCATCACCTCAATATCATTTTCATCAATGTAGTAAGTGAGAGGACCAATACTAAGCCAAAAGCCATACTAGAAATGAGTAGAGAGTCTATTCCCAATAACAGTTTTGATAAGTTTTCTAAACAAGTTTCTTATTTTGAGAATTTTCCTTCAAGCCCAATCAATATCTTGGGGAATATGAACTTGCCAAATACTATGCTTTTTTAAATATATAGAATGTATCCACTTGACCGAAAGGCTGTCTTGTTTAGATGCTACAGCCCAAAGTTGCTTGGCTATAACAACAGTATTCCACAATCTCAAATTGATAACCCAAGATCACCTTCCTTTTTAGGCTTACAAACTGAATCCCAAGCAACGGCAGCCAAAGATCTGTTTAAAGTTCCAGACTAGAGACAATTCCTGCATATTCTCTCCACTTCTAAAGAAACAGCTTTAGGAAGAAGGAAAATACCAGAACAATAAACCTGCATAGAAAAAAGTACAGCTTTAATTATCTGAATTCTACCAGCATATGACAAAGCTTTATCTGCCCAACCTGTAATTCTGTTGGTTATTCTAGAAACTAGTTCGCAACAGAGACTTTTGGTAAATCTACCAAAAATTAATGGAAAACCAAGGTATTTTACGGTTAGAATCCCCTCCTCCATCTTGAAATGATCAATAATATTAATGCATTTTTTATGATCTAATCCAGCAAGGAAAATTTGACTTTTTTTATAATTTGCCTCAAGACCAGAAAAGGATGAGAAAATATTAAAAATATCAAGCGCCTTTTGAATAGATGAAACACTTCCATAAGTAGATATCATCAAATCATCAGCAAAACAGAGATGGGTAAGAGCAATTTTTTTTACATCTAGGATGGTATTTGAAAATCGAATCATGCTCTAAGGTTCTCATCATCCTAGAAAATCCTTCCATTGCTAAAACAAAGAGGTAAAGAGAAAATGGATCCCCTTGTCTAAGGCTTTTTTTTACCTAAGAAGCGCCCTCTATGTTCACCATTGATAACAATAGAGAAAATTGTAGTAGAAATACAAGCCATAACCCAATAGGTAAAAAGATCAAGAAAACCCAGATCTTTCATGACAGACTACAAATAAGACCAATTAAGAGAGTAAAGCTTTCTTAATGTCCAACTTAATGAGGCATCTAGGAGATATGTTTTTCTTATGATAATTTCTCACCAGACCTTGGCAGAGCAAGATATTATGCTGTATTTGTCTACCAGCTACAAAAGCACCTTGACAAGGGGATATAACACTTCCTATCACCTCTTTTAGTCTATTTGCAAGGATTTTAGAAATACAATTATACAGGATGTTACAGCATGAAATGGGTCTAAAATCAGAAGAGACATGATTCCTTAAATTAAAGCTAATTTCTCGAGTCCTGTGGCATATGAAACCTCATTTTGCTTTAGAATCCATGAAATATGACTTGAAGCTCGAAAGTTGTTACAAAGATTAAACATAAATGCCAAAAGAAAAAAAAAAAAAGAAAAAAGGAAGGAATAGGAGCAAATACACGCCTCACGTTGCTACCTACTACACCATAATCTAAATACATTAAGGGGCTATTTGGATTGCAGGAGTTGTAACTCATCTGCAGCAGTTCGAAGGCGGGAGTTAGGAATCCGGCGTTTGGTTTGCATTAGTTCGTGGGACCCGCCACGCGACAGCTGCAGTTGACGTGTGTTTTGCTGCAGTTGGAATCGCGGCCGCGAAGTCCGTAGTTGTAAATCCTGATTTTGGAACGCCATTTTTACTGTTTACCTGCATTGCAAAACACGAGTCGGCGGAGTCGCGTCCCTCTCCGCGCCACAAGCGTTGATGTAGCCTCCCCGCAGCCGCCGCTCTAACCCTCCTCCTCCTCCTCGCCGCCCTCTCCGCCTACTTCTTCCTCCTCTCCCCTTCTCGCGGTCCAAACCCTAGGATTAGATCACCACTTTAATTTTCACATTTTAGCATATTGTTATTGTCTGATTTTGTTTATTTTTTTTTAAAAAAAATTTTTTGCAGAGATTTAGAACATTGAGGGAAGAGAGAATGCTGAGATATTGGAGAAGAACGAGAAATTATCATCTTCAGTTGTACCAAGGAGAATTGGAAATGGAGGCGGAAGAAGGTGGAAGGATATTGGATCTCAAGTTGCAAAATTAGGATCAAAGAGAAAGCCAAAACGTAATTACTTTAAATTTAGAATGTACTTATGTCGATGCATATATCTTGTATAACTTATGTTTTGGTTTTATGTGATGGTTTTTTGTGCTGGTGATGTGGTGGTTTTGGTGCTGGATACTCTTGAATGTGCTTGTTATATATATATATATATATATATATATATGCTAATTATATTTTGTGTTGGTGAGACTTTTGGGTGGTCTGGATGCTGGTGTTGATACTGCAGACTGTGCTGGTTAGTAGTTGGTTTGGATGGTGGTGTTGAGACTGAGGTATGGGAGTGCATACTGCTGATCTATTTTGTGCAGTGATATATTTCTGTTGCTTTTGCTGTATTGGCTGTAGTTGGGCTTCAATTGTTGTATGGTTGGAAAGTAGAATTTTGTTTGCTGGTAGCTCATGATTCGATCTTCTGGTTACGTGTAATCGTTTTCTTTTTTTGTTGGTTCTTTAGGTGGTTTATTTTTAGGGACCTTTGTGTTATGCCATTGTTATGACAGAAAATCTGTGCCGCCTACTTGTCAGACAGGGGTCGATTTCGATAATAAAATGGGTGCTGTCTAATAGATAGGTTAGGTTCGGTGCCGTTTAAATACTTAGCGCAATACTTTAAGATACCTAAAAATTAACCACATGCAAGTGACGTATAAATACTTTCGATGACAAATTTTTTTATGGCTTCTTTTTTTTTGGACAACTGAGAGCAAGCTTTGACAACATATCAAAGTACCGGAAGTTTGCGGAATACCGGATGGGGCAACACAGGTTCGCAATATAGCAAGTTTTTCGTCGCGTGTGGAATAGCCGAATAAAAAGACCAAGTGTATATTTTCATTTAACAATTAATTGTAAATACGATTGCATAAATTATGTATATTTTTTTAATACATGTACATCATCAATACAATTGTAAATAATATTGTAAAAGATATTTTTTTTCTAATAATATTATTAATACGTTTATTAATATTTGAAATTATTTTAGATATGTTCAATACTTTTTTAGTAATTCTTAGTATTTAATATATCTCATATTATAATAGCTTTCAATATTACATAACAACTCCATCCAACCAAAAAAACAAGATATAAATAAAAAATAATAATAACGCTTAGCTAGGAATTTGAAAATTTTTATTACATATATCATTTAACATTTTATACATTACATATAAAACAATTTTATAATATTTCATTAAAAAAAAAAACACACACTTGTTTGGGAGGTAAGCTTATCACGAATTACTATATCCGCCCAACTGCATCAAACCAAACACTAGATTGTGAACTGCATAACTCAACTGCATTAAATCAAACAGCAACGTTCCAACTGCAGTAGTTTGAACTATGTTAAGCCAAACGCACCTGCTGTATTACGAAAACAGAAAATTACAACTCCCAGCACTTCTAACTGCTGCTCTATCTCCATTTCTCAACTACATCAAACCAAACAGCCCCTAAGATTCATTCATTTACGAGATTAAATTTTCAGCAGGAAGAAATGGATGGAGTAGATATTCATATAGTTCCAATCTCCGCACAAAGTAAACAGCAATTGGCTTGGTGAACCCGAGATGCTTGCTTTGTCAGTCTTGATACAAATTACGGACAAAAATCCAAACTAAAGCATGTCCCTTGAATAACTTAGACTCGGCACAAGACTGGCTTATAAAAAGAATAATTGAAATTTATCTAGAATAAAAAAGAAAATACATATACCAGAGTATTCCAATAAACTTATGCTTGAGTCGGTTGATCTAAACAGACCCAGTAAACTATAATGGCGCATGAGAAACAAAAAGATAAGACATTCTTGGGATGTAATGTAATACATGCTCAGCTGCTTTGCATTGACATTGAAAACCAGCCGCGGGTAATGATAACTTTTGGATTGCCCGTTGAAAAACGGCCGGGGGTTCTGAGTTCGTTCTGCCGCTGCATGATTGTGTCGAAGTCCGAAGACCTACACTGGTCTGAGGTATGTCAAAAAACTGAATTTTCTAAGCATTTGATAATTAAATCAGAATCAAAGCTGTACATGCTCCGTCAGAGAGAACTTGAACTTGCTCATCGGCCACGTAGCATCGAATGTTGATATGAGTTGAAGCAGTTCCTTAATGCGTATCCCTTTGTGTTCCATGTCAAATTAAAATTGCTCAAATCCGACATCTCGGTGGTTTTGGACTTCTATGTTGGGCGGGAAAACTGTGTCGAACACCACCCTGGCAAATACGTGCCTCAACTCAGATAACTCACCCTTAGACAGGTCGAGATAATTGATCCTAGTACCCTCTTTTGTTTTAAAGTCTCTCTCCTTGCTACCACCTCCTAGACAACGGAATATGCTGCAAACCTTCAAATAGAGTTGCAAAGGTACAAGTACCTGAAAGAATAATCGGCAAATACATGATAATTTGTGAGAAAATGGATGATCAAATTTTTCAGGACAGGAATAATTGGCAAATACAGATCAAAATAGCTTTCTCATCAAGTTTCCTGACATATGAACAAGAAAAGTTGCCATGCCAAATTACTGTTGAGCTAATAAGTCGAAATTTTAATTTAAAAAACAATACACAAATATAATATATACACACAATGATGTATATGTGTGCGTCTATATATACAGAGAGAGGACAAGAAGGAAAGTTCTCGAGCGAATATGGTCGTGATACTTTGCGTTACCAACGATACTCTTTGATTTTTTGTGAATTTCTTGATTTTTGAAGAGTCCACTTATAGCAAAGGGTACTATGGTATTTTCCTTTAACCATTATTTGTGCAAAGTCTATGGGATGATAATATTGGCAAGCTCAAAGTTAATAAAAATAATAAATTAGGAATAGTATTAATGTTCCATGTTATGAAACCTAATATTATCCACTGAAAGCACATCCAAAGAACATCTAGATGACTGAAATTCTCTTTCGCAACACCTACGTGATGGTTTATAATATTAAACTTAGAAAATAGATCTTATTTACTGTACAAAAAGATTAGGCAAAAAAAAGAAGCAAGAAAGTAAGAGTATGAAATCATATACAGTCCTTTTTATTTGGTATAGTGAGATCCTGGAAGTACATTTTTCTCAGAAGCTTTAGTAGAACCATTACCCTGAGCACCTCAGATAATGTTATCGTCTTCTTCTATATATATTGTTTCCTAAGACACTTCACTCATTACAAAAAACCATTGATTTTGGAGTTATTCTACATGAATTTCTATCACTACAAGCGCTCATAGGTAACAGAAATACTTCTGTAATGGTTATTATAGGCAAGGTTGAAGGATCTCTGATGAATTAATCAGAATTTTTTCTTGAGAGAATTATCCACTGGAAAATTTTCAAACCCAAAAACGATGGATAGCTAAACCACCTTACCAACTGTGTAATTTTGCACTGGAAACAATAGGGGCTTGCAGTGAAATCAAATAAACATACCAGAAATTACCAAAAAAAGAGAAGTTAAGGATTTGAAAATAAGGAAACACTCCACATATCATATCTTAGTGGTGTTATTGTAATCGAATGGTGATCTGAAGTCCATAATAAGCTGACATCCAAAACTAACTACCAACTAAAGGACATTTCTTGGACTCGGTTAATGAGATCCTATGCATGTAAAAACTGCCAGAAAAGAGATTGGAAAAGAAAATGGATGAATGGAAATGAGGATAGAAATTGAAGAAGAGAGATTAACGAGAATGCCAGGAAGAGATTGAAAAAGAGAAGTGGAAGGAATAAACTATAAAATAGACATAATACAAAAAGGTACCTAGAAAAATAAACTACTAACAATGACCAAGAAAAGGCACAAGAACTAACAAAATAAAGAAAAGCAAACTACAGAAGGGCCAAATTAAGAAAACATATTAGGTGCTGCTTTTGTGAGTATAATTCTACAACCCAGTTGACAGAGACTGAGTTTTAAAGTTTGCATTACTATGTATCGATTGAAATACTAGTGAAAATAGTAAACTAAAGAAATCAATTGAATTTGTATCATAGCCTAAACATAAAAACTACCTAAGAAACTAAGAGTTCGTCATCTGAGGTATTAATGTCTAAGGAATTAAGTAATTCTTATTCAATAGCTTTATAGTAAAGTTATCTCAAATGACTTTTATAGCAGATTTATCATCATTACATTAACATTTTATAGCAATACCACAATTCTATAATCATTTTAAAAAAGTTACTATTAAATCAGTAAAATTACTTCAAGATGTATTTTTTCATCCAATTTATAGTACGATGCATAAGATCATTTCAAAAATTCTATTTGTATTTCAATTTTTTAAATTAGCAAAAAAAAAAAAGAAGATGAATACATCAGCCCTTCTTTTTTAAATGCCAAGCTACCAATAACTTAAAAGTAAAATATACAAATAATTAAAAGAATATCAATGTATGTACTACATACAAACAATTATCAACTACATTTACCATCTGAGATAACTATAATTAAATGACATACTAACTTATTAAAAATTATAATACAAAAGCATGGCAATACAGTAGTATCTTGATAAACTAAGAAATATCATGTTATGCTCTCTATATTCTATGTATTAAAACTACAATGCAACTGAAACCTGCTTTATAGTTAAACTATATTTACTAAAGAACCATGATAACATGATAGCTACTGGCATATGATGAGCCCACACAAAGATTGGGTACTTACAAGATCCGATTTTGGGGCTTGTGGATACTTAGCCAATGCTTGTGAGATAAAATATTCATCTGTCATTGAACTCAATGAAGAATGGATTGAGGATGAAAGTCGCAAAACTTCATTTTTTAATTCCTTGTAGGTATCAAATTCCAGAGAATCCGACAGTTCCGAGAAGCTATCATCATATTGATGGGTGATCCTCATTGCTCTTATTATAGCGTCTGATAAGTCACCTCCATTATGTACAGCAATAGTCAATGCAGCAACCACCAATGGATGCCTAGGTTCACACACTAGTGCTTGGTGGAAAGCTAACAAACTAACCCTGTTACAAATTCATTAAGTATTAAACACAAGACACATATCTGAACATGAACTCATAGATACGCCATGAATATATAAACAATGGAAAATTAAGACGCTTGTTGTTAACATAAAGGATAACTTAAAAGGATATTAAGTGGATATTCAACTGTCTTATAGTTTCATTGATGTAAACAACATTAGAATGCACCTTAATAGTTTACTAATGTGTCAAACACAAGCTAACATAGATGGATGGACAGAGGCAGAAAACTGCACACAGTGCAAGCAAGTGGCTCCACTCCTTCCACCACTATCAAGCCCTCCAATATGAATTTCAGATAATGCTTTCACACAATTTTTTAATATTAAATTATAGTAAGTTAATCCGCTTAAAATGAAATGCAAAATACAATAAGAGTAGGTGCAAGGGAAAAACCAGGAACACATACCACAAACTGCTATGGCAAGGTCTGTCTGGTGCAACAAGTCTATCCAAGTTTGCAAAAATGGACTGCACACATATAACACAGTGAAGTTCGTTTGGTGATCCCAAGCATTACGAGTTTACAACAATGATACAACATCAGAAGTTCGCTCTTTTTGACAAGTTTTTATCGTTTGGCACGCTCAAAATCACTATCTTAATAGTGCTAGTAAAGAAGTCATGTTCTTTAAAGCGATGGTGAAAAATTTATTAGTCCCTCTGTCAATCTTACCAAAAGCATATTAGATCCTTTATCACGTCTAGTGAACCCTTGTGAGATGAAGTATGCTGCCTGCATGATAGAACAATGTTATACGATTTGAATAAAAACTATAAAATACTATATTAGCGTGCAAAAAAAAAAAAAGTACAAGAGAAAAAGCAAGAGAGCTATAAAACATACTTGAATAGGTAGAAGAAGTTCGAGAAGGCCAAATCTCCAGAGCAATCTGAGCGAGGCCTCACCAGACCCATAAGCAAGCATATAATTGACTTCCATTAGGAGCCTGCTCTGTAAAGTTGCAAAATCCAAACCAAAAATGAGATAATTCTAGACTTTAGCACATCCAAAGCATCACACCCTAAGTACCTTGTCAAGTCTCAGTACTGATTTTGCCAGATCTTTTATGGATTGAGCTGTTCCTTTTTCAACACGGAAACCTAAACGAGCTGCAATTCTGATTGCACGGAGGATGCGAGCTTCAAAACACAGATAATCCCCATTTCATTGAAAATGGTACAAGGCAATTTTAATTTAGTGCAATGCTTTTTGTAAAATTCCATGTAGAATGTATAAACTTACCACAATCTTCCTGGAAAGAATTATCTGCAGGGCTAATCGTTCGAACCTATAATAGAGAATGCATATATAAGCAAAATGATCCGACAGACAGATCAAAAGTAGCAGACTGAAAAAATAAAACTTAGAAATGCATGTGTACTTTGTTATTCTTAATGTCTTCCATCCCTCCCATGTAGTCATAAATTTCATTAGCGTATGGATCAAACATCAACCTTAGCAGATCAAAGAAAAAGATAACAGCATTAGAAATAAACACGAGCAGAAGAAAAAATTTAGGCAGATAAGACAATAATCATCTAATGTTTATTAACAGAATCGATAAGATGAGGTATATAAACAAGTGCAGTGCCATCAACGACATAATAAAGAAATGGATTTCTGTAAATAGAAAAGTAGGCCATATTACATACCCATTGATAGTGAAATCCCTACGAAGACAATCGCGCCAGCGGATATAGTCATTTTCACTGCAGCCAGGAGGTCGAGACACATTTCTCACATCTGTGCATGGATGTCTCCCAATGGTATTAAAACTTGAAACCTACCTCAAAAGAAAAGAAAGTTAAAAAGGAGGTTTCATAAAACATATAAAACTATTTAATAGTAATTCGAAACTCTAACCTAGATCAGTGACGCAATTATGAGAATCCTAAACAAATTATAAAGGGAGACTTGCATATCAACCCCTCCCTCTAATCCTGTGTTACTAATAAGCCTCTCATTTAAAACCCCCAAGTTTCCAGTTTGAAAAACTTTTAGAATGAAAATATCGTAGATCACATCAAAATCTTTTTCTTTTTGTTTGTTTGTTTGTTTTTTTTTTTTTTTTTTTTTTTTGATTCAACGTTTTTCCAAAAATACTTGTAGGTGTTTTGAGGCTCCAAAGTTTTACCAGGATAGCGAATTAGTTTTTGAACCGCTAAAACTTTGGAGCTTTAATACAACTATTTAGAAGTCTTTTTTGAAAAAAAAAAAAAATAACTTTGAATATGAAAGTTGTAAATCATATCGAAATTATATATATATATATTATATATTCAAATATTCTCCAAAAAATGCTTATATAATAGTGAAAATGCCCATAGCATAAATTTCGAGACAATGGCTTATTTGGAAGGGTTTCGAATTCAGGGGCTAATTTGTAAATAGTTTTGAAATCAGGAGTTGATATGAAATTATCCCAATTATAAATGTCAAAGATCATAAGTTTGAGATTAACTAAATATTTTCTAACATCTATGACAAGGGAAGATAATAACCTCGACAATGTTATTGTTAACATGCACATGACAAATGGGAAATCTTCTCCCTACTATATCACATCTGGAAAATTCTTTTTGCACCTGCACATAGTGAAACTGTCAATCAGCACCAAAGTTACATCCAAACTCTTAGGAAATCCGGCAGCTGGCTACTATACAAAGACAGAGCTGTATGAAAGAAGTAGACAAATTGTAATTTGAAAAAAAAAAAATCCAAAATTTACATATCATCATTATGTGGAAAATACCATCCTTAACTTAACGCAATAGATAGTTTCCCATCTAATTAAGTTTATCAATCACACAAACACCTAATGATGGGTGAAAATGGAGAAAAAGAAAATCTTTACTAATACTTTGATACTCTAAATAAGATTCAGTTTTTAGTTGATTGCAAATCACTTGTCCATCCAATTTCTATCTCATTAATCTTGCTCCTAATTGCTTAATGCGTCTAATTTCAATTACAATATTTATGTTCGTCGTGTATTAGCTTATGGGGTTTTAAGACAAAACTTGCAACTTAAAACATTGGATAAGTATGCAAGTTGCTTCCAAACAACATGGAAGCTTATATCTAATACACATAGTTCCTAGCAAAAAGAAATAAGGTAGCTCCTGATGACATCGTTTTCTTTTTTCTTTCTTTCCACTTTTTTATGCTGCTACTAGAACCATGGTCACCCGCCCCCATCGCAGGTCTTGGTGCTAGGTCCTGATCTTTCTTTGTTTCCTTCTTTTCTTTTCAATTTTTTTTTTTTTTTTTTTTTTTGAGAATGTCGTAGCTGGCTAAATGAAGAGTACTTGGCAATGAGAGACAAAAGGAAAAGCCTCATCCAAGTATTTGGGTCATTCTTAGATGTAAATATTAGAAGCTTAATTTTTATATCATGTAATGGTGACAGCTGTGTATGCTTTTTGCTGATATTATTGTCCATATATATGAAATTAGATTAAACATAAATGTTAAGCTAGAGTACTGGAGAGTGGTTATGGACTTAGAAGGCTTCCGTTTAAGTAGAACTATGACCAAGTATAAAAATAAGTTAATAAAGGAAGAATTGCTAACGATAAGGAGGTGCGATTTTGGAGATGAAAATAATTAAATACTAATTATGTAACTATGTTCAATATTTTGGTCAGAAGAGGGATGTCTTGCATAGAATTGAAACTTGCTTAAAAGAAGACATCCACGCGCCACGTAGGAGGTGTGAGATGTTGGATGACCCTATCAAGAGGTGTAGTGTAAGATCTAAGAAACAGTTGGGCACAAACTCTAAGTATACATCTACTTTTGCTTGACTTGAGTAAAGACATGGCTCTAAAGAGATCACTATAGATAGAATGATTCACGGTTGACACCACCTAATGAAAAAAGCTTTGTTGATTTATGAACCAAGGTTTTGAATACGAACTAAAGTTTTGAATACCGAATGCAAACGAGTTTCAAGAAGCTCATCCGCCAAGTGCTGACGTACCAATTGTGTATGTGCTGCCCATGATGTACATTACTTTTATTTTAGGTAAAAATAAATTTTATTTTGAATTTTAGTAATAAAAATAAGGTTTTTGGTAGCCAATAATTGACGGCATTGACGAGCGGCGTGCCGATCGCCACATACAGCTATGCTGTCAACTGGCAACTTCATAGACTTGAGCAATAGGCTTTTGGAATCAAACCTCCGTATTCTGAGCATATTTAGCATACAAAATATAAACTAATATAAAGCTACCGATTGATTATGTAATGTATGAAAGCATGCTTAGGTCATAAGTTTCCAAGTTCAAATCTGATTCCACAAGTTGCTTTAAAAACTATGAGTTATGGTCACGAGCTGGCCCTTTCGAGCCTATCCTAATACTTCTTTTTGTGATCTGGCCGGTAGCCATGCAGCAATAACAAGAAGAAATCCTATTCCCACAGGGTGAGATCGGTTTAGATATGGCACGTGTACAAATTATTAGAAAAAAAATGCACTTTTGCCAAAACTATCAATGTGCTTTGCATGTTATCTAAATGTTAAGTAGAACACTAGCATGCTCAGCTTAAAAAAAATGATTATACAGTAAGTCTTAACTGGTGAACTATAGGTAATTCAGCCACACATTTACATAATGGTGGCCGATTGACCATATAAACAACATGTTAAACACATAACCAGCTTGTTGAACGCAACAACAGGGAGCTTAGCGCATCAACTCTTTATTGAGCATTTAACATGACCTACTGAACTATTGTTTGCAAATTCTGCTATATGGATTCGTATCTATATCAAGCCCAAGCTGCTCCGAACTCAGTCCTATCGGCTTTTGCCTATTTTCGAACATTGAACCATATAGCGGCGTCGTTAAAACAAACAAAAAGGTTTTACCACTTTTACAAATTTTTAGCATCTTTTTACAAGTTTATTTATATTTTTCTCATTTATATCAGTTATTAATACACTACATATACTCCAATACAACCGACCGAATAGATTAGGTCTCTATTGTGACGTTCGTCAAAAATAGAATAGATGTTAATTGGATTTTGAAATTAACTTTAGGTCTTTTACGAACTATGTATTGAATTTTTAATTTAGTTGTGTTTAAATTGCTTTTGGGCTACTTTTGGACTTGATTCATGTTACTTTTGTGTTTTAAGCCAATTTAGGCCCAGTTTAGTTCAGGTCAATGGGTAGAGTGGACTGCATGTTGAGCCATGTGGCTGACATGCACTTGGATCAAGCCTAGTGTCCTTAGGATCAACCAGGCCGAGTCTATTTGACTCGGCCCGACAGAGTCCACTTAGCCCAAAAAAAAAAAAACACCGAACTTCTCTCTCTCTCTCTCTCTCTAGCGGTCTCTCATCGACACCACCGTCGATTGTGCCGCCCATCGCCACCACGGTGCCAACTTCCAACCTCCCAATAGCGCGCAGCTCGTCCCCAACGTCGGCCATCTCTCTCTCGCGCTCGATCTCAACACTGTTCATCGATCGCCGCTGCCGCCGCACAATCACCACACCTTCCCGTCGAGAGAAGAGCTCGCCGCCGATCTCTCTTCTCTCTCTCTTCGCCTGGTCCTCTCCTCGCAACCTCGCCCGTGCCGCTGATCCGCCATCACCGACCACGCCTCGCCAGATCTGACCGCCACTGTTGTCCGTGTCTCGCCGCCGTCAATCTCATGCCGCTGTCATCTCGCCACCGTCGAATGGGATCACCGCCGGTATCAGATCTCCTCTCCCTCTCTTGGCTTTTGGATGCGCCGCCGCCGTTCGCTGTTGTTCCAGCCGTAGTCGTCGAACTCGTCGCGTATCCATCACCTCCGATCTCCGCCAAGCTTCTTCACCGCCATCGCCGCCGGCCGAGCATCCTTGGCGAACTTTTCCAGCGACCTGAGTACTCAGTGGTGTCTTCTCGGTTTCCTGGACGCATTTATGTTGTCAATTTCAGCGAAGCCGTAGCAGATATACGTCGATGTGCCAGCCCTGATTTGGTAAAATTTGGAGCATTTTTGTGAGTGATATCTTCCCTCTTTTTAATTGTTATAAATTTGGTTTTGAGTTTCACAAATATCCTTGCAATAGGTTGTAGTTGTAAATGTATGTTGTGTTGAGCTCAATTTGCGGTAAGCATGCAACATTTGTTCGGTTTAATTGGTATATTAAAACGTAGGGCGATAATTGAGCTTAGAGATTGTTTTATGCCCCTAGAGCGTAGAGTTTAGCTATTGAATTAATAGACATATTGTTATTGGAAGGACTAGACCTAAGTTGGAATTAGTAACCTTTAGGTAACTCGTTGTTGGAAAAACTCCATATATATGACCTTGCAAAATAAACATGGTTTTCCTTAACTCTAGGATTAGAGAGTTAAGGGGTCTTGACACCTAGGGCTAGGTGGTAGATGACATACATTAGATTTAATAAGTTGGACTTGTTCCAAGTAATTGGTAGTCGAGTGGTATAATAAAGTAAATATAACTATTTTGAATATGTTGATCTTTATGATATGCCTTATATATATATATATGCATATTTTCATGGAGTGCTCTTATGATGCTATTATGGCTAGCATGTTAGGATATAGTTATATATATGCTTGAGCGTATTAAATGAGCATTTTCATGACCTTTTGTGCATTCTGTAATGCATGTTGATGCTTGTCATGCTAGGAACTTTTATGATGCTTATAATAGTTGCATGTTACGTTGAGATGTTGGACATGTTTTATTCACTTATAAAATCATGGAGAGTATAATGCATGCTTAATTAATTGTGTGGAAATATTATATATACTCCAGAGGAGGAGGTTCGTGACTATTTTACATGACCACACGTGTCTCACACTTTCCCGTAGCGTAGACCGGTATGATTAGTGGTTGCGACATGTAGTAGCACACAATAAAACTATATGAATAAAATAATAAGATTTCCACAGCATGTGCTATATGCATGCTACGTCCCTCAGAATAGGTTGGCTAGGAAAGTCGTAAAAACGCAGATCCCATGTTAACGGCAAGGTGTTTGGGTTTTCTTCGGACCGGTGGATGTCGAATCCACCTATGGACCCGGGTAGTGAGTGATCTGGCGTTAGACCCTCTGCACTACATTACCGCAAGCCCTAGGAGATCGAAAAGCATGCGACGCTATGTGACTATGGGTACCATCATTGACCCAAAGCAAGGACTCATAGATGTACATTTCAGATGGGGCCGAATAATAAATAAATAGATAAGTAATGATAAATTGGTTGTAAATGGACATTCCTAGAACATCTGCATTCTTAGATGTTGAAAGGAAATAACATCTTGATCATATGCATCATGTTGGCCATGTGCATCATATTGTCCTGTATATCACGTTTCTCATGTGGGTTGGAATATCATGTGCCCCTTATGATAATGCATATTTGATAGAATGTTAATGTTTTAAGTATGCATGTTTGGAGGGATTCATGCGTATGACGACAATATGTTAATATGTGTATTTGTTTGATGGATGTAGCGCGTACGTTTGATAATCATTTTTAGTTACAAATTTGATTAAAAGATCTAATAATGCATGGTAATGCATTGTCATGTGTGCCTGCATTAGTATATCACGTAGTGACTTGGTAGGTTAGTTACAACCTTAGCACTAAATTTGAGGAATGCTAAGATTTATCGCTATACTCATTTCTTATTCTCTTTTTCTAGGTGTAATTAAAGACCAAAGATGACTGTGTAGGGTGAGCTTTTTGGGGGGACTTATTGATAGTTATGGTGAGGTGTAATTTATTAGACCTCGTTGTACTTAGTTTGGGAATTGTAATGTTATTTATTTTTTGAGAGGGTATCTTGGAAGTGCTTACTCATAACATTTCTTTAATTTGAAAATATTATTGTACTTGCTTTATTTTTTATTTCTTATTTTTATTTAAAAAAAAAAAAAACTTACTTTCTCTTGATCTCAATTTCGGGGCGTCACAAGATTTTAAAAACACTTTCTTAAGGAATATCGAACTTCATAAACCTCCATGTTGTCATCCAACAAAATTGCATCCAAACTTGACTAGAAAATAGATGTCTAGACTAGGTTAGATCCCAACTGGACCACATAAGGACCTGATATAGATTATTCACAAAGTGAGACCATAAGACAACCTCAAACCGATCTTGTTACATAATCTAGACCTTCCAAAAACTCAGTAAGGCAGAACCTAGATAGGATGTTTTTAAATTCATTACCCTTAAATAGCACATAGTAACATATTGGATCAAGCTAAATCCTATACACAGGAGTACATAAATCTTTAAGTTGGCCTAACATTTCAAATTGAACCCATAAGTATGGAGTAGAGATAATGAGATCCAACCTAGTTCAAAATGTTACCTGAAGAACTGATTCCTCTTACATTCACTGGTTGGAGATGGCAATGGCATGTCAGCATTGAAAAAGTCTGATACTACCCATTTGCACTCTTATTGTTGGCAACTTTGTCTCAACGTTATTAACACTATAAAAATTACTGCTTTATCTTCTAATATAAGTTTCTATTGCAAAACATGGTCATTGATACTATCCAATTGCACTCCTATTGTTCGCAATTTTGTAGCAATGCTATCAATACAATAGAAACTACTGTATTATCTTCTACGTTTAAGTTTTTATTGCAAAACAATGCTGTCAATGGTTTAAATATTCCATGCTCAAAATCACCCTTCTGCAAATAAGGAAGATAAAGTTTTTTGAATATTTTACATGTAAAGAATCAAGAGAGCAGACACAGTATCCATACATCCATATAGAGTAGGAAATCACAATTTGCTAAGAACAAGTTCCTTAGCTACTCAAATAAGCCTATTCATCAACCTAGGCAGTAGATACCATAGCAGTATGACAACAAACGATGTTATGCTTAACTTACACTAACGAACTAACAAATTCAGTAATACAAGGTTACCGATTCTACGACAACTTACATAAATCATAAAGCAGAACAAAAGGGACAGTAGACACCTCTCTAAGGTCTGCTGAGGTTATAATATCAAAGTCCTTGGGAGTCCTCTTCATTATGAGATCACGAACACAACCCCCTACCAAGTACACATCGTATCCTGTGCACGATAGAAATAAAGTATTCATTAACTCATGCATGTTACTTTGAAAAGGTGGAAAATTGAAGCATACTTCATGAATTACCCACAAAATGCAAAGAAACTATCCATCAACGTTGACATACATTACATGAAAAAACTGATATAATGAAATGGTAACTATCCTCAATTTTCAAAGGGGTGCAATCAACAGAACTGGTCAGGAAATTGAATTTAATTGTCAATTGAGTGTTTTTGGAAACAGATATATCAGTTTACTTGGGAGTAAATTGGCCTAATGCATCTTGAGACCTTATGAACAAAACATATTTAAAAAAAGGGGCAATCGAAAGGTTAACAAGTATGCCAACATGTCCACTTTCCTACAATAGTCAATAACCAAATCCCTTAAATCATATGTGTAGCTACAGAAAATGTTATAGAAAAATGGTACTTCGATAACCACCAAAAAATTTACTAAAAATAACTTAAAAAAAAAAAAAATAAAAAAAAAAAATAAACCTTAAGATACCTACCTTTCTCCTTTCAAAGCAAATGAAGGTCATTTAAAAATTGGCAAGTTTTGTAAAGACGACGTGATATACAACGTCATAGCGATGAATGTTTGCCATCTTTCATACTAACGCCGCAAGCCGATTGAGATGCCAACTTAGTGGATGAGAAATACATATAACTTTTGCAAAGGATGGCATTCAAATCACTTAATTGCCAATTTGCCATTGAAGAGGAAATCTGACTTCAAATTCCAATGGCGGATGATCTCAATTCCAGCTTGCGTTTGAGAAAGCGGTTAATCTAAAATTCCCACTGTGAGCATCCAAGGTGACAACAATCCTTGAATTTGCTCAGCGCTTAACCTGTGCATCAGTAGACAACCACAACCCAACGCTTCCTTTACCATATTGCTAGTCAAAGACAATGTCAGTTCTTTTATTTTCTTTACTACACTTGCATTTTGTAATTTTTTTCACTGCTAAATGTCACTTGTTATCTTAGTTGAATAGTTTGATTATTTTTTCATTCAGATTGACTCTTCAGAGATAATGTATTTCATTAAGTTACAAAGTGACTTGTTGGCATAATTATCTAGTCTAAACAATATTATTTCTCATGTTGTAGCATAGTGACTATTGTAGGTATGTGAATGTGTTATTTTGTCTATTCTGAAACTTGTTGAAACTCCTTATTTAATTTTCTGCAATCGTATAGATATATGCTAATTTGTATATTGTGAAACTCAAAATTCCTTATTTTATTTTCTGCAATCTGTATTACTATCTATTTTGTTTAAAACTTATAATGCTTAATAGAATGGAGTTCGTCTACTTGTAAGAGACAATCATACATTGATTCGCTAATGGTGTCTAGTTTTCTGGGTTATCATGTAGTTTTATGATGTGATTCTTGATCTTAGATTGTTTTCAATTGACATTGTCAAGTTTGTGTTTGAATTCTAATACATGATGCTACTGAGAATACTAGAAAAAGATAAAACCGACTCGAATTTACAGAGAATGATGCAATAATCTAACATGATACGATTCATTCAATACAGGGAGGTAATTAGTGTAACTTTCCAAAAAGGAAACAATAAAAAAGAAGAAAACATATTACTTCACAATCACAACATAAGTAAATTACCAAAGAAAAAGAATAGCAAGTTACCTACCTTTCTTCCGAAGATTACTAAGAACTTTTCTTGTAGACTTGTCTAGCATTGATCTTGTGATCCCTAACTCCTTTGATTTCATTATCTTCCACTTTCGCATCTCAACCACTTCATTTGCTTCAAATTGCAAACTCCCCGCATAAGTCAATCACTAAAACTAAATGTTAAAGAGAAAATCACGAAAATAGAGATCCTCACCGCTTACGGTACTATCAGGATCCGCGAGGGGCTCAAGGGCGAAGACGGCAGCGGCGGCGGCGGAGATGGTAGGGCTCCGGCGGCTGACGTGGCGGCGGCAGCGAATGAGGGGAAGTTGTGGTTGGAGAGGAAGGCCGGCGGCGGCTTTCGATGCGGCGCCGAAGCTCGCGGCCGCTGCCATGGTTGCTGGATGTGAATTTGTACGGATAAAGTTAAACTAAAACCCGAGGAGCCGAGAATAAAATGAGGATAAGATGTGAAGATGTCTGCGAAGCTCCTCCTCCGAGAAGTGTTGTTGAAATTGTTTTGTGTTGTGCCGGGTGGAGACCCTCGGTTGAAACTTGGATAACCAGATCTTTTTAAGTGCAGGGGATGTGAGACATGTAAATTACTATGTTGTTTTATGTGACATCTTGGTCAATCGATATAATAGGATATTATCAGCCCCCTAAAATCAACAGTCGAACATTTCAGCCTTCAGAAACACGAAAAACACGCGATGTGGCAGCGCACGAGCGCACCACATCAACCCGAAAACGTGTTTTCGGCATATATTATTGATCCGATGAGAGGCAAGGTTACGGCTGAGGCTCTTTAAAATATTGGTCGACTGATATCATTGATCGTCGACCGAAATCTGAATAGGGGGTTGAGCTCCGATTTAGTTTCAGCTTGTTTTGGACTCTGGTTTGGTATTGGTCAAGTAAGTGTTGATGGTAGTTGGATCAAATTTGGGTTTAACTTGTTTTTTTTTTTTGGGTTAGAATTGGGTTGAACTTATTGGTTTAAAGTGGATATAAAAGCTGGGATAGCCCTTCAGCTCTCATTTCCACTTCTCCTTCCTGCATTCACTTCCCTTCTCCTGCTCTGTCTACTACCACCTCTACTGCCGCCACTCCGGTGAACTTTTTGGTGAGGTTCATTTGATGCTTCGGCATCTCCATTCTTTTCCTGACTAACCCGTGGCTGAGTCTTGGAAAAATCATGAGTGTTTTGGTATTGGTTCAGTAAGGAATCGTGCTTAAAGGTGAGTGGTCCAACGCATGTTGTTTATTTGACCTTATGAAGTGATTAAATTGGTGGTGATCTTAACATTCACAGTTAAATTACTTGTTGTAGGTAATATAGAACTTGCATGTTAGCTTTGGTATTATAAGTGCTGGAGTTCTATATTTTGGTGTTGTAATTGCGTAATATGTGACATGCAATGTTAGATAATATACTATGTGGCATTATAAAGCTTGCAAGTTAGATTTAGCATTATGAATGTTCTGAAATTTGTTGTTATTGAACTATAATTATGAGATATTTGATATGCAAGGCAATAATTCTTAGTAGAAGCCATCTTGGAGCTTATATTTTGAATATGATGTTGTATATGAGATGCAAATTTCTGTCATATTGCTGTGCTATTGATTTTTAAATTGAAAAATGACCAAGGACATGTAGTTTAATATGTTAGAGGGGTCACGTACTAGGCCTTGGTGGATTACGTATGCATGCATGTTGATGTATGTGCTTGTTTTGACTTCAATGATGCTTAAATAAGCTTGCATGTTATAGTGATGGGACATGATGTAAATAATTGTATAAGCAAGATCATATGAAGTGTATAACATGATGTGATATGTTAATGGAAATATAATCATTCTCCCTACGAAGAAGTTCGAACTGTTTCAAAATTGCGACATGCTCCCACCTCCCTGAGATGTCGGGGTCTTTCCTTGGTATGAAAGTTGGTATGGTGGAATGAGGTGAACTTGTGAACGCATGGCTAAACGGTACAAATGACGAGTACGAGGCGAATATGAAATGTCATGCGCATGTGCTTGCCCCGTTTTACACAACGAGGTTGACTGTTGAGCTATAAAAATGTGAAAGCAATGAAGTGTGAAATTAAAGTGTGTTATTCGGAATTGGTGGGCGCAAGAATCCACCTTATGGTCATAGTAGTGAGTGATCTGGGTTAGGCATAAATAAAAAATATATCACATCTTGTCCGTCAAACGAGGTGTTCGTGGGCTAGAATGGATGAATCTAGCCTTGGCGCCCGTGAACCAGCATAGATAACATATGGACTTGGCATCCGTGGGCCATAATAGAGAGAATATCCGGCCTTCGCTTCCATAGGCCTGAATAGAGAAAATATTCGGTCTTGGTGTTCGTGGCATGAACAGAGAAAACAGTATGACTTGGCATCCATGGGCCTGAGCAGAGAAAACATCCAGACTCAGCGTTCGTGAGCGTGAGT
Source organism: Xerophyta viscosa (assembly GCA_002076135.1). NCBI lineage: Eukaryota > Viridiplantae > Streptophyta > Magnoliopsida > Pandanales > Velloziaceae > Xerophyta > Xerophyta viscosa. Next base: position 324,146 of record MJHO01000090.1, on the reverse strand, counting down.
AGAGAAAATATCCGGACTCGACGTCGGTGGGCCTAAATCGAAAAATGATCTAGACTTGGCGTCCGTGGGCCTGACTAGGAAAAATATCCTGAATTTACGTCCGTGAGTCTGAGTAGAAAAAATATCTGGACTTAACCTTCGTGATCATGAGTAGAAAATATCCAAATTTGACGTCCGTAGGCCTGAATAGAAAAAATATCCGGACATGATGTCCGTGGCCTGAGTTGAAAATATTCGGACTTGGTGCTCGTAGGCCTGGGTAGAGAGAATATCGGACTTGGAGTCCGTGGGCCTGTAGAAAATATTCGGACTTGGTGTCCGTGGGTCTGAGTGGAGAAAATATCCGGACTTGGTGTCCGTGGGCCTAATTTGAGAACGTCCATGGGCCATAGTAGAAAAAATATCCGGACTTGGCATCCGTGGGCCGATAGAAAATATATGGACTTGGCTATCGTAGGCCTAAGTAGCGAAGGAACATGAAATCTAGCTTGTATAGAATGACAAAATTTCTTAAATTTGTCACTCTCAACAACTCTAAATGGCAATTAACAACTAATTATCATCTCCGCCAAAGCCTTCTTACAAGCCATTTCGTCATACTTCCATCGTTTTAGCTCATTAACTGATTGATTAGATCTAGAAATCGGCTGTTAAGTTAGCTCCGATTGCTTGAGATCAGGCTTGTCCCATTCACCACATTCGTACATAGAACACTTCTTTAAATGTTTTTCATGATAGCGGTATTAATTCTAGAGTCTACAGTGGATATATGACCACAATAGTTGCATGTAGCTGTGATCTTGTATGTTACTTGATCCTTCTCTTCGGTGAAATGTATCCAAACCTCTGCTCTTTCCTTCATCACTTTTCTCTTCTTGAATCGAGTAGAATAGGTAGTAGTAGTAGCAGCAGAAGATGCAGCTTGTGAACTAGCCGTTGGCGGTTAAGACAATGGTTTGAGGATTGGAACTTGGTGCTCGAGTCTCTGTTGTCAGCTCCACATGTAGCATTTGCATTGACTGAGCATATTCGTCGGTTGTTCGATCTGGAATAAATTACAAGGCAATTTTAAAAATATGAGAAAGTCTCGAAAATTAAGAGTGTTCATTAAAAGATAGATTATTAAGATTACAATATTTATCTTTGTTGCGCATAGTAATTTTAGAATACCGAACAGTAAATTCATGTATGTTTAAAGCACATTTATGCAATCAATAAAGAGATGATTACATTTAAGCAAGTTTTATGGTGGTCGGAATACAACATGCTGATGAAAGTTCAAAATAGGTGTAAAAGAAACAACGATTATAATACAACTTTCATGTTGTTTGCTAGTTGCGATGAAATTGCAGACGAAGAGATGGTTTGAGATTATGAATACATATCTTATGGTAGTCAGACAAACGATTGCAAATTTTATGGCGATCAGAATACATGTCCTAAGAAAGAATTAGTATTAACGTTACAGCTGTAAAGATTTAAAATTAGATTTCCTCTAAAAATTGTTCAAAAAACAACTAAATTTGCAATATTTTGACAAAAAGTCACGGGGACAAAAGATTTTAACCAAAATTTGTGTTTTTAAAAAATACCTTTGCATGAAATTAGCGGGAAGAAGACACGCTATGCCTGTAGTATTCGTCGATGGTGACATGCAGCTGGCAGGAGATCAAGATCTAGAAGAGATGGTCCGAACTCCAGAGGGAGGCGAAACGGCCGCCGGTTGATTTAGCCCTAGGGCTGTCGAAGCTCAAAATCGAGGAGAAGGCTCAAGTTGATACGATCCTGAGCCGAGACCAGTCGTCTATCAACCCAGCCGAGGTGTCGGAAGTCCCAACCGAGGTGACAAGAGAAGAGATCGGATCGTACAGGATATCGGGTGTCGGAAAGGGAACGAACGCTTCACAAGTTTCAGTACCGAGCGGACCAATTACTAGATCCCGAGCTCGACAAGCTGAGGTGACACTTCACGGGCTAATTAAAAGTATCTGGGCCGAGACAAGCGAAGCACTAGTTACTGAGCCTTGCATCTTTAATAACCATTCGAGTCTTTGAACCCGAGGCTGAGGTGAGCATGACCGAGGTGGGCGTGGCCGAGATGGGCATGCCGAGATAGTCTTTGCCGAGTTAGTCGTTATAGCCGAGGTCGTCTTGCCGAGACCAATGCCGAGGTCGTCTTGCCGAGGTAGTCTTTTCTGAGAATGATATGACGACATGAGAAGGTGAAGCGCCAGAGACATGAGAAGACGAAGCGCCAGAAACGGATAAGAATTTACTGTTTTACATACTTGTTTAATTACCGAGATGTCTAGAAACAATGAATCTAACTCATTGTAATCTCTGTATAAATAACCCCATTGAGGATGAATGAAAGATCTTTTGGTTGATCAAAATTGTGAGTTAGAGAAACTCGTTGGTTCTTTTAGAACTTAGGACTTATCGGTTTGTCCGTGGCGTCCACCACCGAACTTATCAATCGATCTCCCGTAATCGATTGTGGCGTTCAAAGGCATATACCAAGGTTCTTACCTCTCTATAGGTAACGGGTCGAGGTGCCTGGCATATTCAAGGTTCTTGCCTCTTTATAGGCAACGGGTCGCGGAGCCAACCCCACGGGAAGTTATCCAAGTTATCTTTATTTTATTTTATTTTCTTATCTACCTGAATGTACCTAGATAGATCTGAGTAGCTTCGGCTAAAGTCGTTATTTCCGCACCGTGTTCGTATCATTTGGTATCAGAGCTCAGTTTCTAGGTCAGGTATGTTATTTCGTTTTTGAAAAGTTTGCATTCAGTTTCGGCAAAGTTAAAAAAAAAAAAAAAAAAAAGAGCCGAAAGCAAAAGTTTAAAAAAAAAAAAAAAAAAAAGGATTGAAAGTTGTTTTGGTTTGGCATTTTAAGATCCTTGATTTTTTTTCTTGAACATTGGAATTTTGTTGGAATCTGAAAATCCGAAACCGAAAAGAGAAGTTTTGAATCTTTGTTTTGTTTTTGATCTCCACAAAAGAATACACAGATTGTTTGGTGATTTCTTGGTGGATTGTTATTCGGAAATTCACTTGTCCTTAGTTCGACTTAGAACCGACAGAGAATTTCTCAAGAGTGGAAAAGGCAGTGTGGTGAGCACATTTGAGGGTAAAAGCCGTTGAGTGCACCACGAGTGTTTTGAGTGAAAATCCACGTGAGGGAGAGTGAGATCGAGTTTTTTATATTCTAACCATTTCTTTGCAGGATCATGTCTCAAATTCAGAGAACTCCAACAACTGGAAGAAGCTGACCCAAACTCCTGATGGAAGCAATGATGGGAGAAATGAGACGGTTGATGGCACCGATACAGGAGCGATTAGATCGGTTGGAAGAAGCGCGGCCGAGACCACCTCGTCGTAACCAACCAGCTCGTAGACAAGAAGAAAATCACAAAGGCTTCCCCGAGATGAAGATTTTGATTCTTTCAGTGAAGATTTGGAAGAGGAGGAAAACTACCGAGGTGATCACTACCGAGGTAATCGCAACCGAGGTGTTAGAGATCGGGACAACAGACACCGAGATAACCGAGATCGAGAAGACAACAATCTCGGTAATATCAAATTAAAAATCCCAGCATTTTCAGGAAAGAACGATCCCGAGGCATATCTGGAGTGGGAAAAGAAGATCGAGTTAGTATTTGATTGCCACCGATATTCGGAGCTCAAAAAGGTAAAACTCGCTGCCATTGAGTTTACTGACTATGCTATAGTGTGGTGGGATCAGTTTAACATAATAGGAGGAGAAGCGGAGCGCGTCCAATCGAGACTTGGGCTGAGATGAAAGAAGTAATGAGAAAGCGTTTCGTGCCGAGTCATTACTACCGAGGTCTATATCAGAAGTTGCAGGACCTCAAGCAAGGCAGCCGAAGTGTGGAAGACTATTACAAGGAGATGGAGATCACTATGATCCGGGCTAATATTGAAGAAGATCGTGAGTCTACAATGGCGAGATTTTTGAGTGGGCTTAACCGAGACATTGCTAATGTGGTGGAGTTACAACATTATATCGACTGGAAGATATGGTACATGTCGCTATCAAAGTGGAGAATCAGCAAGAGGAAGGGTACATCGGCAAGACCGAGTCCGAGTTCGAACTCTTGGAAGTCGAACTACCCGAAGAGGGAAGAGAAGCCACAAGCGAGCAAACTCAAGACTTCGGTTCCCGAGGTCAGTAAAAAGGTTAGCACATCTACCCCCGAGACTAAGAACCGAGATATCAAGTGTTTTAAATGTCTGGGTAGAGGACACATTGCCAATCAATGTCCGAACCAAAGGGTTATGATACTGCTTGAGAATGGCGATATCGAGACTGATGAGGAGGATGAGACTACATCTATGCCGCCTCTAGAGGAAGACGAGGTTGAAGAATACCCTGCTCAGGGAGAACTACTAGTGACCCGCCGAGCTCTCAATATCAATACCACTGATGACACCGAGGTGCAACGGGAAAATATATTCCATACACGATGCCATATACAAAATAAGGTATGCAACATGATTATTGATGGTGGGAGTTGCACCAATGTAGCTAGTACTTTGTTGGTTGAGAAACTCGGGTTGCCGACAAGCAAACACCCCCGACCTTACAAACTACAGTGGCTGAATGATAGTGGTGAGGTCAAGGTTAACCGACAAGTTCTAATTCCGTTCCGCATCGGAAAATATGAAGATGAAGTGACATGTGATGTAGTACCGATGCAAGCTGGTCACATACTGTTAGGCCGACCCTGGCAATTCGACCGACGTGCGTCACATGATGGCTATACCAACCGATATTCTTTCACTTTCAAGAAACGGAACGTCATTCTGGTACCTTTGACACCAAAGGAAATTCATGAGGATCAGATGAGAATCCAACAGCAAGAGAGAGAGAGGAGTGAAAAGAGTGAGTTAGCGAGTGAAAAAAAAGAGAGAAGTGAGAAGAGTGTGAGAGAAAATAAGAAAGCTGAGGTAAAAATAGAGAGAAAGAAAAATTTCTATGTGGGTGAAAGATCAGTGAGAAGAACTTTGAGTGCAAAACAAATGGTGATCCTGTTGGTATTCAAGGAAACATGCCTTAACACTAACCAATTTAGCCCTTCGTTGCCAGTTTCTGTTATTTCTTTATTACAGGAGTTCGGTGATGTACTGCCCGAGGAGATTCCCCGAGGTCTACCCCCAATACGCGGCATTGAACATCAGATCGACTTCATACCTGGAGCTGTTATTCCGAATCGTCCTGCATACCGAAGTAACCCTGAAGAAACCAAGGAACTGCAGAAGCAAGTTGCTGAACTAATGGACAAAGGCTATGTTCGAGAAAGTATGAGTCCGTGCGCCGTCCCGGTAATCTTAGGATGGAACTTGGCGTATGTGTGTGGACTGCCGAGCTGTCAACAACATCACGGTAAAATACCGACATCCCATACCTCGCTTAGATGATATGCTAGATGAACTGTATGGAGCATGCTTATTTTCTAAAATAGATCTGAAAAGTGGCTATCATCAAATACGCATGAAAGAGGGTGATGAGTGGAAAACAGCCTTTAAAACTAAACATGGTTTATATGAATGGTTAGTTATGCCTTTCGGTTTGACTAATGCACCTAGCACGTTTATGAGATTGATGAACCATGTACTGCGAGCTTTCATAGGAAAATTTGTTGTTGTTTACTTTGACGACATTCTTGTATACAGCAAAACTTTGTATGAACATGTGGAACATCTTAGGAGTGTGCTGATTGTACTTCGGGATGAAAAATTGTATGCTAACCCGAGCAAGTGCACTTTTTGCACCGATAAGCTCGTTTTTCTTGGTTTTGTTGTAAGCTCCCGAGGTATACAAGTCGATGAGGAGAAAATCCGAGCTATTCAAGAATGGCCGACACCGAAGTCAGTTACCGAGGTCCGAAGCTTTCATGGACTTGCTAGCTTCTACCGACGTTTTGTTAAGGACTTCCGCCCCTTTGACCGCGGTTATCAAAAAGAACATGGAGTTTAAATGGGGAGACGCGCAAGAGAAAGCTTTTCAGACTCTTAAGGGAAGTTTAACTCAAGCCCCTGTTCTTGTTTACCTGATTTCTCTAGATCATTTGAAATTGAATGCGATGCATCTGGTGTAGGTATCGGCGCTGTGCTGATGCAAGAAGGAAAACCTGTTGCATATTTCAGCGAGAAGCTAAATGGGGCGACATTGAACTACCCGACGTACGACAAAGAGTTATATGCCCTAGTCCGAGCACTGGAGACTTGGCAGCACTACCTCCTACCCAGAGAGTTTGTGATTCACACCGACCATGAGTCGTTGAAGCATATCCGAGGTCAGCACAAACTGAACAAGAGACATGCACGATGGATGGAGTTCATTGAAGCATTTCCGTATGTCATCAATACAAGAAAGGTAAGGAAAACGTTGTGCTGATGCGCTTTCGCGGAGGTATGCTTTAATTTCTACTCTCGATGCAAAATTACTGGGTTTTGAGCTTGTAAAAGAACTGTATGAATCTGATTCTGACTTTGCTGAGAATTTTAAAGCTTGTGAAAATACTGCGGTAGATAAGTATTACCGACATGAAGGGTTTCTTTTTAAAGAGAGAAAACTGTGTATTCCAAACTGTTCTATAAGAGACCTGTTGGTTAGGGAATCACATAGTGGAGGGTTAATGGGACATTTCGGAGTAGTTAAGACATTGGCTATACTGCAAGAACATTTCTATTGGCCACATATGAAACGGGACGTTGAGAGAATCTGTAGTAGGTGTGTGACCTGTAGACAAGCTAAATCTCGTGTTCAACCTAATGGTTTATACATGCCTCTACCTATACCTCAGGCACCCTGGACTGACATTTCTATGGACTTTGTATTAGGGTTGCCGAGATCTAAATTTGGTAAAGACTCAATTTTTGTGGTGGTAGATCGTTTTTCTAAAATGGCACATTTCATTCCTTGCAGTAAAACTGATGATGCATCTCATATTGCTGATCTGTTCTTTAAAGAGATTGTTAGACTGCATGGTATGCCTAGGACAATTGTTTCTGACCGAGATGCTAAATTTTTGAGTTATTTCTGGAAAACTTTGTGGTGCAAATTAGGAACAAAATTACTTTTCTCTACTACTTGTCATCCACAAACCGACGGTCAAACTGAAGTTGTAAACAGGTCTTTATCAACTTTACTGCGTGCTGTAATTAAAAGTAATCTTCGAAGTTGGGAAGAATGTTTACCACATGTTGAATTTGCATATAATCGAAGTGTTCATTCTGCTACTAAATTTTCGCCATTTGAAATTGTATATGGGTTCAATCCTTTAACTCCTTTGGATCTAACCCCTCTGCCGATGTCTGAGCATGTCAATTTGGATGGAAAGAAGGGCCGAGGGTAAAACAGATTCATGAGAAGGCGAGGAGCAACATTGAAAGGCGAACCGAGCAGTATGAAAGAAGAGCCAACAAGGGTCGTCGAAAAGTGAGATTTGAGCCTGGAGATTGGGTATGGTTGCATTTACGGAAGGAGAGGTTCCCTGCACAGAGAAAATCCAAACTGTTACCACGAGGAGATGGTCCTTTTCAAATTCTGGAGAGAGTCAACGACAATGCATATAAGTTGGATTTACCGGGTGAGTATAACGTCAGTGCTACCTTCAACATCACTGATTTATCTCCTTTTGATGTAGGTGCAGATTTGAGGACAAATCCTTTTGAAGAGGAAGGGAATGATACGATCCTGAGCCAAGACCATTCGTTTATCAACCCAGCCGAGGTGTCGGAAGTCCCAACCGAGGTGACAAGAGAAGAGATCGGATCGCACAGGATATCGGGTGTCGGAAAGGGAACGAACGCTTCACAAGTTTCAGTACCGAGCGGACCAATTACTAGATCCCGAGCTCGACAAGCCGAGGTGACACTTCACGGGCTAATTAAAAGTATCTGGGCCGAGACAAGCGAAGCACTAGTTACTGAGCCTTGCATCTTAATAACCATTCGAGTCTTTGAACCCGAGGCTGAGGTGAGCATGGCCGAGGTGGGCGTGGCCGAGATGGGCATGCCGAGATAGTCTTTGCCGAGGTCGTCTTAGCCGAGTTCGTCTTGCCGAGACCAATGCCGAGGTCGTCTTGCCGAGGTAGTTTTTCTGAGAATGATATGACGACATGAGAAGGTGAAGCGCCAGAGACATGAGAAGACGAAGCGCCAGAGACGGATAAGAATTTACTGTTTTACATACTTGTTTAATTACCGAGATGTCTAGAAACAATGAATCTAACTCATTGTAATCTCTGTATAAATAACCCCATTGAGGATGAATGAAAGATCTTTTGGTTGATCAAAATTGTGAGTTAGAGAAACTCGTTGGTTCTTTTAGAACTTAGGACTTATCGGTTTGTCCGTGGCGTCCACCACCGAACTTATCAATCGATCTCCCGTAATCGATTGTGGCGTTCAAAGGCATATACCAAGGTTCTTACCTCTCTATAGGTAACGGGTCGAGGTGCCTGGCATATTCCAAGGTTCTTGCCTCTTTATAGGCAACGGGTCGCGGAGCCAACCCCACGGGAAGTTATCCAAGTTATCTTTATTTTATTTTATTTTCTTATCTACCTGAATGTACCTAGATAGATCTGAGTAGCTTCGGCTAAAGTCGTTATTTCCGCACCGTGTTCGTATCACAAGTGGTGGCCACAGAGAAGAAATGATGAATGAATTGCTGAACCCTGATTCCACTTCCTATGAAGGCAAGAAGTCCTTGAAACGCTGTTACGTACAAATACATACCTACTATAAATCTTCATGAATGTCAAGAAAATTCGACAAAGTTTCTCTTTGACATTACGGAGAGCAGGATTAGGATGTATGAGTGATGGTTTACAAACCATTATACCTATCAATCTAGCTACCAACTAGGGACGTTGCATGTTTATGTCGCAATTACTTTGTACATTTGATGCTTTTACTACCGCCATAGCAACGTCTTGCTAATAGCATCTATTTTGTTGAAATATCAAAATAAATGTCATTATCATATTCTACGGATGTTCTAACTTACTTGGTATAGCCATGTTATTAAATAAAAATAAGTATAATATTTATTACAAAGTTTGATATTCTAACTAAATATTTTTCCTGTTTCACAAATCTATAAAGTGCCGATAAGATATGCTTTGTTGTTGATGGTATTTGAACTCGGTCTAATAGAGCAAGCATCCTATACAACAACAACTCAATAGTAAGTCTCGCAGAAGCAGAGTTTAGGGAGGGTGTGTACGCAATTATGCCTTGAAGAGATTTTTTCCGTAGGACTCTAAGCCTGAGTTAAAAAAATCCTATACACACGAGCATACAGACAAACCTCTTGTAAGCCAGGAAACCAAATCGAGTATAGATAAGACAACCACGAACCAAACACTCCAATTAAAAAGATAAAACAAAAAGAATCTAATTAGTAACATAACAATAATAAATAAAACAAAATAATAGTACAAATAAAAATAAAATAAGTATAAGAACGAAATAACAAAAAAAATAATAATGAAAAACTAATATTGATAATAATGAAAAGGCTCTATGTAAATTATTGTCACTAATACGAATTCTATGCTGCCACTCCGTTCGATTAAGAACTAGGTTTTCGTCTAATTTTAGAAAGGTAATATGTCATTTTTATCCGTAAGGTATGTAACGTTTAACTGGCCAACATTCAGAGCCATATAATTAATACATCGATCTTATAGTGGTTTGATAGTATTTTTCTTGCAGTGTGGTGGAAAATATTCTATCACATTGAATTCTTGATTTCTTCCTGCACTTACACCATCTTGCTCCGATTTAATGGCTAGCAACTTTGTCGATTCACCATTCTTCCGCAAGATAGAGCCTGAGTACTTGAACCTCGCATTCTGAGGGATAGTCTCGGTTCCCAACTTTATTTCAAACTTCTCGTGCGTGCTAGCAGGATTATACTTATATTCCATATACTCATTTTGGCCTGCTTAGCTTAAACCCCTTTAGTTCCAATGTCGCCTTCTATTGTTATAGCTTTGCGCAAATCCCTTCCTTTGTGACATTGAAAAGTATAATCTTTAATTAAGGCAAGTAGCTTAAAGTAAGCACCCAGTACAGTTCCTAATGAGCAGCTCTTGTAGTCGTCTTATCTACCTACGAGATCACATGGAGATCGCCGAAGCAACACTGATTGATGATAGTATAAATGTTCATCGATATAGAATTTCTACAAATACACGAATCGATATTTTTAGATATCTTCTCATGATAGAATACATTAGTTAGGATCCTAATTTCTATCAGTTCCCTACTTCAAATGTGATAACAAAGAAATGTGATAATGCTATCTATATTAGTATGATCCTTTGCACCCGAATTCTATACACCGCTCTATGCACTGGCACTTAAAATAATAATTACATATATTTTTTTAAAAACTTTCAACATGAAAGTAATAGATTTTGATGAGATATATTTTTTTTATGTTTAATAGTTTTTAAAAAAAAATACTTGTAAATAGTTGTACTGATGTTCTGAAATATTAATGGGTTTTAAAAATTATTTTTAAACCCGTTAAAACGTGGGAGCCATATAACACCTATGTAAAAGCTTTTTTTTTTTAAAAAAAAAAACTATTAAATATAAAATTTGTAGACCTCATCAAAATTTATAATTTTTATATTGAAAGTTTTTTTTTAAAAAAAATATATAAGGATATTATTTGAAGTATCAGTACACAGAGCAATGCATAGAGTCCGGGAGCAGAGTATTCTCATCCATCACCAATCAACAACCCTCCTTTAAATAGATTAATTACATATTGGCAATTTATGTATCAGCCACTGCCTCTCTGAGGAGTGTTATAAATAATTCCCTAATTTTAAATCCGTTAATTTTTTTTACATTCTAAAACATCTACTTATAATTATTTCTTGAGAACGTCTTGAATACAAAAGTTGTAAATCACATCAAAATCTATTTTCTTGTTTACAAAGTTTTTCTACAAAATATTTCTAAATATGTGTTCTGAGGATCCTAAGTCGTAGCGGATTAACGGATTAGCTTTTAAACCCGCTAAGACTGTGGAATCTCAAAACACCTATATTTAAGTATTTTTTGAAATAAAATTAAATATAAAAGTTATAAATCACATCAAAATTAATTTTTTTTTCATAATCAAAACTTATCCAAAAAGTATCTATACTGTGGTCAAAATAACTTTGATATGAACTTTTAGAGAGGGGCTGATTTATAAAAAATTTGAAATGAGGACTTATTTGCTACAAGTTAGAAAACCCAAGGGCTGTTATGCAATTTCCCTTACAGATGTGGGCCTTCGATATGATGATTTCCAAGTTATTTAGCCTCCCAAGCAGGGATGGCAACGGGTCAGGTCAGGTTTCAAGCCACCCGAATCCAACCAGATCAGATTCAGGTTTTTAAAATTTGGATTCCAATTTGGATTATCTTTTTTCGGGTTCGGATTCGGATATGTTTGTCTCAAGTCGGGTTCGGATTTTTTATAAAATTTGGAGTATATTTCTTGGCACAAAGCTATTACATGAATGACTTATATAGACCAAAGACCTATACTACACTTAACTCATAAGTGATATAGGACAATTTTCTAACTCTCAACATTTAGTGAGTTAGCCCACTAAGTCTTGAGAGTTAAAAAATTATCCCACATCATCTATGGATTAAGTGTACTATGGATTAAGTCTTGAGAGTTAGAAAATTATCCCATATCATCTATGGATTAAGTGTACTATAGATCTTTGATCTATTTAAGGTCTTCTATATAACAATTTTGATCATCAAGAAATATATATTTCTATTTTTTATATAAATACATAAATATATATATCCCATTTTTTATATTGAAATTTTTTTCAAATTATGCTTTTAAATAGATTTTTTGAACTCGATAAATTTTAAAAATAGTATCTATTTCAAATCTGTTAAATTTGGAATTCCAAAAATACTTTTTAAGAAATATTCTTGTAAACATATTCAATATAAAAGTTGTAAATCTCATCTAAATAAATATATATAATGTTGAAAGTTTTTTACAAAATACTTCTAAAAATTTATTTTTTTTACTATACAAATTCACAAATTTTTTGTGAATTTTTTATTGTGCTCGACAATACCCTTATAGTATTTTCTCTCATAGACATATACATAGAAACATAAATGCTACCTGGATAAGTGACTGCGAAATAAACATTTAAAAATTATGGCTTTTGCGTATCAGCCTCCCGTTTCCGTTCTTCGCGCAAATTAGCCCCCGAAAACGTATTTTCGGATGCTGATTTGCTTTCTTTTTTTACAAATCAGTCCCTCAAAAACGTGTTTGCGGAGGCTGGTTTGCAAACCCTCGAAAAAAGGAGGGTTGATACGGCATTTCCCAAAAAAAATTTCCATTATACTCAGCTTCGGGACCTGTTCCAGAAGTTGGGAGTTTTGAGCATTTTTTATTTAATTTATAAAATATTTTAAACTTAAAATTGTTGTTAACTAATATGTATATTTATTATATAAATGCGTAGTATATTTTTTGAGATTTTTGTCCTAAGTAATTTTTTTTTCCTTGATGAGAGGACGAATGCTGGCGCCATACCATCTCATGGGTTAATTATAATTTTATATTTAATGAGAATAATACTGATATATAAGTTAAGAATACAATGTTATAATATTCTAGCACTAAACCTAAAAAATAAAAAATTTACCACTAATTAATTTCGAAGTTTTAAATTAAAAAAGGGCCAAATAACTGAATTGTCAATTATAAAAGATGAAATTCTTGTTATAATTTGGAGTTTTATTAAATTAATTTCTGTCAATTTAATTTTTCAGATAACTAAACAAACATCTTCAACACTTCCGAACACTCATAAATACACATGAATATATATATATATATATATATATCTATACCTCCGAACACATGCAAATACTCTCGAATACTCGTAGGTATTCGGAGGTGGTCGGTGTTCGGATGTGTTTGTATCTGTCGTGAGTCCTCATGGATATTCTAAAGCGTTCGGAAATATTTTTGTGTATATATATATATATATATATATATATATATATATATATATATATATAATATATATATATATATATATATGGGTGTTTGTACGGGGCGCGGCTCCCCTGATGCTGAGGCATCAGGGTGTAGGAAATCGGACGGTCGAGATCGGCCGATCCATAACAATACGGATCTCGAGATTTCGTATAAAATTTTCGTCGACTTTTTTGATCTATTTTTAAGCATTTTTGAAAAAATATTTGAACTAAAAGTTATAGATTTGGATGCGATCTACAACTTTGTAGTTGAAACTTTTTCGAAAAAATGCCAAAATACATTTTTAATTATCATTTCGGTATATATTTTGGCATTTTTTCGAAAAAGTTTCAACTACAAAGTTGTAGTTCTCATCAAAATCTATAACTTTGTAGTTCAATTTTTTTTTCAAAAATGCTTAAAGTTAGGTCAAATAAGTCGACGAAAATTTTATATAAAATCTCGAGTTCCGTATTTTAACGGATCGGCCGATCTTGGCCGTCCGTTTCCTACACCATGATTCGGCCGAATCAGGGGAGCCGCGATCGTTTGTATGTGTTCGAAGGTATTCGAAAGTATTTGTGGATATTCGCGAGTGTTTTGACCATATTTGTATTTTTTTCGGAATTAAAAAGAGAGGATATTTTTATTATTTTATGAGGTAAAAAAAGTATATTTCGTCCAAAAGAGATTGAGAAGTAAAAAAATGTCAAACCTAATTAATAAACGTATAAAAAGATAAAATGTCCAGTGATAAGTGTAGCACCAGTAGACTAGCATGTTATTCATTTATGTATTGATTAAAAATGTTAATTCCTGCGATTAATAAAAAAATCTACCAATTTATATAATTGTAAAATTAAAAAAATTTTAAATAAAAAATTTTAGTTTTAAATTAGATTTATAATTTTAATAGTTAATTTGTTTAAAATACTTGTAATTATTTAAAAAAATATTAAATTTGTTAAATAGATTTAACATATTTATTTAAAAATATTTATTAATGTTTTTAAATAAAAGTAATAGATCGTATTAAAATTTATATAATTTAAATATTAAATTTTTTTTTGTTAATTTGAAAATTTTATTTATGTTTTTAATTGTTTATGATAGAATTTTTTGGTGAATTTCTGAAGAGCCTAGCTTCTTTATTTATTAAGCTCTTTTACCTCTACTTGCTGTTTATCCACTCCACCGATGGCGGATCCTCCGCCGCTGCCCTCCGACCGCTCCACCAACGGCCTCTCATCCGCCGCCGCTGATGTCACCGCAGCCGAAATTCTAGGTCCGGGTTCCGCCGTCGCCACCGCCACCGCCGCTGCCGCCGCCGCCACTGCTGCTGCCAATCAGTCGAAGCGCCACCGCCGGCCTAGCGTCCGCCTCGGCGACCCTGGCGAGCAGCCTGCCTCTGTTCTCTCCTCTCTCAATAAACCCCTCCACAGCTGGCGCTTCTCTAATCCCCACCGCCCATCTTCTTCCTCCCCCGGTGCCTCCGCCTCCTCCAAAACCCGTCAGCTCACACATATCCCCCATCCCCTCGCTCCCGCCGAAGATGGAGACCACCCTCTCTCAGGCTCGTTCCTTCGTGGCCCCCGTGATTCAAAGAATAAAAGACCTCCTGGCCCTGCGACCAAGCGAATTCGTTCTAACTGGACCTCTGCTCGAATCATTGATGATGAAACAACAGCTATTCATATGTCAGACAATCGATTTCCGAGTCCAACCTCCGGTGCTAACCCTCCTTCCGATAATGAAGCCAATGGCAGGGAATGGAATTTAATCGATAATGGTGTTCATAACAATAACAATGATAATGGTGGGAGGAGTGAGCAGGATGATGACGATGATGACATAATCGGTGGTGTTCGATTGTGGCTTAATAGATTAGGGCTCGGGCGGTATGCCCCAGTTTTTGAGATTCATGAGGTGGATGAGGATGTGCTACCAATGCTCACTTTGGAAGATTTGAAGGATATGGGGATAAATGCTGTTGGATCGAGAAGGAAGATGTACTGTGCAATTCAGAAGCTTAAGAAGAACTTGCAGTAAAGTTGTGTAGATCTTTAGATATGTAGGAGAAAAAGGAAAGGTCGAGCTTGCTGGGGATATAACAGTTCAATCGCTTGTCGGAAATTTATCGGTTGGTGATGCCTATCTCTGTTTTTGCATAATAGCAGTTATAATATTCTCCTTTTTTGGTTTTATATAGTGTATCTTTTATTTATATGATTTGGGATTGAGTCGAGTGAATGCTTGCTTTTTTGTAGCTTGAGCTTCCCTCTCCACATGATTGTAGGATATGAAAAGTTTCTTGTTTATAGGAAGTTTCAGAGCAATGATGAAGCAAACTGTGTTACTAGATTAATAACCACAAAGTCATGGTTTTTTTTTTCCTCCTTTTAGTCAGTGAAATAGTTGCAAGAAGCAACTTTGATTATAGCACCTAGCTGTCTACCAATCTAGATAATGGCGAGTTAAATTTTTTATGATAAAACATTCTGAGTTCTTTCCTTGTTCATTTGCAACGTCAGTTTATACATTTACTCTCTTGCTTTTATGCAAGCTGCTTGTGTTTCCTTTTGCTTCTCAACGAATTTTCTTCAGAGCCATTTATGTTTGCAATTTGCTTAATACATTTGATTATGTTTGATATAATCACCTAAATTTGCGGGTCATTATTTTTGTTTGATATGATCCACCTCAATATAGTACCACTCTTAAGAGATCATCATGTATCATCTTTTAGTAGCGGAACCTCAAGAGTATTAAGAAGACCGCTGTTAAGCTGATGCTTGAGCTTCATGGATATCATTTCATCATCATATAATGATCTTATCTTGATCAATAAGACACTGGCTCTTTATATGATATCCCTCTTTCTATATGTACTACGGCTTAATCAATATGGCATGTATGAGAACATTCAAGTTGTCTTCAAACCCTGAATAAGGATTCTAATGTTCAGTAATTACTTATTTTGTTGAGCATTAGGACAGTGTGACTTTTACTGGGTGGTTGTTGTTGTTCTTGTTGAGCATTAGGAAGAGACCTAATTAAATTAGTAAGATACATTAGAAGGGCAGAGGGTAGTTAACTATTTATTCCAAGACCTTCTTGCTATGGCTGCTTTTTGGTGCTCTATTTATTTGTCATTTCTAGAAAATTGTTATTTACTATTGGCAGTGGTGTATTACTGATCAGCTGTTTCCCCACGTCCTATTTGATTCATTGGTTGTATGTTTCAGCATGTAACCATTGAGGTGTCTATAATGCAATTAAACAACGGTCATGCTTTAGGAAAAATGGTTATGAATGTTGTTTCTTTTCCTTTTTTTTTTTTGGTGTTACGTTTTAGTCAGCGCATAGATTCTGGGTCTGCAAGAAACATCAATGTTGAGAACCAATTCATACATTCTAAAAGATTCCAGCTGCAATTGCCTTTCACAATGTCTTACAACTATGCAATTAACAAATGAGTGGTTTTGCTATACCTTCTTAGTTTTTAATCTCTATGCTTGCTATGTTTGGGTTGTAATTGTGGTTCCCCCTTCATTATCCTCTATCTCTTGCTCCCTCTTCCCTTTAAATGTAACAAGATACGGTAGAAGTTTAGCTATTATCTTTTTCAGAAGAGGCCGATATCAGTTTCTTTGAATTGGTTTGGGCCTTAACTGGAGGTTTCCAAGGTGATTGCTCAGGTTATAGAATTATTATTATTTAAGTTTGCCACAATTGCCGAAATAGGTATGGACTTGAGCAGCTTTCTTTTCGCTATAACAAAAGATGTTCCAGTTGGCCATCCTAACTAATCTTAGTATAATGTTTTAAACTAGGTCCTATGGAATTGCTTGTCCTATATTTGATTAATTTCTTTAGTTTGACTCAGCATGAAACATGTTTGACAAATACTGGTTCCTTGTCTCCCTTAATGACACCATCATACTAAAAATGTATTAAGGGTGGGGAAGGGCGATGAAGGGGATAATGGAAGGAGAGTAAGAGAGGGGCCAGAAATTCCTAGAGTATTATTTGGAAATGTTAGTAAGAGTAATGAAGGATACACAAACAATTTACCTCCATTTGGTTGGAGGAGAGAGGAAGGATAACTAAAGCGAATATGTATATTTAACCCAAAAAAAAAAAAAAAATCCTTCTGAAGAGTATATAAATAGGTATGATAGGATTTAGTTGAAAGAGAAATTATAATGTCTACCCACCTTCATTATAATCCAATTTTGGGGTAACAAAATGAAGGTTTGAGCCTTTGAGGGGGTAAAGGGAGGGTTGCGTTTGCCCCTTTTCATCAGTCTTTACCTTCTTAAAATTTACAAAACATGGGTACATTTTTACCTTTGTTAAGTTAACCCTTCTGAATCCAAACATGGTTGAAATATTACCTACACCTCTACCTCCAATCTAAACAGAACATAATCTGGACTCGGAGTGCCCCTTATTAGATGCTATGTCTATGTAAAACTATACGAATTAGACACACTTAAATGGCAAAAATTTTGGTATTGGCTAGTAATTAAGAAGCAAGAAAACATATAATGTGTGACCAATTAAAAGAATAGTTAATAGGAAATAAAAAAGTGAGCTGCAGATTAAGCCTCAATTTTACAAAGCAAGTTACTTTAATGATCACGAAGATTTATATCTCGTTAGTGCAACATTTCTCAACCATTCCATCCTCACTTCTCTGCCGTATCTCATGCACTCACATGTGGCGTTTTGCTTTTCCCCGTTATTTTAGGAATGCCTATGTGAAGTTGTGAATACTCGCCCTTAAGGTTTTTTAATTATATTTAATGAATGACTACCGAATCATGGTATAGATAGTTGAGAAAATGATAAAAGAGTGATGGTGCTCCCTAGGATGTTCTTCTTTCCTCCATCTTCTACATCTGTCTTCAACTCCAAGAAGCACTTCCATCACCAGCCCAGCCTCTTGACACCACAGCTCACCGGAGGTGCTTCATGGCCACCCTCTTCAACCAGTTCATCCATGACAAATCTATCTCAACTTTCATCTACATCAACTACGTTGCTGATCAGAAAATGATCCACGTGGTCCTAGCTAGAGATGGTTGTGAAGAGGATATAGGCGACGAAGGAGATTGGAGAATGAAGAAATTAGTTACTGTAATGGCGAACAGGGTGGCAGTCTTGTTGGCTTAAGCTGGTAATGTTGAGCTAAAGAAAAGAGAAATGAGAAGAGAAGAGAGAAGGATGGTGATGGTGGTTGCCGTTGGTGTTATGGAAGGTGGACTGTGTCTCTTGATATTAGGTAAATTGTAGAGAACATTGAGTTGGGAAAGAAGCAATTAATGCAGCCCTTTTGAGTTTGCAAGGATGATTGAAACTGGTTCTGGAAAATTCACTCTCATAGAGGGCTTTGTTAGAAAAGAAAACCTGCTCAGGAAGGTAGATTTCAATAAACATTCTTTAGTATGGCATTTTTAATTACCTAAACTGTTCTTTCGAATAGCGGTTCTAATGAGGCTAATTTAGGAAAGAATTTGGTCCATTATGGTAGTAGGTGATTTAGTAGTGTTAAGGAGTGGTAACCGTATTAATGGTGCATTTGTGTTAGAAAATTTAGGAACTTTAGAAATATGCTTGACTACAAGGAGATGAAACTCTAATTTAAATAAAACTTGAAGGTTTAAGGTTAACCATGCTGATAATGTACCAATAATAATCATTAAGTGAAAACCAAAAGACAAAAGAAAGAGTAAAGTTTTGATATAAAATATAAATCGAAGTTTACCCTTTTTTGATCCTCTAGAGTAGGAGGTGTTTGTGCCAGAAGGCCTGTTGTTTGCTATTTGCACCTAATGCCCTAATGCTATTATTAGCATATTATTATCTTTAGGTTCCACTTGATCATTTATTCTGAATAGCTTTATGGCTTAGAATGTTATATATGCAGATAATTGGTTATAATAAGGCGTATTGAGTCTCTAATAGAAGTATAGAACTTCAGTTATAATTATTCAATAGTGGAGAACCAAAATAAGCAAGTTTTGGTATAGTTGACATATGCCCAGCAGTATAATGCTTTAAGGCTGATGTCCCATTTTACCAAAGCCGAAGCTGGAAAGGTAGTTTATAATTTTTTTTTATTATAGTGGTTTAAATGAATTCAAATTTGATTTGATTCTCTTATTCTGAATTCTATTTAGGTCTATAAGGTATCTCCTGTAAACTTTCTAGCCAAACTTTCTAACCATTCGATTGACCAATTTTTTTCTTGTTTCATATGCTTTGTGTCCCTAGTTTTTCCATAGCATAGTGCTTCATTTGACTTCCTTTGACGTCCGCAGTATATCTTCTGTTTTATCGCAGTCTACGAAGTATAACTTGTTGCTTTTGAGTTTGACCAACCCTCTTTGATGCCCTTAATTATTCGAGCAGTAACTTCCCTAATACACTTACATTATGTTCTTAATACAATTATAATTGTTGCACTTTTATAAGTCCATGTATCTTCTGGAACCTACCTTTAAAAAAACACATTTTTATATACTCAACTGTTGTATTTATAAAGTGAATTGCTGGAAAGATCACTAGTCGCTTCTTTGTGAAACTTGTTATGGCCCCTAAACTTCTCTCCACTTGTAGAATTTCACAAAATTCTTCACTTAATTCGTATCTGTCGCTGCATTTGGAGTGTACATGAGCATTAACCTTTCCTACTTACCAGCATTGATCCAATCACTTCAACTTCTCGAGGTTCATTCCTTCTTTATTAGCTGTTACCTATATCTCGTATCAGGTTTCCCATGCTCATGCGTATATTTGCAAATGCATATGCTTACATGATAACCAAAATATGCTATTATCCTTTATTTGCATCAGTAAACAACCTGAATTCCCCTTCTAGTCCTGTATTGATCTGTGCATCCTCCTTGTCGCAAGTTTGCCGGGCCTCATGATGATTTGTGTTGCCTTTCTTATAAGTTGAGTATATGAAGGTTTTTGATGCTTTCCTTTATGAGTCGGTGGAGAGCAGTGATTAGTGGATGGTTGGCAAGTCTGAGTGGCAAATTTGTTGGGCAGTGCTGAAGGAACATTACTTACCAAAAGTTGAAACTTTGGGAGCATCTTAGCTTAGTTGTTTTCAATAATTGAGGAACATTTGAACATGTAATGCTCCAATTTTATAAGGATTATCAATGATTAATTTGCTTGTTTTGGAAGTGTTCTGTTTAAAATCTTGCTATTTGGACTTGTGTATGTGTATGCTTGTATATTTTGGGTGTATTTGTATGTCATACGGACATAGCCTCGTACGGAGTATGCATGTATATATCTTATCATTCTCAAATTCTGCCCAAGTAGAACTTATTATTGAGGACTAGTGGTTGTTGGATTGTACCAAGAATATGCCGTCATTTATAGGTGTGCTGCCACTTCGGAAGCATGTTTTGTAAGTAATTTTCACTTAATTGTCATTATACTTAGCACTGTCAACCTATTTCTTGTATGTAAATGAGGTTACTACTGCACTAGATTTTTCGTGTCGTGCCGAGGTGAGCTGAATTTCGTTCAAATGAAATTTGAGTGTGTGGTGCCGTGCCTATCATGCTGTCCTGTACTTGTTTTATTTTTCCAAACAGTTTTTATGAACAAAAAAACAACTAGCCATTCACGGCAGCGGTTAAAAAAGGCCTCTTCTTCTTCTTCTTCTTCTTCTTCTCTCTCTCTCTCTCTCTCTAGGGAGAGATAAGAAGAGGAGAGGGATATATGATGGTAATAGCATGATAGTAAATGAGGTTACTATCTCTCTCCCGAGAGAGAGAGAGAGAGAGAGAGAGAGAGAGAGAGAGAGAGAGGGATATATGATGGCATTGAGATCTTGTCAACGACGATGGAGTTAGAGCTTGTCGATGTTGGCGGGTGCTTCAGGTGCGACTTCTTCTTCGTCTTCTCTTCTTATCCTTTGTGCCGATTTGCATGGCCGGCACATGTGGGACGGCACGTAAAACAATGCTACTATACTTGCATGCTATTAACAGTACTTGATTGCACAATTCTATTACCAAGCCTGTGGAAGTTTTTTGAATAAAGAGCCTTGATTTAAAGAGATTGTATGATTAATACATGGGCATTTTGCATTTTGTCGCCGAGCGTCTTAATTTGACATAGCGTTTTTGTGCCCCTTTAACGTGTGAAATTACAAAACTTGCCCTCATCCTTTTTTTTTTTTTTAAAAAGAAAACTCAACTTTCTCTCTTTTTCGGCAATATTTTTCTTTCTTCTTTCTTCTTCTCTTTTTTTTTTTTTTTCCCTTTTTCTTCTCTCTTCCTCCATAATTATTTTCTTCTATCTCTTTTTTTTTTCCCATCTCCAACTCTATCTTTTCATTTTATTCTCCTTTGCTCTAATTTCTCTCTTGTTTTCCTCTTGGTGCTCAATAAAAGCTAAATCTGAGCTCGCTTCAACATTTTTTGATGGTATCTAAAATACTTGGATGATCCAATTGATTGAAGTAACATGTTTTATTTCCATTTACAGTTGCCAGAAAATACAATGATGCTTTTTTCTTTTTTGGTATGTTGTTGATTTATATTTAATATAAAACTTGGATTTGTTTTGGTTGAAAGATTATGTTATGTCAGTTTTATTTTTTCCCGTTTTGACAAGGTACATTGTAATATCTCCTATATTGAGGGTTTTTCCGTGCGTATGTAGTAAGTCTATATAGTGTTCCTATTAATATTCAAGAACAGGAACACTTCAGAATGTATTGGAACAAGAAAGAAGATAGAGAAAAGAAGTTTGATTGTTTTTAAAAGAGGCGATGATAGTTTTATCATCTCACAGTTAAAGGGGTATAAAAATGCCAAATCAGATTAGGAGGACACAAAAACGTTAAATCCAATCAAATAGGGCACAAAAATGCAAAATGTTTTAGCCATGTTATATTATAGATGTATCCTTAATAAAAATATGAAATGAAAATTTTCAGTTTGTTACCGTGCCAACTATATTGTGCAGCAAACTCGCAAGTATTTGCAATATCTATACTATAACCTAGAATTGTCTGTCAGAATATTTTTGCAAATTTTCAAGTAAGATAATTTCCAATATTTAGTGTTTTTTCTCATGTAGCAGCATTGCTCAAGCACATGTGTAGTGTAAGAACATGCATGATAATTGTATGTATGTATATATAATTGTATTAAGGGTAGTTATGTCATTCTACACCATGTATATCGGTGTATAGCAGTATATAAGGATGACGACTTAATATTCCCTGTGAGGATTCTCAAAATTAGGGATGTCAACGGGGCGGGGAATGGACGGGGGACTATTCCCCATCCCCGTCCCCGAATTTGGTCCCCATTCCCCGACCCCGTCCCCGTCTCCGTCGGGTATTTGAGTCCGTTACTTTTCCACCAAGCCAAAATGTCAAAGTCTGAAGTTCTCGGCAAAACATTCTCTTCCAAATAGTGGTCTAACTCAGATTTCACAACTGAATCGCTTGATTGACTAACAAAGGAATCATAACCATCAAGTGAAAGGAAACTATCATTGCCATAAACATTCCTATTTGAATCATGAGATGAAGATTCACTTGCATTAAGATTCTTCCTAGCCATTGGAGAGCTTTTATATTCATTCACCAAATCATTACAAATGCCTTTAATCTTGTCAATTTCTGACTTGGCGGAGTTTCCATAAAATTGAGGAAAAAAATGCTCCAACAATTTTAATTTGTATCTTGGATCAAGAACAATAGCCACTCCCATTACACCATGAATGGTCTCCCAATACTTATCAAACTTGGCTAACATACTTGTGGCCATCTTGCTAATGAAC
Organism: Xerophyta viscosa; assembly: GCA_002076135.1. Taxonomy (NCBI): domain Eukaryota; kingdom Viridiplantae; phylum Streptophyta; class Magnoliopsida; order Pandanales; family Velloziaceae; genus Xerophyta; species Xerophyta viscosa. The sequence goes on along the minus strand of MJHO01000090.1, from coordinate 301,246 downwards.
TCAACCGAGGATAAAAACCAAGAGTTCAAAGAAAGTTTGATGGTACACATCAATGGAAAGAAAACATTAGACGTAGGATACTTTCTCCCGGAAAACACCTCAGTGGCATGGTAAAACACTTGCAATCTTTTACAAATTTCTTCGGCTAACATCCAATCTTCATATGTTGGTGCACAAGTAAAACGAGGCTCTCTTTGTTGCAAACGATAAAAGGCATCCTTATATATTAGTGCAACACTAAGCATCAAATATGTGGAATTCCATCGAATCTTACAATCAAGGACTAACTTCTTAGAAGAATCTATCTGTAAATTCCGCACATTTTCTCTAAAAGTTTGTTGTCTTTTTGGTGTGGCTATCCAAAATGCAACACTGTCTCTAACTTTTTCTATTCCATCACCCATGACTTTTAAACCGTCTTGGACAATCAAATTCAAAATATGTGCACAACAACGCATATGAAACAACTTTCCCCGTAATAATAGATGGTTAGGATTCAATTTTGGTACAAGAATGTCAATCAAAGCATCATTAGTAGAACAATTATCTACCGTCAATGTAGATAGTTTTCTGTCAATATTCCAATCAAATATACAAGTAACCAACTCTTGGCTTCGACCCGCCTCGGGGAGTGGCGAGCAGCACACGAAATAGCAGCTGCAGTATGTGGACAAGGCACATAAACAAACCTAAATTAAAAAAATTGAAAAATAAGAAGTATACCATGATAGTTTGTTCATAGAAGATAAAATTACTCACAAAAGATACAATTAGCAAAAAATAAGCATACCTCAAAATTAGACTTTGCAATTCCCAATTGTTATCAATGAAATGTGCCGTGATAACCATGAATCCTTTCTTTTGGTTTGAAGCGGTCCACATGTCGGTAGTTATCGCAACTTTGCTTGAATTCTTCTCCAACAACTCCACTATTTTTGTCTTTTCACTTTCGTAAATTTTCATTATGTCACTTCTAACCGTGTTTCGAGAAGGAATCTTAAACAACGGTTGAAGATTAGATGAAAACCTTTTGAACCCGTAATGTTCAACCATTGTGAGTGGATACTCATGCATTATTATCATGCTAGCAAGGTCTTTTCTTGAAACTTCTTGATCAAATGTGTAATTACTTATACACATTTTTCCATCCGCTTTCATTTGTTGTTGCACTAATGTTTGTTGCCTTATATTCTTAAAAGGCCTCAAAGGACAAACTTGATGATGGTCATGTAAATGTTTTGTACCATTCTTGCTTGATCCTCCAAGTAATTTGTGACAATAATTGCACTCTGCCTTATCCACTCCATTCACATTTATCTTCTTAAAATGATTCCATGCTGTAGACCTCAATCTCTTCTTTTCATTTTCAGGGACTTCATCTTTATTCAAAGTATTTTCGGGTCTATTATCCTCAATTTGAATAAGTGAAGGAGAAACGTTAAGCGAGTCTGTAGATGAGGGTGATCCTGTAGGACTTGATGACCCTTGAATTTCCATTGCGGATTGACTGCTAGCAACACGTGCACAGGTATCACGATTTGGAGTTTCTTGAGACGCCATTTCTTTACAACGAATAAAAAAGATTATGCTTGTGTATCTAGTATCTTCTAATGACAGTGGAAATAAAAAAGAGGCCGCATTAAGAGGACATGAATGCATACAACGCAACAACTATAATGTACACTTCACTTACAAATCAGAAGCCGGAAGCAAAGCAAGGTGCTGGCGGCGGGATCAGAAGCCGGAGGGAGATCGGTCGGCAGGGGGAGGGGGGTCAGAAGCCGGCTGCGAGATCAGATGCCGAAGCTATCCTCCGCCGACGGCGAGATCAGTGGGAGCGATCAGAAGCCGGAAGCAAAGCAAGGTGCTGAATGCATACAACGCAACAACTATAATGTACATTTCACTTACAGATCAGAAGCCGGAAGCAAAGCAAGGTGCTGGCGGCGGGATTAGAAGCCGGAGGGAGATCGGTCGGCAGGGGGAGGGGGGTCAGAACTCAGAAGCCGGCCGCGAGATCAGATGCCGAAGCTGGTCATATCCTCCGCCGACGGCGAGATCAGTGGGAGCGATCAGAAGCCGGAAGCAAAGCAAGGTGCTGGCGGCGGGATTAGAAGCCGGAGGGAGATCGGTCGGCAGGGGGAGGGGGGTTCAGAACTCAGAAGCCAAGGGGTGAGATAAAGATTAGGGTTTTGGTCCAAGCTTTAGATTTTAGAATATATAGCATCTTTACAGGGGCAATAAAATCAAGCAAATTACAATTATGCCATTACAATTTTAGAGTGGATCGGGCGGGGCGGGGCGGGGGGATAGTACCCATCCCCGGCCCCGAAATAAACGGGGAATTTTATTTTATTCCCCATCCCCGAACCCGACGGGGAATCCCCGACCCCGAACCCGTTTTATTCGGGGCGGGAATCGGATTCCCCGTCGGGTCCGGGGTAATTTGACATCCCTACTCAAAATCTCTTCTTCATTGTATCAAGAGCCACGATGCCTAGGGTTTAAGCAAGCCGGGGGTCGCCGCAGCCGCTTCCAACGCCGGCATCTGATTCAAGCACTGCTTCTCCGTCGCTGATTTTCCATGGATCCACATACCTCTATCTTGGCCGATTCGACGAATTTGAATTCTCCGATCAATCTTTCATTTCCTCCTCCTCCAGCAGTCGCCGCCAAGATGTCTCTGCCCCACCCTAGTTTATGCCTATGCTTACGGTACCAAACGTGACAAATTTTGTCGCCACTACTCTAAAATCTTCAGAAGACTATAGTATTTGGCGCTCTCAATTCTATTCGATCCTTGTCTAGTCCAGGACTCCTTCGGCAGAGGATGAGGTTCAAACATGAAGTCATGAACTTTTTTTTCGCATTTCATAGCGAGGATATCCATCCGTCGGAAAAATGCCTTAGCAATGACATGCTCTCTGTTCTACGATCATCTTATCCTACGAACTCTGCTTACATTGAACAGTCGTTAATGCCGTTAGACGGTTGTTTTGCCATAGCTTTCTCATACCTTGTGGTGACTCACTCAGGTCTTGGTACTGATGCAGAAAAACCCCATGGCCCGCGGCCCGGCTCAGCGGGGCGAGCTGTGGCCCATCGCTATATGCACCGCGAGCCTGTCGGCGGCTCTGATGTGCAAGCTGAGCTTGAAAAAGTAGCCTACTGCTGCAGGACGGACTCGCCCGCGAGCCCATCTCGCCACATAGTTTTTTTTTTTTTAATATTAGTATTAGCGCTGTAGAGCTGTGTGAGCTCTGCAGCGCGCTAGCTCTGCCAGCGAGGCAGAGCAATTTGAGTTGTTCCGTCTCTCGGCAGAGCTCTTAAATGCTCCGCCAGAGCATTCCTTTTTTTTTTTTTAAAAGTTTAAAAAGTTTTATTTTATTATTGTATTTATTACTTAATTATATAATTGTTTTATTTAATATTTATAATATATTTATTTTTTTAAAATACTAGCTCGGCGGTCCCCAAGGTTTCAGGTGGTGCTGGCCGAGCCCCGCACAAGTTACAATGTGAGCGGGCCTGCAGTTGCGGGCGGGTTCGTACGGTTTGCTTGGTCTTGGTGCATGGATATAGTTATATTTTGATGAACTCTTTGTATGCTCAGGTGTATTCATATCATCTCCATGAAATGTCCTATGTATGTATTCGTTGATTTCTTCTTTTTTTCTTTTTTTTTTTTTAAATACCATTTCTAAAAAAAAAAAAAGTCACTTTTTAGCTCCTGATGATGTTTTTAATAGTACCCATATGATTCTTTGCTGCTTGTGTTTCAGAACGGAAGACCCAGTCGCCGCAAGCATACGTTCGTTGTGCCGCAGATACACCGGAAACTCCGTTCTAGGATTCATCCAACGATAAGAAATGTCGCAGATTCTGGCGTTTATTTTGCATGATACATGCAATTTAAAATAGAGGTGATTCAAAATGATCGATGAAATTGGTAAGAAATACAGTCCACAAAGAACCAGAATATCAGTAACAATCTAGGAATCAAGGACACGGGTACGGAGACACGGCAAACTACAGACATTACACGAACACGGAGCACGACTATATTTAGAAAATAGAACACAAATACGATTCAGATATGACAATATAAAATATAAATAATTAAAAATAATTTATATTAAGTATTTGAACATTTAAAAAATATAACAACATTCATTGACAAAATCAATACATAATATAATATTTTATATAATTAAGATAAATTTAAACTGTAAAAATCTGATTATATCATAAAACAAAAAAAATAAATTTAAATATATTACTATTTATATTATTTATCGTTATTTACTGATAATATTATATAATAATTCACTTCTTTCAAAAATAATAATATTTTTTAAAAATAAAAATTACATAAATACGGACACAAGTGCCTGACAATCCTGTCTGATGTATCCGACACATGTATCTAAAAGTTTTTTTATTTATATTTCTCAAACACGTCTCTAACATGTCAAATACGTGTCCGCGAAGTGCTAGTGTCGGATGCTGTACGAACACTGTACAAAATAAAATCTCGGCGTATCCGTGCTTCTAGCTAACAATTGAATAAGTGAATTAGAATGACAGAACATTATCGAGGGAGAAGTGCTACCAGGCTAATAATAGTTAATGAATTAGATGAGCCAGAAGAACCAAAGCAAAGCAATAAGTTAGAACCAAAAAAAATAAAAATAAATAAATAAATAAACTTTACAGGGACAAAAGGGGCATTTTGTTACGAGCTTGAGCTTCTACTGTAGTACAACGTCATAATGAGATCGCAGGCCGGCGAATCGGGGATGAACGTCGCCGACGCGTCCCGCCGGCGCCAGATGTTATCCCGAACATGCTGCAATGTCAAGTTAGGTACCAGTTGTTGGCCTCTGCATGTTACTTCTACCTGTATTTTTTTTTTTTTTTTTGTTTTTGTTTTTTTTTTTTTTTTTTTTTGGGACAAAGACAAAGATATCATCAGAAATCTACATCATAAATTGATTAGATGCTAAGCAAGTGAAATTTTCAGTACTTAGTCTTGGGTTGTTGATTAAGATCACCACCTACCTAGTTGGTTTGATTATGATAATAACAAAGTTTTTGGATTAATTATGTTTTATTAGTAAAAAAATTCGATAAAAATTAGTGTAATCCAAGCGTAGAAGCTTCAACATTCTTTCCTTTTTTTAAAGGGGAACTTATATATATAAGCTCACGCCTCGATAAGTGTGTTATAAATAAATTTGTTATTTCCGACCCGTTATTTTTACACCTTATATAACCTAATTATTGTCGGTGTAGGTCCTATTAGCATATTAGTTGGGTCAAGCCCAAATTTGAGCAACCATCCGCTTAGGTCCGATCTTTACATACACTGAGATGAGACATATGGCAAACCACTAGTTGAAAGGAAGCTAAGGGACTTGGAGAGTGGAATAAGACCGACTCTGGTTATGGAACGGGAGCAAACACGGATCAAGATCAGCTTCCGAACCAATATGAGGTAATACGAGATACTTACTAGAACATCATGCTAGGACCTCCTACACCCTTCAACTCCAAATGGTGTTGATGTAAAGGTGACCACACAATGATGTGAGAAAAACAAAATACATTAGAAAAAATGTGACAGAAAAATAAATCATCATTCGATATGATCGGGTCTACTATATAGCCGCGGGAGTTAATCGAGCCCACTTAATTACTTTTGAAAAAGAATTTGTAATATAATAAGTTGGAGATGAATTTATCACCGTGGCGGCGGAAAAGTCATGGATAATATCTTTCGAACAGAAAACAATACATTTTAAAGCCAAAGATAGAAATTAACCAATGAGGGAGAGAGAAGAGAGAGAACAGATGCAGAGAGAGGGAGAGAGAAAAAGGGAGAAGCACTGCTGATGGTTAATGGAGGGAAAAATATGCGAGCTAGTTATCATATATAATAACAATTAGGAAGAAGTGAGGAATAATGAAAAAATATTTGGGCTAATTCAAACATGATATAAATTTATATCATACTATTAATTAAATAATTAATATAGAGATATAAGACAACACCAAACCCCCCCTTCTCTCTCTCTCTCTCTCTCTCTCTCTCTCTATATATATATATATATATATATATATATATATAGAAGAAGCCCACTATGCCCACGAAGGGGCCTGACACCCGACCTTGCTTTCATATCGGCCGATAGAATCAATGATGACTAAGCTAAGGGATCTTAATCCAATGATTAATTACCTACTTCCTAATAGTCAAGAGAAGCAGCCGTCAACAAGATGACACGTAGCAGATGGCCTACAATCGAATTCCATCACTATGATCCACATGCATGGAGATAGTGTAGGGGCGCTCATGCATCGATTTTTTAAAGACGCAAATGGCACTTATTTTTCGAGATAGTGTCTCTAATCTTACCCTAATTATTTTCCCCCTTTTCTTAAGAGAATTCTTCGTTCTTATGACAAAATCTTTTGCATCACTGAACCATCAACATATACAGATGTTGGCATTACTCCGTCATATCATAATATACCATTTACCTTTACATATATGTTTATACCACAAGGAATTTTGATATAGAACAAGGTATTTTTACCTTTGTTTTGTCGATGTTATCGTGTGAACATTTCAACTCATTCTAACATCCATAGGCCATGACACATGACTTAAAATTCTAGAATCACATGCTTGAATCTAAAGCAAGAGATGATATGGACTAACGTTTGAAGAAATGTGTATGTGAAAAGTGGGTACTTCATATTCGGGTATAACGGGGGTATTTATAAAACAACCACGCCCATTTATGCCCATTTTCTTCCTTTATTATGTGTTTTAATAGTTGTATATATATATATATATATATATATATATATATATATATGTAGTATTTTTCTTTTATTTTGGTCATGAACAAGTACGTCTAAACTAAAGATTTCTACCTCTTTTTAAAGGAGGCAGAGTGGATGACCTATATGACTTTTCATTCAAGCTCGTCCAGGCAAACATACAACAAAATAAGGGTAATATACAAAGTCGGGTCTATGATAGTAACTTCCTGCACAATCTACTCGATGCGCTTTGGTGTTATCGGGGGTGGTACGCGCTAAAAGTACATTTTCTTGCCTACCAAATATGTTGAATAGGTTAAGCTAAGTGTTCATAACGTGTATCTATATGTTGAATTACTCTAGACATGTAGGTCAAAATATTTTTTTTAAAAAAAATGTGCATTATATGCCGAAGTAGTAGTTAAAGAACGTAATTTTTTTAATATGTTTTCTATTAAATTACAAAGTTATACACTATATTTTGTTTATTTATTTTCTTTTTTAAATTAGGAAATTAGAAATTGTATGTCTCTAAGAAAACTTCTCTGAGATCTCCAAAAAATATTTTTTGTTTGCCTACATAATCGTGTACATGCAATAATATGGATGAACGTATAGTAGAGAAATAATAGAGGAAACCGTTCTAATGATATAGTTTTTATTAATTTATTATTTCTCCCATTTTGATGAGTCTCTTATTCGTTTCTTTAGTATTTACCTAACACCAAATCTCATGCACGACTCCTTCTCACGTCCTTTTCTTTTTCTATTGCACCACCAAACCCTCTAGAAATCTCTCAATCTAAACAAAAGATAATTACATATCAGTCCTGATATGCTAAAATATTTACAAATTAGCTCATAAATTCAAAATCATTATAAATTAGCCATTATTGGAAAATTTTATGCTACAACATTTTTATTATTATATAAATATTTTTGGAAGAAGATTTAAATATATAAAAAAATATTTCAATATGATGTATAATTTTTATTCAAAAGTTTTTTAAAAATATTTTTAAATAAGTATTTGAGGTTCAAAAATTTTAACGGATTTTAAATTTAATATATTAACCCACTAAGATTTTGGAATATCAAAATATTAAAACTAATTTTTAAAAAAATTGGATAAAATCTTTTTTATGTAATCTATAATTTTTTGCGTTGAATAAAGGACTTATATTAAAGCCTCCACAAAAAAAAAAGGAGATTGTACTAGTTATCGTCCCATCAAGTTGTCACCTATTCATCCACCATATTTGAATGTTTAAATTGCACTAATTTGGTGAAAATGTGCTAAATAAACGCCAAAAAATATGGTGCTTTATGTCTAACTAGCGGAAACATCACCCGCGATGCGTGTGAAAAAAAAAAAATTAGAAAATATATTTAAAATATTTAATTATTTAAAAATAAAATATTATATATATAATTATTATATATAAAAAAATATTATTTTAAAATATATATTATTTTAATTGTGGCGGGGGCCGTGTACTGTAGCAACCCCCCTCGCGCTTAAAGATATTAGATAACATTACTCTCTCTCTCTCTCTCTCTCTCTATATATATATATATATAGAGAGAGAGAGAGAGAGAGAGAGAGAGAGAGAGAGAGAGAGAGAGAGAGATAATGCATGAAGATAATCGACATAGGAAAAAAAAAAAGATGAATGCTTGGATTACTGGAGGAGGATTCCAATAACTCGAAAAAAAAAAAGATAGTACTCTCTCACTCACTCTCTCTCTCTCTCTCTCTCTCTCTCTCTCAACAGAGTTTAGAGTCCCCTTTTTTATTTTTGTTTTACAAATTGTGTTCCTATCTTGATCACCAAGGATGGGCGAACCCTTTCCTAATTAACATTCCCCCCCAAAAAACAAAAAATCTACAGCACTTAGGAAAGCCATCATGGATCATCCTTTTACTAATTATCGAAATTCTTTGCGACATATATGTGTCACTTACCCTACAAATAATATAAAGGCCGAGTCTCATGAATTCGAGCATGACGACATTAAGATGTGTTCATGCAAAACTTTTCAATATGTTTTTTTTTAAATCTCCATGATGTAGCTGTTGGTATGACCTCTAAGTTGGTTCAAGGAATTAGTTGTTCTATATGTATTGAGGATAATTTTAAAATCTTCACAGAGATCAAGCAACTCGAAGAACAGTTGGATTAAATATATGTCTAATGGTTGTATAACGACGATGTACGAAACTATAAAATATATGTTTATGGTGAGTTGAACGCGCACTAATTCAGTACTCCAACTACTTCATGCATTTGACAATGTAGCATAAATATTCCTTTGTCTAAACCTTGCGGGATGCTATAATTATTTCTTAATCATTAGGGATAAACAAGTTAATACCAGCATTTTAAGTAATAATATATTATATATGACATGCTAGGAGGATAATTAAGGATTCTTTCTTCATAAAAGAAATGGAGGTATAGAATGAGTCGAAGGTAATGCTCAATTAGTTGGTTGTGCATGCAAAAACAAATAATCAATCATATAATTTAGCAACTGTGACGTGTTGGCTCGTTCCACTTAGCCATTAGAAGAGGTCATTAAATAGCAATACAGCTTAGTCCGGGTGTAATTGTCAAGAGATATTGGTACGAGAGAGTTGACCATATATATATATATATATATATATATATATATATATATATATATATATATATATATATATACGTATTGGCATATTCTTCAAGAGCATATGATTGAGTTATTAATGATTAGAAGAAGAAGACAACTAGACATGAACAGACAATTAGATAATAGAGAGAAAAATGTGGACACAATCGATCTTTGCGAATGGGTCTTTAAAGAAAAACAAAGTGTATTTAAGTGTAACGAGTTACGCAAGCATACACCGACCAATCACGACTCATGGGAGAAATTAGATGATAATCTTTGTCACGACGATACTGGTACGTAGATGTGCCCCCACCCGTAGACCGATTCTAGATTTAATTTCTTATGGCGCTTTAAACGGATTTTCCGCTAAAGTATAATAGTAGATATATTCATTTTGAATATTCTACGTGATGTAACTTCATCGGTTGGTCATCTACTTTAGCTTAGCTTTCAAATATACAGTCTAACAACTACTTAAATGGGATTCCTTACAAGCAACATCTATGTATACGTAGGAATGTGAAACTTGATTGCCCACCAGAAATATCTATAACAAAGGATAATGAATGCATTGTGGCAAAAATTGTTCTAATGTATGTTGTCACCGTTTCGAAAAATAGATCATGAAAATACGTATTTTAAGAAATTTAAAACTGGATGCATTTTTTATTCTTGTACGATGATTTTTTTTTTTTTTTTTGTTTTAATTAAGCGTCCGAATGCCATCTTTGAGATATGGTTACTTACTGGTCCTAATTAGCTGCTTTATCTGCCAAAGGGGGACTAAGTCAACCAAAATGGAATCTTTTACTTAGAAAAAAGAAGAAGAAAGTTTCATTAATCTTTCATATGTTTTGCTATATAAAATAGTTTCCTCGACCGTCAGAGAAGATTTCTATCTCGCAGATTATTAGTCAAATTGCATGTATTTATTCCAAAAGAATATTCACTTTTTGAGTGAATTTTATATAAAGATAGATAATCTCATAATTGAGTGCTTTTTTTTGGTATATAATTAAAGCATTAGCTTTGTCTTGTAAGATAGTTGTTAGTCCTATATGTATAACCCACATTAGATACTTAAGTGCATTATCATAAATGCTTTGACCATTCATATTGATGAACTATATGTATAGGTAAGCTTAAAGGCCTCATCTTGTCTAATTAAGATAGAGAATAGCTGTAGAAAGAGGTAGGTAAATAGCTTTTTAGGGTTGCAAAGTAAAGAAAATGCCCAAGAAAAAGTCCACATTGATTTTTGAAACTCAACATTACAAATATAACCCTAATAAATTATTCCAAAATAAGGATGTGTTTTCTTTACTCTTTATATATTCTTTAAATATTATTAATCCTCTTTTTTTTTTTTAAAGGTAAATCAGGTTTAAAAGATAAAATTCACTTGCTCTTGAAGGGTCATAAACCCTAGGGGTTTCCACCAAAGATTGTTTTTTCTTTTTTCTTTTTTTTTTTGGTGACAAAAAGTCTCACTTTATGAAACATTATAAATGTAGACATGTCCACCTAAACTAACTAGCTGAAGTACTAATCTGCTCCTAAAGAAACTTGAACACAACCACAATCTTAGTGACTCCATAGCTGGTGATGTGCCCTGAGATTATTACAACTTACCTAAAAAAATTCCATACAAAAGCTTGCTTAGCTCCTACATATGTACATATATATATATATATATATATATATATATATATTATATATAAGACCCCTTCTTACTAACCCTTTTTTTAAAAAATTTTTCCTTTGTTCTTTTCATTGTCTCAAAACCAATCTATAAAGATCAGCAAATATAACCATGCAGATGAATCGTACCTTACCATTCAAAACTTTGAAATTATAAAGACGATATCAATCGCGATAACGAAATGCCACCAATATAAGTTGAGATTTGAGAAGAATATTTATATTAGTAAAAACAATAAAAAGGGTGGCTTATAAGTAGTACCTCTGATTCATTTTCCAGCCCAAACTTGTTCATCAAGTACTTCATCAACAATCTAATTGTCATCCTCCCATCCCTACATCAATTTATTTTCATAAAACAAAACATAAATGGATTGAAATCTCATCAAAATAAAATGGAGAGAGATACTCAGCTAGAATAGAAAAGAAACTTATAGAGCATAGAGGTGGTACTTGATCCTCAAGTAGCATTTTGGTATCTGAGGTAGAAGAAGGTCCCTCGTTCTGCATTACATAGAAACAAGTGCAAATAATCATCATAATGAGTTCTAAAATATATCAATGATCATTTAAAGAAGAAGAAGCAGAAGCTATTATATATTTAGATCATATAGCATACGTATTTTTACATTTTGGTGCAACGTAGGTATGGAGTTGATAAAAACTTACAGGTTCTCTGACGCACGAAGCATGAACCAGACGCCGGTGTGCGGCCGTGGCGGCGGATTCTTAACTCTCAAATCAGTGGCGGCGCCTCCGCAAGATGTGCTGCCGCATTCACCTTCAATTTTCATGGCGGCGGCAGCTGGATGCCTCCTCACAGGGTACATGATGGGACCATAGTTGAACATTACTGCTGCCGCCGCCGCAGCTGCGATCTTCGGCTGGGGATGCGCCATGATCCGGCTGGTACCTCCGCAGAATCCCAACTGCATCTTGCCGCCACGGTGTGGCCAACGCTCCGCCACCGGCTCTTGTAGGGTTTGCGAGGAAACCGCCGCCGAGCTCCGAGTATTTTTAATGGCAGAGACAGAAGACAGATTCTGGCGGTCCGGAAAGAGCTCGAGTTCAGCTGGATGCCGCCTCGCTCCGCCGTTCGCCGGAGTAGGCGGTAGGGCGGCGGAGCTACTTGTGGCTCCGCCGCCGATATAGAGCTGCAACCAGTTGCTGCTGCTACTACGTTCATTATAGCGCTCTTGAATATTTTGTTCGGCGTTATCGTTGATGCCGACCCCTTCTTCTTTTTTTTCTTCCCCAGTAGCTTCCAACTCGTCTTCTCCGCATGGCTCCTCGGCCATTTCTAAATCTCGCTTATTGCGATACAAGTCCATCTAAAGTCGGCGGCGAATACTCCACATGCATCATCGTGCCGCCCAAGAAGGTTCATCGCTGGAACCATTATTTCACAACATACTTTCACCTAGACTTTGTTTCGCACCATCTAAAATCTTGATGGAAATAGCAAACGAAGATGCTCATCGAAGAAGAAGATGAAGATATACGATGATGATCGATGGTGATAACATTAGGAGGAAGAGGGCGCGGGCCAACAGAAAGATTGGTCTAATAGGAGGGGCAAGGAGGAGATGAGGGAGTTTGAATTATAGGTTCCTTTAATTCTCAGTCTTTGGAAGGTTGTGGACATGAAATTGTTTCAGGTCGGAAAGAAACCTATGATAGAAAATAGGGAAAGAGACAAATGATTGCAGTCAGACACATTATAATATATATGTATAGAGAGAGAAAGAGAGAGACTATCCTCAGATCAAATATATATGTATAGAGAGAGAAAACGAGAGAGGCTATTCTCAGCTCGATCTGAGAATAGCCCTGCATAAGATGAGTTGTAGACCGTTGAATAATATTTTGATCATAATTAACAGTTTAGACCATATCTTGATCAACGGTTCGTATATCATATCTTGGAAATTGAAATCCAGACTATTGGATCACGATCAACATGTTCAATCCAACGGTTCACACTCACCTTGCTCGTTCCAACATTTTAATTAAATGATGGATTAATATTCGATGAAAGTACTCAACAAAATATTCTCAATTATTTTAAAAAAGGCCAAACTCCTTTTTATTTTCCTGAACTTCACAAAATTGTGCCTCTCTAACTCTGAACTTTATTCCGTGTCCACGATATCAGTACTTCTGTAAAACACCCGCGATGATCCTAGCCATCAGTTTCTGCCGCTTGCGCTCGTTATGTTGCCGACGTGGCACCATTTTATCCTACGTGGCATAAATAACGTAGTTTTTAAATATTTTTTTATAAGTTTCCCTCCCGTTTGAAATATTTCGGTCTTTTAGCTTTATTTTTTTAACCCTAAAACGCCTGCAGGTCACCTCTTACCCGTGCCCCCTTTTTAACCCGCAAGAGTACAGGGATTTTGTAATTCTCTCCCATCTCCGGCGAAAGAATCAACATTCTCCGGCGATTCAAGGGTTGGTGATGATGGCAATTTCTGATCTACTCGGCTATAAGCCTGTGTATTTTGTGACTGCAGGTTGAAAGCTCCCAGATTCATTTCATGGAGCAAGCAAAATCCCGCAAGGAGATTATATAGATGCATCAATCATATGGTACGCTACGATACTTATTTTCCCGACTATGTTGCAGTTTGATTTTTTATCCATTTTGTATTTTAAAGCAGATAGGTGGCAGTGGAGGATGTGACTTTTGGCGATGGCACGATACAGAAATTAGCGGCAAACGTGCTAAGCAAATCATCAGAGATATGCTCCAGAAAATCGTGGGTCTTCGAAGACATCTCAATGAAATTTGTTCTCCATCGGGTTCAAGGCGAAGACCTGCCGGTAGAAGTTCAATGTGCAAGATAGATTGCGTCACTAGCAATTATGAAATGCAAGTTTGTAGAGATAGATTAGCAGAGCATGATGCTGAATTGTTGAAGTACAAATGGAGAAACCTGCAGTTCATGGTATTGATAATTTGTGTTGTCATATATTGGGTGCTAAGTGTTGATGACAAAAAACTGTATTGTATAATTAAGTGTCTGTTAATCCATCTCAAAGATTTAAGTGTAAAACCATTTCAAGTGTTGATGGTATGTTATATATCTTGATGGATTTTGTAAGATGTGATGGTGTGAATGCAGTGTATATCCATTCTGAGCCATATCAATGAAGCTGCATTTTGATCTTGATATGAATAAATGTATGTAACTATCTACGGAACTGTGTGAATTAATTTGTAGCACAACATATAATATAGACTGTTCTGGATTGATCTGCAGCAGCACATTGGCATATCAACTGGATCAGACAGTTCTTCATATCCCGCATCCTCTTCTTCAACATTATCATCTGGTCCAAACACTTCATCGTTACCCTTTCTTAATCTCCTAACCCTTTGATTATATCTATCAACTTTTTTTTTAACATCAATGAGATCTTCACTGTCATCATCAGTGTGTCTGTCAACAGGTTCTTCAACTGATTCTGCAAAATCTTCTTCATCACCAGATGAAGACACATACGTCTCATCACCAACCGCTTCATTAATATTATCCTCAACAACATCATCAGCAAGTGAATCAGCTTGTACAGATTCATTGGCAGTAGTATAAGTAGGATCAGACGAAGTATATACATAACCAAGTTTAAGAAGCTTTGACGGTGCAGTTGGACTTGGAATAATTTTCAGATGCTTCAATAGGTCAATGACTTCATTATCATTTACAGTTGCATTTGCAGGATGTTTAGCATATATATCGACTTTGTCGTATACTTCCAATAAGTTCATCATACAATTCACCGGCTGATCATCAAATACTCTAACTCAATTATATAATAAAGCTTGTGACAGTTAACATAAATATATTTTGTTGATCTTCCAATATGTTCTATCACTGATTATGTCCATTCTCTCAAAGTAAAACAACGTATCTGGATCAACCGGATGATCTACAGTGCAGCCATCGTTATAATATCTAAAACCATGCTCTTTTCTAAATTTGCCTTCGACGGAGAATAGGCATTGGAGGTCTACAAGTTATCACAAAAATGATTTATTAACAAATATAATACTTTAATCACTAATCATATTGTAATGATACTTACACAACGGTGTTGGCTCAGAAGGAGACAGTGTAAACAGGGTACGATTAAGAATTTGCCAAACTCGATATTCCACCGACAGTGCCGCCGCTACGATCGATCCCATAGATCAACAAGAACTTCGATCCCATTGCACGCTACGATCGATCCCACAGATCAATAAGAAAATACTTTGATCTAATTGCACGCTACGATCGTCGGAATATTCATCAAAATCCACCGGAAATCCATCGGTGGTTCGCCGGAGATTCGCGTGATTCGCCAGAGATATGCGAGGGTTGTGACTGTGTAAAAGGGGACCAGGGGTGGAGTAATTACGGGCCTTTTAGGGTTAAAAAAATAAAAGACAGAAATGCCCTCAGGCGGGAGGGAACTAATAAAAAAATATTTAAAAATTACGTTATTTGTGCCACGTAGGATAAAATGGTGCCACGTCAGCAACAGATTGGACGTATGCGACAGAAACTGACGGTAAGGTCATCGTGGGTAGTTTATAAAAATACAGGGTTATCGTAAGTGCGGAATAAAATGCAGGATTATAGAGGCATATTTCTGTAAAGTTCAGAGACTAAAAAGAAATTTAGCCAAAAGAAAAAAAAAAAAAGATAAACCATGCCTACATATAGAGCTAACAAAAAATTTAGGTCAACCATGTCTAAAACATTTAGATGCCACTTAGTTGATCCTTGCTTAAGAGTGGTGATCCCATGGGGTCGTTTGCATGGTAATACCATAAAAACGTCCTCCTATCCACGTAGGACGAGTCTTTTTAAAAAAAAAAAGAAAAAACCTAATATAAAAGTTATAGATTTTAATGAGATCTATAAATTTTTATGTTTAAAGTTTTTTTCAAAAAAATACTTCTAAAAAAGTATTTTGGGGCTCCAAACTTTGACGGGTTTAAAACAGGTTTTAAAAATGCTTTTAAACCCGTTAAGTATTCGATTCCCAAAACACCTATTTAGAAACACTTTTTGGAAAAATCTTTGAACATAAAAATTATAAAGTTTATCAAAATTTATAATTTTAATGTTAAAAATATTTTCAAAAAATGAACTTTCCTATGTGTATAGGCGGATTACCATGCAAACGCCCCATGGAATCACCACTCCCTTGCTTAATGTGTTAATTCTCAATTTTTTCTTCTACTACTTTTTTCCCCTACTATTTGCGTACAAGAAATAAATTTTACATGGCAAATTTGGCGAATCTTACCCCTCTTTTAATTGGAATTAAGCGAACAACGCCCCCTATTTAGTTTTTGGCTAAAAAGTGCCCCTTTACTACATAAAATAACAAAAATACCAATATATAGGTTTTTTTCAATCATAACTTTTTATACGGAGCTCCAAATGGGATAAAACAAAATCGGTATAGAGATCTTTGAGTCCTATTTCTTATGGAACTAATTTTATCTCATTTGGAGCTCCATGCTAAAAGTTATACAAAAAATACGAAGACGCTATCAAGCTGCTGTAGTTTTTTATAGCGTTTTCGTATTTTTTGCATAACATTTCGTACAGAGCTCTAAATGAGATGAAATTAGTTCCATATCAAAGATGATTTGAAGACCTTCCATCAAGTATAGGGTTGACACATTTAAACAACTATGAATACCTGCGGACATCCGCGAACACCTACGAACATCTGATATCTTAATACTTTTGACGTAACTTTTCCTATATAGCTCAAAATGGGACAAAATAAAATCTGTATGAAATAAATTCGAGTTCTTTTTCATATGGAACTGATTTTATTTTATTTGAAGCTATCTACGAAAAGTTATACAAAAAATATGAAGATAATGTCAAGCTGCTGTAATGTTTGACAACGTTGTCATATTTTTTAGCATAACTTTTCATATACGATTCCAAATAAGATGAAACTAATTCTATATGATTGCTAAATAAGCTTTATTTTATACGGAACTAATTTCATCTCATTTAGAGCTCTTTACTAAAAGTTATGGCTAAAATACGGAGACCCTGTGAACTCCTGCGAACACCTACGAACACCCTGCGAACACCTGCTAACACCTATATTCTTATACTTATTGGAAAGATCTGTGAGTCTTCTTTTATATATGATCAATTTTATCTCTTTTGGAGCTCTCTAAGAGAAGTTATGTGAAAATTACCGAGACCCGCGAATATCTGCGAACACTTACGAATACCATGCGAACATCTATAAACATCTACATTATTATATCTGTTGGAAATATTTTCGAGTATTCTTTCATATGGGACCAATTTCATCTCGTTTGGAGCCCTCTACTAAAAGTTATGGCTAAAATACCGAGACCCTGCGAACTCTACGAACACCCTGCGGACACCTGCGAACACATACGTTTGTATACTTGTTGGAAATATATTTGAGCCTTCTTTATGCAACCAATTTTATCTCGTTTGGAGCTCTCTAGCAGAAGTTATATTAAAAATACCGAGACCCTGTGAACTCGTGCGAATACCTGCGAACACTAATAGAGTCTCGGTATTTTTAACATAACTTATGTTAGAGAGCTCCAAACGAGATGAAATTGGTCCCATATAAAATAAAATTACAAGATCTTTCCAACAAATATAAGAATGTAGGTATTCGTAGGTGTTCGCAGAGTGTTCGCAGGTGTTCGTAATTGTTCCCAAGTGTTCGTAGTTGTTCATAGGATCTCGGTATTTTAGCCATAACTTTTCCTAGAGGGCTCTAAATGAGATAAAATTGGTCCCATATTAAACATGACTCAAAAATCTTTCTAACAAGTATAAGAAGGTATGTGTTTGCTGGTGGTCTTAGCTCTTCACAATTGTTCGCAAGGATTCGCAGGATCTCGGTATTTTTAATATAACTTCTGTTAGAAAGCTCCAAAAGAGATAAAATTGATCCCATATGAAAGAAAACTTAAATATCTTTCCAACAAGTATAAGAATGTAGGTGTTCGGAGAGTGTTCGCAGGGATTCGCAGGGTCTCAGAAATTTTAACATAACTTCTATTAGATAGCACCAAATAAGATAAAATTGGTCTCATATTAAAGAAGACTCAAAAAATTTTCAACAAGTATAAGAATATAGATGTTTGCAGGTGTTTACAGGATGTTTGGAGGTGTTCCCAGATGTTCGCAGGGTCTCGGTATTTTAGCCATAACGTTTACTAGAGGGCGCCAAATGAGATAAAATTAGTCCCATATAAAAGAGAACTTACGCAGCAATCATATGGAATTAGTTTGATTTTATTTGGAGCTCTATATGAAAGTTATGCTAAAAATACGACGATGCTGTCAAACACTACAATAGCTTGATAGCGTCTTCGTATTTTTTGTATAACTTTTCTTAGAAAGCTTCAAATAAGATGAAATCAGTTCCATATGAAAGAGAACTCAAATTTCTTTTATACGGATTTTATTTTATCCCATTTGGAGCTATATAGGAAAAGTTATGTCAAAAGTAGTAAGATGTTGTTAAGATATCAGATGTTCGTAGGTGTTCGAGGTGTTCACGGGTATTCGTAACTGTTCAAAAGTATCAGCCCTGTACTTGTTGGAAAGGTCTTCGAATTATCTTTCATATGGAACTGATTTTATCTCATTTGGAGCTCTCCTAGGGTGTGGCCTTCTTAGGGCCCAAGAGATGTTCTGATAATATGTATTGCTCGGCATTTCGCTACCGCAGGCAAGGAGGGAGGAGGTTGACCATGAGATGCGATGGTGGTGTACCATTGTTACAAATTCGGACATAGACTTTTGTCGACACAACAAGGTGGCAATTACAGTTATGTTATCAAAAAGTTCCCTTTAATGGTGCGGTTCTGATAACTTCACTTGTTAATGGAATTAATAATGATAACTGTGATAATGGTAAACTGTTGAATGATACCTATGATATTTGAATTTGATGTACAATATTGATTCGGCCCTGTTACGGTGTGTTTTGAATAATCAAGTTGTTACTTTCACTGTATTTTGGTTGAACTGGTGTTAAATGGTGAATTATTAAAATATTTCAGAATGATGCTTTAATGCTACAAGCATGTTTCATTACTTTCAGACCATTTGTGAGTCACTGTAATAGTTTGGATTTGAATTATCAAGTACTTGTTTGCAATCCACTTGTTAGTAATGTTGCCAATAAGAGAGATTGATCGACCAAAAGCTTGTGGATGTACTTAATGGATGCTCTTTGTATTGTATCGTTTGACCGATATGTCTGATTGATCAACCGAAAGTGAAATACTTGGATGAGGTGGAGAGGTCTACATGAGTTTGATTGTCTGATATGTTGGTTCTATCGACCGAAGCTAAAGTGGCTAGTGTTGAGCTCTCTATTTGCTATTGATCAACCGATGTTGATGTATTGGTCTACCGAAACTATGTGGATGCTAAGATTGAGCAGCTCTCTATACTATATCGCTCGACCAATGACACAGTATGGTCGGTTGATAATTCAAATGTATTGGCTGGTCAAGATTGAGATCGCTAGACCGAAAAGTGTCTATCGGCCTACCCAAACCTCACGCGTTATGATTTCAAGAGCGATGTTTATCCAATTATTGTTACGAACTATATTTTGACTTCTGATTCAAAGTTTTTTAATAGTTTTACCAATGAAGGCTTTGAAAGTGAGCTTTTTTGTATTGAAGATCATTTATGTGTGTTTTTTCAAGTTGAATCATAGATGACCTGGAAACTTTGAGCAACTAATGGGAGATTTTTTTTTCGCGGCAGTTCCACATGCAACTAGTTTAGTTAGATATAAACTTTCTTCTCTCTCATGATCGTTTACATGAGAACTATAATAATCAAATCGTTCAATTTTTGTTCGGGAGTATGTTCAGTGAAGATTTTTTCACATTAGTTTCGACTTTTGAGGTGAAATGCTTTAATTTCCTTTTGAACCCGTTTTGGGGCATCACAATTATGTTTTGTCTTAGGGTAGGTGCGAGGTTATATAGAAAAGGAATTGGTAATGTTTATCGACGTCAAGAAATTTGTGAGGATGACGATAAGATTAGTGCTTTTTGTATATTCTAAAACAAAACACCAAAAGGTGAATGCATATTATATTATGTGAAATGAGAATATGAGTTCCAATATATGGATGTTTAAAATTAGAGTGAAAATACCCATACCACATGATCCGGATCTTATCCCATTTAAAAAGTATCCATAGCAACACGATCCGATTTTATCCCAAATTTTAAGACCTTTTTAACGTTGTATAGGTATTTTGAAATTATGTTTATATATAATGAGCGTATGCTTTTACCAATTATAGTACAAAACTGTAATTAGAAATTTGAAAATATAGTATAAAATCATAATCTTACTTCTTAAAACTGTTCTACAAATTTAAAAGTTGTATAATAAAAGTAATATTTGTAGCACTTCAACGATTTTGAATAGTTAAAATTTTATGGAACTAAAATTGACAATTGGCGGAGTAGTTTGAAGACGGCTTTGATGTGCAAATCCGTCTTTTTTCCAGGTAATACCCTATAAGTTTTGGCAAAGCTCCGAAGGTTAGCCTTGGACCCTATAGGTCCTAATAGATTGGTAGTACCGAGAGGGATAATCCTACATCACCAATTGAAGATAAAAAGTTGGGTCGATATATTTGGAACGCCGTGGTTAAGTAACAACATGTGGATCCACCCATTTCAAGCGAGAAAAGAGATATGGCCGATGGTTCTGCCGGAGCAAGGGTGCAAGACCGACAAGCCGGGGCAGGTTGGTGCACTACATCCCCTGCCTCCCCTTTTTTTTGGGACATATACTTTTTTTCAAAGACATTTTTAAAGAAATAAAAAAAAAAAGTCAAAAAGGAATTTTTTTTTTTTGTTTCAACTTTACATCTCGATCGGAAATAGAGCGGTCCAAAAAGTTCATCCCTACTACCACTTGCTGGAATTCGAATATTTGATATTTTTTTTATGAAAGACGAGCAGTGATTTCCTTTTATGAAAAGTCCACTAAATCTCTATTACTAGAAGACTGCCTTGGTGTGGGACCAAAAGGACACTAGTGGTGCAAAGCTCAGCCTCTAGGCCTTCTCCTTATCTTATCTTGTTCACAATTCAAAAGTATATAAGAACGGTTAAAGACTCTCCCCTATCTTCTTCTGAGCTCTCTTTGCTTAGTCTCACGTAGACATGGCCGCCGTCTCCGCCACCTCGCTCAACCTCCGCTCCTCCTCCTTCAAGCCCGCACGCATTTCCAACCAGGTTTGTTTTAGTTCTTGTTGTATAGAATCTGAATATATTTCCGTCCCGCCATACGGTCGATTGGAGCACGGGTTAGTAAATGTGGCATTCTACTTAATATTTCTCGTAGCTCTACAGAGGTTTTTTCTTTTTTTTTTTTAATCAGTTAAGATTAATGCTAACGACGAGCCTATGTGCTACGTAGTGATTCATGAATGGCTCAAAGTTGAGTTTTTTTTGGTAGAAGTTCAATTTTTCTTGGATGAATTTCAGCTAAAAAAGTCGAACATCGAGCATTTTTTCGTCCTCAACTTCGTGCGGGAAAATAATTTTTTTAAAGAAAATCATCGATAATAGAAAATCTCAAGTTGTCCTAATTTAAGCTGGAAAGTTAGTTTTTTGAGTAAATTTTTGAATGGCAGACACTTTTGTCTACCGCACAGTCGGCTCTGCGAGAGAATAGACTCACCAGTGGCCGTTCCACTGGCTGGGTGCTACGTCGCACGTGAAGGAGCGTACGTACGCGTTACCACCATTTAGGAAGAAGAGAGCGCTAATGGCACGGAGAGTCGAAAATGAGAGAGAAGGGTTCCTGAGTTAATATTTGTTTTATAGCAAAATTTGAAATTGTGTTAATGCAGGAAAATGGGATCTCTTCCAGTGTGAAGTTCATCTCCACAGGCATGTCAAGGGGCAGCTTCCCCTCCCTCAGATCTTCTCGTCTTCGCATCTGCTGTGCGGTAATCATTTTTTTTTCATTCCGATATTTCTTTTTTATTTTTATTTTTTTTATAAAAAAAGTAATGTGAAATTTACAAAAAAAAAAAAAAAAGAGTGTAATATTGAATAATTATGCAGGCTAAACCTGAGACAGTGAACAAAGTAATCGAAATAGTGAAGAAGCAACTAGCATTGGCTGATGAAACTGCAGTTACTCCAAGTTCAAAGTTTTCGGATCTCGGTGCAGATTCTCTTGACACGGTATTTCCTTCGGTTACTTTCTGCTCTTAATTTTATGAAAGATCCGTACTCGAAGTTCAAAGAGTCGGTCGGGACTGGACGTAGAAATTTTTCACGAATTAGAGATTTTTATAGGGGAGTGCGCGAGCATTACGATTTCCACGACTATAATCTAAAAAAAAACAACTTTCTGCTCTTAATTTTCCGGAGCTGAAACAAAATATGAGACAATGTAAGATATAAGGATACGGTTTCTATATTCCTTTTTTGTAGATTTTCTTTTACTTAGAAAATACATTACCTTCGTTAAAAAAAAGAAAAAACTATATCAGCCGAGGCTAACGTAGGGTGCAAAAAAAAATCCGAAACAGTACAAAGCTCATAGCATTCAACCAGAAGTCGGTTACCGAAAATACGGAACAAACTAGTCCGGAACAACACCAGCATTGATCTTTATACATGGCTGTTTGGTTTGATACAGTTGAAAATCGGAGCTCCAAATGCAGTAGTTAGAAGTGCTAAGAGTTATAATTTTCTATTTTCGTAATACAACATGTCTGTTTAGTTAGGCGCAATTCAAACTACTGTAATTAAAAAGTTATTTTTTTTGTTTAATACAGTTGAGTCATACAGTTCAAAATCTGGTGTTTTATTTGACGTCGTTTGGTGACTCAAAAATATTTCAACATTTTTTAAAAATATATAGAGATACTCTAAATTTGCGAAAAAAAATTTAAAAAAAACTCTTTTTTTTTTTTTTTTTTTTTTGCAGAATGAAATTCGATTTTTTTTTTCAGATTTTTTGAATTTTTTTTATTTTATTTTATTTAGAGTTCTCAGAGGAGAGAAACCACACAACGCGTCATGGATTTGCAACTACGGACTTTCAGAGGGTAGATCGAACCGCTGCATTTCGGCTTCAACTGCAACAGTTCAAACTGCGGTCAAAACCAACCGCGGTAAACCAAACATGCGATTTCCAATTCGCATTTTCAAAATACTGCAGTTGAAGCTCAACTGCTACAAACCAAACAGTCCCTACATCTGTGTCCAACACCTGGAACCTATCGTGGACTCTATCTACCTACAATCATTATAGGTTCTGTAGACCCGTATCACCCTCAACAGGGTGTCGAGAGGATAATTTCTCAAATCTTTACGGACGACGCTCGCGAAACTCACCTCAGCAGGGATAGTGATAATTTAAATGGCAATTGCAGGTGGAGATTGTTATGAACCTTGAGGAAGAGTTTGACATCAGTGTGGAGGAAGATAGCTCCCAAAACATCACAACCGTCCAAGAAGCGGCTGATCTCATAGACCAAATCGTTGATCAGAAGGCGTTGGCACCTTAAAGATACATTAGTTTTCTAACATTTGGATTAGTGATTTTTTTTTTTAAATTTCTGTTATAATTTCCCAGCATTTAAATGCAGTAGACTACTTGTCATTTTAACAATTAGTTTAGATTTTTTTAGCTAAGCGCGGCTAACTCAACAGGATGGGAGGCGCCTCAGGAAGCGACACCATCCATGTTCGAGTCCGTATAGGATAAAATTTTTTGCAGAATTTTTCAAAAATTTTCTATACCCAGTGGCAGGAGCTTCCGTTCCTGGAAGGCTTGTACTCGGATCCGAGTGCGCCGGTCAGGACTGGGCGTAGGGTTTTTTGCGAGTTTGAAATTCCTGCGGGAGCATGCGCTCGCATTACGAGTTCCACCACGATATTCTCAAAAAAAAAATTTAGATATTCAGTATATTGTTTTTGATAGGCGTACGGTCACCCTTTCGTATGCCAAATGTCTTTCCGGAAGAGTCAGATGAGGGTCTTATGCTGAGATGGCCTGTAAAAAAAAAAATATATGGCTTATGTTTTTATGTAAAGTTGAAATTTCAAAAACAAGAAAAAAAATATTGAAAAAAACAAAATAAGACGGTGTTTATGCTGTATCTGAATGTACTTTTTATATATCATTTATTTGAGAACATGATACACCTAATTCATCTGATAGATGTTATCAGGCGAGTAGGGTGAAAACAAACTGACTTCGAGTCGAGTGCACTAAAATTAATGTTGGGTCCCAAGAGGGGGAATGAATTGGGTAATTAAAAAAAAAATAGAGCTAATTAGAGGATTTAACAATCCTAACCAAGTTGTAGCTCAAATCACAAATTAAGCACAAAGCATGCAAATATTAATATCAATTAACCTAACATGCAAGTCTAGTGAATATAAAATAAGGCAAGAGATAGAGAGATGACACCGTATTTATAGTGGTTCGGCGCAACCGGCCTACGTCCATTCTTTTGCCTCCGTGAGGACTTTCCAACTTTCCACTAGACGATAGTCTTCTGGGTGATTACCAAACCGTACAATTAGCTTTTCGCGGCTAAGTTATAACCCGTGTCCCTTGGTTTTGCGGGCTCACCAAGCAACCGATCTCTCCCTAGGTTTTCGCGGTTATCCTTGAACCCGATGTTGGTTTTTGGATAACCAACAACCTTACAATTACTCTCAAATAAAATAAAAAACCCCAAGATACAACCACTCTCAAGATCTCACTTTGAAGGCAAGAGGGTTTAGGGCTCAATCTCAAGATTTACAAGTTAAAGCTCAAAATCTAGTTCCTAGGGGGCTTAGGAACCTCTCTAAGGGATATGAAATGTTTTGGCAAGTATTGGAACCGTATGAAGCCTTGGGTATATGTAGGCACCATAAAATCCACTTCCAACTGCTAATTTAACGGCTAGTTTCTGTCTGATTATCGGTCGACCGTTACAATTGTCGGTCGACCGAAATGTGCTCTGTACTGACATTTCTGCTTCACTTCAGTCGACTTCATTTGGCTCGTATTTCTTGTCCGTTTTGACCAAACCATATATGGTTGGAAAGGTCTTCGAGTCTACTTTCATATGAAATTAGTTTCATTGCAATTGGAGCTTCATACAGAAAGTTATAGTACAAATACCAAAGCACTGTCAAGATGTCATACTGTTTTACATCTATCAACTTCAAAAATTAATCTGTATTAGTACCATTATTCAAATCACCTAAATTATATGTTCTTGGAAAGGATTTGAGTGTTCTTTCATATACCACAAATTTTATTTTATTTGGATATCATATGAAAAAGATATTCCTTATTTACTAAGTAGATGTCGGGTGTAATGCTTTAATCAAGCTTGACTATAATTAGCATTAACTCCATTGAACACCTACATTTTTTTTTTACTTAAACAAACTTGCTAATACTTTTGCTATTATTTTGTTATCATCAAAATCACACTATGGTCAACAATTAAGCTCAGCTCGATTGATTTAGTTTGAGCTCAAGTTCGAGCTCGACGAGCTTCACAAGTTGAGTTCGAAATTAACTCGATTTAAAAATTTTCAAGATTAAATTTGACTTGAGCTCTGCTCAATTGCATCAATTGAGCTTCTCTAGAGTCGAATCGAACCGAGCTCGACTCAACTGCATGAGTTAGGTCAAATTTGAATTCGAATTTGTTTAAATAATTTTATTAAAAAATATTTTTTAATAAAATAGAAAAGCTCATTTTAGCTCATAAGCTCAACGAGCTAAGTAATACGAAGCTCAGACTCGGCTCATTTAACTTCTCGAGCTTGAATCCGTGTTCGAATTCTGCTCGAACTCAGCAAGACTCTAGCTCATTTTCACCCCTACAGGTGAGCTATCTTATCTGATAAATTGAAATTGATAAAATTAGCATAAATACCCTTTATATGATAATATATATATATATATATATATATAATATAACTATGTTAAAATTGGGTTCTCTACTTTTGTCAAGAGAAAGCCCGGTGGCTTTCTCCTTTCTCTTCTCATTTTCAATTTCTTTTCAAAATATTTTTTTACCCATTGATACCTAACTCATATACTAACATTATTTTAAATATTTTTAAACAAATTATATTTAAAAAGCTATATATTTCTATATCTTATTCATATTTACAATTTAATATTTTTTTTATAAATATTTAAAATAGACTACAAAGATCATAATTAAAATAAAAATTTAACTATGACTTACATTGTTTTATATTGCATATTCTAAATGTGTCTTCTCGGCATTAAATTATCAACTGCATTAAGTCATATACATGAAGAAATTATTGGTTTTTATTCAAAATAATTTTCTTCTAAAATTTTAATTGTCAATATTTTTTCTCAACAAATTTAAGTTGAAGAATACTTATTTTAATGGATATTTTTAAAATAGGTGTTGATGCAAGATGCACACTTATAAAATTTGCTATATTTCTTTACGCACCTAATTGTTTAAATACAGTTTAGTTTGTTGATTGACGATTATTTTGTTAATTATTTGTTGAGGCTTTTAAATTATTTTTACTTTTTGTTATTTTTTTTGAAAAAATATTATTATTTTTAGATATTTTTATATTTAAATTTGTTGGTTCAACTTCGTATTTCAGTAATATATAATATATGAATTTAGTTAATATCGCGATCCGCTGCAAAGCACGGTATTCCACTAGCTAGCATAAAGACGCAGCCGCCGAGATTTCATAAAGCTGAGAGTACAAACTTGGTATGTTTGAAAGATACATTAAATGCTGTATCTGAACGTATTTTTTATATAATTTGTTTTAATATAAAAGAGAAATTTGTTTTAACAGATTTGAAGCGGTTTAAAAGCTGTTCTAAAATTTGATAAATTCGTTAAATTCTGGAGCTCTAAGGTATTTATATAAAAATATTTATTAAAAATTTTTTAAATAAAAGTTGTAGATCTAATCAAAATCTATAAATTTTATTTGAATTTTTTTTTAAAAAAATAATTGTATAATTTATTTATTTTATTAAAATATGAAGGTGGTTTATGCTATTTTATTATGGAATTTTTCTGAATATAAAAGATAAATTTGTTTTATATCATTGGTTTTATACATTTACCGAGGCAAATCAGATCGCAGATTATCTCACTGCATTTGCATTATCTCTGTCACGGAGAATGCACTATTTTAACTCACCTCCTTTTGGAGGCACTTTAATGTCTAAATTTTGAGGGAAGCTTCCGTATCAACCCTTGATGTTTGAAGTTGACGATTAAACCTCTTATTTTTATTTGTTAATTTTAACATCTTAGAATATTTATTTAAAAAAAAATTATAAAATTTGATGAAATTTATAAATTTTATATTAAATTTTTTTAAAAATATTTCTAAATAAATTGGAAGTTTAAAATTTAGCGGATTAATTGATTCATTTTAAACCCACTAAGACTTCGAAGGCTCAAAATATTTATTTGAAAGTATTTTTTAAAAAATTATTAAAAATTAAAATTATAAATTTTTATTAAAATTTAGAATTTTTATATTAATTTTTTTTATAAAAATATTTACGTAATTATCAAAATGGCTTCGACACGAATATCAAAAAAATATATATTTTTTTAAAAGTTTAATAGTAATTAGAAAATTTTGAAGTTGATTTGGAAAAATATGAAAAATTTAGAGACTGATATGGGATTTTTCCAATTTTTAATACTAGTAGTATTGATTATTTTAATTAACAAATATTTAAAGCTTGTCCGTCCTCTATGACCCAAAAAAACAACAAACATACATGCATCATTTCTAGCGATGCATCAATTAGCAAGTTTAATAATTCTAGATTTAACAAATAATTTGATGAAAAATCATACAATTACTCCATATGGCTAGTTTAAATATAGTTTCGTTTGAATAAAGCACTATGGTGAATTTTATGAGACCCACCTCAATTTTTTTTTCTTTATTTAAAAAAAAAAAAAGAAAAAAAGAAGAGGTATGGTGGGAATTTTCTCGGTCGATCTGCTACTTGGTTTGGCCTCGAAGAAGCAGAAGCATGAGCAGCACGGATGAAGAAGACGGTACAAGACAAGAGTTCCAAGAATCAAACTGATATTTTAAACAACACTTTCAAAAATCACTGCCGCAGCCGGATATTGTTTAAACAACACTTTGGGGGAACTTTTAATTCAGCCCGCGCAGCCGAAACTTTAACGCGTTCAGCCGACCTCGTGGTTTCCGGATATCGTTTTCAGCCCCTCACCTGAGAACATGACACACTATTTTGACTATCGTATTAATATTTTTCGAAAAAAAAAATTTAATATAAAAATTATAGATTTTGATGAGATCTACAAATTTTGTGTTTAAAATTTTTCAAAAAAAATATATTTCTAAATAGACGTTTTGAGACTTCGAAATTTTAGTGGGTTAACATATCGGATCCAAAATCCGTTAATTATTCGGAACATCAAAATACCTATCTAGATATATTTTCTGTAAACATATTGAACAAAAAAGTTGTAGACTTAATCAAAAATATATAAATTTTATGTTAAATTTTTTTTTCAAAAAATACTGATATAACAGTCAAAACGGTATTGCACGAGATTCGAGAGAGAGGCTAAAAACAAAAACACCAAACTGCAGGGGCTCAATCGACATTTTCTCCTTTCGGTTTCAAAATTTGGACGCTCGATCATCCGTCAGTATCGCCTAGGGGTGTTCAAAATCGGGTCGAGTCTGGCTCCGGCCAAACCCGGACCCGACCCGACCCTTCCCGAGTCTGGGTTAGCCAGACCCTACCCGTCCAAGACCCGACCCGACCCGAGCTAGTTCGGGTCCGATCGGGTCGGGTCGGGTCTAATCGGGTCTCGTCGGGTCTATTTTTTTTAAAAAAAATATTTTAATTTTATATTATATGATAATATATAAGTAATATATTTTTTTGATTATTAAATCTATCGCATTAAGATCTCTTATATAGACTAGACAACCTTACTACACTTGATCCATATATGACATGAGATAATTTCTAACATTTAGTAGACTTGTATTCTATTTCACTAATGGGTTAAGTGGGCTAAGTCCACTAAGTGCAACAATTATAAAATTATCCCATATCAATTATATGTTAAATTTGGTAAAGTTTTTAGTCTATATAAGAGTCCTTCATATAATATTTTCTATAATAAAAAAATATATACATATATATTTTTATACATATAAATAAATAAAATTAATTAATAATTAATACATATATATATATATATATATATAATATTGTCGGGTCGGGTCTCAACCACTTGGACAGGGACCCGACCCGACCCGAACATCGGGTCTAGTATTTAGACCCGACTCGACCCATGGACCCGATAGACCCGACCCAAATTCTTTGGGTCGGGTCGGGTCCGTACGGGTCCTCGGGTCGAGTATTTTTTTGAACACCCCTAGTATCGCCACGTAGCATGATGAATGAAACATTTGATAAGTTCGCCATCTACAGAGGCATGCCTCTTTATGGTATCTTGTATTCTTATAAAATCACAAGGGGGTTGTGGCGGCTCACATCCCGGGCTCGCCACGGAGAACGACTCCAAACCATTCATATAAATGCGGAAGCTGAAATATAATTTATGGTCAGGAAATTACCAAAGTACGTTTAGTACTTCAAACAAACACTTAATAAAGATTGAGCTGCATTTTAGACTGTCGACACTTAGCGAACGCCCGCGAGTGAGGCGGGTCTCATCACGTTGCCCAACTTAACTCGCTAAAGATCTTAATGCATCTATCTCTCTCATTATTACCCAAGAATTTTTAACAACCTAAGGTCTAAAACAATAATTTTACTTTTAAATACCATTTTGAATCATTTTCGTAAATACCGGCTCAAATAATATTTTTCTAAATCATTTAGAATTGTCACATATTTTAAATATGTGTCATATCCAAAAACTAAAATTAAACCATTAAAATCTGTTTTCAAAACTTCATTCCATAGCCTAATTTCGGTCGACAGATCGGGCTTTTCGGTCTACCGATAACCTCCAACAACTAGATCTGCAAGCCTACTGACTACATCAGTCGATTGATACCAATTTCAGTCGACCGGTAGTTCCAGGACATGTATTAATAGCTTCTGATATATATATATATATATATATATATATTATATATATATATATATATATATATATATATATATATATATATATATATATAATATATATATATATATGCAACTCATATACCCAAATTCACCGATAAAAATCACACATGCATTACAAACTTAAACACCAAAAAAAAAAAAAAAAAAAAAAAAAAAAACCTTGTATAATGCATAAATACACATGCTTAAACTCTTAAAAGTGATTTTCAATTCATTTAACACGAGTTATGCATGAAAATGCGTTTTCGCCGAAAATACGATAATTTCTCAAAATAAAGCCATATTTCCAAAGAACATCATTTTCACATTTCAAAATATGTGGAAATCTACATACATGAAATCTAAACATGATCACATGCCCAAAATATGAGTTAGCACTTCCTTTACAAGTCCTTTACACATTAATTTCAACTAAAAGCATAAACTAAAACTATACAAGTCTTGAGCTACACTTAGCCCCAAAATATACCTCTACAACAAAAGTTATCCCTCGCTTCCCACTAGCGCTTAAGCACCTTCCGCCGGCACCTTGTCCCTAAATCCTAGATCTGGAAAAAGTACACCTAACTTTTACAAGCTAAGTGATAACTCTTTGTCTAACTTTTAGCGACATAGCGTGTAACCAAATTTTCATTCTTTACATGCAGCGTCGCGTGTAACCAAATTTTTTCACCATTTATAATGATCTTTGCTGGAAAAATAAAAACAGAAAACGGACTATCAAAGAGTTCCTCTCAAAATAAACACGACTGACTAGAAACCACAGATACAGATATGGGTATAAAAACATGACATATACGGAAATAAAATAAAGTAATTTTCAAAAAAAAAAAAAAAAAAAAAAAGAGAAAACCGTACGGTTTGGACATGTTATTTGCAGTAGCATCTAAAATTACAGTAGCATCCAATAATAAAAACTATACATAATATAGTATTTTATATTTTTAGATAATTTAAACAACAAGAATCTAACGCCATCAACATAATTTTTTTTTAAAAAAAATGTATAATATCTAGTATGTAACTATATTATATTACTTACTGATATGTACTGTTAGTAATGTATAGTATTTTCTTTCTCTAAAAATAAAAAAGGGTTTCTTTAAAAAAAATAAACAAAAAGCAACAACTCGAACATGCGTGTCGGACTCCTATCTCGTGTGTCTGAAATTTTTTTTTTTAATTTTTTAACATTTTTTTGACATATGCGGTAGGTCTTCTTACACTTCATGATTATTATACGAAATAAAACTTTGATGTGTTCGTACTTTTAAGTCGATTGAGCAAAGAGTTACGTGTTGTAGCTTAAAAATAATTGTAAGGAATTTTGCAAATGCTTTTGAATTCTATAAAGTATTTTCAATACATAGCTTGAATTATTTACTGAGTTTCTGACATTTTCGACACTTTAATATCACAGCACCTCTGGTGTGAACTTTTGACACATTCATATTGAAAAATAACACTATTGATGTGGTGTTATACCTAGCTTGACACGTGGCGAGTGGCCATCTGATATAGCCACGATTGTGGCAAGACACGTGGCGAGCAAGCGACTTTGGTGCTAGTCTTCTTGACCGACGTCCCTGTACTCGGTTTGGCCGACGAACAAACCGACGTCTCGGTCACGGACTTGACTAATTCTGGCTGAACATGGGTAGGAAAAGTATAAGCGGAAGACTCGGTCATTGGTGGTCAAGGAGGCAGCACGTGACACAACTCGGTAATGCGTTGACCGCATATTACGGATTTCCACGATCCGCATTACCTCCTTCATAACTGTTCGACGGGGCCTATAAATATCTTCCCTTACTAATGATGAGGGGGCTAGCTTCTACTGTACCGGAGAGACTGAGAGAAAAAGTCCGAGCTACCTCTAGAGTTCGGACGCTATGTATTTTCATTCAACCCTTCATTATATGATTTCCGGTGGTCGCGTACTATCCGTGGTTTACCTCTGCTCTAGCGGGGGGTTAACACGTCAAAAACTGTGTCTGCTTGTGTGATTGTTTGCTAACGCGTCTTAGCCAACCTCGTTTTCGAACACTTACTACATCAGTCGAGTACAACTCGATCTACTGTAACACCTTCTTGATCTTGATAGCTTATGATATTATTATTATTTTTTTTTATAACTTTTAACACCTTTTTTGAAAGGGCTTAAGTGTCACAATTTTGGATCTAAATATAAAAAATTTTTATAAGTGGATTTAATTGCAACATATTAAGATCTTTTAGACCTCAGTGCAGGTCTCCCAAAAATTTATTTCGAACAGCTAGTTCAACTACTAATTACATTTTTTGTTGATCGATTTTAGACTTCAGTCTACCATAGTTCAGCGAATTTGTTTCTTTAAAAGCTTTTTTAAAATAAAAATATAAAATAAAACTATTTTAGAATTTTTTTAAAAAGCAAATCCGCTCGCCAGTTTAACTAGCGAGCGAATGCCACGTCAGCAGCCCCTGCGAGCGGGCTGCAACGGTGGCAAAGTAGAGCTGGACCCTCACAGTTACACTAGAGAGAGGTCTTGCCAGTTTATCTGGCGAGAGGAATACTCTCGCCAATGTGACTGGCGAGCTCACCAGTCTGACATGGCGAACGATCGTCCAGCTTAACCCTCGGCCAAGGCCCACTTTCTCTCCCTTTCTTTTCATTTTCTATTTTCTCTTACCGAAATCATCTCCCCGTTTTTCAAATTTCTACTTCTAAACTAAAATATTTTGACGAAATCTTACCAATTTACGTTCCTACAATCCTGATCTATCAATTTTCAGAGGAATCTACGGTAAGTTATTTTTTTTTATGATTTGTATATTAAAGCTTAGATGTAAATTTAAATATAAATGTGGTTGAAATGTGGATTATAAATATAAATTTGTATATAAGTGGTATGTGTATGTACAAATTTATTATATTTTTTAAATATTAGGTATAATACGATATAATTACGTGTGTTATATTAATATTATATTTAAAAAGTATGTCAAATGTAGATGTAAATATATTAGAATGTTTTGATATGGCAATTTAAGTGTTTAACAATTTATTTTTCAATGTGAATAGATGTCGCGTCGTCAATCAATATGTTATATGAATAGAAATGAACTAGAGAGTTCGAATGGTGTGTATTATGACTGTCAACCAGTAGCTTCCGTGGTTATTCCAACAAATTGTTCTTATGAGATGCTAGTTGCAAAATTATGCAAAAAAAATTCGTATTGATACACCATAATATGTGCTAAAAGTATTCCACATGCAGCCAGTTTTACAACCTGATCAATCTGTTTATAATGTGTTGGTACCTATTCATCCCGAAAATGACATGAAAAGCTTCAACGAATTTTCAAGAAAAGGTGTGTATTTGTATTTGAATGTAGAGTTGATAAATTATCAATCGGAAGGTCCCGACGATAATGTCGGACCCACCGAACCAATTGTTGACACAATGATTGATCCTAGTGCAAGAACACCGCAACTCTCATATTTGATGGATGATTCTACATCCGATCCTTTTAATCAAATTGAGCATTCTGTGGATAACGATGAAAACATATATGAAAGTACACACGTACATTTTTCTGGTGAAGGGTCATCCGATGCCGACGATGATGATGATGGCGGAGATGTGAATTTTCAGCATTATCAGGTGTCTACTCATGAATATAGTGATGCGGGTCCAAGTGGTGCTCTAGCATGTGAAGTCGGTCCTAGTGTTCCAACGTCGTTTCAATCTAATGTTGTACCTCCCTCTTATACCCATCTTAATTGGATGGCAATTGAATAATATAATTCTACATTAGCATGGATGCACAATGCTGAGACGGCGTATAATCCAACATAAGATCTTCGCAAAGGAATGTGTTTTAGAGACAAGTCATCGTTGATTCACGCAGTGAAAGCATATTCACTCGAAGTATAGCCCCAATGCAAAGTTGAACTATCCAATGCAACCATTTGGGTATTAAACTGTATTACCGGAAAAAAACGTTGTAGATGGCATCTGAGGGTAGGATTTATTGAATCGGAAGGAATGTGGAGGGTGGTTAAATATCGTGGCCCGAATTAGTCCTTTAACGAAACAGGTTTACAGAACCCCTATCATTTAAATTTGGTTTCTAATTTTATTGCTGATAAAATTTAAAGAGTTGGTAAGAGCCCAATCTAATTTGTGTATTACTGTTGATATCAAAAGAATGTATCAATATACAACATCTTACAGAAAATACTGGGAGGGTAAGCAAAAGGCTATAGCCATGGTATACGGTGACTGGGATGAGTTTTACAATCTCTTACCCATGTGGTTCCAAGCAGTACAATATTTTATTCCCTAAAGTGTGACTGATATTAGAGGCTTTCAATTACTAACACCAAATAGAGCGTTATTTGATCGTGCATTTTCGTCATTTGCTCCTTCCCTCGCGGGATTTATGTTTTGCCCTCTTGTGCTAACTATAGACGCCACATTTCTATACGGTAAATGTAAGGAGTATTTGCTTACTGCGACTTCTGTAGATGGCAATGGCCATGTATTTTTCGTAGCATTTGCCATAGTTGAGAATGAGACCACATTTATATGGGGTTGGTTTCTGAAAAATATTGTCGTGTTGGTAATGCAACGGAAGGAATGAATTACACTCATTTCATATCGGCATCCAGATATTTTGAAGTTTTGACATCACATCTACAATTGGAAACATATATTTGCTCCAATTTCAAGAAGGAACTCAAAAAAATCATCCTTAAGCGCATGGTGTGGAACGTTGGTACTCAAGCACATGTATGGAAGTTTATCCATTGGATGGAGACAATCAAAGCTACAAATGATAGCGCTTTTACGTGGTTGCAGAAGATTTGTCCCGAACAATGGGCTCTAACTTTAAGAAGGCGGGGCAAGATTTGGGCAGATGACTACGAATTTATCGGAGAGCTTCAATGGTATATTGAAGGGAATTCGGTCATTTCCAGTAACCGGAGCGGCTGAGAGCTTCTGGTACAAAATAGTTCGATATTTTACTACACGATGCGACAAATCGGAACAATGGGGCGGAAGTGAATTCACGCCTGTGACAACTGAAACTAGCTAAAATTGAAAAGCACAGCGACAGACATGGGGTGCTAATGTTTGACCGTGACACGAGGCATTTTGAGATTACGACCGGATATTGTAATTATGCTTCCGACAGCAAAGGGGATCATAAGCGGGTCAGATATTTGTATCCTTAGGGTTATAAATAGTATTTATGCAATGTTATTGTGTTGATTTTTTTTTTTTTAATTTTGGTTCAGCAGATCACTCTCTTATCACAAATGACATGTACTTGGCAAAAATAGCAACTATATCGCATGCCTTGCTCGCATGCTATTGCCGCAATTAAGAAAGTAAAACATCGCTTGTAAGATTATGTTCACCAGTATTTTACGGTGGCATGTTATAGAAGTACTTATGCCCCCCGGTTCAATACCATTCCTAATCAGCATTGTTGGCCGCCGTATCATAACATTATTTATATACCTGATCCAAATAGGAGAAGAAAGTTGGGAAGACCTGTAACTCAGCGGTTACAAAATGAAATGAATTGGGTAGAGACCCCAGATTTGGTGCAGGCATTGCCAACAACAAGGAAGTAAAACAAAAGATTGTCCAACTAAACAACAACAGTGATTTATACTGTTTGCATTGTAGTACGTGTTGTATTTAGACTAGATATGACTATCTAATTTTGTTTATTCGAATAAACATCTTTAATTATCATAAAAATATTATATTTTAGTATTGGCTCTATTGTTATATATTTTATCTGCAGTATTTTTATTTTCGCAACTTTGTTTATTCGAATATATTTATAATTTGTACCTTTAATTGCACGGGACATTGAGCTGCAGTCTGGACCCATTGATCCGAGTGTCTTGTGTATGCAGAGTGGTCATAGATCAAAGATAGCCGATACGACCATCCTATGCGTTCGACGGATGGATACTATCCTCCACGATGGTGCTCATTTCGATCCCCGTCTAGTTCCTTATTTACAGCAGGTAGGAGTTTATGGATTCAGACGCGTAGGTTTTATGCAGGCTAATGCCGCCATGATCACTGCCCTAGCAGAGAGATGGCCAGGAGACACTTACTTTTCATTTGCCAGTTGGAAAGTGCAGTGGTACCTTGCAGGATATTGAGGTGTTGATGGGATTATCGGTGGACGGCAGACCAGCGACATTATTCGGCCGGACCTCTTTGCGAGAGTGCTTAGTAAAGTACTTCAACTAGATCAAATAAGTGGAAGGCATGTTAAAAATACCTGAATACACAACGAGGTCAGCGATATTCCTGGGGATGCAGGTGATGCCATACTAGAGCAGTACGCTAGGGCATATATTTTTATGTTGATTTCTGGTGGCTTATTTAGTGATGGATCTAGCTCGTACATTTCTTTAACATTCTCAAACTTTTGGAAGATATTGATTCGATTAGCACTTGCAGCTGGAGTAGCGCGGCGCTAGCTCAGCTATATCAACAACTATGTCTTGCTAGCAAAAAGACGGCCGCTCAGATCGGTGGATGTATGATCCTCTTACAGTCTGGGATTACGAGCGTATTAGTATTACTGCACCGAGAATCTGGAGAATTAATCTAGATCAAGATTGGCATCTTGTACCACTAGCTTATAGGTTAGTTTTATATTTTTACTATAATTTAATTCTAGCTATTTAAACATGACTTGTTAATTTAATATCATAATTTGTGAGATCCGTGTCCGCATTTGTGTCGGTTGTGTTTGTTTTGCATGGCTTGGTATTTATGTGAATTTGCATACGTCCCTAGATCTTGTTTGCATGGCATTTTCGTTTGTGTGACCGTGTCGTGAGCGGGCTAGCTCAGTAGTGGACCCGTCGGTGTGAGTGCGCGATTCGAGATGAGTCGACTGAGTGCTGAAACGATTCTATTTTTGCTGGTTTCAAGGTTTTCGGTCGACCGATAACGGGGCAGGTAGAGTAGGTGGGTGCGTTTTAAGACTTGTTTGGGGTTTATTTCTCACTTCACCAGCGGCCTGGAGCTCCCAAAATCCTAGGTAAGATCCTTACTTGGTTTGATCTCTTTAAAAACCTTTTTCCTCAAATTAAATTCGATTTTCTCACTCTTCCGGTTCTCCTTTACGCGTAGACCTCGATTTCTTGCGTTTCAGTGGAGTTGCGTGGTGAGGGCTGCGGGTATCTTATGCTATTGAGGTGAGTGGTTTGCACCAAGTCTTGTTTACGATGTGCTTGGAAAGCTAGCATGTTTATTATGTGGATTTTGTGCTCAGTATGATGATTATATGATATTCATGCTATGCTGGGTTATAAACCCTAGATATGTTGATTATTGTGATGAGAGCATGCTTAAGATTTTTATATGATGCTCATATGATAATAATATGTTAGCCATGTGGAAATGTATCTCATGATTATGTACATGTGATGTAGCCAATGTTATAGACATTATGTGAATGCTATCGAATTGTGATTGTCATGCTAAAGTAGTATGATAATATAATTATGTGCGAATGTAGAGTAAATGACTCTAGAGACATTCGATTTGTGTGATCTAGGCTAAATCCTAAAGGAACGCCTTGTTTGCTATGAGCTTGTAAATCGAGTGGGATAAAGTACCTTTGTTGACACTCGTATGTTGTGGCGTGCTTGCATATGGGGCCATGTGATGTTTGATATTGGGTCGTAGAACCTCGAGTTACGAAGCCTAGAACGGTTGAAATAATACCCGGAGGGCTAGGGCTTAGGGGACGGAAAACAATTGGACCAATTAGAACATAAGCACAATTAAGAAATGATGCATCTATGAAGGTCAGTGAACGCAGTTTGTAGTCGCTCATTGGCCCGGGCGGCGGCTGCAAGAGCGAGGCTCAGCTGCCAAAGAGCGTAAGAAGTCCCGAGTAGCCCCCATTTTGCGCTGTGGGATCGCCATCACCGTGGATTCTGTAGTTGTGCGGAAAGCCCGGAGGCGCGCACCAGGACCTTGGTAGCGAGGCGGATGAGCTCGCATTGAAAGGACTATCTCGGATAGCGATGACGGGTTATACGTTCCATCGGCCTCGGGAGACAGTCTCTAGTGCAGGTCCGCTCTACCAGAATGAAAAATATGAGAGGATTGACCTTGTTTGGGGTTAGTGATACACGCTGACTTAACTAATAAAATTATGCATAATTGGTTAGTTGGGTGGTACCTTACCATGATTGCAAAAACCTTGGATGCGATTGTGATTTGATAACTTGCATCTTATAATTATGATTGTTGCTAGTTGAATGTTTGTGTGCAGTGTCATATTGACGCTCCATAGGAGGACGCCAATGTGCCGGTCACTGAGTCTTTTTGATTCACTGCTCTTGTTGCCCCTCTTTTCAGATCCGTGCGCGAAAGGTAAAGAGTTTGCGTATGCGGATAGCGTGAGAAGATCATTTTGTGATAGAAGGTATACTTTTGGGATGGGCTAGATGTGTAGTTAACACATAGTTTGTATATGTAGCCCCACCCTTGTATTTACTTAGCGTCAATTTGTAAACGAAAGTATTAACCTACACTTGTAACATTTTGTATTTTGGAACCACTTTTAAAGTGTAAATTTTAAATTGTATGAGTTTAGACTTTAAAAGTATTAAAGTGTTAAGTTTTATGAAAATGTGAATTTCGTGCCAAAATGTGTTTTTGATTTCCACCTTGGTTCCTAAGGTCATGAGCATGTGAGTTAATGTTTTTGCAAGCTTACCCAAGCAAGAAACTTGATAATTGAATGGTTTACCAAAATATAGCATGTTTAGTTCTTATTTTCTCGTATTTTCGGTTAAAATGAGTTTATACTACGATTCACCGTCTCGTTAGTATTTTGGACGTGTGGGGGCGCGTGCACGTGTATCTAAAATAGATATACGTGGATGCACGCATCTCACAGTTTAGAAGGAATACGGATTTCGAGACCGCGAGTTGTGAGCATTGCAAATCTGTTTCTGCTGTTTCTGATATTTTCGGTCGACCAATTTGATCTGCGGTCGATCGATAATTTAAATTGCCTTTACTGCTAGTTCTAAGAACTATCGGTCGACCGAAATGTTGGATTGGTCGACCGAAAAAAGCTCTGGAATACGAATTTCAAATTTGATTTAAACGGGTTATTATTTACGTTTTGGGTGTTTGTTTGGGTTTACTGGACATATCTAAGGCATATGGTACTTCCCAAATGCTTGTAAAAATACAGATTGAGCCGGAATTTGCAAATTCATATCTTGAGTTTTGAATAAAAATATTTTAATGTTTCGGACCCTAGGTTGCTATGGATTTTCTTGTATCAATGGAGGAGATTGAGACTTTAGAATCCACAGCAGGTTTTGTCGGACCTCATAGTGAAGTCCACCTCCTCCGTGGATGGTAACTCGGGCTCGGAAGTTCAGGACTCGGCTCAAATTCTCCAAATTGTTTTAAATTGATTTCCATACGTTTTCTAAACTCGTTTTGAAAATATAAAAATGTACTTTCGGTCCGTCGGAGCTCCGGATGCTTCCGTTGTTTATTGTTGGGCTTCCGGCGGATTGTCCTGATTCGCGTGTCCGGCCACGCCCCGGAGGCGCGGGTCGCGACATAATTTGTAGGTGGTCGCATATATTGGAGGCCTTTCGGTTGGAGCTGGACTATCTGCAGGAACAACATGTAAGTTATTAATTATTCTAACTTTTTTTATAGGCCAAAATTTAGTAAAAACCTCTTTACTATGCATTTTTGGGCACTCATATCCCTATACTTATTATCGTGACTTTTATGCCCCTTTATTATTAATTTGGGAACGCAATACTCCTGTTTAATTATACTGATGTGGCACCAATTAAGTAGTATTTAATATTATTTAATTATTTTTTTAATATAAACAGGAGTATTTTGGTAATTTTTTAATTATTAAATAATTTTTTAATTTGCCACATCAGCGTAATTAATACCTAAATCCTCTTCAAGGGTATTTCCTAAATTTTAGCCTTTTTATATTATTCGTCACTTGTTGCGTTGTTTATATATTGCAAATAAGAGCATGTAAGTTGTTAATTATTCTGTTTTTTTTATATTATCCATGACTTATTGTGATGCTTATATAATGTAGATGATATGATGTCCATATGATGACGACCTACTAGCTCGTCTTCCGGACCCATACTCTAGGGGCAGAAATATATAGCGTGCAAAGGTGCCCTTAATCTTTTTCTGCATAGTGAGTGGCATGCATCAGACCGTATTCTTCGCCAATTTGGACTTCCCCAAGCTATTTCCGACGTAATTAATATGGATGCAGGCTTACATGAATTTAACTTCTTTAGCAAAGCCAATTGGGATACATGCCACGTGCGATATACAAAATCGTGGATTAATAGACATAATCGAATTGCGCATGCGGTGGGGGACGACATCCACGGCTTCATGGACTTGTATAAGCGTGTTACCAGGATATTTATTTCTCGGAAGTGCCTCATAAATGAATATATGGTAAGATAATATGTTTCCTTCATTTTGACAAGATATGCGTATATCTATAAAAAATTTATATGTTATATGATTGTTTCTTATAATAACAGCTCCAAAACCTTCGCAACATTTACGACATGGCGGAAAACAACGCTATATCAGGCTATAACCATGCGGGATATATTCATTGTGTACAGTGAAATATTCCGGAACTACCACGACTTTGTTCTCGGAATAAGTGCAATATTATTCCATTTGTTCCACTACCTCCTGTCGATTTTGATGGCGAAAGCATTATGATTGATGAAGATGTTGGTGGAGTCGAACAGCAGCATCTAGATTTTGATATGCACTCTCATGAGCCCATCCAATAACAGTATAGTTGGGATCCTACGGCATACTTTGGATATGGTAGTTACGATCAGGGTTCATCTGGTTCACAATTTGGAGAATATGACCAAGGCCCAGCTACATACCAATATGGAAGTTACGATGCACCTTCAACTGCTGACCCTAGAGATCTTACCCAACATGTAATCAGCAGCAGCACGCGCCGGAGGAGCTGGAGCATGCACCGCAAAAGCAAGAGCACGCATGGCGACGAGGACGTGGTATTATGTCATTTTTTAGAAAGTCAACTCGAAAACGATGAGCTCGAAAATTTGTGTATGAAATATGATTGATTTATGGTTGTATTAATATTATAATTTATTGTGAATGTTTTTAAATTATGATCGATATACGTTATGTATATATTTTTGTGATTTTATACTTGAATATGTTGTCTGTTTTATAATTGTATTGCAAGTTTATTTGCTTGTATATACAGAAAATACTCTGTCGCTTATTTTTATGAAATAGTAAATATTTAGATATTGTGATACTTAAGTTTGAGTTTGTGTTGATGGTGATGTGAATGTGAATGAACTATAATATTGGTTAATTTATTTAGAAAGTTGATGTGAATGAATTTGTAAGTTAGGGATTTAATGAATTTGTAAGTTGAGGAGAAGAGAGTTACTCTCGGGTTGGGTAGAGTTGGGCTGGGCTCGCCACTGTATCTGGCGATACCGCTTACCAGTTACAGTGGTGAGAGGTCCTCTCGCCATTTAGACTGGCAAGAGCTCTCGCCAGTTTAACTGGCGAGTGTCCAGCTCACCCATGCCATCGTGGAAGTCCGTCGCGAGGGTTGCCGACGTGACATCCGCTCGCAAGTTAAACGGGCGAGCGGATTTGTTTTTTATAAATTTCTGAAAGTAATTTTATTTTTTGTATTTTTATGTTTAAATAATTTTTTTTTAAAAAAATTCTAGTTCAGCTCTATTTATATACAACTTTCTTTTATCTTCGGAACACGACAGTTAATAGGAGCCGCGGATGAAATGCACAAAAATCAAGTATCGTTTTAATCCACCGCGGGTACGCGTATCGTCCTCCCTTATTTTTCCTACAGTTATTATCATTATTTTATTTCTTATTTTTCAAAAGTTCGAGAATGTGTTCCATTTTTCTTGTTAACGGTGTGAACAAACAGTAGGAGCATCTCGCTCATGGCGGAGACAAACCGCCGCACCATGTCCGACCATCAACGTC
The DNA here is from genome assembly GCA_002076135.1 of Xerophyta viscosa. Classification (NCBI taxonomy): domain Eukaryota; kingdom Viridiplantae; phylum Streptophyta; class Magnoliopsida; order Pandanales; family Velloziaceae; genus Xerophyta; species Xerophyta viscosa. Next base: position 258,747 of record MJHO01000090.1, on the reverse strand, counting down.
GTGCTACAACATAGTCCCTTTCCTGCTTGTGCATCTCCGCTGTGCCTCAGTCATGCCGTGCAATGAACCTCCTACGCATATAACGGCGGAGCGGTGCAGTAATGCCATCGCCGACGACCTCCGCTGCCGCCGTTGCGACGACAGTGGGTGGCCGCCGTTGCGACGACAGTGGGTGGCGCTGCCGCAGCCGCTGCGCTGCCAGCGAAATATATTGCTCTCGCCACCACATTCTGGAAACCCCCTGCCGCTCGATTTCTGAGCCGAGGAGAAAGAAGAAGCAGAAATCGAACTCAGAAAAGAAGAACACAAGCATGAAAACGCCGAAGAAAACGGCTACGATCTCCAACATTCTCGACCGCGCCGCTACAGCTAGCAGCCCTACGCCGCCGCAGCCGCCGCTGCCAGAGGTGGTGAGGACGGTCGAGCTAAACCAAATATGGGCAGTGCCCCACGTCTCCGACGGGCTCCCGCGCGCGTACGCACGCGTCGACCGCATCCACCCAACAGTCGGCATGGTCGAGCTAACACCCCTCGAGCTACACCCTACCTCACCCTACGAGTCACTCTTCGCCGCTGCTAAACTCCCGGTCGCAGTCGGCACATACCGTCTATCTCCTTCCCGGTCAGTCAAACCGCTCTTCTGTTTAACCAACTTAGTCACTCCTCGAGCCATCCCGGAGTCACACCCTGGTAACACCCTTTTCAAAATTTTCCCACAACAAGGTGAAGTCTGGGCAGTGTACAGACAGTGTACGGAAAAGCACCGGCAGATTTATTGGTTGGTTGAAGTGGTGCAGGGTTTCTGGGACGGTGACGGAGAAGTGACGGCGTTAAATTTGACGGCGGAGGCAGACGGAACTCTACGGAGGAGACGGCGTTGTGGGTTCGAGCTAGTGAAGAAGTTTGCAGAGATTGAGATGGCGATGTTCTCACATCGGATTCCGGCGAAGAGGTTTGACGGAGACGGCGATATTGTATGGAAAGTAGATTGGCCACTTCTATGATGTTAGATCAGGTTTGATTAACTAGTATTTGAATTGAGCTCATTTGTACTTCCACTTTCTGTAATGGTGATTTTTATCTATTTGCTGATCTTCTTTTCTGGATATCGAAAACATCATCGGCGATGCGTATGAAAAAAAATATTAATTTTTTTAATTTAAAAATATATTTAAAATATTCAATAATTTTAAAATAAAATATTTAAAAAAAAATTAAGATAATATATATATATATACAGTTATTTGGCCAAATTACCAATTTCATATTCCGACTTTAGACCAATTGATCTAATCATACACAGAAATTTAACGCACCAAAAAACTATCCGCCGTCAGCTCCCGTTTGAGTCTGCGCCGTTAGCTGACATGCGTCGCTCGTTTATTAGCCAGTATGTTATTATTTGCAAACCAAGACGTTATAATTTTTTTATTTTTTGCAAAATAGGGTCTGGACGGGCGGACGTCGTTCCCGCGCCCGTTTTTTAGGGGTTCTCCCTTCATCTTCACCGTGTTCCGCACTTATATAAATGTTATTAGCAAAAATTGAGATCATCTCCCGCGCTTTCAGACATCCTAAATCTCCAATTTCTGCGTTCATTATCTCCAAAATCTCCAAATCGCCGATCCATTCCAAATTGTAGACGAAGCGAAGCTTCGAGACGACTCTGATTTGGCTAGGAAAAAAGGTAATCTAAAATAGTATTTGATTTATTTAGGAAGGTGATGTATCGTTTGTTCTGAGGTTTAGATCTAATCGATTATGTATTTTATATGCATAATCGATTATGTATTTAGGAAGGTGATGTATCTTTACATGATAACTTGCAAACAATAAACTTATGTGCAGTGACAACATCAATTGATCATTTTAGTATTTTACTACATCATGGCGGTAATTTTGTGGATGAAAATAAACCTGATGTGGCGTATGTGAGCAAGGAGAAGCCAGTTTATGTGGATTTTATTAATAAGGACTTTATGAGTTTAATAGGGTTGCGGGATACTACATCAAGACTTCTCAAATACAGTGGTGATGTAGTTGGTCGTCTAAAATATTATTTTAAACATCCAGAGAAAGAAATAGTTTATTGCAGTAATGACTCTACAGCTTATGATATGGTCAATTGGATTGATGAATACAACTGTGTAGATGTCTTCCAAGTTGACCCTCAGGAGGCCAAGAGAACTGAGGAGGGTGATGTGCCATTAACTGATAGTGGAGATGAGAGCTTTGAAGCTGTTGAAGTTGAGGAGGCTGAACATCAAATTCAGGATGAAGTGGAATGTGAAAGTGATTCAGATACTGAATGGTTACCACATGAAATATATGAAAGTTAAAGTGATGATGTTGAGCTAACTGAACTTACAGAACAAAATACAGAGCAGTCAGATGATAGCCTTGAAGATTCTGATTTGAGTGATGATGGAGGTGCATCTGTAGATGAGTTTTCTGAAGATGAGCAATACAAGATACCCCCTACAAGCACCCCTATAGGTGATGATGATGCGGATTTTGATGCTGAATACTATGGTTCTGAATATGATGATGAGGATGAGCTGAGTAGTATGGATGAAGATGAGTCTGATAATAATGCATACAGGTTACCTAGGTCTACCAGCCAAAAAAATAATAAGGTTACGTTAAGGCAGAATGCAATTCATGATGCATTGAAGGGTGATCATGCAACCCCTCATTACAGGGTTGGACAGAGATGGGGAAGTGCACGTGATTTGAGAGTTGCATTGAAAAAATACTCCATTACTGCTAAGTATCCTATCAAGTTAAAGTTAAATGACAAAATAAGAGTCATTGCAGTTTGTACTGGTGACAATGGAGATTGCCCATGGTACCTATATGCAAGCAGCAAAGGAAGGGATGATGGTGCTTTGTTGATCAAAACATTACATGATGAGCACACCTGCTCTGTGGCTGATAGCAATCCTAACTTGAGCTACACAAGGATTGGTGAATTTATGCTACAAAGTTCAAAGCTGACCCCAATTGGAGTTTAGATGGTCTCATACATGCAGTTAATTTAGACTTTTAAACAATCATATCTAGAGTCAAGGCTAGAAAAGCAAGACTTCATGCTTTGAGGTTGGTGATTGGTGGTGAGGCTGAACAATATTCCCTACTACCAAGCTATGGATTATAGCTGAAACGGTCTAATAGGGGAACAACTGCTGCACTTTATGCTCCTCAATTAATCTTCAAAAGGCTTTACGTTTGTTTAGAAGCATGTAAGAAAGTCTTTCAATTTTGTAGACCTATTGTCTTTATAGATGGGTGCTTTTTAAAAAGCATATATGGTGGTTGTTACTCACTGCTGTGGGAGTTGATGTTGATAATAGTATTTATCCAGTAGTATATGCTGCAGTGGAAAATCTGAGAATAAAGAATCATGATGATGGTTTTTAGACCTATTAGGAGGAGACCTAGAGATTGACAGCAACACGAGTCTTTTTTTGTTTTATATCTGACAAGCAAAAGGTTAGCTTATATAACTATTGTCATTTTATTATTTTAATGTTCATAACATTCAAATAATAAACATGTACATTTTTTTTAATTGTAGGGTCTGGCTCCTATCATGAATGAAATGTTTCCAGAAGCTAAGATATGATTCTGTGCTAGGCATTTTTATATGAATTTTAAAATTACAAATAAGGGGCAGCTGTTAAAGGAGATGTTATTGGTAATTTGGCAGTTTTAAATTTTGTAGACCTATTATATATATATAATATTAATATATATATATATATTATATATATATATATATATATAGCGCAAGGGGGGCGTGCACTGTAGCAGCATCCTTTCAGTGGATGTCGGGATCCTGGCTACGAAGTCGGGAGTCCAGGAGAATTTTTCTCTCCACCTAGAGATATCTTTATTAGTCACGGTGGAAACAATTTTGTCTGGGCGTAACTTGGGAACGGAAGAAGACTCGGCCATGTCCTCAGGAAGGATATCGGCGAACTCCTCTGGAATGCCAGAAGGAGACAATGGAGGATTGACGGTGGTAGGATTTTCCGTCGAGGGAGATGTGGAGGATTCAGCGAACAATAAATTTAGAGCTTCCTCCCCCGAGGAAGATGGCTCAGAACGAGAACGAGATTGGGAGAATGTCCCAGAAGATTCAGTGGCTCTAGAGGGGTTATATCTAACGCGTCTGGATGTCATGAGATTACTAACCTCGAATGGGAGGAACGAACGCGGAAAATGAGAGATTGAAAAAACGAAGACCGCCGGAAGCTTGGAATGCGGAGACACCGATCGCCGGAGAAGACGTGTCGCGAAAGGAATTCTCGAATATGGTGAAGGAACAAAAATGGCGGCCCTGCGGTTGCTTAAAAAGACGAGCCAGAAAAGAGTAAAGGCAGGACATGCGGCGAACATCCCCGCCAAAGATGGCCGCGTGTCGCAATCAAGTGAATCACGACTTACTCTTGCGCTTAATATATAGTTAGATAGAAGAAGATATATATATATATATATATATATATATGGCAATTTTGGCGAATCGGGCCCCCCCTAAACTCTTATTTGGCAAACAGCGCCCCCCTCTTCAATTTTAAGTGAATCGCGCCCCTTTGTGCTGTGAATGACCAAATGCCCCTCTTCTTAACGTTAAACTGAGCGGTATTCCAAATACCGCTCAGCCAGACCTAACCCACTCACTCTCTCTCCTTAGCTCTCTCGCTTGATCTCTCTCTCGCGCTCTCTCGCTTGCTCTCTCTCTCTCTCTCTCTCTCTCTCTCTCAAAATCGATCCCATCGCCACGCGCACAGTCGCCGCCCTATTGTGCGTCCCTCAACGCCGACGGAAATGGCTCCAGCAATCCCAGTAAAAACGAGGTGTTTTTTCCGAAACCTTTTCGAGAACTTTACAACGGACGACGAGGAAAAAAGCTTAGCGCTGAAGACTACCATCTTCCAATCGCTGCGCAGACCCCTTTTCTCCATTTTCTGCAGCTACCACCCATTGGAGGGGATCGTCCAAGACTAAGCGCTGCAGTTGGGTGGAGGGTTCGTTCTTCGTCTTCGCCGGCGCTAGGTTAGAATTTACGCCGGCAGACGTCGCTATTCTTCTTGGATTGCCCAATAGAGGAGAGGTGATATCGATGGACCAGGATCAAGCGAATACCAACGACATCCCCATCGCAAAAACAAGCTTCAAAGGCCGCAACCCCAAAATTGAGGAAATTTCAAACAAGATGCGGATAATCAGAAACACGTGGAAAAAGCGGAACAGTATGTTAAATTATGGGTAATGTACATATTATCTGCGTTTCTTTTCACTGAGCCCGGACAAAGAGTTCCGGCCAGTTTATTGATGTTGGTGGAGGACCTGGACCGCCTAAAAGAATACGACTGGCCTTCGGCAATACACCGTCATACGATAGAAGGAGTACGCTGCTTCCGCAAAAGAGTACACGGCTACCTCACTGGATGTCCAGTGTTGCTGACGGTTAGTAACATCTTTCTGCCAATACTTACCTTTGATTTAACTTAATAGATGGTGTTCGCAGGTGTTTTCGGGTGTTCGCAGGTGTTCGCAGGTGTTCGCAGCTTTTGCTGCGAACACCCGCGAACACCTACGAGAAAACGGATGTTTACCAACGAACAACTGACAACACCTGCAAACCACTTGTGCACAGACGTTCACAGGTATTCTCGGGTGTTCGCCGGTGTTCGCAGGTGTTTGCAGTTGTTCGCAGGTGATCTAGGGTGTACGCGGTAAAAAGAAGGCGAGGGCATTTTGGTCATTTCACAGCACAAAGGGGCGCGATTCACTTAAAATTGAAGAGGGGGGCGCTGTTTGTCAAATAAGAGTTAAGGGGGGCCCGATTCGCCAAAATTGCCTATATATATTCATTCTTACGAATTGGGGTACCTCTCGTTCAAAGTACTGCCTCAATGCATCCCATCCAAACATTGTCAGAAACCCCCTCCAAAAATTCAACTTTTTTTTATAAAAATACTCTTTTTTGAATTTTATGCATCATAAAATACTCATTTAAAAATATTTTTTAAAAAAATTATAAAAATAATATTATTTTGAATGGCTTTCTAAAAATATTTTAAATAATTATTTTGGGACTTCAAATGTTAAATCTGAAATTGTTTAATTTTAACGAATTTTTTATTATCTTTAATATTTCGAAATAATTGTTAAAAAGTATTTTTTATAAAAATTTAAAAAATTAAAATTATAAATCTCATTAATATGTACAATTTTAATTTTAAAAGTATTTTATATTTTAAATAAATAATTTTGAAGGTCAAAATTATAATATTTGTGAGTGATTTTTTTGTCTATTTAATTAAAAAAAAAGGCTAATGTGTGAAAAAAAATTTGGCGAGGGCTGAAATAAGAGAGTGAAATTTACATAGAAACTTTGCTTTTGAATTCTAAAAATGCAGTGACTGTTCATCCCCCTTTTCTCTAATTTTTTTTTAAATAACTATTATTTAAAAAGAATTTCACTATTCATTGTATTTGCGAACTGTAACTATTTAGTACTTGCACAGTTCACTGAATTGCACCCAATTATCCTTCGTACGCTCAATTCAAAGGATTTTTTTTTAATATTATTATTTTAATAAAAATTTATAAAAATAATATTATAAAAAATATATTTTTTTAAACTAAAAATAATATTATTTTATGGTACAATCCATTGTGTCATTTTGTAAAAGAAAGACTGCCTAATTTTTATGAACAGGTCTAAACTCTAAATTAGGAAGCAGGGATGTAACTACTAAAATATTAAATACAGCACAGATATAAAATATAATATTTTTTTTAAGAAGCCACGTGCTTCCAGCGTGAGCGGCTCGGGCATTCGCCTCACGAAGCATGCGACCCGAGTTCAACTCCAGTGGCGTCCCATAAAGGGATGGGGTCGAAGACCCCCCTGTATCTCGTGGGAAGTGATATGGGCCCTGATTTGAGGTCTCTACGGAGGTGTGCGTCAGGATCTGTCCTATCCGTAAGGATAGAACCCTTCAATTGGTGAAACAGGAACCGATGTCACCCGTGGGTTTACCTATTACGACGGTCGCTCGAATGAGGGCCGGTTACGGGCAGAATTTTTTCACGTTAATCTCAAAAAAAAATATTTTTTTTAAGAAAGTATGATACAAATATGATTTGTATACAGTAATAAAAAATATAAATAATTTATATAAAAACTTTTAAAATTGAAAACTATAAAATAATAATATAAGTATATATAATATAATATTTATATTTTTAGCTAAAATTAAATAAAATAATTTAATTTATCAAATAAAATAAAATATTTAGTACATAAATATGTTATATTACTTATTCTATATACTGCTAATATTATATATTATTTTATTTTTTAAAAAAATAATAAAATAAATTTTTTTTTTCAAAATCAAAAATAAAAATTCGGACATGTATGTCCGACACTCCTGTATCGCGTGTTTGACATGCATGCGTGAATTTTTTTTTTTTAATTTCGAACATTTCTCTGTCGTGTTTAACACGTGTCTGGTTATATCCGCGAGTTGTCCGCGTCACACTACACGGAATCAAATTTCGGCATGTGTTTTCTCGGTTATAAGGTGACGTTTGGTTGGTAAGTTAGAATCGGAATGGGTATCGGAATTGGAATGCAGTGGAATCGGAATGGGAATGACCATAACTTGTATAACGTTTGGTACATTTCGGAATCGGAATCAAATTGCCTAATTCTATTCCGGTGGAGACATCCGGTACTCAGAATTCCCTTAATAACATGAATCCAATTCCTATTCCGGACGGTTATAATTCCAATATTCTTTCAACCAAACACCTACAATCGGAATAGCTAGTTACAATTCCCATTCCATGCGGTTAAAACACTAACCAAACACCCCATAAATGTCCAGCTTGAACAAACCATAAATCGGTTCTAAATGTCCGGCTTGAGGGCAATGAACTCGCGAAATCTATTAATTATAGGTGAAAGTTTCAACTACCAGCTCTTAGATAGTGGGTAATACCAATTATTGTACCAATTTAGTATCATTTATGTACACGTGTATGAAGCTAGGTCCCAACCAGATTCTAAACCGGTCTGCTGTATGCAAGCCCAAAAATTGGGTCTGATGAACCAACCCAAGCCATACCCAGGCCAAAGATTTTGAACTTTTTAAATTTGATATTATTTTAATAATATTTATATTTTTAACATCGATTTTTAAATATTTATAAAAATAAAACTAGGTCACCATTTACAATGGCAACTCAATGCCACCGTAGCTGATCGTTCCATGGTTTGCCACGGTGCTGAAGTCGCCAATCAGAAAGGTGACATTCAATGTCATTTTTCTGAATAGCGACATCCAATATCACTTCTTATTGGCGACATTAGACATAACATGCAGGCAAGTCCACTCTTCCTCCTATTATTTTCTCCTCTCCGCCGCCGACACTTAAATTCCTTGAAATTTCTCTCCTAAATCATTTAAGTTTGTGAAAATTATCAAATTTAGGCTATTAGTCACCGTATCTAAGTAATTTACAAGAGATTTAGGAAAATATGGTTTATTTATGCGTTTTGCAAGATTCATAAAGTAAGTTGTATGTTGTATAAATGTTATATATTTTATATTTTAAACATATTTTATGAAGAATGTGTATACAATTTTAATATTTTTGGTAAAAAATATAATGTATTTATTATTTAAGTTATATATGTATTTTGTATAATAAATTTATATTGATGTATATTATTAAAAATATCTATTTATATATTAATATATATTTTTTAATAATGTACTATAATTATATGTGTTATACAAAATAATTGTGCAGCATAAATAACAAATACGCCATATTTTCTGTCAAATATATTAAAAATGTACATGTATTTTTATAGATTATATCTAAAATATAAAATTTACAATATTTATACAACATATAAAAAATTTATAAATCCTATAAAATGCGTAAACTAACCGTATTTTCGTAGATTTATTAGAAACTAGTTTTGCACCCGTACGATGCATGGATGTTAGTCATCAACATAAAATAATAATATTAATTTTTTTTATATTTTTATATTTTATTATTAAATTTAATAATTAATTTTATTAAAGTTTATAGTTTATTTATCACATATTATTAGAGCAAAATAATTATTACTTATTATATATAAAATAATAAAGTTATTTTGAAAATAACGTGAAATGATTATGATATCCAGTTATATATATAATTTGTTTTAGAATATAGATAACTTTTATTAAAATGAATCTTATTATAAAACTTGTATTACTATCATTTTTATATTAATAGTTACGCATGTGTATAGTTTATTTTTTATAAACTAACTGTTATTTAATAAAAAAAAAAAATTTCAACTTCATTTAGAATTTTTATATTCTTCAAATTAATTACGTGATTTTTAAACTCTTAACAAATAATGAAGATAGCATGTGTTTTTTTTTTTTTAAATGAAATACCAATGATACACTAAAAGTCATTAAATTACCACATGGTGCAACTATTTCACCACCCAATTTTATATGTATATAATATCTATATATTTTTTTATTATGTATTTAAATATAATATTTTATATTTACAGTATATATATATATATATATATATATATATATATATATATGATAATATTCAAAAGATTAAGTTTTTTTTAAATATATTAATTTTATATAAATTAATATTAATTTTATTAAAATACTATATTATTTTCATCACATGTTATTATAGCAAAAGTAAATACCAAAAGACGTACTGAAAGTTACAATTTTGATCACCCCTTTATATAGATTGTATATAACTATATATAGATTATTGAGAATTTAATAATGTCCTTTCAAATCCTCGAAATAATTAGAATTTATATTTAATATAAGTAAAAATAAATTATTATCAATTTTATACTTAATTTTTATATTTAATAAATTATTAAATAATATATTAAATATGAATTGAATCAAAACTCTCATTACTGATGTGATTAATTATATATTTATTATGTTTAAGTGTGTCATACGTCAAATTGTGAGGTAATAGAGATGTTATGTGTCATATTGTGAATTATAAAAGTTGCCATATGGCACTTAACTATACCGAGTTTTCTATATATAGATATAGATTAGCTACATCCACTTAATACTAACTTAGAGTTGATGGTTTTTACAAAAATTTGGTGATTTTGGAGAAGAATTTGAAAGAATTTTGGTGGGGAAGACCGAGGAGAGTCGGGAAGGAATAATAGGATGAAGTATTGGCTTCTTCGAAAAGATGATATCAAATATTACTTTGCTTATTTATGACTTTAGTTATTGTGGTAAATTGCAGAAGCGATCTCTTATGTTGGTTAGGGCTGAGCATTCGGGTCAATCCGAACCGAACCGAATCGAAATTCTTAAGGCTAATCCGAACTGAATACTTTCAGATCCGAACCGATCCGAATTTCGTGTCAACCCGAACCGACTAAAATTCGGGTCAGTTCGGATTGGGTCGGGTTGATCCGAATAATAAAAAAAATTATTTTTATTTAATACTAATTCGGATTGGGATTGGTTAGGGTTGATCCGAATAGTTGTAATATGAATGTTTTATTTAAAAAGAAAAAATTAACACATAAAAACCAACGAAAACTAACTAAAATGTGACTCGTAAGGATATTTCGGGTCCAACCCGAACCGAACCAAAATTCGACCACCGAATCCGAACCGAATTATATAAACCCGAACTATTAAAATGTCGATCCGAACCGAACCCGACCCGAACCGAACCAGAAATTTTGGCTTTGTTCGGGTCGGTTCGATTCGATTTTTCGGCTAGGTTCGGATAATGCTCAGCCCTAATGTTGGTCCTGAATCATCATTCTAAGTAGCTATCCAGATTTAGTTTTATAAATATATTTTTAAAATAATATTAAATTAATTTCATTAATTTTAAAGTAAAAAAAATCCAGGGAAATTCATATTTTTATGCTTCCTCTTAATTGATTTTGGCATTTTTGTATTCCCCTAATAATTCTTAGCGGAAATATGCGTTCTTTACCGTTTAAAATGATCAAAATATTCTCATTATGAACAAATAAATGCGAACACCCACGAACACACGTGAATATCCACGAAGACCTACGATCTAGAGTGAAAAATTTTTATACCTGAAAATAAACACGCGAACTACGAATACTTTCAAACACCCACGAGGCTAGGAGTATTTCTAGGTGTTTGTAGATGTTATGATGTATTCACATATTTTTTAATGAAAAAAAAAATCTTAATTATTTTATATAAAAAAAACATATTTTCGTAAATATAAATTAGTGGGTATAAAGATATTAACATTAACTAAAGAAGTATAAAAACATAAAATGTTCAAATTTTAAAGATTTTAGAAAAATTACACTCCATGTCTCCTTTTCAAAGTTTGTTGCTAATCAGCCTAAGTTTCAATAACACATTTCAGCCCTCTCGAAATTTTTGCAAAATCACACCCGCCCTTTTTTTCGAAATAAACGGACGAAAATGCCGCTCTCAGGCATTATGATTTTTGACTCCCAAAATATTAAGATTTATAATTTTTATGTTAATTTTTTTTTTAAAAAAAATATTTCTAAATAATTATTTTGAAATGTTAAATATAACAAAAGACTTGGTAAAATTAAACAAAATTCTATATTTGGCTTTAAAATATGAAAATATCTTTTAAGAGATATTTTAAAAATATATATTTTATATAAAAATTATAAATTTTGGTGAAATTTATAATTTTAATATTAAAATATTTTTTAAAAAATATTTTAAATAGGTGTTTTGGATTGTGAAACGAAAAATATAAACATAGATATTTTTGTTCTAGAAAAAAAAATTAAATTAAATGGGAGGATGGTCTGATTTTAATGATAGATTGGAGGTGTTGTGAAAACAAATGTTTGATGAGGGCTTGATCAGTAGCTAGATAGCACGGACACGGACACGGGGATACGACACGGCACGATATGGCGACACGATAATTTTTTTAAAAAAAGGACACGGGTACGGTTCGGACACGGCAATAAAAATTTTAAATAATTAAAATATAATTTATACGGAATATTTAAATATTAGTGAATATAATGATATTCGATATTAAGTCTATATATCATATAATTTCGCGTCCTTGAAATAAATCTAACCACTAAGAGTCTAATTATATCAACTAAAACGAAAAAAAATATAATATCTGAATGCATAATTATATTATATTACTTACCACTATTACAAATAATACTTAACTCTTCTATAAAAAAAAATAAACAAAAAATAATTCTTAAAAAAAATGATATAAATACTGACACGCGTGTCGGACACGCCGAAAGAAGTGTCCGACACGCGTGTCCGATTTTTTTTTTAATTTTTTTTCGGACACGCCACATGGCGTGTCTGATACGTGTCTGGACGTGTCCGAGTAGTATCGTGTCTGATACGTATACAAATACGAACACGTCGATATTTTTAAAGTGTCTGTGCTATATAGATAAGTAGTTACCCCAGAGATTTTAGTAGACGTTAAGAGCGCGTTATTAGCTCCGCCTGCCAGATGTCAACAAGAAACCGCTTGCACGTGCAGCACACTCGCTGCTTCAATATCAATACGTGTCACTTATTAGTTCGCAAGCTCAACGGTACCACAGAATACGCAGAACCTGGGAACACGCGCCGTTCGACCATCTGCCTGACACGTGGAATGCATTACTCTCGTTTGCCAATGTCAAAAACTTTTTTTTTGATAGGATATCAGCCAACAGTAGCATGTTTATACCTTAAAAAAATGTACAAATATGTGACGTGACAGCGCATGAGCGCTGCTACTCAGTGCGAAAAAATATTTTCAAAAATTGAAATACAAATATTAAACTTTAGAGGGCAGATATGCAACTATTCTTTATTTTATCTTAACCGCAGAATTTATTCTATCCTATATATTTCGATCGAAAATTAAGCGATAAATGGTTAACGTTTCTAATCAGATATTGTTAGAATTCGAACATTCGACCTATCATTCATTAGAAATAAATTTTTTATTTTCTTCTAACATTCAATTTTGCTGACCATCTGAACCAACGATGATCGGTAAAAATATCTTTCTTTACTTACTAGCTTTAGGAGGAGCGGCGATCCCATCCGGCCGTCGAATTATCTTATGGAAGATCGTATAAAAGTTTTATTTAATAATTTTTTACTAAATATTTATAAATTTTTTATAATATGTTTTAAAATATTTTTATTAAATATTTTAAAATATTTAAAATTTATTTGATATAATACGGCTTTGGGATGTCACGTGTTAGCAGAGAAGCTGACCAATAAATAGAAAGAAGGGCCTAAGGATCTCATATGACCGACCTCAGCTCGATCGACCCGAGGCCCTCAGTCTCTAGTGGACGTCTTATAGATAAACGTTGTGCGAACGTGGAGTAATCCGCTGTTACGCCCTCAACCAACGAATTTGCCAGCTTACGTAGCACAAGAAGAACCAGTCAACCTGCAACCATTACCAGATCCACTGCTTTCGCAACCGTCAAGACCCAGGCGTTCGTCTGCAACGCCTATAAAAAGCTACCCAGGGTACTTTCGACGAGATCCAACTTCACGTACTTAAGAGCACCTAGAGAGAACTGTGATTCTAGCAAATAGCGCTAATTAAGTGCAATTGTGTTCTTAGAGTGTCTCGTAAGCCAAGGTGTTGTTGGCCTCGGCAGTGAGAGAGAATAGATTTAGCAATCCTCAAATTCAAGTGCATTTCTATGCGTTGCCTTACGTGACCGCCGGTGATTTTCCTTGTGTTCCTTGAAGGTTTCAACGTAAAACCTCTGTCTCTACTCACATTCTAGAGCTTCTCCTCTTAGCCATTAATAAGCTTTCTAACACTTCCTGATCGATCGATGTCTAACTCGATCAATTGGCGCTGTTTGTGGGGACAACAACACGAAAGCAATCGCATACAAGAGAAAGGCAGGCGGAGCGCCTCGCGCTACGACGAGAAGATCCACTGAGGAGGGTGAAGCCGCCGACGCTCCCCATAACGTATTGGCTGAAGCCCCGAGTGCCCGCAGACCGCTACACTGCACTCGCGAGGGGCAGGAGCCACCAGCAATCCAGACGACGTTCCCGGCACACTTGGGGCAGTTGGTGCTCTTCTACGTGAAGAATTACACAACCTATTGTAGACCGGAAGGTCTAGACAACAAGCCAGAGTAAACTCCTCCGGTCGAAACCGCGTTTCTGCGTCCAGCAAACTTGAACCACTCTGCATCCAAGAACGCCTGGGAAGCTATGGTGCACGATTAGCGAGGGAGAGGGAGAGGGATTCCGTGCGACCGGGAGATCGGGCACACTCCGCTCAGCGCAAGAACAACCGAGCCGAAGAGTTGATCTCCCTACACGAGTCTACTGGGAAGGTCGAACAAGGAATTGAGGCGATATCGAGACTGCGGACGTGTAGAACGGGGCAACATGTCCGCCGAGCTCGGACCATAAAGGAAAAGTCGTCATGGATTCCCAATGGTAGGGACACGAATTCCCTTTCTCCATGCAATACTAGGACACGCCGATGCCGTCGGACTATAAGCCACCTGATCGAGCGCATACTCGGCCGATGTACTAAGTGTTCAAAGACGAGTTAGGCTAAGAAATACTAGCAAGCAATCACACAAACAAACATAATTTTTAACGAGAAAACCGTCGACTAGATCAGAGGTAAAACCACGGGTCGTACGCGACCACCGAGAAAGAGTATCACTAAGAGTTGAATTTGAATACATAATGTCCGAACTCGACGAGTAGCTCAGACTATTTCTCCCAGTCTCTCTTGAATGCAGTAAAATCCAACTCTTTTGCTGTTAGTGAGAGGTGTTATTTATACTATTTCGCCGAACGGTTATGAGAGAAAAATGCAAATCGTAGGGATCCGCAAAATACGGTCAGCGCCTTTCTGAGTCGTGCCACGTGTTGCCTCCTCAGCCACGAACGACCAAGTCATCCTCAACCCACGTTCAGCAATACTCAGTCAAACTCTCAAAGGGACGTCGGTGCATTGAATGAGCACCGATGTCGATCTATCGCCATATGTCCAGCCACATTGCCGCCCATATCAGATGCCCCCAGACGGTCTTGGTGACACATGCCGGCATGTCCGTCGGAATACGTCTCACATTTCTTACACACCCTTCGCATGCCTCGACACATGTGCCCCTGTATTTTCATCTCTATTCTTTTCATAAGCTCATTGGTGCGAAAATATTTTTACCTGCTCTCATTTTACCCATCATTTTCGAGGTCTGGCGATTTGGACCGATCTCTGTCTTGACGTCGGTGGTGTTCATTTCTCATACGTCCGAGCTCTTCGCTTTGGTCGGCCGATCGCCTCCGCAAGGTTACTTAATCATGTCTTCTCCTCCTAGGACCGATGAGTTAGCGATAGTTAAAGCCGATCTTATTGAGGGTGCGTCTTCATTAGTCTCTGTTCCCCGATCATTAGAACCATCTATCTTGCTTGCTTCAGAAGCCACACCTACATCGGGTGCGATGTTTATCTTGTACCTCAGTACCTATAATGTCCCGAATTTTCGTAATATCGATATTTGTTTTAAATCGGATTTATTCAGAGTTTGATTTGGTTTTGTTTCGGGAGATTTATTGGTTTCTGGCTGCTTGATTTGTATTAGAATTGTTTGTAAATTAATTTGGTGTGTTTTGGGCTTGATTTGGGCCTATTTAGGGCTGGACCCGGCCGACCGAGCCATGTGGCTCGGCCCAGCCGAGCCCAACCAGACCTGGACGAGCCATTTGGCTCGCCCGAGTCCCTCGCGCCCCGCATCCCCCTCTCAGCCTCTCGCCCGCGCTCACCCTCTCGCTCTCGTCTCTCTCGAAATCCCTCGCTCACGCGCCCGCGATCCGCCGCCGATCGCCGCTCCGCCATCGCCGGCGCGCGAGGTCGGACCTCTCCTCACCCCTCTCCACCTCTGGTTGCCGTCCCTCTCACTCTCGTGCTCGATTTCTCGAGCTCGACCGCGAAGCCCTAACTCTGGTCGCCGTCGATTCCGGCGCCGCCGCGCCTCGCCGTCGCTGTCTGAGGCTCGTCGTCGTCACCTGAGCCGTTGTGAAGCCTCTCCGTCTCCGATTGGACGCCGTTGCACCGTGATATCTCTCCGTTGTCTCTGTTTCTGTTCGGCCGTCCACTGCCGCCGTTGCTCCGGCCGCTGTCACCGAGGTCCCTGCCGTCTCCTCCGACCCCTAAGCACCTCGGCCGTCGTTGATCCGCCGCCGCCGTCTTTGTTGCCGCCGCCGACCGTCTCCGGCGAACCCATACGAGCTGTTGCTTCGTCTAGTCTTCGGGAACGCGTTGCCGTGGTCGTTTCCGGTAGATTTTCGTGGATTCACGCCGATTCGTCGGGTCTCGATCCGGTAGGATCGGGACGTAGGTGAGTGGACCCGTGGACTTTGCATGTGTTTATGTTTGCGTGAGCGTAGATATATATATGTGTAAGCATGCTTAAGTGTGTCGGTATGATAGTCTACGCAGATGAATGAATTAGTATGTTGTTAAACCGATACCTTAGTAGATGTGGTTTACAGTTGATATATGACTTGTTTGGACATCTAGGTAGATGTGACACTGTTAGTTAGAGGACTTAACACTGTCTTGTTTGAGTAAGTATAGGGCATGACTGCCAGGTCTGTACTTACATAGAAATAATATGGACATGTTTGACTGCTTTGGACACTAGTTAGTGGTGTCGAGCGCCGCCTGCGCTCTAGTTATACCTGTTGTGGGTCGTTGACCTAGTTGTGGCACTTGTGTGTGCTTGTCTCTGACTGATTTTAGTGTGTGTGCGCCGCCTGCGCTTGTTATAATGTGGTGGAGTCGTGACACCTGATTTGTATTGTCTGTGTGACTGAACTTCTTTAGTTGGTATACGAGCCGACTGCTCAGGCTATACCTTTAGTGAACAGAATTGTGCCCTTTTATTGATTGAATGCTTGTGATGTAAAGCATACGGTTGTGATTGGTTATGTGATTCATTACGCTTGGTTGATGTTTGAGTTGCAAGTAAGTTGTGCTTGTAAACTTGTTGTGGACCAGCATGCTTATTATGTTGAATATGCTTTGTTTGGGTAGTTGACCCTAGCATATATGTTGATGTTTGAGCATGCTTAGTTTGATCAGAATGATGCTATACGTTGTTATATGACTTGGGTTTTATTTGGTTACATTATCTTTAAGCATGTTATGTGATGCGAAGTGTTTGGCCATTTAGTATAGACAAGTGTACGTCATACTACTTGTGCTTGTGATTTATGTTGATGCTCGAGGCAGGAGCTATTTATTTATGATGTGATGCTCGAGGTAGAGCAAGATTTATGTTATTAATGCGAGTGAATGTTTTAAAACCGAGAGTATGGTTTGAGGCGTAATGTACCGTTAAGCTCGTTCGATCACCCGGAGGTCGTTGTAGCACGATCAGGATGGGTGACGGGCAGGAGCCGCGGAGGCGCCAGAAAAGATTGTGTAGCCCAGATGGGGCCAGTGGACGTAGTTTCGATCGACCCTTTGGCCGGGGCGGTGGCTACGATACCAGGCGAGGCTCGTGACGGTCACTCCGGATACTGACCAGAATTTCCGAGTAGCTCCCATGTAGACGTCTATGGGATCGCCTCCACTGAGGGTCATGTTGCCGCTTATGTGCACTTGCGAAAGATTCTTGATCCTTGGTACTGCGCAGGATACCCAAGCTCACGGGTGCGAGTACCTAAAGAGATTTGTAACATGAGAGGACTAACCGGTTTGGTAGTTTAGTCCACGCTGACTTAAAAAGATAACTTAACCTGATGGGTTTTGGGTAAACGATTACTTTATGTTATGCATCATGTGTTGATGTTTATCTCATAAGTCAAGCATGCTTATGTTTGTTGATGATGGATCACTTGTTATGTTACGTTGTAGCTGATAGCTTATAGTTGATAAGCATGCTACTTGATATGTTGGTTATGTTTGTAGCTTAAAGTTGTTAAGCTTATAATATGCCGAGTTCGGCTATGCTTGTGGATAATGATGTTTATGTGGTTTTGGCATGCAAGATATATTTTGGTGTGCAGACTGGTGTTGCATGTAGCATATGTGATAGCATGCAGTTTTTATCTTATGCATACAAGTTTGTATCGCATGTGTGCTTGCCTTGTGTTGCTTGCTAGTGCGTGACTGGAGCTCTAGCAGTTGACTTGAGGGGCTGCTAGGGTGGGTCACTCACTGAGTATATATTTTTATATACTCATGTACTACCTTCTTCCTTCAGGTTGTTGCGAGGATCGCTGACGTATCGAAGTGTGAGCTTTGGAGGGATTTTATTGACCTTGGGGTTAAAATGTAAATTGTAATATGTATTTATTATTATTCCGCTGCGTAGTTAATTAAATTGTAGTAATTGTTTATATTGTGAACTGGAAGTGCTAGCTCATAACACCTGTCTCATTTTCCTTTTCTTCCTCCCAAAGAAAAATATATTTTCCACTAAATTTCTGACCTCCGGATACGGGGCGTCACAGCTGGTATCAGAGCATGGTTATGACTTAGTACTTCCATTAATAGATTTCATGGGTATGGGAATGTGTGGAGAGATAGGCAATCGTAACCGCGCGGTAGTTGCTTCGTAGGTCGATTGCTTAGTTAATGTTTCGGCGTTGTAGTACGTTCTTTAAGTGGGGAGGTGAAATTTGCAACTTGCCTGTGTTTGCTGGTTTGGACCTCGTGGAGGTCAGTTGTTGTGGTTGCACTCGGGTAGCGAGGTGCAAGAGGCCTCAGGTTTGGAAGGCTCTTGTAACGCTATTGACTGAGTTGCAACGTTGTTTGTGCATGTGAATGACTCTGTTGAGTGTGTTTGACTTGTTTATGTTGTTTGCCCCGATTGATTGGTTGTGAAAGGATTTTGAAATGAGTTCTGATGTTTCGGAAAGATTAAATGTTTGCCTTAAGAGATTTGGCTTTTCAAAAGGGTTTTGAAAAGTATAGATTGAGCCGATATTTGATAAAATGATTTTAAACAAGTTTTATGGTTTTAAAAGAGTTTGGATCTTAGATTGTTACGGAGGCTAGTATATCAATGAGAGAGATTGATGCACTAGAATCTTTAGCAAGTTAAGTTCGGGTTTGGGATGAAACCGCCTCTCTCGCGTGTGTTCGTCTTAAACTGGAAAGTCCTGACTACGGCTCGATCCTTGTTTTCTAAACAAAGTTCCTCTGAATGAATTACATTTCAAAACCTTTCCTTTGTATTGAGTTTCTGCAAAGGTGTTTGATTTTCGAAAGAGAATTTCTGCCGCGATCCCTGGTTTGTGGGTCGTGACAATTGCAGTTTCGATGTGTGTTGTTGTGTTTGGCTATTGGTGTTTGCTTGTATTATTAAGCTGATTGGTTGCATCTTTGGACTTGTACTTAAGCCGATATCAAGGATGGTTCTTGGCATTGGGTTTACTATTCGTTTAAGCTATACGCTGTGTTCTTGACTTTTGGATTTGTGATTTGATATCGATGAGTTAAAAGCAAGATGTTCTCTGAAACTGTTTTCGTGAGAAGTTTGCGTAACACCGATGTGCTGTATTTCGTCGCTTTAACCTTCGTGTATAAACTTGGTATTTTGAAGACTTAAGTGTTATGGCTTTCATGAGTTTGATATATCCAGATTTGTTTCGAGTTTTGATTTTGATTTTTAATGGTGTTACAAGGGAGAGCATACGATATAACTTTTCTTAAAGAGTGGAACCTTTGCTTGAGATGATGGATTGAGTTTCTTGAAGGACTTTAAGTCGTATCCCTTATCGTCTTGGGAAGGCAATTGTCGTAGCTGACGTACGCAGCCGGAAGAGCTCTACTCGATATGTTGGAATGGGACTTGGCGGAGTAGCTAGCCACCTAGGTTGCGCAATCCGGAGCGTAAGCCAGGAGGTACTACTTCGCCACATATTGATATTGAGTTGAGTTAGAGCTGCTTCTGGGGTGAGGGCGACGCAGCAGGACGACACTGCCTAACAAGAGATACGTGGACGTCTTAAGTCTGGAAATACTTCTGGATGCTTTGTGGGTATGGATTATGTAGAAGTTGGATCCCTTTGTAAGTGAGATTTTATGAGAAGTCTACCCTTGTTCTGGTTATTCTTGCTAAGGAAAATATTTTCGGATTTATGTTGCCAAATAGACTTGTTTGGAAACTATTTGTTTCAGTTTGTTTTGGCTTGAGCTGTAGATGTCCATAGAACGGCGCTAACCAATGCGAGAGATTGGTTGCGATGGTACAGGAAGTTGAATTACTCCCTTCTTGACAGCGTGCTTGAATAATTTTACTATTTTGTCCCTTCGAAACATATACTCTTTCTTCTTCCTTTCTTCTAAAGATACAACTTTTTTGCAGGCCTTGGACTTTCCTCATCGCCAAGTAATATTTGCTTACTCTTTTCTTGTACTCCATAATTATTTCTTGATGTACCACTTCTTCCTGCTTCAATCACAGAGACATTTTTAGTTGGAGCTTTTTTCGTTCGATCTGTAGTAGTGGTGAATGATGACCCCTTCAACCTAGCCAACATATCTAGGTTTTGTTGAAGATGAATCTCCGCATTTGTGGCCGTAGTGGACAAATTCTCGAATGTAGCTGGAGCTCCACCATGTAAGCAAAGCGCTAACCATGGATGCAAGTTGTTCATGCACAACTTAACTGCTTCATGTTGGTCAAGCAATTGGGAGCATTGGATACTAAGATTCCTCCATCTTGTAATGAAATCAACAACACGTTCATTAGCTCCTTGTTTTGTTGTGAGAAGTTCTGAAACACTTATTGCTCTTCGAGTGTTGTAGAATCTCGACATAAATTGAGACTTTATAGTGTCCCAATCAGGTATCGATCCCGGAGCCAGCTTAGAATACCATTCAAATGCTGCGCCCTTCAATGTCTGAACAAATTGTCTTAGAAGTAGAGAACTGCTTCTTGCTGTATCTCCACATGCTGATAAGAAATGCGCTATATGCTCATAAGGGCATCCAGTTCCATCAAACTCCTTGAACTTAGGCTGATGATAGCCCATGGGGAATGGAATGTCGTCATGCCAGGCTGGATATGGCTTAACAAAATTATGGCTAATAGTCGTAGCATAAGCCCCCAGCTCTCCAAGCTTTTTGGATATTATGTTCTCAATTGCCTGTAACATTGCATCTTGAGACATGCTTCCATTCGTCCCTCTAACATTTGGTCCATTGCTTATAGACGGCGCTCCAGCCATAGTACTTGTGGCATGTGAAGACGAGTTTCCGGCAACATTGAAGTTTCGAGTATTCATCATTTCCATTAGAGAATTAACTCTAGTAGTTAACTGAGTCAGCTGACTATCCTTTTTAGCAATCATCCGATCACGTTTTTCTATTTGTGCCCTTAGTCTTTCTAACTCCCGCTGTTCAGGGGTTGGATCTGATGCACCTGCCATCATGACAGACATTCTATCTGGAGAGTTGATTCTTAGTGCCCCTACCATCAACCTTGATGGACATGTTCGCGTTTCAAGCAATTCTCTTGCCTTTGCAGTTCTTCTTATCTGAACACCTTCTCTGTTAGCAAGTCGTTCTATATCTGCTTGCTCTTCAGGCAATCTTTGTAATCTTTGATTTCTCGGGGTAGTATAAAAATTTGGTCTTTTATCTACTATCATTATTTTCACTTTTCTAAGTGGTAAAGCAGAGGAATTTTTAGGATCTACCCGTGCATGTATGGTAAGTTTTGGACCTTCTGCGAGGACCTCCAGCTCTTTCTGCTTCTTCACCCATCTAGTTTGAGGCTGTGATCCTAGGCGTTCAAATACAGACGACCTCTTGGGGCCAAGTCGTTGGTGCACTGATATTCTCTTGGGCTGTGTAATTGACCCCCAAACGTTCATGTACTGGTTTCTTTTGAGCCCCTAGCCGTTCATGGACTGATTTCTTCGTAGCAACGGGATTTTTCTGCTCATCCTTAATGGATGTTATAGCAATCTGTTCTAAGACTCCAAATGCATTGGAGGTGGTGATCAACGGGCAAACTTGAATGATAGTTTGTGGTTGCAGAGGAGCGGCACTTTTAAGTGCCCTTTGTTGAGTTCTTCTAGCATTCCGTTTCATAGATTTTGTCATCACCTTTTGGAAAGTCTGCTTTTTGTAAGAACCACCTTTCATGCTTCTTTTTCCTTCCCATATCTCAATATAATGTGCATCCACTATTTGGACGCGGTTAACATTCCGTGAACACAGGTGAGGGTTGGGATGGTATACATGAATAGTTCTAAAATGTCGTTTGAGGCAATTTAGATAAAGTCAGAGTTTTTTACTTGCTCTACATTTATCATTTCAGTGCATACAGTATTTTTATCAGAAGGCCAAACCCACCTAGTGCCATATTTGTATGATCTGGTGACATCGTCGCGGAGCTTCAGCGCGAAATCGTCGCGAGCCTTTAATTTGGTGATATTGTTGCGGGTCTTCAATTTGGTAACATCGCCACAAATCTCCAACGCGACATCGTCGCGGGTCTTTGAATTGTTGCAAGTCTTCAAGTTCACGACCGTCTTACAGATCTTCGAGTTCGCGACAGTCTCGCAGGTCTTCGGGTTGTTGCGGGTCTTCAAGTTCGCGACCGTCTCGCGGATCTTCGAGTTCGCGACAGTCTCGCGGGTCTTCACGTTCACTTGGTGTTTGAATCCAATATGACATCGCGGGAAAGCTTCCGAACTGAATAGTGACTTCCTTGAACGGCATACCTGCATTAGCATAAACTCATAAATATTAGTATTTTAATAAAATAAAATTTTCAAAGATGGGAGGAGAACAAGGTCCCACCGGGCGTGCCATTTTGTTTTCATGGAAAAATTTTATTTTAAATTTTGAGATCTTGTTCCATTGAATTAAATAATCCAATGTTAATTACACGCATATGCGAAACCTCCGATTAAGAGGAAATCTTTTTTTATTATTTTTTTTATTTGTACTTTTATTTATTTATTTAAAAAAAATGCTCAAAACATGATGAGGACACACATAAGATATACTGTAAGAAATAATCATGAATAACTTAATCCAGGAGTCTAATCAGAAACTCTTCATTAAATTGAGTATATAATTAATAGATGCGTTATAGAGCAAGACCCCTGCTATATATCAACCAAAGAGCATATGTTGAATTCAACATAAAAAAAAAAAAAAGAAAGAAAAGCAAATCAAATTAGTCAAAAGAAACAACGTAAACCAGAATAATAAGAAATTTGGCATTAATGCTTTTTTAAGTAATTTTCATGTATGCATTTCCAAAGACATAGCATTTCATTAACTACATCCTTATGGATAAAATGCGAAGCAATATAAAGCCCTTTTTCTGTCAGAGAATTGTGTAGCATTGCTTGATGCACGCGGGTCCAGCACCCTTTTTCTTCTTTTTTTTTTTGGACTTTCTGTTTTGATCTCTCAGATTAGAGAGAAAGAACTTTGAATCTTTGTGTTTGTATATCTTTCTTTTGATTGTTTTTGTTGGAAGATCAAAATCAAAGTAAACACTTTGAATCTCTTGATTTTTTTTTTTTTTTTTTTTTTGATCGAACGGTCATACACTGTGCTTTGTTGCCGAATTTTGGCCGTTATGTATCTTATCGCCGAATTTCAGCGGTCTTCAATTCTCGATATAAGAAATTCACTTCGAGGAACCACCAAAGCATGGCTTCATATCGTGAAACCCATTCACACTTTCGAGGTATTTTCCACCTTCATTCTTTTAGCCATCAACATCACTTCTTCGCCGGATTCCGGCTGTTCAACGCATCTCGTTGCCGAATTTCAGCAATTTCTTCCCTTTTTAGGGCTTCAATCGAAGCTAGTTTTGTTGATGATGAAGACGAGGTATTTTACCTCTAAATCTCTCTCGAATCCGAGATGAGATTGCTTCCTTTCTGAATACCTTCTATCGAAGGTAATGCGGGGATTGCTTTCTCGCCGGATTCCGGCTGTTCAACGCATCTCGTTGCCGAATTTCAGCAATTTCTTCCTTTTTTAGGGCTTCAATTAGTTTTGTTGATCATGAAGACGAGGTATTTTACCTCTAAATTTATCTCGAATCTGAGATGAGATTGCTTCCTTTCTGAATACCTTCTGTTGAAGGTAATGCTCGGAAGTCCTCCTACGAAGTCTTTGTATCTCTTTTGGCGGCTGCGTCTCCCCCTCTCTGTTAGGGCTTGTGTCCTTCTCTCAAGGGGTTTATTTTTCCTTTTTATAGGCTCTCAAGCTATGGCCCAGCTTTAGCTAGGGCCTTTTTTGTTTTTCTCCCCCTTCTTGCGGCAGCACTAGGGTTTCCCTTAATTCCCCTTTTTTTTCTTTTGCCGCTGCCACCTCTTTGACTTATTCCAACCTCTTAAAACTACCAAAGTTTATCCCTTTTTTTTGTAATATTCGCGGGCTCACTACTTGACTCGAACCATATATTTTTGTTAGCTCAAAGTTCGTAATATTTGTTTATTATTTTTTTTTTAAAAAAAAAAATAACCCCAACAAAGAGCCCCCCGATTAAACATGCGTGAGACTTTCGTTTTCTATGCATATGTTTAATCGGACCTTTCCAAATAGATCTATAATATATATCTCGAAATATTTTTTGAAGATTTCAAAATCCCGAAATATAAGGAGAATCCAATATAGAGATTTGAGGAGATTTTTTAGGAGCTAAATATGCAAATTGTGTATATATATACACATCATTGAAGCTTATTATTCATAACTCCCGTAGCAAATAATTTGCAGAATATATCTTGTTACTATGTCCTCTTCATACGGAGATCATGTTGATGGGAACCGCAACAAAGAGCACAAAGATATTCCTCGTCATGTATCGCTCCAAGAATTATGCAGAAGGTCGAATTTCATTACCCCCAACTACAGTTTGGTGAAGAGCTGTGCAGAGATTACGACTTCAACTATCTTCGGCTATGCGAATGACAATGGATTTATGACACAATTTCCCATGAGGCATTATTTTTGGCGCCCATATGCACTAATTTCGGTGAGGTTGCATCATTTTCACCACTGGGTGCAAAAAGCAGTTCCAGGCAGACTGTTGGGACAACAAATTTGAGAGGTATGCACTGCTTTCGTCTTCATCAAATTGAGTGGACGCAGGTCATTTTATTTGAATTTCAAACAGAACTTTTCAATGCGGGAATTTATGGTGCCGTTCATTATTGTCTTTTTCAATATAAATTGCCCTATTTAGTCTCCAAAGTCTTTTTTGAGAATTGAAATGAAAAGACCCATATGCTTTACTAAAAGATGGTGAGATTAGTATATCTCTCTAGGACTTGAAGCACCTTGTTGGACTACCAATATGGGGGGATGTTTTTTATGATGAATACAACCCCAGAGCCATTGATGGGGAATTGCAACCTTTATATGATTGTTATTTTCAATTACTTGGAGAAACCAACGCATGTCATAGTATCTCCGCTCGTAGATGGATCAACGCATGGTTTTATCCTGACAAATCTGTGGACATTAGAGATCCGCCATCTGAGAGAGATCCTTTAAGTGAACTAAGGTATCGATACAGATTCCACAAGTATTGGAATCAGCGCAATAGTCGAAGAGTTGACAGGACAACTTACCTCGCTTCTTTTCTTGCTCTTTGGCTAAGTGTTTTCGTACTTCCGTCATATGACGGGAATGATATTCGCCCGGAGACATTTCCAATGGCATATAAGATGGCGAAAGGTACCAGAGTTTCGCTAGCGATTCCGGTGCTTGCTTCTTTATATCGAGCTTTTGATTCTATATCTAGAAGTTCTCACCCGAATACCTGCAACGTTTGTTTTCCAATTCATTATTGTCGCATGGTTGGCTTTCTATTTTCCATTGACTTTTACGCATTCCGAGGAACATGAAAAGCTCCCATTAATGGTGATGATTGCTAATATCGAGACGAAAGATCCTTCACCTCCCAGACTCGCATGTTATTTCGTAGAATTCAAGATGGTTGGATGTCAGGTGTCAATTGGAGACCTATTTGTCGCGGTTTTCGTTCTTCCTCTTCCTCTGATTATCTTGTTGACCATCGTGAAAGTAGCTTGATGTCTTCCTCAGTGTTAACGACGGATCAATTTGAGTTCCTAGTGAGTATACGTCATGGCCTTTTGCCCTATCGGCGAGGAGATGATCATCTTCTTTCATTCTACTACCCTTCGCGCTTTGCTCGACAATTTGGTTATGATCAGCATGTACCTGATGGAGTGAATCTTGTATTGTCTCCTGATCCATCGAAACATGAGATGCTTGTCTCTTGGGGAACTATTTTGTACAAAGGTTCTGAGGTTGACTTCTACTTACCTTCGTCGAAGCGTGTTTGGCTCACTTCCGAGAATTATGCAATGTGGTATCGTAACAGTACTGCCTCCTATTTGAGCATGGAGATTTCTCGATTTCTACCGAAGTCAGTGTACAAGCGTTCCCATAGCACTACTGATAAGATTACATCTTCTTCCAAGAAATTCAAAGAGTCGACTATTGACAAAGGCAAACAAGCTCTTCCTTTTATAAACACTATTTTTTTTATATGTTCTTTATGGTTTGCTTTTCTTTTCAACCTCAAGTGCTAAAATATTTTGATTTGCATTAAAACGCAAGAGTTTATTGACAATCATAAGACGACGACCTTTCGAAAGAGTAACAATCTTCCGATCATTTATCAAAATTTTGATTATGCATTTAATCATCTTCTTCATAAGTACCGTCTCTCTTTCCTTTGTATTTATTTTCAGGTACGCAAAGGAACTCAAGAAAAGCCATCCATCCCGATGAGAACATTGTAGAAAATAACACAAGTACCACTGTCATACGAGGTTAGTTATGTCTCTTTTTGCACCTTTAAAGTCCAAGTATAAACTAATATATTCTTTCTCTTCTTAAGGGAGTCGTCCAACACTTCAGGAATATGATGATTTCATAGAGATATATCCTTCTATGGATACTGATCAAATAAATGCTTCACATCATCGTGAGTAGCCTTTTTCTTTTTCTTTTTCTTTTTCTTTTTTTCTTTTTTTTTTTACCGTTGCATAAAGGTTGAATCTAATCTATCATTCCTCTCTTTTTCAGGAAGTAGCTTAACACCTCAAGAAAGTGATGCTTCGATGGAGACCCCTCCTTCTATGGATGCAGACCAAATAAGTCCTTTATATAATTGTGAGTCTCTTCCTTTATCATTTCCCTTTCATTCTCTTTCTTTCAGATGTTTAATATTGAATCTCATAAGTATGAGTATTGTCATTTTTCAGTTGCGCAAAAGCACTTTGAGAATATTGGCCCTCTTAGAGAGAACATTGTAAAAGACAACGCGATGAGCGAGGTCATGCAAGAAGGTAAGGCTTTCATTCTTCTTTTTCAGTTGCTGAGTATAGTTTAGCCGGATAAAAGCTTACTCTCGATCTTCCTCTTCTCTATGTTTTTTTTTTTAGAACAATCCGTGCTTCGAGATTGCGTCTTGACAGAGATGACTCCTTCTGTGGATACCGATCCAATAAGCGCACTACGCAATCGTATGTGGCCTTTATTGCTTTTCTTTTTCACCTTATTTTATAATTCTCCATTTACAAGTAAACTCCTTTTTTTTAGTTGAGGTCACTGAAGAAATTTAAACATCTTCCGAAACAGACGGCGAGGAAATGTCTTCTGCTCCTCGAGTCATTCTACCACAACCCATGCTCGATTACATGGCCATAGGGATATTCAACGGGATGTCACAATTTTTGAAGAACAATCCTCGACCTCGAGCTATGGAGTTCAGAGATATTGCAAATCCTCTTTTACAGGTTTTCCCGCGGATAAAGTTTCTTGCCTGGGTGAATCTTGTGGATGATCTCACGAAATCTTTACAACAGCTTGAGACATCTCGACCTTCATCCCTCATAGTAGACAAGAAAGCTGTTGAAGAGGCTCAAAAGCTTGTAGCTCTTTCAGATGAACAAGAACGGTCAGCTCACAATAACTATAAGAGATCAGAGAATGAACAGAAAGCGATGGTTGAAGCAGAGTGTCAGCTAGAAGCTGAGGTGACCGAATTTAAGGCAAAGCTAGCTGCTTTAGAAAATGAGCTATCCAAGAAGAATGAGAGTCATCAATCACTCCGTGACGATGTCCGTAGAATGGAGAAATTATAAAAGTCAAACAAACTTGCTTGGGATGCTTCTGTCCTTGCTAAACAAGAAGCCAATGAAAGCTAAAGCAAAGCGCGCGAGAAGTTGGAGCTTGCGGAAAGGCGTGTAGGTGCAACATCTGACTCTGTTGATGTGTTGGAAAGCCGAGTTGACAAGATCATCAAAGAACTTCAGAGTTATCATCCTCCCGGGTAGTGATGTTATGCAGGAAGTAGTGACCGTTTTAGGAGTTCTGTATGATTTTGATTTGCTTGTAGGAGTCTAGCTAACCCGAGCTCGGTCTAGCATTGAACGTCTCGGAGTGGGAAGGGTTGACCTGAAAATTCGTCTAAGCCTCAAGCTGTTAAAACAACACTCAAAGACTGGAGCCAACTCTTCTCTAGTCAGGGCAATGAAGCCCGAACCACTGAAGAGACATCCGGTGGTGCTCATGGACCGAGGCAGCGTGCAAGGTTCCGAAGCGCCCGCCAACATACATCGCCACCCACTTCGGGGGCATCCGATATAGTATGCATTCAGACTACCACGTGTTAGCAGAAGATCTAACCATCATATGGAAAAAAGGGCCCAAGATTATATGGCCGACCTCAGTTCAACCTACCCGAGCCCCCAGCCTCGGGTCGACGTCTGAAAGATACTTCATATCAACCTAAGGCCTAGGTAAAACAACCGAAACTTATTTTGCATCGACCAGCTAGGCCGATATCATTTGGATAAGGTCTGGGCAATCTGACCACGCTCATCTAACCGATATCGAGGCCCAACGTTGTCTCAGACACTACCAAGACTTCTACATATTGCTTGAGTTGTTACGCCATCCACCAATGAATGTGGGAGCTTACGTGGCACAAAAACGATCAGTCAATGCACAATCCTCGCCAGATCCACTACTTTCGCAACTGTCAAGATCCAGGCGTACGCCCAGCAACTCCTATAAAAAGGCCCCCAGGGCACTATCGACGGGATCCAACTTCACGCACTTAAGAGCACCTAGAGAGAACTGTGATTCCAGCAAATAGCTTTAAGTCCAGTTGTGTTCTTAGAGTGTCTTGTAAGCGGGATGTTGTTGGCATCGATAATGAGAGAATAGATCTTGTAATCTTCAAAATCTAGTGCATTTCTCTGGTTGGCTTACGTGGCCGCCCGTGGTTTTTTGTTTGTGTTCCTCGAGGATTTTCACGTAAAACCTATATGTTATTCGCATTTTACAGCTTCTCCTCTTAGTCATTAATCAGCTTTCAAACTCTTATTGATCGACCGAGGTCTAACTCGATCATTATTTAAACTTACTAAAATTTTAGAATTTTAGAAATTTCATTTGAAAAATTTTAGAATTAAATTTATAAATTCATTTAAAATCTATAATTTTATGTTTAAAATTTTTTGTAAAATTATTCTTATATATTTGTGCGATTGAGTGTACTAGATTAATTCTCGCTATAACAGTAGTACTAACTTTAGCATAGATAACAGCTCCGTCGCCACCGTGGTCGGAGCTGTGGCATTTCCATCAGTGCCTTCTGCTCAG
Organism: Xerophyta viscosa; assembly: GCA_002076135.1. Taxonomy (NCBI): domain Eukaryota; kingdom Viridiplantae; phylum Streptophyta; class Magnoliopsida; order Pandanales; family Velloziaceae; genus Xerophyta; species Xerophyta viscosa. The sequence goes on along the minus strand of MJHO01000090.1, from coordinate 228,978 downwards.
CTACGCAAGCGGGTACCAGACAAATTGCACGCACCGCGGTCTCCGTTTATTGCCACCACCACTACAACCTCAGAGTAGTCAAAAGAACATTAAATAACCCTGTCAGAAACACCAAGACACTTATGCTGAAGCATGAAACTCTACCGATGGCGGAGATTGGTGATGAGTTCCGATGCCACAGAAGCACCTGCAAAAAGTAGCGGTGCAAGCAATCCTACGCCAATGGCTCCATTTATTGCCATCATCTCCAGTGCTAATTGCCTCAAAAAATCTAAACGACTAAACAAGAAGTGGCGGTGGAGATTGGCTTGGATATAGGCGTAGTCTGGAGCTCCGGCTAAGGTGGCGGTGGAGATTGGCCAGATATAGGCGATACCACTTGTTTCTTATGGGATCGCACGTGCCTATGCTCGCGTCTACGGCTTCTACCCGTCAGCTACCATGGTTCCCGTGAAACTCCTCCAGCCACGACCATGCTCACCCTACGATTATCTCTTCGTCGTCGCCAAACTCCCCATAGTTGTAGCTAGCTGACCACTCTCTACTTTAACCAACTTGGTCGCCCCCCTCAAATGATCACCGTGGAGCACACTGAACCATCTCACTTTTACAAGATATAGCCTATAGAAGATGAGGTTTAGGCAATGTACAGAGAGTGCACGGAGAAGGAGTCGTTGAAGTGTCCAATATTTGCCTAGTGAAGGTGGTGATTGGTTTCTCCGGCGAACGCGGCAGAGGAGCGACGGTGGTGAAATTGGCGGCGGAGGCTAACGGAACGATGCAGCAGTAGAGGCACCATGGACTTGCCATACTGTAAAGAACTTGATCTGGCGAACGGGCGGGTCGTTCGGACCTGCCCATGACCTAATGTTGTACGGAGATGGGTCAACGGGTGTTTGCATTGGAATGGTACAGATTATAGGTAACCATATGCGCCTATGTTTTACGGATGGGCTTTGCTATGTACCTCCAAGAAACTACACAAAAAAGCACACACTCTGACGTGACGCAATCAAAACCACATATCATGATGGGTATATCTGTAATTTAAATATTTTGTGCAGATCACGAGGAAATTGTGCGGATCACAAGGTGCGTGTGTGGTGGAGATTAATTGTGTGTTGTTTGTTGGATAGTTTGTTGGGGTGAGTAGTTTTTTTCTTTACATATTGGTCCACTGGTATCAGGATCTAAAGAGCTAGAAAAGTGGGAGATTTACGCCTTTAGAAGAATCAAATAATGCAATTTGGGCTCGGTGGTGTTAGGTCTATCTATCTATTTACCCCTTGAATAAAATTGAATTTAGGCCTGTAGAGTCTGAACAAGTCGGCTCTTCACGGGTACCCGAAATCTACGGGCGGCTGCTTTATTTACATCACATTTTGCGAGTTCCGGCAGATTTTGAATCCTAAACTAAATTTCCTTTGCCATATAGCTCAAATTTGAGTATGTCCGAACCGAACCGAACCGGAATTTGAGGTATTTCGGTTCAGAACGGATCAATGTTACATGTTGGTTCGGATAATGCTCAGCAGTACTTGTGATAGTGGAACGATTTATATAAGAATGGTTTAGAAATTTTATCGTATCCTGCTCGATTTCTAGTAACCACCCCTTCAATATATACTTTCATTTAATGCATTGTCATGCACGAAATAAAATATATGCGTATGATACCGTGGTCTAAGCCTATCTTTACGGCGCCCAGTCACTCTCGTCTAACCGATACATTCCAATCCATCGAGACCTTTAGCTGTCTGGTCCGGACCGATTACATAGTTTGCGATATGTAGTATGAATCTTATTCATGTTCCAATCTGATTTAGTCAGGATGAATACACATACCCTCCTTATATGACGAGTTGAGACCACTATTATAATTCAGATAATTCAAATTAAAAGCACATCAGATACAACAATAAAAGCTCTGCCAATCAGCAAACCCTAATCTAGTGATTCATCGTGAGGGTAAATTTTTGTCTCAGTTGCAAGCATCCCAACATCTAAATCAAGGAAATGATCTTGATCTTGAGATTAAAGATATTAGCAAGAAGCTTATCTTTCTGTCATGAACGCCGGGGATCGGCGATCATCAGTGAGAAATCATGATCCAAATCAAACGGGAATTTCGTCGAACACCAGGCAAAGAAATGAAAACAAATAAGAATTTATATTGATTGAACTAAGTGAGAGTAGAAAATTAACAAAAATATGCTGGAAAGTAAATTGAGAATTAAAAGGACAGCTACAAGATTGAACTAAATGCTATAAAAGAGAATATGCTCTGTTCTTGATTGTTCCCTCTTCCCCTGCTCACGAGCTTCCTCTTATATAGTGAAGAAGACAAGCTAAATGACGTGATCACTTAAGGCTAACAACAACTTGCATCTCATTTGGCTAGGTGCAGTAACAACTTCCCCACCTTGTAGCAACTATCGACAACTTGTCCCTTGAGCTCTAACGATGCCCGAAATCTTCTCCGGCGAGCTTCTCAATCTCTGGCACTTTCATACCCCCCATGTTCTGGCCTCTCCTGATGAGGGTGCTATCAAAAGTAGTTCGATAAAAAGTGTGGATCCCAATAAACCTGGAAATAATTGTGGAGTGGAAGGAATCCAGGATTGTCACCAGCAACCACCTACTCCTCAAGAGGATCATAATTTCAAAAAATGTGAGTAGTCTAGTCTGTTTTCAGATAACAGAAATCAAGCAAATGGGGCTAAATTGTCTTTCTTTCAACCTTCCTGTGATGAACTAGGGAACCCCTTTGCTTACTATGATGAAAATGATATAGATACTGAATACTGGAAGTGTTCCCTTGTAGGCTATGCTGTTGGTTTGAAAATTCCTTTTAGACAAATGGAAAACTATGTTAAAGGAAAATGGAAATCCTACGGTATTCCTTCCACCCTTCAATTAAATAAGGGTGTGTTTTTGTTTAGATTTGAATCTATTACTCAGATGAATTCTGTTTTGACTAATGGCCCTTTGTTCATAGACAGTAGGCCGTTGGTTTTAAAACAGTAGACTCCTGATGTTGATATTTTAACTCTAAATTTCAATGAAATTCCCATATGGATCAAATTTCCTAGGCTCCCGTTGCATCTACGGACTCCTACTTTCATAAGCAAAATCTCTAGTGTAATTGGTGAGCCTATCTTTACCGATGCAATGACAAATCACAAATCTAGACTTGAATATGCTAGAGTCTTGGTTGAAGTGGATGTTACCAAAACTCTCCCTGATAATGTCCAAATCAAGAAACAAAATGGAGAGAGTTGGTCCCTTCCTGTTGAGTATGAATGGAAACCCATGTTTTGTAACTATTGTAATGCATTTTCTCACCAAGCAAATGATTGCAGGAAAAAAGTGAAAGAAGTTTGCGTTGTCAAGCCTAAAATTGCTCAAGGCCATGAGGTAATAACCAAATCAAAAGAAGTTGTTATCCCAGCAGCTTCAACTGTTGTTTCAAGTGAATCTTGTGATAAAGGTAAGAATATAAAGAATGCAAATGAGGAGGATGGTTTTCAATTAGTAAAAAAAATTGCTAAAAGGATACCCCCAGAGCAGGCTTCTTCTCCCCATGCTCAAAACTCTTATCATATCTTGAATACTGAATCTCTTGATTGTTTTACTATGAGGCCTGAGAAGGGAATAAATTCTCACACTGAATTTTACCCCCCTTGAAAATTGCCATATGGAATGTTAGGGGGTTAAATAACCCTCTAAAGTAAGCCGAGGTAAGAACTTTTATTTCTGCAAATTCCCTTTCTTTCTTAGCTTTACTAGAGACTAGAGTTAAATTAGTTAAGAGTTCTAGGATTAAAAATGGTCTTGTTTCTGGTTGGTCTTTTCTTCATAACTATAATATGGCGGTGAATGGTAGAATTTGGATTATTTAGAATTCCTCTATTTTAAATGTCAAATTGCTCAGATCATCTGACCAATTCATGCATTGTAAACTTTCTCCAAAAAATGGGTCTGTCGATTTCTTTCTAACTGTTGTTTATGCTTGGAATACAGGAAATCAAAGACTTCTACTTTGGAAAGACTTGATTGAAGTAAGCTAGGGATTCAAGAGCCTTGGTTATGCTCAGGGGACTTCAACGTCCCCTCAAAGATTCTGAAAAAATTGGTGATAATGATCCTACTCTTAAGGATGTTATTGACTTTCAAGATTGCATTAAAAAAGCAAATCTTTGTGATCTTCCGTACAAAGGCTACTTTTTTACTTGGTGCAATCAACAAGACAATAACTCTAGGATTTATTGCAAGTTGGATAGATCTCTTAGAAATTTGATGTGGGCTGATGTTAATGTAAATTTCGATATAGAATACCTCATGCCTGGATCTCTGACCACTCACCTTCTATTGTCACTTTGGGGATTTCCCAAGATAAAAATGGTCCTAAAGCTTTCAAGTTTGTCAACGCCTGGACGAACCATCCTGACTATAGGAGCTTGCTACAATCAATCAGTTTGGGATAGCAAGATTTCGGGGACTAAGATGTTTCAGCTTGTTTCTAAACTGAAAATTCTCAAGAATACCTTGAAAGTTTGGAACAAAGAGAAATTTGGAAATGTTCACAGAGATGCTCTTATCTCCAAACAAAGTCTCACTGAGACTCAAAATAAGCTTCATGATGATCCTATGAACATTTCCATCATCAAAGAGGAAGCAGTCAAAAAGAAAGCTTACCTAGATACTTTGGCTAAAGAAAGCAGTATCCTCAAACAGAAAGTCAGATCAGCCTGGATGCATCTAGGTGATGAGAACACCAAATACTTTCATGCATGCATTAAGGCTAGGAGACTTGTAAATAGAATTGATTCTGCCTATGATAGTTATGGTAATAAGCTCACATGTCAAAAAGAGATAATTGATTTATTCCTAAATTTTTACACAAGCTTACTGGGATCCAGTAGCTTGGACAGTAGCAGTAAGGGTGAGAGAGCCATCTGTTCTGGCCCAACAATATCTTGTGATGCTTATAGGAGACTGTGCTTCCCTATTGAGAATGATGAGATTAAAAAAGTTATGTTCTCCTTTGCCAGTGAGAAAAGCCCTGGCCCATATGGTTTTATCGCTCATTTCTTTAAGGATGCTTGGAGCATTGTTGGTGTTGATGTCATTCATGCTATTCAAGACTTCTTTGTTACTGGTAAACTGCTTTCAGCTATAAATGCTTCTAGTCTTGTGTTAGTCCAAAAGTTGACAATTCAAATGTTCCTGCTGATTATAGACCTATTATTGCATGTTGTAATATCATATACAAATGTATTTCCAAGATTCTTGCAAACAGTATCAAGACTGTCATGCACGATATTATTCTCATTCTCAAGGTGCTTTCATTCCTGGCAGACTTATCCAGCATAATATTATGCTTTGTCAAGGTCTAGTGAAAAATTATCATTGTCACAACATTTCTCCTAGATGCTTAATCAAGCTGGATATTAAAAAAGCTTTTGACTCTCTCGAGTGGGACTATCTTTGGGCAGTTGTGGAAGATCTTAATTTCCCTCTTCACATCATTAACTGGGTTAAAGTCTGCATCACTAATCCCATCTTCTCTATATCTATAATGGTGAATTGCATGGTTACTTTAGAGGTAAAAGAGGTTTGAGACAAGGTGACTCTTTATCTCCAAACTTTTTTATTTTGGCTATGGAGGGCCTATCTAGAAAGATGGGCAACCTAGCTACAAACAAAAATTTTAAATTTCACCCCAAATGTAAAAGTATTTCTCTTATGCACCTCTGTTTTGCCGATGATCTCATATTGTTTGCTCATGGTGATACCAAATCAATTCAGGCTGTATTGGATATCTTTCAAGAGTTCTCTGCTATTTCTGGGCTCAAAGCTAATCTTGAAAAAAGTCACATTTATGTTGTTGGTTTAAACCAAGAAGCTAAAGTGCTCTTTGCTCAATTCTCTCAGTTTCAAAGAGGGAAAACTACCTGTGAGATATCTTGGGGTCCCTCTTATATCTGAAAAACTTTCAAAATACGATTGTCAAGCTCTAGTGCATAAAATTTCTGATAAAGTAAATGGATGGGCTGACAAAACCTTGTCCTATGCAGGTAAAGTCCAACTATTAAAGCAATCATCTTTGGTATTCATGTATATTGGTCAGGTATATTCATACTGCCTAGATCTGTTTTATCATAAATTGAGAGAATTTGCAGAAAATTTCTTTGGGCTGGTTCTAACAATAGATCAATTGCCTCTGTGGCTTGGTTAGATGTTTGTAAACCAAAATGTGAAGGTGGTCTAGGCATTCTGAACCTCCATTTATAGAACAAAGCAGCTGTAGCTAAGCACATTTGGGCCATCTTATCTATGCATGATAGTTTGTGGGGTAAATGGATTCATGCTTATCACCTTAAGCATAAAACTTTGTGGCAGGCTGAACCCTCCTCTTCAGATGAGTGGTGCTAGAAAAAAATTCTGAAAATCAGAAAATTCTTTAAATCCAATTTTAAAGTTACACATTGGTAATGGTTTGGACACTAGTTTTTTGTATGATAATTGGCTCTCAATAGGGCCTTTGTCTGACTATATCCATGACTCTGATATTGATGCTTTGGGGATAAATAGGAATATCTCAGTTAAAACTATGAATAGAAGAGAAGGTTGGAGGGTTAACAGCTGCCTCTACTCTATTATTCCTGCTTTAACCAAAGCCCTGGCTTCTATTACTCTTGTTGACAGGGCAGACAAAGTGTACTGGGATCCTAGTAAGGTTTTTTCTATAAAAACAAAGCCTACAATAGTCTACAGGTGAAATGTCCAAAAGCAAATTGGTCCAAAGTAATATGGGATTCCAGGTGTGTGCCTAAACATTCTTTTATTTCTTGGTTAGTATTCAAAACAAAGCTGTCTACCAGAGCTCATCTTGTTAAGAGGGGCCTCTCTCTCCCTCTTGAGTGTAACTTTTGTGATTTAGAAAAAGTATTGACCATTTGTTCTTTAAATGCAGTTTCACATAAAAAATATGGCTGGCCATTAGTTCTTGGATTGGTTTGAATCCACAACCTCTAAAGTGGAGTTATTTATCTTCTTGGATAGTTAAAAAATTGAGAAGAGGAAATAGCGTTAGTAGAATGAGACAAATTGCCTTCACAGCAACTGTTTATCATGTTTGGAGGGCTAGAAATATGAAAATTTTTAAAAATTACTCTCCTACTATTGACCTCACAATCCTTAATATAAAATCAGATGTGATATTAAGACTCATAAAGTTTAGTGATTTCTTGCAGAAATTTTGGTTTCGAAAACTAGAAAGAAATGCAAGTAAAGTTTGAGTGCTATAAAGATATATGGGAAGGAGGATGGAAATGAGGGTCAAAATCAGCTTGCTGGATCTGCTGGATGCGAAAATGTTGACTGATATGGAAAGGAGGATAAAATCAGTAAACCTGATTTGCAAGTTTGGAAAGAATTATCATATTCAACTAGAGGGATGAGGTCAGCTGAGGGTACGGGAAAAAAAAAAACTGATTTCTCTTTGGTCTCTTTCCCTATTTTTAAATTCTTCTATTGGAAATGATGAACTCTAAGTCCTTATATCTTTGTGTTAAGTGTTTTGGACTATTTAAATGATGAGCAATTCCCATGCTAGTTGGCATTTTAACTCAAGGCTAAAATGGTTGTCTTTAGGATTGCTAAGTCCTAGAAATATTTTGCTTGTCCAAGTGTCTAAAGGAGCTGCCCCTTGTATATTATATTAAGTAGATTAAACTTCTCTTTTGAGGCTTGTACGTTGGTAAAACCCGAGTATTAGTTTCCCATAAAATCTGAGGGGCCCTAGACCGATTGTCTGGGTTGGCATTTCTTGCATTGGTGGGTTTTTTGCTCTTCTAAAAAAGAGTAGAATGTACATTGTAAAAGAGTAAGACCCCGGTATTCGAAAATCCATAAAACCTGATAGTGGTATCCCCAAAAAGAATTTTAGAGATTATGTGGGTCCTCAATAGAGTTTTGTTTCTTGCTACCTATTTTATTTTATACAAGATAAGATAGTACCTAGACCCGGACGGTGAACTTTCTTTGGACTTAACTCTTCTATTAGACAAACTATCTCAGCTGAAGTTTGATATTTTTTACTGGAAATTTTTTCTATTAATAATCTAAAAACAACTGAAAGCATCTTATTCAAGGTGGAGCTGTACACTTGCTAGCTTTGGGGGATACTTATCCTTTCTTCTAGATGCTGTGCATAATCTGGTTGTGAAAGAGGATTGCAAGGGCCTCATCTATATACAACAATGAAGCAATGTTTTGGATATTCTTTTTCAATCTTCAAACATTTTGTAAATATAGTTTTGATTAATACAAGTATTTAATTACCCAAAAAAAAAAAAAAAAAAAAAAAAGCTCTGCCACGCATTTATGTTTGAATTTATACAATATGTTAGGATTCAACTCAAGGTAAAAGATATATGGTGAAGATTTAATTGTTGTAACAAATTTCCGTTTATATGGAGTATCAAGTAATTTCTTTTTTTATTATAATAATATCAAGTAATTTCTTAATTAGTAAAATCAGGGAAAGCACGATTGCCAGGTCAGCATTGACAAGCGGGCTGGCTCAAGAAGACATGCGATGAATGCTATCCTTCGCTGAGAAATTTTATAATGCTTCACAAGTTTTGAGTAAATTTAGAAAATATGGATATGTTAAAATTATATTATATATAGTATTTATATAGTGTCTAATATGGACACACCGCACATAACAGAACAGGTTAAAGAAATATCTGAAAATTAAAAATAAAAAAGTTCTGATTTGCGCATCAGACGTATGTGTAGATATGCCAGACAAGAGTGTCCGAGTTGTACCCGTACTCGTCCGTATCTATGCCTCTAGACTTGAATCATGTTCAATAAATATTCAAAAAAAATTAAACTATAAATTTCTTAAGAAAAATAAATTACACGGTTACGAATTTCAGAATATTTTAAGAAAACTTATAAATATTGATTTTTTTTTAACATTTTTTCTATTAATTAATTTGGCACATCATTTAATTTTCTAAAAATATTTCAGACTATATTATGTTTTACATATTTTTTTTTACCAACTTTACAATTCAATTTTATAAAAATAAATAAATAAATATAAATTTAATGAATGAGTACAAATAATCAAGCACGTACCCGCTTTTCGTTCTGATTGGGAGGATAATTTGATGTAGTTATGCGAGGCTGATCTTAAAATTCCTTGATATTTCTTCTACCGTTGCTCTATGATTTTCCGATGGAGATCTCATGACCAATATGAAGTCAAATAATTGTATATTACACTCCTGATTTTAGGATTTAATGGAAAAGGGATTAATGGGATCTCATAATATTCTCATATAATTAGCACTAATATTATCCTTTCCTTTTGAATTATTGCTAAACATTCTACCCAATACCAACTATTACCAGCTCATTTTTGTGCGATTTCAATTAAGATCTTAATTGTCACAGCGTTTATCTAAATTTAAAGAGTAATGTTATTGGGCTCGAACATTTAACCCAAAAATATTTCGAATTACGTTTTTGATTTACCGTTCCCGAGATATAGAAAAACTTCGTCTGTAGTGTTGCAAACCGTGCGGGCCCGAGCCGGCCCTCACGGTGTCTAAGGCAGGGCAGGCCGGCTCGGCCCGCCCCCCTAGCTACGCCGGCTCGGCTCGGCCGGCAACCCGCCGACCGAGCCAGCCGAATATTTTAAAAAAAAAAAAAATTATACAGTATTTCCCGCGGGCCGCAGGCAGGCCCGTCCTGCCCCGCGTGCGCGGGCTGATTTTTCCAGTCCGGCTCGCGCAGCCGGCGAGGCGGGCCGGCCCGCAGCCCGTACGACCGGCCTTGCGGGGCGAGCCAAAGAGCCGCTGACTTTTTTAGCATCTCTATCCGTCTGTGCCATTTTTAGGTTGTTTTATGGGCTTAAGAGCATTTCTGATATTTAAATGGTATTACACACTATTGATCCATATGTATTACAACATTGTGATAGAAGCATCACATTATTAGGTTATATTATCACAGTGCTTAGGGAGTTGAAACATGTAGCTCAAAAAAAAGACTATTCATGTTAATTTATTTCTTTATGAGAACTCGGGTGTTGTCCCGAAGTCTAGGCACTTGCAGCAACTGTTCCCGACCTTGCTCTACCTAAAAGGTTACTGAACACCCGTCGCAGATGATGAAGCGCATGTGAGCGTTACCGACGGCACAACATCTGTAAGTGCGCGTAATATAATAGCGCCAAAAGTCGAAGCTGCAAGAGTTTCTGAGCTCTTATCCATCCACTCCAATACCCGAATAAGTGAGTTGTGACATTTCAAAACTTCGAGTTCCTTTAAAATAGCCATACATTTGAAGTTTTAATTATTCGCCCATATTTAGAAGGGGTTAAGCACCGGTTTCTATTATAAGATGATGGCAGTATGTCCCGCGCTCCCAGCGCGAGCGGCTCGGGTGTTTGCCTCACAAAGCGAACGTTATGAGTTCAACTTCAGGGGCGTCCCTTAAAAGGGGTATGGGGGTCGAAAACTCCTATGTACCTCGTGGGAAGTAGAATGGGCCCTGATTTGAGGTCCCTTCGGGGGCGTGCACCAGAATCTGTCCTATCCGTAAGAATGGGACCCCTCGCTTGGTGGAACAAGAATCGGTGCCACCCGTGGATTTACCTATTACGATGGTTGCTCAAATAGAACCGGTTAAGGGTAGAGTATCCCCATGCTAATCTCAAAAGAAAAAAAAAAAAAAAGATGGAGGCGGTATGAGTGAATATTCAATAATCATAAGCGTTCGTTGTTCATATATTGGCATGTTCTCTCCACATGCCCTAGAGGAATCTAACCCACATACTCATCTTAGGTGGAGTGTTTGAGTGTTTTAACCAACATGTATACTAGTGGTATGCTTGCACATGATCATAAACAGGTATATTATTAATTAGCATGTGCTTTTCAAAACTCTTACAATTCATAACTAAACAAAGATACTTATATGGTAGGTCTAAACTGGCGCATTCTGGACGAGCTATATTAGTGTTCCCACTGTTATGTTAATGTTCTGGACGAACTATATTAGTGTTCCATATAGCTAACTTTGTGTGTATATTTAAGGGGTTAATTTGGAAGACTTTTGCAAACCAAGTTTTTTTTTTTTTTTTTTTTTGACAAAATTCCAAAATGATGCAAATCGACTTCTAGTGAAAACTTCTAAGTTATGTGTAGCTATTATAGTGTTGCTAATAGTATATCATAGTGTTGTAAACATTATATAGCAATATTGCGCATGAAATATTCCAGACGAGCTATATTAGTATGCTAGCAGTGTATCATCACTATAATATAAACTATAATAGTATTGTCAAATTAAAGTTTTGATCATGGGGAACTGAAGTTACTATTATAGAATACTATATGTAGCGTTATCAGTTGATGACTTATTGAGAGAGAGAGAGAGAGAGAGAGAGAGAGAGAGAGAGAGAGGACAGAAAAAGAGGCAAAATTGAATAAACCTTATGATAAGTTAAAATTTATAGTTTTTGGGTGGGTCAAAAGGAATATAGGACATGAAAATAGACAAACAAAAGGAGTTTGTGATTCGAATGTCTGAATGAACAGGGGAAAACAGACAATAAAAAAGGGAAATACACCTAATTAATGCTTTGTTGTATCCAAAACTATTATTTTAGGGCCTTATAATTTGGAAGCACATTAATTGGGAGCTCATAATATAAAGCAAGAAAAAGGAAGGTCTTGTTAGTTGTCCATCAAGATTAGGTTTACAATGTTTGTCTTTGTAAGACAAAAGAGAAGCATACTTACCTACTTTTGATGTATTTTGCTACATAATAGATGCATGGCTACCTACTATAGCCAATAACATTGTTATTTATCTGAACTATCAGGTTCCTGATATAGTTAAAAGTACATACTGTTTATTGGGATATATATCATACACATCTGATATGCAGTATATGATTCTGATTATATCAGACTATCAAAAATACCTGAAAATAGTACTTCTGATTGTCAAAAGAATTTATGCAAAAAGTCTATTTTGGCTAAGTTAGCTGCTTAAAAATGTTTTAAGATGTACCCAGGCATAGAGCCGACTGGTAAATTCACAAACGGTCTAGAAATTCCACTACCTCTAATTAGTTTCCTCGCAGAGCATGACAATACACGAGTCTTGATACTTCATGTCCAATTTTTGTACAAGAAATATTTTTATTTCAATCTACGTAATAGAACTTTACTGTAGTTAGGGTATCTAACTGATTTAAACAAAATAGGAGAAACGTTTGGTAGCATCTTTTTTTTTTTTTGGTTTTCAGCAAGTGTTCTTATCACATAGAGGATGAGACTAATCTGATTTAAAAAATAGAGCGTTACCTGCCTACCAACATTTCGTACAAAAACATTATTTCGGACAATTTATAAAATGGGGCTCCAAATAATACTTATGGGCGTAATCCGACCTGTCTAAGTTTTTTTAGCACAATAGAAACTCTAAATTGTACTGGCGAGCGATTTTAGTTTAAAACTAGAGCTAATCGTAGAGTGTTCAAAGGATGATATGAGGTGTCGCGAAGTGTTTAAAGTTATGTTGAAGTGTTTACCAAGTGTTTTGAGGTCTTTTAAGATATTCCAAAAAGCCTATACTATATGACTTATAGACATTTGGTACACCAAGTGTATACACCTATCTTTTCTTTTGAATTTATAAAGATACCGAGCGCGGCTAGCTCGACTGGATGGGAGGCGCCTCAGGAAGCGTCATCAACTAGGTCGAGTCTACGTGGAGTGAAATCCCTCGCAGAATTTTCTAAAAATTTTCTGTATCCTGTGATAGGAGCCTACGTTCATGGAAGATCTGTAGTCGGATTCCAGAGTGTCGGTCAGGTCTGGACGTGGGAATTTTCCACGAGTTTGAAATATCTACGAGGGCTTGCGCTCGTATTACGGGTTCCACCACAATAATCTCAGAAGAAAAAAAATTATATAGATTGTCATAATTCAATACAAGAGAGATGCATAAATCCTCTGCGGCGCGTCCCTGCGACGCGCTGCTGCGGCCGCGATCCCCGCCATCGATCATATTCTAAGCCATCGATCAAATTTAGCATTTATCTCGAGACACAGTATAAAATTTTCGGTAGCTCATTTGATCTATGTTTACGTATTTTTTCGAGAAATTTTGAACTGCAAAGTTATAGATTTTTATATACTTTACAATTTTATAGTTGAATATTTTTCGAAAAAATATAAAATAGTGTGCCGAAATAATGATCGAAAGTATGATCATTATTTTAATATAATGTTTGACATTATTTCGAAAAATGTTCAACTACAAAACTATAAATCAAATCAAAATTTATAACTTTCTAATTCAAAGTTTCTAATAAAAATATTTGAAATTAGATCAAATAAATTATCGTAATTTTCTATAATATCCTGTACTTGCACAAATTTTCAGCAACTCATTCGATTTATTTGTAAATATTTTTACAAAAAAATTTGAACTACAAAGATGCATTTAATAAAATCTAAATATGTGTAGTTGAACATTTTTCGAAAAAATGTTAAACAGTGTGCCGAAATGATAATTAAAATTTTTATTATTATTTTAACATGCTATTTGATATTTTTTCGAAAAATATTCAACTATAAAATTATAAATCACATTCAAAAATTATAGTTTCGTAGTTTAAAATTTTTCATAAAAATATGTCAAATGAATTGCCGAAAATTTTATTATGTCTTAAAAAAAGTATTGTACAAGGTCAACGGCAGGGACGCGCCACAGAAGATTCGCGTCCAACGAGTTAATATGGATAATGATTAGAGCAAATCTTCTATATATATATATATACATAAATAAATATAAATAAATAAATAAAAGTACATAAAAGTTGAGTTCATCTCTTCTTTGAAGGCCACTTGTCATTCAACAAATCCTTCCACCTACCCAAAAGTTCACCAATTTATATAATTAAATAAAACATATTTAATAGCATTTTTTTTAAATAAATTTTTAACATAAAATATTATTAATTTTAATTAAATCTATTACTTTCATATTTAAAAAATTAAAAATACTCAAAATAGATATTAAAACTTCAAAATTTAATAGATTTTAAAAATAGTTTGAAACCCACTTCAAACCTGTTAAAGTTTAGAACCACAGAATATCTATTTATAAGTATTTTTTAGACAAATTTTTTAACATTAAAATTATAAAGGTTATCAAAATGTGTAACTTTTATGTTAAAACATCTAGGTAATACATTTTATTAACATGTATAGCTTTCACATCTCTTCTTTAAGGCCAATTGTCATTCAGCAACTCCCCTCGTCTACCCAATAATTCACCAATTTATATAACTAAAAAATAAAATATATTTAGAAGTTTTTAAAAAAAAAAAAAAAATTCAACATGAAAACTGTTGATTTTGATGAGATCTATTACTTTCACGTTATTTTTTTTTTTCAAAAAATAACCAAAATAGATTTTTGTAAACTCAAAAAATAAAAATAGTTTTAAACCCCTTCAAACCAGTTAAAAATTGGAGCCCCTAAAGTATTTGTATTTTTGTTTAATAAACTTCCAAAATTTTATTTAGTAATTATTTGAATTGGTAGATCTTTTTTTGGTGGCGCGGTTGGTGCGACTAACCGCGTCCTTTTCCTTCTCCTTCATAATTTTCGAATTTTATCAAATGGACCTTATTTTACTGCAAATTATCATTCAATAAATTACAAACAATACGACTATGCAGGCATCGGCATTTCATTGTCTAAGCTGAAAATAACCTCTATAAAATCAAAGCCTTGAGATATGATACAAGTTGTGAAATGCATAAACCTTTTTAAAAAAAAAAAAAAAATGAGCTATTATGTCTGAGATAGAATACATCACTCTAAATTTCTCCAACAAACACATGGAAAATGCTACCTCACTCTCCCTTGTTGACCAAATAAATCTTCTTATATAGTTTGTAACATTGACTTTCTTATAATCCTAATTAATTAAAATTTGAAAGCAAAATAAACAAATCTAAAAAATTGAATATACTGTCATGTTCCATAGCTAATTTTTGAATAATCACATATCGGTAGCTAAAAATGTGACTTTTCTACTACTAAAATTTGACCGTGCCCAATTAATAATATTAATTTTTTATATATAAAATATGGTGTATTAGCAGTTACTAACTCAGGATAATAAATTTTAAATTAATGTATTATATTTATAAACTCAATAATTTTTTAAAGTTTTAGTTAAATTTTTGGTCTTAAGCGGGAAAGAAGCTACGTGATTTCCTCCAACAGCAACTTCTTTCTCATCTCAAAGTCTATTTTTCAATACATATTGCACCCCACTCTCAAACTAACATTACTTTGGTATTTTATTAAAAACATTATACTACCAAATTTATATAATTAATATTTTAAAAGCTCTTAAATATTTTGAGATGCACCAAATAAACCTACAAGTTGGTAAAAACTATTTTCATCGCAGCACTAATTTAGGTGCTGTTTGGTTGGGTGCAGTTGAAAATCGAAGTTGTAAATGCAGCAGTTAGAAGTGCTGGGAGTTGTATTTGCTGTTGTTGGTAATGCAGTAGGTCTGTTTGGTTTGATGCAGTTCGAACTACTGCAGTTGAAAAAAATCTGTTTGGTTTGATGCAGTTGAGCAGTGCAATTCCAAATCCTGTGTTTGATTTGATGCAGTTGAACGGATTTGGTAACTCATGTTAGAGTTACCTTCTTTTTTTTTTTTTTTTTTTTGGTATATGAAATATTATAAAATTATAATTATATATAATGTATGAAACGTTAAATGATATATATAATAAAAAATTTCAGATTCATAGTTAAGTGTTATTATTATTTTTTATTTATATCTTTTCTTTTAGTTGAGTGGAGTTGGTTTATGTAATATTGAAAGTTATTATAAGATGAGATATATTAAAATACTGAGAATTATTACTAAAAATGTAGTGAGTATATTTAACACAATTTCAAATACTAATGAAAATATTAATAATGTTATTAGAAAAAAAAAATCTTTTATAATATTATTTACAATTGTTTTGATGATGTACATCTGTTAAAAAATATACATGATTCATACATATGTATTTACAATTGTTAAAAGAAAAATATACACTTTGCCATTTCATTCAGCTATTCCACACGCGACGGAAAACTTGCTATATTGCGAACCTGTGCTGCCCCGTCTGGTATTCCGTAAGCTACCGGTACTGCTGATATGTTGCCAAAACTTGCTCTCAGTTGTCCAAAAATAAAAAAAGCCTGATAGAAATTATCATCGAAAGTACTTATGCGTCACTTGCATATGGTTAATTTTTAGGTACCTTAAAGCATTGCGCCAAGTATTTAAACGGCACCCATCCCTAACCTATTTATTAGACAGCACCGATTCCATTATCAGAATCGACCCCTGTCCGATAAGTAGGCGGTACGAATTTTCTGTCATAACACTGGCATAACACAGAGGTCCCTAAAAATAAACCACCCAAAGAACCAGCATAAAAGACCTTCACATAAAACAGATAAAGCCCATCTTCAGCCAACACATCACCAACACTAAAAAACCATCACATAAAACCAAAACATACGTTGTACAAGATATATGAATCGGCATAAATACTTTCTCAATTTATATTTGGACTTCATCATAGAGCCTTTAATGCTTGATAAACCTGCATAACACACAAGTCCAAGTATCAACAGAGGTTACCAACAATAATAAAAAACTAATTCCAACTCACTTTATTATTCCAACTCCCAAACCCATGTATAAACACCCAAACAAATAAACCTCCAAGCATTGCAGCAACATTTGATATCACAAAACATATGCAGCACCAAATAGGTAAACTGCTCAACCAGAAAAAACAAACTGCCAGAAACTATTGCAGAACAACTCAGCACAGCAGCACCCATTCCATAACATAAGCAACATGCAGCACCTGAACTCAGCACATGCGGAACATAAGCAACTTCAGAACATAAGCAACTCATCCAGAACCTATAAGCAACTCAGCACCTGCAGCACCCCAACTGCCTGCAGTATAAATCCAAGCAACCTAGCAAATTCACATTTGTTTGGTTTGCTTGGTGATACTGCCCTGCATCACTCCCACCACTGCAGTCCCAGAACTGGACTATAATAACACTCCGCACAAGCAATCCCACCACTGCAGTCCAGCAAAAGCACATGTGCTGCACAAACATAGAGCACAGCCAGCACATCCCAAATCAAACCATCACTAACCAAACAAAGCCATCACATACGTAATAAAAATGCACATTTTGCAGTATAAATACCCAAGCAAACCTGTCCATAAACATGTCTGCAGGCAGCACATCCTAGCACTGTGTCATCGAAAGTACTTATGTGTCACTTGCACATTGTCTAATATATGGTTAACTTTTAGGTACCTAAAAATAAAACGCCAAGTATTATGATGGTATCTAGACCTAACCTACGTATTAGACGGCATCGATTCAACTATTGAAATCGACCCCCGTCCAATAAATAGGTGGACCAAATTTCCGGTCATAATACTGGCATACTATATAGGTATCTAAAATTTAAACCGTCAAATCAACCAGCACCAAAAAAAATAGAACTACCATAAGACCTGCTTGGTTTGCTGCAATATCTGGGGATCTGAGAACGAGCTGGTTTGAGCAGTTTTCGTTTGCCGAACAAAATGTGTTTTCAACTTTTTTCACATTCCATCAGTGTTAACATCCCAGCATATATACCATACACTTGATCATCCAGCACATATGACAGTTTTGATAACAGCTCAAAGCATACCTCAGATCTGCTCAAAACCACACATAACTGCTCATACCAACTTAGCACAAATAAATGCTCGAATGCACATCAGAACACCAGCCGTAACTCACAACTTTTCATTCGCTCAAAAGCAGCAGAACAGAATGCAACAGCAGCAACTCACTTGCTCAAAAGCAGCAGAACATAACGCAACAGCAGCAAGTCACTGCTCAAAAGCAGCAGAACATAATACAACAACAGCAAGTCACTGCTCAAATGCACATCAGAACACCAGCCGTAACTCACAACTTTTCACTCGCTCAAAAGTAGCAGAACAGAATGCAACAGCAGCAATTCACTTGCTCAAAAGCAGCAGAACATAATCCAACAGCAGCAAGTCACTGCTCAAAAGCAGCAAAACAGAATGCAACAGCAATAAGTCACTGCTTTTGAGTCAGCAGAACAGAATACAACAGCAGCAGAAAACTGCTCAAAACCATCAGAACAGAATGCAATAGCAGCAGAAAACTGCTCAACACTTGCAGAACAGCACAACACCCAACCACAGACCATCTAAACACCACCCCAATGCATCATACACAACCCCTAACAGGTATAATAAAATACAGCAAACCAGAAAATTAGCAAGAAATGTACGCGCATCGACATAACTACTTTCTCGAATGTATATGGACGTCATCATAGAGCATGTGTTTTATTGCAATACCTACATACACCGACAATGTCAAGAAATCATATGTCATGAAACCAACAATTCTAAATCTTGCCATATACAACCAAAAATAAAATACAAATTACAGATACGGCTATAAAAAGATATATTTGTAGGCGCTTGACTTGATCCTTATAAAGTAAGACCAACGATATGAGTTTTTCCATTTCCTTGTTATGCACTTTTTCATCCACTTCCTTATGCTCGGTTGATATTATGTATGACATAAACTTATCAAGTGCTTCTTCTTTTGTTTCAAATTTCTTGAAACAAGCACGAGATAAACCATGCACTTGATCATAGCATTCATGCCATGTGTCATAAATTCTCGGCTTTCGTCCACGAAAAATAACGTAATATGGCATTTCAAACCTGATAGAATTATATAAAAAGTTAAGCAATAACATAAAACTATAATGATAATGCGGTCATTGAAAAGATATCACAACATTATAAGTGTATGAAGATTGTTAAGGCTTACAAAATATTGCTACTAAGCCTCGCATCGCACAAAATAACATAAAGTTCTCTAATCTCCCAACAACATGCTAGTCATTTAAAGTAAACCAGCGAAGAAATCGTCCAACCAAATCTCCCGACATTCCCTATCCTTCGATATAAATGACTGCGCAATCACTGTGTGTTCCATCATGTAATGCACGAATCAAGTCACGCAATGTATATTGTCCCTCAAACTCCTTTACTGCTCTAAAGAGTCTATCTCCAAATACACTAGTGTTGTCATGCCGAAGGGCGTCACAAACATTATCTATTTTCTGACCAAATAGAGCAATTGCCTCAGCCAATACATCATCGCCCTCACGGCTACGCTTATGTCCGCTGCTCTTGCTAGTGGAGGACCTTGGAGTATGTTGCAGTGGGCTTGACTGGATATTGGGTTGATTACCAGAAACATTTGCATTAGATTGTGACGCCGCGTCCTGAGCTCAATGTCATGGTCCAAATTCACGTATGTAGGTGGTTCCATACTCATACCCATTTCATTGTTGAAGTCATTCATGTTAGACGCATAAACACCAGTAGGTTGGTCATTCCCACAGATAATGCCTAACTCATTGTAAAATTCAATAGGCTTATTAAGATATGGCTCATCCTTAGGGTTTGCCTGAAAATTAACATTTAGTTTAACAAATGTCAAATATACATAAATATGAAAAAATCGTCAACCAAGCATATGTGATATACCTGAACATATGCCTGCAATTCCTCCTCCCCCAATATTATCATCTTCTTTTCATCGTCCCAGTCGGTGCCACTTAACTCCTTTAGTTTCTTGATTGTTTGCCAACGGCCTCTTACAGTACGCAAATGGTTAATACCATTTGCAGTCTCTACATGAACCGTTGGCCATTTCTCCTTCACCGCCCTAGCACATGCGGTATATGCAGTGTTCTTAAAGCCCTTATCTACTTTCTGCCCTAATAAAGCTTGCTCAACCATGAAATGAATAAAGAAGGTGCTCATAGGCTTCGTCCATCTTAGAGACCTACCCCCTTGTTTGGATCCTTGCGCATTGGAATCGTCCATCTTTTGAAGACAATATCAACGAAATAAGTTTATGAATGTAAAAAGTAAGTAAATTGAGGAATAAAATCCATACATCACACAAGAATATTGATAAATAACAAGTACATAAGTGTACAAAGATTTAAGGCAAGTCTCAAATAGTAACAATTATAATATTACATATTATTATCAAGTCTCAAATGTTTCGACAAGTCCCCAAGGTATGATTAAAGAAATTAGTGAAATGTCTTATTTGTTCGCCCACATATCCGCGGCCATCCGATCACGTAATGCCACCCACTCTCTGGCCTCATCTCTTGGATCCCTCCCCCTTGGCAATTAAGTGTCACTGATGCCCTCCCATTCGTCAAGACTAGGGATGAAGGAATCACCACCGTTAGTAATAATGTAGTTGTGAAGCACGCAACAAGCAAGAACAACATCAACTTGTGTTTTGAAGTTGTGATAGGGCCTCGATATCAACATTTTGAATCTATTCTTTAGAGCCCCGAAAGCACGCTCGATTGTACTTCTCAAAAATGAATGTCTGTGATTGAACAATTCCTTTGCATTTGACGGGGAACAGTCAGACCACTCCTTCAAGTGGTACCTCACACCTCGATAAGGGGATATGAATCCCGGTCGTGTTGAGTATCCGGCATCTAAAAGATAGTACTTTCCTAAACGAAAATATTTTTTAGCAGTTAATATTAACGTTCAATTGTTAAATTGGTATCGGCGACTTATTTAATTATACCTTCTGGTACCCTAAGTCCATTTTTCCTCTCCACTGCATCACGTAGCACAAGCGCGTCATGGGCAGACCCCTCCCATCCAGCAAGGACAAACGTGAATCTCAAATCGAAATCTACGGCAGTCAAGACATTCTGTGTTGGTATGCCCTTACGACTGCGGAACCGTGCCACTATACTTGAAGGCACAGATGCAGGGATATGGGGCCATCAATGGCTCCAATACAAATCCTATAGGCATAATAATATAGAAATTAGAGAAGATAATTTATTTTACTTACAAAGTGTAATGATGTTGAGGATGTGAAGATAAACACATGTTGAAGTATGGCATGTATCTACAGCTTGAACTGATCATATGATGAGTATTGGTATTCGGTGGCCTCACAAAATCAGGACGAAGCTTTCCGAGAGCCCATAGAATATGTTTGAAGTACCTATCGTCTCTCCTGACTGAATAAATGTAAATCCTATATTCCTATTTCGTTGGTGATGTCCAACGGCATGCAAAAATATTGCCAACTGCTCTTCAACGGTGGTGTGGATTGTATCCCACATCAGCTTTCTACTCCAAAGTAAAGTACATAATCAGAAAAAAGGTTCTTTTCTCATCCTTAACATGTGCAAACAATACGTGTCATCGGATTTGTAAAGGCGCTTCAACATCACGTTTCGTTGATTCATTCTTACTAGGTGCTTATATGGCTTACGTATGTATCTACCCTTGAATCTATTACTAAGCAAGAGTACCACTTGCGTAGCAATCACAACGGTAACAACTACGGCCTTCTATTTTCATTCTAACGTTCCATCATATCCACTTTCCTATATACACATTTTTTTAAGACATCAGTATTAATGCAACAAAATATTAATAGTTATTACGAAAATGCACATAAAATAGAGGAAATATGGTAGATACATACTTACGAGAGAGACGGCAAGAGATCGGAGTTCGACAGACGAGAAGGTGACTTACAAGACGCCACGTGACCACCGCGATGCCCACAGGAAAGCAGATACGTGAGCGCGACTCCGCGTCGATCGTCAGCCGGACACGATCGACCGCAACAGGGAGACGAAGGATCGCGAGGCGGAGACGGTCCATTGTGAGCCGGAGACGATCGATCCCGACAAGGAGACGAGGGATCGCGAGGTGGAGATGGTCGATCGTGAGCCGGAGACGATCGAGCGTAGCAGAGAATCGATCGATCGTGAGTGCGAGACGATCGAGCGCCGCGGAGATCAGCTCGAGTGGTAACCCTAGCACGAGGAGTGGAAAAACAACTGCTGCAGTTCGGGGGCGTTCACGCGAGACGAGACGCGAAAATGTAACCGCGGCTGATTCGACCACAGTTCAAAACGCTGCAGTTCGGCCGCGAACTGCAGCATTTTGACGATGGGCCCCACCTAACTACGGCAACCAACAAGCGAGTTCGGGCCGTGCGTTGTAACTGCTGCAGTTCGCCCCCAAACCCAGCAAACCAAACAGGCCCTTAGCCGTTTTCTTAAAAAAAAATGATAGGAAGCACGAGTGGTACCCTAAATTGTGAACCATCTACTTTTTCAACTTTTTCAAGCAAGTGATATAAGGCACAATTATTTATATTTGAAATACTCTTAAAATCCTTCAAGTATAAAAATAAAATATGCATTGTATTTATGTGAATACCACAATACAATACATCACTTTTATATACTGTATTTTTATAAAAGGAAAATCTCAAACGGTATAGTAAGCAGTTGCACCACACCACAGGTAATGGATGGAATTTATGATAGACATATTAAAAAATAAATAAATAAATAAATAAAGATGGTCATAACTTTAGTCCAATTGGCTATATATTTTGGGATAATTATATATCAGACCTCCAAAGTTTAGGTCTTGCATTTCAGTCTTCGAAAATGCGTTTCTGCGCTGACGTGGCGCGTGCCACCACGTCGCGCGTTTTCACATTTTTAAGAGCTGAAATACGCGACTGTTATTTTTAGGGGACTGATATATAAATATCTTACATATTTTTTTGCTTTATATTTTTTTCAAAAGTATATTACTCGATACATAATCGAAAAAAATTCAGGTCTGTTGACGACCTTCCTCCGGATGGGGGAAAGAAAATTTGGAGTCGCCACCTAATTTTTATGAAAAATTAGAAAATCGGGATAAGGCACGTTGAGATTTTTGGGCTCGTTGTCGGTTACGTGTGGGGAAGACGGAACACCCCCACAGCGCCCCTCCGAAGAGGGTACTCTCAATTAAATGGCTTATATTTTTTAATTTGGGGATTTATGAAATTATGTATGAAATGATTTAATTATAACTAATGTATGCATATATGTGATAATGCTAATAAATGTAATCAACTATGTGTGTTTCTTTTTATTCTTGAATTTTGACGCGTGAAAATATTTTCGAGATGTAAAGTTCGGATAACCACCTCACTCTAATCTCATTTTTAAATTTTTATTTTAAAAAAAAAATAGATAGGGTGTAGAGATCGGTTAACCGCCTCACTCTAATCCAAAATATATTTATGAGATTTTGTATTTATTAATTTTTATATTTTGAACATTTTTATTAAGGTGTAGAGATCGGTTAGCCGCCACACTCTAACCTTATCTTTAAAATATTTTCAGATTTGTCATTTTTTATATTTTAAATAAGTTAATAAGGTGTAGAGATCGGTTAACCGCCTCACTCTAACTTTATCTTTAAAATGTTTTAAGATTTGTCACTTTTTATTACTTTTTATATTTTAAATAATTTAATAAGGTGTAGAGATCGGTTAACCGCCTCACTCTAACCTTATTTTAAAAGATTTATGATGTTTTTAATATTTTGAGCCATCTTTATTGTCGAAAATCATGAAATTATAGCTTAAAACCCAATTAAAAGTGATCAAAATTGATTAAAAATATATTTGGGCCACTAAATAGGTTCCTAGGGTCAAAATGGCTAAGTCAGAATTAAAATGACTCGATCAGAATTGAAAATGGCTCGGTCAAATTCGATTTGGGCTCGACCAGATTCAAAATGGCTCAGTCTAATTAAAATTTGGCTCGGTCGGAACGAAATCGACCGAGCCCGAGCTCGGCTGGATGGGCGTTAGGATCGGTTTAAAAATGGGCTCGGTCACGACCGAGCCCGGCGCGCGCGGGTTAACCCCGCGCGCGTCACTTAGTTTAAAAACGACGACCGGCTGAGCCGGTCGTCGTCTAAATCTATTTCAGTCAGCCGCGAGCTCGCGGCCGGCTGAGATGGCCGGCGGCGGCGGAAATGTCCGTGTATGCACCTTAGGTTTATCGACAGTTCTGGATTTAATGGTGATGTCAAAATTTGATTTTGATGACTCTACCGCAAGTTATAATCGTTTAAAGTTTCGGTGAAAAATAAAATTTTCGAATTCCGCCGTCATGGCTCAACGCCGGCGCCACCATGGCGGCGTTTCACGATGTCTTACTAACCACGAACTCGGGAATATAATTGTATTGGCTTATAAAGAGGCCTACCTTAGCTCCCGAGCTCGGCCGGCGGTAACGAAAGTTTTTGACGTTTTCCGGCGATCCGACGCTATCTTCTTCCGTGCAAGTGCTTCGATGATATTCTCTTCGACCTCTCCTTCGATCTCTCGAGCTTCACAGCCCCTAATTCGGTGTGATTTGCGAAATCGTATTTTTTATTTTTGATCTCCCGATCTCCGCCCTTCGATCCCTCTCCTCCGTCGGCCTCCTCCCCTATAAATAGCTGCCACGCCGCGTACAAGGCGCTGACGACGTGGCGAGGTCGCACGACCGCTTCTTCCGCGGCGATCGTGGGCGCGAGGAACGGCGGCGACCGATTCCTCCGTTCGTTTGTTTTTTTTCATATTATGCAAATAATCCTCTTGTTTCATGAATTGCAAAAATGGTCTACAAGAATTTTGCGAAACCTTGAATTTCTATCTTCAATTTTGGCGAAAATGGCCCCTCACATATAAATATTCGATTGTCGCGAAAATTTTTTATTTGTGCGCGGCGTCGTTAGAATTCTAAACAATCATGTACGTCAATATAGTCTCGAATTAAACTAAAATAAATTTAATCGTGTAAATCAAGATTTTAAGGTTAATCGAGTTTATTAAATAAAATCGGGACGATAATCCAGACAAAATAGGGTGTCTACACATACATAATTTGAAATTTTGAATAATATATGAACCATACCAGCACTCAGGAGACGGTACTTAAAATACATTTTTATAAGTAGTACTTAAATTCAGCTCTTCTAAAAGAAATTTCAAAGTAAATTAAAAAAATGATAAACCTCCAATATTGGGCTATAACGAAATATCTCGGTATTCTACAATGAATTCTCGGTTGATAAATAATAAAATTTATTAGCAATTAGCTTTATAGCTTTATATAAATATATAAAGAAAATTAAATTTCAGCTCCTAATTCTAAAATTGTTCCGTTCAATCACAAAAAATAAAAAAAATATACTGACATAGCACGCAATGTGTGTCACAATATCAGTATTTTTTTTTTTTTAAAGACTGAACCGAACAAACGAAAAAAAAGCGAGGTCTAAACGTAAAAACCCCAAAATATACCGATAGATTTTGAGATAGGATCGTTTGTGCTTTTTAGCATAGAAGCGCAGATGATCCCCTGTGATATGTGATATGGGCCGTTAATCGGTCCAGCACGTATTATAAAGCTTTTTATTAACCTTTCGTTGATTTATTTGACATAATTTTTACATTTTTATGAAAAAATTATGAATTGCAAAATTATAGACAATTTAATTTATAATTTTGTAGTTCTAAACTTACAAAAAAAAATCAAATATGTCAAAATAATAATCAAAATTTTTTATCATACTTTAACATATTATTTAATATCTTTCTAAAAAATTTAAACTATAAAATTATAGATTACATCAAAATTTTTAATTTTATAATTCATAATATTTAATTAAAATACATAAAAATTAAAAATAAATTAATAAAAATTTAATTAAAAATTTCATAATATATACTATATAAACTAACCATTTAAAAAGTCAAATGGGATCGCCTGTAGACGATCCCGTAGAGATTTTTAGTTGTAAGATATCATAACCCTGTTGATACACAAGGCTCCGAGCTGTCAGGCAGAGAGCCTGGGACGAGACGAGTCGGCGAACCACAACGTGACCGCACAATTTAATTTAAAAGAAAAACCAAACCTGCCCGCTAAACGACAAAGTTTTAACCTCCGCCCTTCCTTTCCTGCTTCCTTGCACGACACGTTCCGGGAACCCCGACACACAGCTCCCTGCACAACGCCCGTCCCAACAAACCAACAGCCTTCCGCCACGTGGATCCACCCATGCATCTGTCTCAAGAGTTCGCGAAACCGTTGGAAAAAACAACTCGTCCAAATAAATCACGCAAAATTACCTCTGTCACATATTTATCTCATAATTTATATATATATATATATATATATATATATATATATATATATATATTAAAATCTAATCACCCTTAATAAACTACACAATAAATTACACACAACTAATCTTCATCACACATATATTTTGTAATCCATATAATTTTTTTGTTATTCGTATAAAATATTAAAATTATAGATATATCCATCGTAATGTGTGATTTTATTGTACTATATTAATATATATAATTTTTTATATAATTTTTAGAATATATATATAGTTTATTTTGTAATTTATTGAGTGAGTATAATAAAACCCAAAACCGATTCCCCCTCTTGTTTCTTTTTGAATTACTTTGTCTCCTATTAGTTTATTGTGTGGTTCGGTTTATTGTGTGGATTATTAATATTGTTTATTGTGTGGTTCGGTTTTTCGATTACTTATATAATTTATTGTTTCTTTTTGGATTATTAATATTGTTTATTGTGTGGTTCGGCTTTTTATTACTTTGTCTCCTATTTATTTTAAGGGGATTTGAATATCTGCACTGTTTCGCCCAGAGGAAACTGCAAGTTAGTCCGTAATTTTCAAAGAGATTTATAAATCAACCCTAATTTTAAATTTGTTTTGTAAATCATCTTATTTTTTAAATTTATATTAACAAAATTTTAAATATCAAATAAATATTTAAATATAATAAAACTTTGTTGATGTGATATATAATTTTTATATTTACAATTTTTCTAAAAAATATATTTAAGTGTTTTGAAAATTTAAAGTCTTAATCCATTAAAAAATTAATTTATTAATCCGCTGAAAATTTTGGAGTATCAAAATATTTTATA
The DNA here is from genome assembly GCA_002076135.1 of Xerophyta viscosa. Taxonomy (NCBI): domain Eukaryota; kingdom Viridiplantae; phylum Streptophyta; class Magnoliopsida; order Pandanales; family Velloziaceae; genus Xerophyta; species Xerophyta viscosa. The sequence continues at coordinate 201,876 of MJHO01000090.1, read as the reverse complement.
TAAATTTTTGAAAAATTTTAAATAAAAACAAATAGATTTTTGTGTGAACTATTAATATTGCACTCAAAATGTTTTTCAAAAATATTTTAAATAAATATTAGGGCGTGAAATTAATCGGTAAAATGTGAGATTTATTTGTAACTTAAAAAAAATAGAGAGGCGGATATACAACTCTCCCTTTTGACTTTACAAAAAGATAAATCTATTATTTAAACCTATTTATATATTATGTTCCAAAAGAATTATTTAAGAAATTTTTTTAAAAAAATTAAATAAAAAGTTATATATTACACTAAAATCAATTTTAATGTATTTAAAATTTTTTAAAAAATATTTGGATATAGATATTTTGGGGTTTCAAAGTTTTAACGAATTATATACTTACTCATTAAAAATTTAGAGTTTCAAAATATCTACTTAAAAATATTTTTAAAACATTTATATATAATAAATTTATAGACCACATTAATATCTATTTTTTATTCAATATATTAAAAAGATACTTACATATTAGTTAAATTTGTTACGCGAATTTTGAAGGAAAAATTGATTCGTAAAATATTTAAAATAAGGAGCTAATTTGCACAGTTTTTAAAAGCAGCGGATGATATAACATTTTTTTCATTTATTCATGGACTCAATGAAAACGACGCATGCAAAAGTGTCCAACGATATTTCCGTTGCGTTGATAAATTATCAAGCATATATAAATATTAAAGTAGGTTTAATAAAGATTATTTTATATTTTTATGTTATATTTTTAGTGTAGTGGAATGATGAGAATATTTTATTATTTAAAGATACTCCCTCCGACCATGAGTTTAAGATTCTTATCTCAATTTTTTGTTTCTTTTCTTTATTCTTTTCAAACTTTTGTCTAGAATTTGCTCCTATATCTTTATTTATTCTTTATACCATAGTTTTACTCATTCTCTTATTAAAGTTTTTCAAGCAAGTTACTTAAATTGCAAAAATTAAAATTAAAATGTATAAGTTACGCTACAATTTTGATATAATCTGATTTCTCCTTTTTTTTAAAATAATATGTGTTAGTTGTTATCTATCAAACTTACATTTCGCCAAGTATTTCGCAGCACTAACTCTTTGTAATAGTCTGTTCAATACAAAGCACTTATTTACCAAAAAAAAAGTATTTCGCAGCTGTCAGTTAAATCGTAAATCCTTAGATTGGTCTACCATTCTTCTAAAGAAAAATTTTACAATAAAATATTTACGCAACGTCAGATAATATTTCTTTCGTATTTAAATAAAAAAAAATTTATAATTAAGTTTTGGAAAAACTTCCTAGTGAAATTTGTAGATTTTGATGAAGTCTATAATTTTTATGTGCAAATAAAAGTTTTTCAAAAAAAAAAATTTTAAAAAGATATTTTGGGACTCCAAAAATTAACGAATTTAACGGATTTTAAAATAGTTTTTAAATCCTTTAATTTTAGAATCCCAAAATATATTTTTAAAAGTATTTTTTGAAAAAAAAATTGAAAATAAAAGTTGTAAATCTCGTCAATAACTTTAATTATAAAAATATTTGTAAAAAACATATTTATAAATAATTTTTTTTTAGGCAGTTACATGAAATGACATGGTGTAATCGCTCATCCAAGAATCTATCTCTTCTAAGATATACAGGCTCATAGATATATTTCGGATTATTTTTTCCAAAAGCTTTGAAGCAGAGTTCATATGCATTTTTTTTTTTGTTGAAATTTTGACATGATTTTAAAATTTTTGATTCAGGGACAAGACCGAAAACATACTAGTTCGGTTTGGACAGACACGGATAAGGGAACATGTTACAATATGAGTACGGAACACAATAATTTAAAGAAAGTAGGATATTGTTAAGGTTCAAAAATAACAATAAAAGTAATTTATATTAAATATTTTAAAAATCTAAAAAAAAAATAATATTTAATAAAATATTTTATATATTTACATAATATTTTTATTATTAAGATAATTTATGTAACAAAAATTTAATGATATCAATAAAAATAAAAAGTAATATTTGAATATATTGTTATATTATAAAGAAAATTACTATCCACCCTCTCTCAAACTATAAAACTTACTAATCAACCCCTCCCCATCACATCTCCATCACATCAACCATCATTACCAATTTCAACTGCATTCGGACAATCATACTCCTAACTATTTGGATACCGAGGTCATCTATTTAGAAGTATTTTTTGAAAAAAATTTGAACATGAAACTTGTAGATCTCGCCGAGATCTACAACTTTTATGTTCAAATTTTTTTCAAAAAATACTTCTAAGTAGATATTTTTTATGTCCAAACTATTTTCAGCGAATTTCGAATCGAGGTCTACACTTCGGACCCCAAAAATGAGATCTACAACTTTTATATTGAAAATTTTTCCAAAAAATGCTTCTAAATATGTGTTTTCGATGTCCGAACTGATAATACATACGAGAATATTTTCGTCCGAAATTTTTTGAAATAGTAAATAGGGGGTCTATAAGTAATATTGGAGCTGATCAGTAAAAATAAAAGTATAGGAGAGCTGATAAGTAAATCCTCCTATATTATATTGTGTTCAGGGCTGCGCTGGTTCTGGGCTGTCCTTTTGATTCTCTGTGGTTGGTTTGCATCAGCTATTCCCTCCTCCTTTCTGCCAGCCAAGGCGGGGGCGGCTGCCTGCGCGAGGCGTGCAAACGCGCAGGTGGGCCCCAGCTTTCATTCTTATATAAACACACCCCCAGCCCCTGTAAATCTAAACCGTTTATCTTCGCTAGCACCCATCGCAAGACACCAAGCCTCAACCATCCAACCGTACCCCCCTCCCTATCTAGTAGCTACTGTTATAAATAGGTCCGCGATGAATGTGGTGCTGCTCGTTGGGCTAATTCTTTTATTTGCTTGCCCTTCGGATAATATAATAATATAAATACCTCAGCCAGCCGGGGAACATACTTTTTAATTACGTTGAGGGGTATTACAATAGACTAAATTAATATAAAATTAATCCTAAAATAATTATTTGCCTAGTTGACATTTTGGACTGAAAGCAAAATTTTAAAATATTAATTACGTATCAATCTCACATTTCTAAAAATTTACGTATTAATTTTTAAATAAAACAATATATATTAATATAGCGTAATATAAAAATACGTTGATATGGTAATGTCCAATCAGTGATCAGATCTAAGTATACAGGATGATTTATCAAAACATATTTTGCCAGAAAAATGCTAGTGCCCTACCCCCATCACCCACAAATTAAAAAAATTTAATAACCTATATAATTAAAAAATATTTTTTTTAAAAAATTTGATATAAAAAATAAATTTAAATTAAATTTATAATTTCATTTTGCATGTTTTTTAAAGTTATTTTAAAACTCCAATTTTCAACGGATTCTAAACAAACTTAAAATAGTATTTAAATTGGTAAAAAATTCGTTAAAATTAAAATACAATTTTTTTTTATTAAATAAAAATTATAAATTTTATTAAAGTTTATATAAAAGTCTTTTAAACATTTTTCAAAAAATAGTTTTTCTATAAATAAATAATAAATATATTGTCGCTGATTATTGCCGACCGAGATGTTGGCTTTCGCGACACTGGGTTTTCGAAAGGAGCACTCTTTTTCATGATAGCTTTGTGATTTTTTCTAGTTTTTCTATGCGTTTTTGTTATCTTCTTGACGTCGTATCAACCCAAAATCTAATTTAAAATATACTCAAAACAATTCTGCATGGGGATTCGAGTCCCCAGTATTGTTTACTACGTCTGCTGCTGGTGCTGCTTCTTCTTCCTCCTCTCTCTCTCTCTCTCTCTCACGCACTATTTATTCGCCTTTAATTCATCTTCAACTCTTCTTCATCTCACATTGCTCGCCGACCCTCGATTGGCGGCGAAGTAGTTACATCCTCGCCGCTGCTCTCCGCCACGATGATCCGCCACTTCTCCAGGTCAAGTCTCCTGCAAACTACTACTGTCTATAATTCTTGATTCATAATATATTGTCTGGAACTGGGGCATGTTCAAGTATTAATTCTGCATGCAGGAGGGTAAACCTCACCGGGAGATGCCATGACCCGCTCGGAAAAAGCCTCGTTCCCTACTCCACGGCGTCGGGAGGGCGGCGTGGGAGGTAAGTAATGGCGCCGATCGAGCTTCATTCGTTATGAAAAATTAGCCTAATTAATATGAATGAAAATATAATTGCGGCACATTTTTTTTTTCTTTATTGCAGATTGGACGGAAAGGTAGCGCTGATCATCGGCGGAGCAGGCGGGCTAGGAAAAGCAAGCGCCGTCGAGTTCGTTAAAGAAGGCGCCGCCGCTGTCATCATCGCGGACATCAACGCCGTCGGCGAACTCGGCCCGCGATCATCGTTCATCCAATGCGACGTCACGATCGAGAAACAAATCTCCGACGCCGTCGACTTCGCCGTCTCCCAGCACGGCCGGCTCGACGTGTTGCACAACTGCGCCGGCGTTACCGGTCCATCGGGGCCGTCGGCGATCGCCGATCTAGATCTGGACCAATTCGATCGTGTCATGGCCGTGAATGTACGCGGCACGGTTGCCGGAATAAAGCACGCTGCCCGTGTCATGAGCCCAATTGGGTCCGGTTCGATACTGTGCATGTCGAGTATAAGTGGTATATTAGGTGGGCTCGGGCCGCACCCTTACTCCATCTCCAAATTCACCATCCCGGGCATAGTTAGGTCCGCGGCGGGGGAATTGTGCCGGAACGGGGTCCGGGTCAACTGTATCTCGCCGTTCGCGGTGCCGACGCCGCTCGTCGTCGATCAGTTTGCGGAGTTTTATAGGGGTTTAGAGAGGGAAAGGATTGTGGAGATAATAGAAGGTTTGGGGGAGCTGAGAGGAGCAAAATGCGAAGAAATTGATGTTGCCAAGGCTGCTGTATACCTGGCTTCGGATGAGGCTAAGTATGTGTCTGGGCATAATCTGGTAGTTGATGGGGGGTTCACTGCTTTTAAGCACCTCAATCTACCTGTGCCCTGAACAAAATATGACTATTTATTGAAATTCAAAATATTTCCATATTTTATTTTTTTTTTTTTAATACGGATTTTTTATTTTTTGAGCTAACGATGCAATCAAAGGTACTGGCTGTTAGTATTTTGAGCAATTGGACATACGAAGTTTTTCTAGCTTTTTTTTTTCTAAATGGCAGTAGCTTTTCTAGAAAAAATTCTAAAAAATTTCTTCCATGGCTGCGTAGTTGACGGGGAGAAGATTGGAGAGAAGATCGGTGGCGGCGAGGAAGACGACGTGCTTCTCCGCCACATCTCTCGCTCTCTCTCTTCTCCTTTTTTTTATTACCATGTCAGTTTAATCAATCAACTACTTTCGTGAGTGTCTCAAATAGTGTTACAGGACGAAAGTATTAATGTTGCCATCTTCACAACTCTGCATAAAATCAGGCCCCCCCCCCCCCCCCTTCCCTTTTCAATTTTCATATCATATCAGCCCCTTCTCTCCAAAACAGCCCAAATCAGCCCCCCATTTACTTTTTACTTTTTTTTTTTTTGGACAAAACTGTTCTTTTTTTGCCGACACCGAGATCACCTACTTAGAAACATTTTTGAAAAAATATTGAACATGAAAGTTGTAGATCTCGGCGTGTGTTTTCGATGTCCGAACTATTTGTAGCAATTTCGGGTCGGGTCGGGTCGATCTGTTATGCTTCCGACCTCAAAAAGATAACTTTTGAAGTATTTTTTTGAAAAATTTTCAATATGAAAGTTGTAGTTCTTGCCGAGATCTACAACTTTTATGTTCAAAGTTTTTTCCGAGATCGCTTCTAAATGGATGATATCGGTGTCTGAAGTGTTAACAGGTATAGGGACAATTTCGTCCAAAAAAAATCCCAAACAGTAACCAGGGGCTGATCCGACCTAAATTTGAAATGGGGGGCTGATTTGAACATTTTCAAACCTTGGGGGGCTGATATGGTAGTATCCCTAAAAAGTATACGAAAGTATTAATGTTGCCGACTTCACAACTCTGCATAAAAAGTACAAAAATAGCAATATCCAAAATATCAATAATATAATATTACCACGATAAAAAAAAAAAATCTATAATTAAATATTTATATTACGTCAATATATATCTCTTTTATATTTAAATAAAAAAATAATTTTACGAATATTTTATGTATTCCTATATAAAAATTTTTAAATTTTAATTTGATCTATAATTTTTATTTTTATATATTTACTAAATATGCTTTATAATTTGGGATTTCAAAATTTAATAAACTCAAAATATTTTAAAACAGTTTTAAAATCGTTTTAAACCCGTTAAATAAAATTTAGATTTCGGCAAAATCTATATTTTTAATATTAAAAATATTTTTAAATAGATTTTTTTTTTAAATAAAAATTGTTATACGAAGTAAGATGATATAACCGCGTCGAAAAATATCCCCCAGGTCAAAGACCAAACACTGCTCAAGTTATAAATTTTAACATTTTAGCCTTTACCTGCACTAATATGTTATTATCTAAAATCGTTTATTTATTAGATAAAGTTTTAGTTATAGATGCTAAAACTGATTCTGATCTCGATTTAAAAAATCTTGTTCAAAGAGCCACCGGAGCTGGACTGCCAAATCTCCTTTATACTGATCTTGCTTTCTTTATCCCTTTTAAAAAGTACGGATATGTCATTTTATTTCATACTGTATTTGTATAGTATCTAATACCGATATTCTATAGATGCACCCAGACATATATTAGACACATATCGGACACATGAAAAAAGTGTCAAAAAAAAATCGGACACGCGTATCAGTCAAGCCAGACAAGGGTGTCCAACACGTGTGTGTGTATTTATAATTCTTTTAAATAAAATAAAATATTATAAAGTGGTAGCAGTATATAACGATATAATTAAATATTATATTATTTTATTTTTATTGAAGCAATTAGACTACTGTTGTTGAATTTATCTAACTAATATGAAATATTACAATACACATAAATTTAAATTTATCCGAATATGAAATATTATATTACATGGATTTTGTTATTAAATGTTAATATATTTTTAGATATTCAAATATTTAATATAAATTATTTTTATATATTTATATTTTTTATAGCAACTATTTTTTAAAATTACTTTATATCACGTCAGTATCATGTCCCAAAACTTGTATCCGTGTATGTGCTTCCAAATATCTCTCCCGATACCCAGAAAAAAAGTATAAAAGAGTTTGTGGTGTTTATGGCGAAAGATGTGAGGTCCGTGACCGAGTAAGTTTTTTTAGCATTTAGTTGTCTTTGTAGCTTGGTCTTGTGTGTGTGTGAATATTCGAAACTTTTGCTACGTCCCAGGCATGCATGTTGTGTATGTGTGTGTTATGATTTTTTTGGACTTGCATGTGCATGTGAGGCTTGCTATTGCTTGGGAATGCATGCGTGATTCCGTCGGGGACGAGCTGGCCTAGTTGGTATCTCGTCGACGCGAGTGTGTGATCCGTAGCGAGTCGGACGAGTGTTAGTGTTGAATCTGTTTATACAGATTTTAGGACTTTCGGTCAACCGATTCTTATTTCGGTCGACCGATCGGAGCAGGTAGAGTAGGTAAGAGTTGTTTTAAGTGTTTTGGAATTTTATTTTCATTCTACACCGCGAGCTTAGGTTGCTGGAGCCCTAGATAAGTCCCTCTAAGTGATCATGTCATTTTCTTTGATTTTATTTGAATTAAACTTGATTTGCACACTTTCCGGGTATTACTCTATGCGTAGATCACTTCGATTTTCGGTTTTGCAGAATTTTCGGTTGTGAGCTCGTGGGAAGCTTGATTTCGAGGTGAGCAGTTAAACACCAAGTGTGTGTGTTGGTATGCATGAAAATGTGCTTAGTGGTATGCTTGGGTGTGTTTACATGATTTTTAATGGTTATGTGTAGCCGGGTCAAGAACCCTAGCTTGATGTTGAATTATTGTGATGCGAAAATCATGTGACATGCTATATAATACTCATGTGGTGCTAAATATGCTAGTTTTGAGTAGTACATCATGTTGTGTACATTTGAGTTTAGTTCAAAAATTATGAACTTGTATGGATTGCTCAATAACTATGTTATCCATATTGATATGTGATGCTATGTGAGCATGTTTACGATGTGTAGAGTAAATTAGCTCTAGAGACACTCGTATTGATTGTGCCTTAATAAAACGTGGTTACTCGGAAGTTGGATCTCCGTCGAGTATCGATTGAGTCAGCACGATATAATGATTCTGGGGGACAATATCGGGGGCGGAGGGTTCTGACTAGAGTACTTAAGGCGGCGAGTTTGCCCTACGGAGGATGGTGGGCGTAGTAACTTGCAGATCAGCCGTTGGCCAGGCGATTGCTACGTTGAGCGAGTCTCGGTTGCATAAGGCGTAAAGAGTCCGAGTAGCCCCCATTTTGCGCTGTGGGGTCGCCCTTACCGTGAGTGTTGTGTCGTGATGGAAAACCCGGCGACAGCGGGCGAAAGCCTTAGTATGAGTGTAGGCGTCCGGAACTGCCTTAGTCCAGGCAGGTTAGTTGCCTTGGTTAGAGAGTTCGTGTCGGACCTACCTTACCTATATTAACAATAATGACTAACTTCGATGGGGTTAGTTAATCACGCTGACTTAACAAAGAGAATGCATAATTGGTTGGTCGGGTGATTATTATTACGAGCTAAAGCATGCTATATGTGTTGTACATATGTGATGACTATGTTTGATATCATTCATGATGATGATGTTGTATATGCTTGTGTATTCTTGTGTGCGGTGTTACATTGGTGCTCCAAGGGAGGACACCGATGTGCCGCTCACTGAGTCATAGGACTCACCGCTTTGTTGCCCTGTTTTTCAGATCCGTCCGCGAAGGGCAAGGAGCTCGTGTAGCCGACATAGCTTGCGAGAGAGATTATAGAAGGTATTTTGGGGTTTGGGGGACTAGTGATGTATAGATATCATTTTGGTATACTTAGACTAGTCACACATAGTTTATTGTGAATGATGTATAAAAGTGAAGTATTAACCTACACATAGCTTGTATTCCTTGAAATTTTATAAAGACACATGTAAAGCTTTTGGACCTCAAAGCTTGTATGAAATTCTAAAGTTTATATGAAATGTGCATATTTGGTTAAATATGGTATTTTGACCCCAAGGGGGCATTAGAATGGTTGATGTGTATTTGACCCCGTTTGGCTTTCAAATGTGTTAGAATGAATATTAGACTTGAAAAGCAAGTTTTGATACATTTAGCTCTTGTTTTACCGTATTTCGGTTCTTAAAGAGTTTTTTATTTAAATTCGTCGTCTTCGCGTATTTTGGGTGTTTGGGAGGTCCTACACGAGTATCCAAGATAGATACATGGGCGTGTAGGGTTGGTTTCCAAAATCCAGGTAAAATACGGATTTCGAGGTGGCGAGTATTTCATTTCTGAAATCTGTTATTTGACTTTCTGATATTTTTGGTCAACCGATAATATCGGTCGGTCGACCGAAACTGTTACAGCAGGTGTTTTGAGTTCTCGGTTGAATATCGTTGACCAGTTCTCAATTTTCATTCGACCGAAACTCTCTGGAATTTGCATTTCGAATTCGTTTTAAATGGTTTCCTAAAATACTTTTAATATTTTAGGGTCTTGTATAATTGCATTTTAGAGGTTTAGCACCTCCGAAAACGTTTTTCTAAGTTTTTAACATAAATGGTTTTATGTTTTGACCTATGGTTGTCCTAGATATTTTGGTATCAATGGAGGAGATTGATATTTTAAAATCTTTGACAAGTTTAGTCAGCACTCGAGGCGGGTTCCACCTCCTCCGTGGTACTTGCCGGTATCAAAGTTCCGAGCTCGGCTCAATCTCATTTTTACAGTTTTAATTGCATGAGCTTCTGCATTGCAAATCTGAATTTGTGTCCCCCTTCCCAAGCCGTCACGGCTCCCGGGTCGCGGGTCATGACAATTTTATGGTATCAGAGCTTAGTGTAGCTTAATGCTTCGTAAAACTAAAACTTGTTAAAATGATGGGGTGTGCAACGAGTACTAGGACGATTAGAATGAATCGTTAATTTCGGTTCGTTGTGGTTGCAGGATGCCATCACGCGGACGACTCGTCGTGCCCCTGTTAGGGTGAGCAGGATCCTCCGCCAGCTGGCGCGGATCTAGGTAGGACGTTTCAGGTGGCAGTGGGCAGTGTTGTTGGCTGAGCGTCAGGCCCAGCAGGCAGTACCCCAGACAGTTGAGCGAGTGTCGGCAGATGTTCAGGCCGAGCCAGAGGTAGCACCAGCTCTTGTTGTGGATCCGTGGAGGAAAGATTATCTCGATTATTTGAGCCGTTTTCAGAAGAGAAATCGCAAAATTTTGAAGGTAGTGCGGACGCTGATAAGGCAGATGATTGGGTACTTGATATAGAGAAGAACTTCGAGACTTGATTTGTCCAGATGATTATCGGATGGCCTTAGCTACCTCCACTTTCACCGGCGCAGCGGAGCGGTGGTGGAGAAGCGTGAAGAGGCAGTTTGAGCAGTTCGTAGTTGGACCGATTTCTTAGTGCTATTCCGCCGATAGTAATCCCTATGACTGTGAAGAGGCAGAAGCAGCGAGAGTTTGAGCAGTTTAAAACGGGGGGATGTCCGTCTGGGATATGCAAAGTTTGTTTTCCTATCCAAGTATATTCCTTATCTCTTGGCCGATGAAAAAAACTTAGCGAGAAGGTTCCGTGATGGTTTGCGAGGAGAGATAGTGAACAAGATGGGTGGTGACGAGTTTCCTACCGTGCACCAATCCCTAGTGAAAGCTCAAAACATCGAGGCGGATTGGAAAAGATATACCGCGGAGAGGTCGCAAGCCGATAAGAAGGGGAAGGCCAAGCAGTGGCCGAATAAGAGGAAGCAGGCGAAGCCGCCGATACCCGCACCACTCCAAGTGGAGAGGGCAATAAGCAATGAAAACCGGATATTGAGTGCTTCAACTACCACGAGAAAGGACATGTAAGCCGTGTTTGTCCGAAGCCAAGGCAGTTCAGGCGCCAGGATGGGCCACAGCAGTCCATGCCGTTGCAGATGCTGCAGCTACCATAGGTCAGCTGGCACCCCGACCCATTGCACCTCAGGGGCGCGCTGGGCAGCCGCCGTGAGTGCAAGGCAAGGTGTACGCGTTGACCAGTGAGGAGGCAGGCGGGAGCTATTCGGCCATCACAGGTACCTTGTCAGTTTGACAGCATTCCAGCATTTACCTTGTTTGATTTCCGGTGCTACGCATTCTTTTGTTTTTGAGAATTTTGTTGTTAGATTGCTTGCCCGATATCTTGTATATAATTACTTGTTTGAGATTACCACTCGCACGGGTTTTGTTTTGTTGGCTGATAGTTTCTACCGTGGGTGTAAGATTCGAGTAGGGACCGTGTGTTTACTCGGGAATTTGATTGTGCTTGACCTATCTGATTTTGATGTGATTTTGGGTATGGATTGGTTAGCCGAGCATTTTGCGAGGATTGATTGTCGCGCCTGGGCAATTACCTTTAGGATTTTGCATACTCCTAAGTTTCACTTTTATGGTGATAAGTCGGGGAAGGGTGTTCCGATAGTTAGTGCCTTGAAGCGAAGGGACCGCGTGTTACTCGGGAAGTTGATTGTGCTTGACCTATCTGATTTTGATGTGATTTTGGGTATGGATTGGTTAGCCGAGCATTTTGTGACGATTGATTGTCGCGCCGGGGCAATTACCTTTAGGATTTCACTTACTCCTAAGTTTCACTTTTATGGTGATAAGTCGGGGAAGGGTGTTCCGATAGTTAGTGCCTTGAAAGCGAATAGGCTACTAGAACGAGGTTATTCGGGTTACTTGGCCTACTTGTTGAACCCGCATGTTGATTCAGGTCAGCTTGAGGGTATGCCGATTGTGTGTGAGTTTCTCGATGTGTTTCCAGAGGAGTTGCCTCGATTGTCGTCGGATCGCGAGACTGAGTTCCGGATTGACTTAGCGCCTGGAGCAGCGCCCGTCTCCAAGGCACCTTATAGGATGGCGCCGGCCGAATTAGCAGAGTTGAAGACCCAGTTAGGCGAGTTGTTAGCTAAGGGATTCATCCAGCCTAGTTCGTCACCGTGGGGTGCACCGGTATCGTTTGTGAGAAAGAAAGGTGCTAGTCTACGGATCTGCGTAGATAACATGCAGTTGAACCAGTTGACGATCAAGAACAAGTATCCATTGCCGCAGATAGATGACTTGATTGATCAGTTGAGAGGGGCCGCCGTGTTCTCAAAGATAGATCTGAGGTCCGCGTATTACCAGTTGAGGGTTAGACCAGAGAACGTGCCGAAGACAGCTTTTCGTACTCAGTATGGCCATTTTGAGTTTTTAGATATGTCGTTCGGATCGACGAACGCACCGGCAACATTTATGGATATGATGAATAGAATTTTCAGCCGTTTTTGGATTGGTTTGTGGTGGTATTCATTGATGATATCCTAGTGTATTCTCGTAGCTAGGAGGAGCATACCAAACATTTAAGGTTGGTATTGCAGGTCCTGCGCGAGAAACAATTGTTTGCTAAGTTTAGCAAGTGTGAGTTCTGGCTTTTTCAGGTGCATTTCTTGGGTCATGTTGTGTCCCAGGAGGGCGTGGCTGTCGATCCGGCTATGGTCGATGCGGTCCTCGAGTGGGAGAGGCCCAAGAATGCGACTAAGGTTCGAAATTTTCTTGGTTTGGCCGGGTATTACTGGAGGCTCATTGAGAACTTTGCGAGGTTGGCGAGTCCGATGACTAAGTTGACTGGGAAGGCGGTTCGGTTCGAGTGGAGTGATGCGTGTGAGCAGAGCTTCTAGGAACTAAAGTGTAGATTGACCACCGCACCAGTGTTGGCTTTACCTGACGATCAGGGCGGTTTCGTAGTGTACAGCGACGCTTCTTTGAGTGGTTTGGATTGCGTGTTATTGCAGCACGGCCGAGTTTAGCGTATGGATCTCGACAGTTGAAGACGGACGAGGGTAATTATCCCGTATACGATTTAGAGTTGGCCGCGGTTATATTTGCTTTGAAATTGTGGAGGCATTACTTATATGGCGAGGATTTCGAGATATACACAGATCATAAGAGCCTACAATACATTTTCTCTCAGAAGGAATTGAATTTACAGAAGAGGCGGTGGCTAGAGTACTTGAAGGATTTCAAGTGTCGTATACTCTACCATCGTGGTAAGGCAAACGTCGTAGCTGACGCTCTTAGCCGGAAGAGCTCCGCTCACCTTGACGGGTTATATATGTTGGAGTGGGATCTCGCGGAGCAGTTTGGCCGCCTTGGCTTGGTTGCTATTGAGCGTGCACCAGGGCTCATCTTCGCTACTTATAGGGTTGAGCCGGAGCTAATTCGGCGGCTGAGGTCGGCACAGCAGGGTGACTCTGCACTTCAGGAGGTACGAGCGTGCCTTGAGTCCGAAGGGTTGATAGACTATGACATTGGGGCAGATGATATTGTCCGATACAGACGCCGTATGCGTGTTTCGCAGGATACTGAGCTCAGACAACAGATTTTGTACGATGCACATAGCAGCAGATTATCAGTGCACCCACGGGATACAAAGATGTACAGAAATATGAAGACACAATTTTGGTGGTCAGGCATGAAGAGAGAAGTCAGGGACTTCGTAGCGCGATGTGAAGTGTGTTAGAAAGTGAAAGCAGATCATCTGAGACCTGGTGGATATTTGCAACCGTCAGAGGTTCCTATGTGGAAATGGAAAGATGTGACCATGGACTTTGTCGTGGGATTACCGCAGACGAGGCACGATTTTGATGCTACTTGGGTGGTAGTGGACCGCCTGACGAAAATCCCTCATTTTATCCCGATTCGGAGCACCTATACACCTGATAGATTGGCTCGCGTGTTTATAGCGGAGATCGTCAGACTCCACGGTGTACCACTGAGTACGAGGTGGCGAGTATTTCATTTCTGAAATCTGTTATCTGACTTTCTGATATTTTCGATCGACCGATAATATCGATCGATCGACCGAAACTGTTACAGTAGGTGTTCTGAGTTCTCGGGTTGAGTATCAGTCGACCAGTTCTCAATTTTCGGTCGACCGAAGCTCTCTGGAATTTGCATTTCGAATTCGTTTTAAATGGTTTTCGAAAATACTTTTGATACTTTTAGGGTCTCGTATAATTGCATTTAAGAGGTTTAGTACCTCCGAATTTTTTAGAAAAATACGGGTTGACCCGGTATTTCCGAAAATATTTTTCTAAGTTTTTAACATAAATGGTTTTATGTTTTGGACCTAAGGTTATCCTAGATATTTTGGTATCAATGGTGAGATTGGAGATTGAAATCTTAAAATATTTGACAAGCTTAGTCGGCACTCGAGGCGGATTCCACGTCCTCTGTGGGTACTTGCCGGTGTCGAAAGTCTCGAGCTCGGCTCAATCCTCGTTTTTACAGTTTGAATCGCATGAGCTTCCGCATTGCAAACTCTGGATTTGTGTCCCCCTTCCCAAGCCGTCGCGGCCCCTGGGTCACGGGTTGTGACAGAAGAGGTGGTGGATACGCGGATGAAGACTACACCCGGCCCATTTTGTGGCAATGCATATATTTTTTAGAAAAATTTTTAATATATAGTTTTTATCAAAATTTATAATTTCTATATTAAAAATATGATAGTCAATTAAATATCATGCGTCTACAGTAGATTCGTCACTGGTTAACGCAATAAATGATCTGTGAATATTCTATGTGTTAATTGCATATCCACCTTTATTTAGAGGTTGTACAAATTAGATAGAAAAATGGCTGACGTGGCGGTGCACATGGATCACCACGTCAGCACATTTCTCTATTTCTTAGAACTAATTTGCATATTTTTGTAAAATGGAGGACTGATAGACAACTCTCCCATCTTCGACTAATTATTAATTGAAAGTTAAACGTTGATGTTATTTCTTCTAAGTCAATTGATCTCTGGTTTATACGCTATGCACTTTAATGTAATTCCTTATATATATAGAAAACTCGGTATCAAAATAGTTGAGTGCCATGTGGTATCTCTTATAACTTACAATATGCTATATGATATCTATATTATCTCATAATTTGACATGTGTCTCACTTAAATATAATAAATATATAATTAATCAAATCATTAATGAGCGTTTGATTCAAGATACAATTAATTATATTTTTTGTGTTTCTAGAACCTACATAAACCTCTTTGTTTAGGACTTGATGATCAAGTTGATATCTCTGAGACATCACAAGCTATTTCTGACTCTTTTCAAGAAATTGCAATCTTTAATAAATACTGATGCACTTGATATCCTACTCTTTTTAAACTACGCCTTTAAACATAAGAGCTTTTATTAGGGCCTGTTTACTTAAAAAAAAATAGAAAAGTAGAAAAGTAAGAAAGTTGAAAGGTCAGTTTTCTTATTTACTTTAAAATGAAAGTGAAAAGTAAAAATTAGAAATTCAGTTTTCTTATTTACTTTAAATAGAAAAGTGTGAAAGTGAGAAACTGATTTTCTTTTCACTTTCAATCTCTATTGACTTTTTATTTTTTTGACTTTCTCATAAAAAGTTAGAAAGTGGGAGAAAGTCTCTCCGTTGAAAAGTGTGCAGCGTTTTGGGTTGAAGGGCAAGTTGAGCCCTAGGTATATTGGGCCATTCAGAGTTGTTGAGCGGATAGGCAGCGTAACGTACAGACTAGAGCTTCCACAGTCGATGTCACATATTCACGATGTTTTTCATGTTTCGATGTTGAGGAAGTGTCTGGCCGAGCCGACAGTGGTTACAGTACCGACACCGATCCCAGTTCAGGCAGATCTTACATATCCGGAGCAGCCAGTGCAGATTTTAGACCGGAAAGATAAGGTTTTGAGGAACAAGGTAATACCGTTGGTGAAGGTTTTGTGGCGTAATCAGCGGTTCGAGGAAGCTACCTGGGAACCCGAGGCTGATATGCGTGCGCGATTCCCTCACCTATTCGATTCGGTGGACCGAATCCCCTAAGTGGGGAGGGATGTAATGTCCGTGGCCGATTAATTTTCGTAGTCTTTAGTTCTGTATGATGCTAGACTTGTTGTGGATGATGAAAATTTTTGCTAAGTCCTAGACATGCATGATTGTGTGTATGTGTTATGTTTTCTTGGACTTGCATGTGGGTGTGAGGCTTGCTTTTGTGTGGGGATGCATGCGTGGTCGCGTTGGGAACGAGCTGGCCTAGTTGGGGTCTCGTCGGCGCGAGCGTGCGATCCGTAGCGAGTCGGCCGAGTGTGGTGCTGAATCTGTTTATGCAGATTTTGGGTGGTCGACCGATTGTTGTTTCGGTCGACCGATCGGAGCAGGTGAGAGTTGGTGAGGGTTGTTTTTAGTGTTGTTTAGGGTTATTTTTCATTTCTACCCGAGAAGAGAGTTCTGGAGCCCTAGGTAAGCTGCCCCTAGGTGATCATCTCTTTTTCCTTGATTTTATTTGATTTAAACTTGATTTTCACACTCTCCCAACCTTGCTCTACATCTAGATACCCATTGATTCGGTTTTCTTGGAGTTCTTTGGGGTGAGCTCGTGGGAAAGCTAGGTGAGCGGTTTAACACCATGTGTGTGTGTGTGTTGGTATGCATGAAAATGCAATTAATGTTATGCTTGGGTGTATTTACATGATTTTGATGGAAATGTGTAACCGGGTCAAGAACCCTAATTGTTGATGTATATTGTGATGTGGTGAAATCATGTAACATGCTTTATGATACCCTTGTGATGCTAAGAATGCTAGTTTTGAGTAGTACATCATGTTGTGTACATTTGTGTTAAGTTCGAAAATTATGAACTTTGTATGGTTTGCTCAATAACTATGTTTCCATGCTAATGTGTGATGTTATGTGAGCATGTATACGAAGTGTAGAGTAAAATAGCTCTAGAGACACTCGTATTGGTTGTGCCTTAATAAAAAATGTGGGTACTTGTGTAGTTAGTTCTCCGTCGAGTTTCGATTGAGTCTGCCCGATGTAATGATTCCGGGAGATATATATCGGGGGCGGATGGTTCTAACTGGGGTACCTAAGGCGGTGAGTTAGCCTCTACGGAGGACGGTGGGCGTAGTACCTTGCGGATCAGCCGTTGGCCAGGCGATTGCTACGTTGAGCGAGGCTCGGTTGCACAAGGCGTAAAGAGTCCGAGTAGCCCCCATTTTGCGCTGTGGGGTCGCCCCTACCGTGAGTGTTGTGTCGTGACGGAAAACCCGACGACAGCGGGCAAAGTGCCTTGGTATGAGTGTAGGCGTCCGGAACTGCTTTAGCCTAGGTTGGGTTAGGTACCTTGGCTAGAGAGTTCGTGTCGGACCTACCTTACCTAAATGAACAATGTTGACTAACTGCGATGGGTTAGTGAATCACGCTGACTTAACAAAGAGATTTCATAATTGGTTGGTTGGGTGATTATTACTGCTACGAGCCAAAGCATGCTTGTTGATTTATTACACATGTGATGAACATGTTTGTTGGTTATGCATATGAAATGATTATGCTTGTGGTGTGTATGTTGATGCTAATAGTTATGTTTGTGTTTTGTGTGCGGTGTGGCATTGGTGCTCCAGGGGAGGACACCGATGTGCCGCTCACTGAGTCATAAGACTCACCGCTTTGTTGCCCTGTTTTTCAGATCCGACCGCGAAGGGCAAGGAGCTCGCGTAGCCGTCCGTAGCTAGCGTGAGAGACTTAGAAGGTATTTTGGGTTCTTGGGGACTAGCAAATGTATAGACTTCATTTTGTATACTAGCCTAGTCACACTTAGTTTATATTGTAAGTGTACATAAGTGAAGCATTAACCTACACGTAGCATGTACTTCTTTCATAATTGTATATATTACTTGTATACAAGGTTGGTACTGGGCGTGTAGGGTTGGTTCCCAAAATCCGGGTAAAATACGGATTTCAAGGGGGCGAGGACTTCATTTCTGAAAACTGATTTTCTGATTTCTGATATTTCCGGTCGACCGAAACTGTTACAGCAGGTATTTGTGCTCTCGGGTTGAGTATCGGTCGACCGGTTCTCAACTTTCGGTCGACCGAAAACTCTCTGGAATTCGCAAATCGATTTCCTTTTAAATGGTTTCCGAAAATACTTTCGATGCTTTTAGGGTCTTGTATAAATGTATTTAAGAGGTTTAGCACCACCGAATCTTTTAGAAAAATACAGGTTGAGTCGGTATTTCCGAGAACGTCTTTCCAAGTTTTTATTTCAAATGTTTTGTATTTAGGACCTAAGATTGTCCTAAATACTTTGATGTTAATGGAGGAGATTGATATCTTAGGATGTTTGACAAGCTTAGTCGGCGCCCGAGGCGGGTTCCACCTCCTCCGTGGTTACTTGCCGGTGGCGATAGTCCCGGGCTCGGCTCAATCCTTGTTTTCGTGATCTATTTAGCATGAGCTTCCGCATCGTGACAGCTTTTTATGGTATCAGAGCTTGGTGTAGTTTAATGCTTCATAGAATCAAAAACATATTAAAAATAATGGGGTGTGCAAACGAGTGCTAAGACGACTAGAATAAAGCGTTAATTCCGGTTCGTTGTGGTTGCAGGATGCCACCCCACTGACGACCTCGACGTGCCCCTGGTCAGGGTGAGCAGGGTCCACCGCCGCGCGGATCTAGCTAGGATGATTCAGGAGGCCGTGGCGGCAGCGTTATTGGCGGAGCATCAGGCCTAGCAGGCAGTACCTCCGATAATCGAGCCAGCGCCGGCAGATGTTCAGGCCGAGCCAGAGGCAGCGCCAGCAGTTGTTGTAGATCCGAGGAGAAAGGATTACCTCGATTATTTGAGCCGTTTTCAGAAGAGGAGTCCGCAGAAGTTTGAGGGTAGTGCGGATACCGATAAAGCAGATGACTGGATAGTTGACATGGAGAAGAACTTCGAAATCTTAATGTGTCCTGATGAGTACCGCATGGCCTTGGCTACCTCCACTTTCACCGGCGCAGCGGAGCGGTGGTGGAGAAGCGTGAAGGGGCAGTTTGAGCAGTTTGACAGTTGGACTGATTTCTTAGTGCTTTTCCGCCGGCAGTATATCCCCACGACTGTAAGGAGGCAGAAGCAGCGAGAGTTTGAGCAGCTAAAACAGGGAGAAATGTCCGTCTGGGAGTACCACGCAAAGTTTGTTTCTCTATCCCAGTATGTCCCTTATCTGTTGGCTGACGAGGAGAACCTAGCGAGAAGGTTTCGCGATGGGTTACGAGGAGAGATAGTGAACAAGATGGGTGGTGACGAGTTTCCTACCGTGCACCAAACCCTGGTGAAAGCTCAAAATATTGAGGCAGACTGAAAAAGGTACGTTGCGGAGAGATCACAAGCTGATAAGAAGGGTAAGGCCAAGCAGTGGCCGAAAAAGAGGAAGCAGGGCGAAGTCGCCGATACCCGCACCACTCCAAGTGGGGAGGGTAACAAGCAAAAATGGATGTCAGATATTGAGTGCTTCAACTGCCACGAGAAGGGACATGTTAGCCGTGTTTGTCCGAAGCCGAGGCAGTTTAGGCGCCAGGATGGACCGCAGCAGCCCACGCCATTGCAGATGCTGCAGCCACCACAGGGTCAGCTGGCACCCCGACCCATCGCGCATCAGGGGCGGGCTGGGCAGCCGCCGAGAGTGCAGGGCAAGGTGCACGCATTGACCAGTGAGGAGGCAGGCGGGAGCTCTTCGGCCATCACAGGTACCTTGTCAGTTTGCAGTATTCCAGCATTTACGTTGTTTGATTCTGGTGCTACACATTCCTTTGTTTCTGAGAACTTTGCTGTTAGATTGCCTGCACGATACATTGTATATGATTGTTTGTTTGAGATTACCACTCCCGCGGGATATGTTTTATTGGCCGATAGTTGCTACCGTGGGTGTGAGATCCGTGTAGGGGACCGAGTGTTACTTGGGAATTTGATTGTGCTTGATTTGTCTGATTTTGATGTGATTTTGGGTATGGATTGGCTAGCCGAGCATTTTGCGAGGATTGATTGTCGTGCCGGGGCGATTACCTTTAGGATTCCGCGTACTCCTAAGTTTCACTTTTATGGTGATAGGTCGGGAAGGGTGTCCCGATTATTAGTGCCTTAAAGGCGAATAGGCTTCTGGGGCAAGGTTGTTCGGGTTACTTGGCTTACTTGTTGAACCCGCATGTTGAGTCAGGTCAGCTTGAGGGTATTCCCATTGTGTGCGAGTTTCCTGATGTGTTTCCAGAGGAGTTGCCTGGATTACCGCCGGAGCGAGAGACCGAGTTTCGGATTGACTTAGTACCTGGAGCAGCACCCGTCTCCAAGGCACCCTATAGGATGGCGCCAGCCGAATTAGCAGAATTGAAAACTCAGTTAGGCGAACTGTTAGCTAAGGGGTTCATCCAGCCTAGTTCTTCTCCGTGGGGTGCACCGGTATTATTTGTGAGGAAGAAGGATGGTAGTCTACGGATGTGCGTAGATTACAGGCAGTTGAATCAGTTGACGATCAAGAACAAGTATCCATTGCCGCGGATAGATGACTTGTTCGATCAGTTGAGAGGGGCCGTGTGTTTTCAAAAAGATTTGAGGTCCGGATATTATCAGTTGAGGGTTAGACCCGAGGACGTGCCGAAGCTTTTCGTACTCGGTACGGTCATTTTGAGTTTTTGGTTATGTCGTTCGGATTGACGAACGCACCGGCAGCGTTTATGGATATGATGAATAGAATCTTCCAGCCGTTTTTGGATCGATTTGTGGTGGTATTTATTGATGATATCTTAGTGTATTCTCGTAGCCAGGAGGAGCATACCGAACATTTGAGGTTGGTATTGCAGGTCCTGCGCGAGAAACGATTGTTTGCTAAATTTAGCAAGTGTGAGTTTTGGCTTTCTCAGGTGCATTTCTTGGGTCATGTTGTGTCCCAGGAGGGCGTGGCCGTCGATCCGGCTAAGGTCGATGCCGTCCTCGAGTGGGAGAGGCCCAAGAATGCGACCGAAGTTCGTAGTTTCCTTGGTTTGGCCGGGTATTACCGGAGGTTCATTGAGAACTTTGCGAGGTTGGCGAGTCCGATGACTAAGTTGACTAGGAAAGCCGTTCGGTTCGAGTGGAGTGATGCGTGTGAGCAGAGCTTCCAGGAACTCAAACGTAGGTTGACCACCGCACCAGTGTTGGCTTAACCTGATAATCAGGGCGGTTTTGTAGTGTATAGTGATGCTTCTTTGAGTGGTTTGGGTGTTGACGACCTTCCTCCGGAGAGGGAAAGGGTTGGAGTCGCCACCTAGATATTTAAAGGAAATCTAGGAAACCGGGATAAGGCACATTGAGATTCTAAGGCTCGTTCGTCGTTTACGTGTGGGGAAGACGGAACACCCCCACAGCGCCTCTCAAAAGAGAGTACTCTATAAGTGATTAAACATAATTTTGAATTTATTTTTGCACGAATTTTGTTATGTATAGATATATCGCTTTTATTTACCAAATACGTAAAAAGAGAATAAGTGTACACCTATTTCTCATTTTAATATTTGATAAATACATTTAAATAATAGAATTTACGATATTGGACCAGTATACACCGATCTTATATTCGTATTTTCTATTATTTAAATAGGATCTGTCTTCCTCCAGTACGTATAATAGATGTGAAAAGTAGTATACACCACTTCTTTACAGCTACCATTCGTAGGTGAATTTCTCGTTCATATAAACTAAGAAAAATGAAAACAGCGGTATACACCGTTGTTCTAATCCTTAATTTATATGACCGAGTGAGACGAATCTCAAATAACGATATATTTATAGACATTATTTAACAAATGAATAAATAAATGTACAATTCATGTGTTGTGTATGTGCTTAGCGTCGGAAGAGTGTATGTTAATGTGGTGAAAATATTATTTTATTAGTGTTGGGCTCAGCGCGTTTCCGTTTCCTCTTCATCGCCCAAAAAGTTTTATTATGTTTTTGAGTCGTGTAATTTCCTTAAATTGTAGAAGTATACACCTCTAATTCTAAATGAGCTACATGTATTTGTTGTTTGTTGTTTATCGGGTTAATGTATGCCGCAGAATTTTGAGTTTGCAAAACAATGTTGATTCGAAATATTTAGGAAGTATACACCTCCACATTTTATTTTGGGTTACAAGTATACACCTATAACCCATGAAATTCATGCACAATTTCAAAATTCTTAATTTTATAAAATGATGTCAAATTTTGAAAGAAAATAAAAATCGGAAGTATACACCTCCGTATTTTATTTTTGGGTTACAAGTATACACCTATAACCCATAAAAACCTTCATAATTAGTTTAAAAATAATATTAAATCACTTTTGGTCCCTAATGAGTTGAATTAGATCCAATTGGTCCAATCTAAAGTGAAATTGGCTCAATAATAAGCTCATTTATGCAATTTGGCTCGGTATTGGGCTCGATCGTGTGATTTGGCTCGGCAAATGGCTCGATCGGATGGAACGGACTCGCAAAATGGCTCGTCCGCGCGACTTGACTCGGGTCCGGTCGCGCGTTTTAATGAAACGGGTAGCGGGTTGTGGATGCGGATTTCGGGCGCACATCCGATCCATTATGATCGTCTTCAACCCGTTTCTGCGTTTTTTTTTTCGTTTTTTTGTTTTTTAAAACCGCCGCCGGCGGCGGCCGTTCGACCTCCGCCGGCGGCCGTCCGGGAGTCTTCCCAGGGGTTTTCGGCCGTCCCTGATCCATTGGAGACGTCAAAAATTGGATTAGAAGCTTCGTTTAATGAGTTTTCGTGGGTGTGAGCTTTCGGCCGATTTCGGCGGCGGTGATTATTCGCCGTCGAAAGGGTCGTTCTTAAGGTTATAAAGGGTCCTGGATTCATTGGTGATGTCTAAATTTGATTTCGACGTGTGTATAATGAGATACAGTGGGTGTAATTTCGGTTTTTAAAAAAAATGTTATATCGTTTCGCCGGCGGCGAAGCCACGGCAGCGTCGTGTGATCTAGAATATATAGAGACGATTTTGAGAGGGTTACCTCGAGATTTGGACGTGGATTGAGTTGTTGGTGTTTGGATGTTTCGAATGTGTTCGGATCGGTGCGGCGGCGGAGGTTCCTATCGGCGCCGGCGTCGTCGTCTCCGGAGTTTGAAGATGTCAGAGTAGGTGCTTATTTTGGTCGGATGTGTGTGTGTGAATGGGATCTCGGCCGGCTCTCTCTCTTATTGTCTCTCTCTCTCCAGCACTCTCTCTCTCTCTCTCTCTCCAGCACCCTTTCTCTCTCCAGCACTCTCTCTCACTCTCTCTCTCTACTGATCTCTCTCTCTTTTTCACTCCAAAAATCCTCCCTCCTCTTTTTGAGCTCTTAGATCTATATATATATCACTCTCCTCGTAACTTCCTTCCCTTAAAAGTGGATCTAACAAACACCACTTGCATGCATTACATAATAAATCCATATGTTTGCTATTTTACAACAATGGCCCTTCAAAATTTTGCGAAATCTAATCCGCAATTGTGATCATTGGCATAATCAGACCCTCTACATCCAAGATTTTGATTTTTACGATTAAATGTTTTTTGTATAGGACTTGTTTGAATATTCACTTTGATTAAATTTGTCCGATTAAATTAAATTGAATCGAATTGAGTCTTATCGAATTAATTGAACTTTATTGGGCTTAATCAGATTTAATCGAGTTGATTAAATTCGATCAAACACAATTGGTCTCAATTGGGCCAATTTGGCTTAATTGGGCCCTTTAAGCTTAATTGCGTCTAATTGGATCAAATCAGACCTAATTGAGCCTTATTGAGTTAGTCGAATTTAACTATGCCGTGCAGGTTCCAATTGATGCATTTTCGTTTAATGTAAATCGGTAGCCCGGACAAAATGGGGTGTCGACATTGGGTTGCGTGTTGATGCAGCATGGCCGAGTTATAGCTTATGGATCTCGACAGCTGAAGACACACAAGGGTAACTATCCCGTACATGACTTGGAGTTAGCCGCGGTCATATTTGCGTTGAAATTGTGGAGGCATTACTTGTATGGCGAGGACTTTGAGATATACAAAGATCATAAGAGCCTATAGTACATCTTTTCACAGAAGGAACTGAATTTACGACAGAGACGATGGTTAGAGTACTTGAAAGACTTCAAGTGTCGTATACTCTACCATCCTGGCAAGGCAAACGTCGTAGCTGACGCTCTTAGCCGGAAGAGCTCCGCTCGCCTTGACGGATTATATATGTTAGAGTGGGATCTCGCGGAGCAGTTTGGCCGCCTTGGTTTGCGTGCTGTGGAGCGTGCACCAGGGGTCCTCTTCGCTACTTATAGGGTTGAGCCGGAGCTACTTCAGCGGCTGAGGACGGCACAGCAGGACGACGCTGCACTCCAGGAGGTACGAGCGCTTTGAGTCCGAAGGGGTGACAGACTACGACATTGGAGCAGATGATATTGTCCGATACAGACACCGTATGTGTGTTCCACAGGATACCGAGCTCAGACAGCAGATCTTATCCGAGGCACATAGCAGCAGATTGTCAGTGCACCCAGGGGTTACAAAGATGTACAAGAATCTGAAAGCGCAGTTTTGGTGGCCGGGCATGAAGAGAGAGGTCAGGGACTTCGTAGCACGGTGTGCGGTATGTCAGAAAGTGAAAGCAGAACATCTGAGACCTGGAGGATACTTGCAACCGTTAGAGGTTCCCATGTGGAAATGGGAAGATGTGACCATGGATTTTGTCATGGGATTACCGCGGACGAGGCACGGTTTTGACGCTATTTGGGTGGTTGTGGATAGGCTGACGAAGACCGCTCATTTTATACCGATTCGGAGCACCTATACACCAGATAGGTTGGCTCGCGTATTTATTGCGGAGATCGTCAGACTCCACGGGTACCACTGAGTATAGTGTCAGACCGCGACCCTCGTTTCACTTCACGTTTCTGGAGAGCGTTCCAGCAGCAGATGGGCACGGAGTTGAGGTTTAGTACTGCTTATCATCCGCAGACCGACGGACAGTCTGAGAGGACGATACAGACCTTGGAGGATATGCTGCGAGCCTGTGTATTGGATTTCGGCGGTAGCTGGGACGATCACCTATCTCTGGTAGAGTTTGCCTACAACAACAGTTACCACAGTAGCATCGGTATGGCGCCGCATGAGGCTTTGTATGGCAAGAGATGCCGTACTCCCTTGTTTTGGGATGAGATGATTGATCCGAGCGCTGTGAGTACCGACGTTGTCGAGGAAGCTAACCAGAAGATACAGGTGATACGTCAGCGACTGGAGACTGCTCAGTCCCGCCAGAAATCATACGCTGACAGGCGTCGCAGGGAGTTAGAGTTTCAGGTGGGAGACTTTGTGTATTTGAAAGTCTCTCCGTTGAAAGGTGTGCAGCGTTTTGGGTTGAAGGGCAAGTTGAGCCCTAGGTATTGGGCCATTCAGAGTTGTTGAGCGGATAGGCAGCGCAGCGTAGCGTACAGACTGGAGCTTCCACAGTCGATGTCACACATTCACGATGTTTTTCATGTTTCGATGTTGAGGAAGTGTCTGGCCGAGCCGACAGTGGTTACAGTACCGACACCGATCCCAGTTCAGGCAGATCTTACATATCCGGAGCAGCCAGTGCAGATTTTAGACCGGAAAGATAAAGTTTTGAGGAACAAGGTAATACCGTTGGTGAAGGTTTTGTGGCGTAATCAGCGGTTCGAGGAAGCTACCTGGGAACCCGAGGCTGATATGCGTGCGCGATTCCCTCACCTATTCGATTCGGTGGACCGAATCCCCTAAGTGGGGAGGGATGTGAGGTCCGTGGCCGATCTAGATTTTCGTAGTCTTTAGTTCTTGTATGGCTTTAGACTTGTTGTGGATGAATGAAAATTTTTGCTAAGTCCTAGACATGCATGATTGTGTATGTATGTGTTATGTTTTCTTGGACTTGCATGTGGGTGTGAGGCTTGCTTTTGTGTGGGGATGCATGCGTGGTCGCGTTGGGAACGAGCTGGCCTAGTTGGGGTCTCGTCGGCGCGAGCGTGCGATCCGTAGCGAGTCGGCCGAGTGTGGTGCTGAATCTGTTTATGCAGATTTTGGCATTTTCGGTCGACCGATTGTTGTTTCGGTCGACCGATCGGAGCAGGTGAGAGTTGGTGAGGGTTGTTTTTAGTGTTGTTTAGGGTTATTTTTCATTTCTACCCGAGAAGAGGAGTTCTGGAGCCCTAGGTAAGCTGCCCCTAGGTGATCATCTCTTTTTCCTTGATTTTATTTGATTTAAACTTGATTTTCACACTCTCCCAACCTTGCTCTACATCTAGATACCCATTGATTCGGTTTTCTTGGAGTTCTTTGGGTGAGCTCGTGGGAAAGCTTGGCTTTCGAGGTGAGCGGTTTAACACCATGTGTGTGTGTGTTGGTATGCATGAAAATGCAATTAATGTTATGCTTGGGTGTATTTACATGATTTTGATGGAAATGTGTAACCGGGTCAAGAACCCTAATTGTTGATGTATATTGTGATGTGGTGAAATCATGTAACATGCTTTATGATACCCTTGTGATGCTAAGAATGCTAGTTTTGAGTAGTACATCATGTTGTGTACATTTGTGTTAAGTTCGAAAATTATGAACTTTGTATGGTTTGCTCAATAACTATGTTTCCATGCTAATGTGTGATGTTATGTGAGCATGTATACGAAGTGTAGAGTAAAATAGCTCTAGAGACACTCGTATTGGTTGTGCCTTAATAAAAAATGTGGGTACTCCGTGTAGTTAGTTCTCCGTCGAGTTTCGATTGAGTCTGCCCGATGTAATGATTCCGGGAGATATATATATCGGGGGCGGATGGTTCTAACTGGGGTACCTAAGGCGGTGAGTTAGCCTCTACGGAGGACGGTGGGCGTAGTACCTTGCGGATCAGCCGTTGGCCAGGCGATTGCTACGTTGAGCGAGGCTCGGTTGCACAAGGCGTAAAGAGTCCGAGTAGCCCCCATTTTGCGCTGTGGGGTCGCCCCTACCGTGAGTGTTGTGTCGTGACGGAAAACCCGACGACAGCGGGCAAAGTGCCTTGGTATGAGTGTAGGCGTCCGGAACTGCTTTAGCCTAGGTTGGGTTAGGTACCTTGGCTAGAGAGTTCGTGTCGGACCTACCTTACCTAAATGAACAATGTTGACTAACTGCGATGGGTTAGTGAATCACGCTGACTTAACAAAGAGATTTCATAATTGGTTGGTTGGGTGATTATTACTGCTACGAGCCAAAACATGCTTGTTGATTTATTACATATGTTTGTTGGTTATGCATATGAAACGATTATGCTTGTGGTGTGTATGTGATGCTAATAGTTATGTTTGTGTTTTGTGTGCGGTGTGGCATTGGTGCTCCAGGGGAGGACACCGATGTGCCGCTCACTGAGTCATAAGACTCACCGTTTTGTTGCCCTGTTTTTCAGATCCGACCGCGAAGGGCAAGGAGCTCGCGTAGCCGTCCGTAGCTAGCGAGAGGGATTTTAGAAGGTATTTTGGGGTTCTTGGGGAATAGCAAATGTATAGACTTCATTTTGTATACTAGCCTAGTCACACTTAGTTTATATTGTAAGTGTACATAAGTGAAGCATTAACCTACACGTAGCATGTACTTCTTTCATAATTGTATATATTACTTGTATACAAGGTGGGTACTGGGCGTGTAGGGTTGGTTCCCAAAATCCGGATAAAATACGGATTTCGAGGGGGCGAGGACTTCATTTCTGAAAACTGATTTTCTGATTTCTGATATTTCCGGTCGACCGATAATATCGGTCGGTCGACCGAAACTGTTACAGCAGGTATTTGTGCTCTCGGGTTGAGTATCGGTCGACCGGTTCTCAACTTTCGGTCGACCGAAAACTCTCTGGAATTCGCAAATCGATTTCCTTTTAAATGGTTTCCGAAAATACTTTCGATGCTTTTAGGGTCTTGTATAAATGTATTTAAGAGGTTTAGCACCTCCGAATCTTTTAGAAAAATACAGGTTGAGCCGGTATTTCCGAAAACGTCTTTCCAAGTTTTTATTACAAATGTTTTGTGTTTAGGACCTAAGATTGTCCTAAATACTTTGATGTCAATTGAGGAGATTGATATCTTAGGATCTTTGACAAGCTTAGTCGGCGCCCGAGGCAGATTCCACCTCCTCCGTGGTTACTTGCCGGTGCCGATAGTCCCGGGCTTGGTTCAATCCTTATTTTCGTGATCTATTTAGCATGAGCTTCCGCATCGCGATGTTCTTGATTTGTGTTCCTTTTCTTAGCCGTCGCGGCCCCGAGTCGCGGATCGTGACAACCTTCATTTAAAATAAGACTCTACATCAGTCTCGGCTGACGTAGAAGTATGAAAACATCAATTATAAAATAATATTACAAGTCAAATCTGCACAAGAGTACAATCATCCAGAACACTCATCCCAATATAATCTCAGCATCCATTGGTTAAAACCACACGCAACAGGACCGCAACGAAATAAGAGAAAAAGAAAAGAAAATACACAAAATAATCGATAGGGTTCCTGTAATGCAGCTAGGAAGTAGCTCAAACATGGTAATCTCAAGAATTTGTAAGCTGAAGAAATATCCTGGCAAACTTATGTCCTCTGTGAACAGAGATAATTACTGGCAAAATAGGATAAGCAGTCTGGAGAGATAATAAACACAGCAATAAGAAGAGACACGGCGAAGAAAAACATGAAGGTTCCTCTCAAGGCAGCCTCACGGCTTGTATCGAATAACAACGTTATTAAGTTGTAGGTTAAACGACATGAAGTAATATTTGTCGCATGCTACGTCTTTCTTCGAAACGTCTACCGAAAGTTGAGTTCATGGCATGCTATTTATAAGCAAAATTGTAAAGGTTGCAGGATAGGAACTGATAAAATCATAGTTTTTGGTGCCGGTCGTTATAACCCGTATCGGACGGCACGTACTGTTCCGGAAGTTATCGGCACGGCACGTGTAAAAAAAAAATCTTATATTTTAATTTTTAATTTTTAATTTTTTTTAAAATAATAATAAATATATATCGATACGGTCGGCACGGCACCATCCGCACGGTCGGCACGTGCCGGGATCTGAGTTTACCTTACCGAAATTCAGCTTGGTTCGGCACAGAAAATCTTGGGTAAAAATATAGCAAGCACACTTAGATGAGTGGATAACTCCTCTACAAACTTAGGCCAATTGGAATATGCTCTAGAACTAAAATAGAACATCCTCAATTTTCTTACAACATGAAGTTACCCCATGTAAACATCAATGTGGTTGGATATCCATATGCATTTTCTTGCAAATTTTTGATATTTATACTATGTTCTCTTTACTAGACTAAATCGCCGGGATATCAAGATGATATACTGCTTTTTTTTGGGGGGGAATTGTAATTCTCAATGGATACATATTTTTACTTTTCTCAAAACATGAGGCGGGTCGAAGTTAGGGTAAGAGAAGGAAGAGCTCTAAAAATCATTATATTTTGTGCCGGCAGACTTGGTGTGTTGCTATCCACAATGAGGGCACTTGACGGCCTTGGCCTAGACATTCAACAGGTAGTCATCAGCCGCTTCAATGGTTTCGCGCTTGACGTTTTTCCCATTTAGGTAAAGCTTACTTTTCCCACCTCATATAAGGACAATTTTACTATTGCATCTACCTTTGTTGTCTTGATGTGTTTTTTTTAGCAGTCAAACCCAAATTTAATCCAAAATAGACTCATAAATGCTTTTATCATCATGTTTATAAATTTAATCCAATATTTGCTATATACTGCAATGGTTATGCTAGATCATGCGTGAGGTGAAACTATTCACAGGGTTTTCATGTTTTTTTTTCGAAAACGTTTTGTTTCATTTGTAAGGATAGCTCCTCTGTTTTTAGAGCACAAATTGACGTTTCTGTCGCATAAATACATTGTAGTACAAGATGATCCACTGATTCCACATCAAGTTTCCACATTGAACAAGCACCATTGCCAATTGGTCGCAATTTGTCTCCGATGTTGCACTTTATCCGTGTTAAGATTGTATTTCCACTCAATAGCAGATCTAGAAATTTTAAACATCGGTGTCAAATAATTAGAAGGATTTCAATCTCTAATTTGTTTTCGGTATTCAAATGGGGGTTTATAATTTCAATTTTTTTTTTTGGTATTGTTAAAGAAATAATAGAGGACAGAATGTTGTCAATGAAGTAGAGGGAACCAGAATTTTTTATGTGTTGAGGTGAAAATAAAATAAAAAATTAGGAAAAGGTGGAGTATAAGGTTTTAGTCCATGACCTTATGGTTTGTAAAATACATCAGCCAACACTAATCAATTTGTTAATAGAGTCATTGCATCTATTTTAACATTTTATTAAATTGTTTTTCATTAAATATATATGTAACATTATATTAAGTTATTTTTCATTATATATATATATATATATATATATATATATATATATATATATATATATATATATATATTAACATTATATTCAATAGGTTAACGGGATGTCGCTAATAGGGTGCTGGATCCACTAGTGTTGCTATTTGTGGGAGAAGAGAAAGCCTTCTTGAAGGAGGAGGTTTTGCCTGATGAGTTGACTGAGATTATTAATAATTTTTTTTTCAGATTATCGTGGTGAAACCCGTAGTGCAAGTGTACGCTCCCATAAAGATCTCAAACTCATAGAAAATTATCATATTCAGTCCTAACCGATGCTCTGAGATCCGCTACAGATCTTTTCATGACTAAGATTGTTATTGTAAAGTTGTGTCACAAGCATTTTATTTTATTAGCAAGATTTTGCTTGTAATTTGAGGCACTTTTGCAGGATACCCATAAATTTATCTATTACAATAATTACATGAAAATGGATTGGTTAAGGACAATTTTTTCATGAAAATCTTACAAAAAACATAGACAAGAATAGCTTTAAATAAATAAGAAAAAAAATAATAATAAGAATAAAGTTCTAAAGCTATTAAGTTCGATCAACAGATACTTGAAAAACTTGATCACATGCAACCATTCTTTTGGATGAAAATACAACTTTCAACTCTCAAATTGCTCCCTTTATTACCATTCAGTAACATGAAATGGTTCTTTTTTTTTTGAGATAACAAGGCGAAATCTCTCTCCGGACCTCTGCTAACTCATGGACAACGGTTTTTTACGCGCACCTGCACCACGTATTGGACCTAGGTGTCTAAGTGAGCGTAGGAGAGTAAAATCTCGGCCTGGCGACCGCCCATAGACCAGACGTGGAGTGTTGTAATACGTAGTCACCAGCTTCTCTACAACCGTAGTAAACGTGCGGTACATGCACATTCTCATTACAGACAGCACTTTCCGTAAAGATGGGAGTCGAATCTAGATGTGATGCACACTTTTTGAGGCGAAACATCCCATCCGGTTGATCCAAGTGCGGAGGGCAACATGAAATGGGGTTAATGACCGGAAAAGTGTACTACGTAAATATCTGACAAAAGTTCTTATCCAGAGTAATCTCACTACATGTAGAGACACATTTTCGTACATACTCGCAAGGCTCTAGAGTGGACCGACACAAGCGAGCTTGATCTACATAGCTTACTTTTTTATTTGATACGCATATAAGAATCACTGACACAGCGAGCTTGACCTACACGCCATTTGAACTTAGCCACCAAGATCAGTCCTAATGGGAGATATAGCGACTAAAACTTACCTAGATCTTGTTAGAAAATATTGTGCTCACATTTTTTTCGGACAGATAAATCAAGATCGGGGTCAATTTGTTATCCGGCGTAATAATCCTACACGCTCAATTGAAGCTTCAAATATGGCGTATAGTCCAATTAGACCTATATCAAGTCCAATTAGATTCAATCCGATTTAGCTCAAATAATTCGGAATTGACACATCGTCGCTAAATCGATGATAACGTAGATTATACATGTCCAAATTACGAGCGACCAATTTTGCATGAAAGCCAACTCGATTCTGGACCATCATGTAAAATTTCACATTAATTGGGGTATGTTTACTTGATGAAATATATTTATGAAATCGGATATTATAACTTTTTGTACACATCTCTGAATGAGCTCAAACCAATTTTACATGAAAATAGAATCGCTAAAGAATCAACCTACAAGATTTGAAACCAGTTGGACTAGATTTGGATCCGTTTTTGGATTTTGAAAGTACTGGACAGCAATTGAGGTGTTACAGCAATTAACATGGAGACGTTACAGCAATTGGAAGGGACGTTTCAGCATTATTACAGCAATTGGAAGACAGTTTCAGCAATTAAGATTAGACGTTACAAATCTAGAAGGATGATAACGTCATAAGAGTTGTATAAAAGCAGAGAGATATCTACAGACAGAAAGGAGGACACAGAAAAATTCAGGCAAATTATAGACTTTTGGAGAGAGATAAAGAAAGAGACGGAGTAGGTGAGGATATGCTATAGGCTCGCTGATTCTTGCCCAATGCTTCTCTATTTTCATGAGATTGTTTCTTCAACGGATTCCGCCTGATATCGTTACTCCATCAGACACATCAGATGCTTTAAGCCTTTATATGGGCTTCGTTTTATTTCATTTCTGTTATTTGTTATACATAAATATGTGACATATGATATGAGGACTTATAATCTTTTGTTTGCAATATTTATATTCAAACGTGTTAAATATGTCCTTGCATACATTCTTTTATGCTATATATTTATGTGCTAAATATATAGTTTCAAATTTGATAGATCCAATGCGTTTCTCGAAATGTTATATTTGTATAAATTTATATATGTTAAATATTATATTTACAGACTCAAAATATGTTCATTTAAATGAATAAATTGCATGCTATATATTAAAAAATTTTCTAAAATTAGGGGTTGCATATATATGTGTAATTAAAGACGAGGTCCGACTATATTTTAAATAATTTTAAAATCCAATTTCGCAGAAAATAATAGTAAGATCGGCCTTGATATTTATGGAAATAGCTCCGAGACGTATTTTGTTAAGGTTTCTTTTTGTCCCCCCAGATAGTACAATAGGGATTGATCGGTAGTCTCTAGAATACTCCAATAATGTCTTTTGTAGCAGCATTATTAGAGATAATCATTTTACTTTTGGGAACAGGAAAGTGAATGAATGTTGTTGTTAACCATTTCGGATAACTACTACTTATATTAAATAGAATTTGAAAAGACACTTTTTGACAATTACAGCTGTTCAAAATTTCTACAGTTATAACTTCTTACAACTACATGCAGTTACTAATGTCATAATCCATACGTTTGACATTCAAATTTAAATTTCAAACGGATCATTCTAAAATATTCTAAAAATAAGCTGTAAAAAATAATATATAAAAATATATTTTTAATTCGGCGTGTCGCGGGCCGGGTGTCCAAGTACTATGTGTCATATTTTAACCATAAAATATTAACGCTTGTATAGGTGGGTTACGTTGCAGTAATTACTAGCCCACTTTTTCAAATAATATATCGTTGAAAATTCTATATAACCAAAAACTTCTCCTTATTAGTCAATATGGGACTAAATAAAGTAGCTCTTATAAAATCTTTTATCTTATATGAACTTTCTCTCATATAAAATTGGTCCTAATAATATTTTGAAAAATAATTTTCAATATGTGAGCTGTTGTGTCATCTCCGGCGGAAATCCTAACCCTATGAGGTGTGGAAAAACCAATTTTAGAACGAAATTTCTGACATATCCTCTCAAAATCTGAAATAGTTTTGGCCGAACTTGTATAATTAAGAGGGTCTTTTTATTTTGTAATTATTAATGCAGAGTTGGTAAAGTGACTACATTTTTCTTAGAGAAATTTAGAAAAATAATTGTGAAATGATATTCTTGTGTGTATGAAATGTTGTTAATGTTGTTAAGTTTGTTGCTAATTAGTTATGTGATGTTGCTGTTGTAATGGGGGAGGTTGAAGACGAGTTCTGCCTCCTCTCCGGCTCCAACTCCGCCGAGGTCAAGTCTCTCCTTGCTCGACCTTAGCTCGACGTCAACATCCAACGAAATAGCCGGGTACCTGCGGATCCGCCCACAAAACCCCGCAGACGGGCCGGATAACTAACCCAAACCTGAATTTTTTTTTTTATTTTTAAAATTATATTAATTAAAAATTACAAAAATAAAAATGAAATCATAAACTTACAAAACTAGTATTAATTTACCTCTTTAACAGGCGACATTGTCCATCGTGGCACGCGCGCCCAAATTGGCACGCCACCATGGTCTCGCCAGTTTAAGTGGCGTTGACACCATGGCAGTTGTCGAGGTGGCAAGAGGATTTATTTTTCACAAATTTTTAAAAATAGTTTTATTTTTATATTATTATTTAACACTTGGGAGGATTTGTTTTCACAAATTTCTGAAAATAGTTTTATTTTATATTTTTATTTTTAAATAATTTTAAAAAAAATCCCAAGCCTGTCTGTATATACCTATCCGTCGACCCGCACCCGTTAACCTGTAACCCGCAGAACCCACGGACGGGTCTCCCCCAACCGGACCCGACCTGCCTGTTTGGCAGGTCTCACACCGACCAATTTTTGGTATCAATCTTATTGCTCTCTGTTAATTGCTGCTCTCTCTAACTGCTCCAGCACAGAATTCGGGGTGGCACGGAGAGAAATTCTGGGGTGGCACGGAGAGAAATTCGGTGCGTTAGAGAGAGAAAGTAGAAAGTGAGGATGGGTTCGGCGGGGGCGAGCGAGCTCGCGAAAGTGGCGCCGGAGGAGAGGGGACACCCGAAAGGGGCGTTGGAGGTGGCGGCGCTGGAGATGGAGGTAGAGGTGGAGAGAGAGACGGCGACAGTGTTGTCCAGACCGGCGGTGCTCCGTCGGCGGCGGAGGCACGCAGAGCAGTTGGGGAAGTACTACAGGAGCGAGTATTGGGCGCTAATGGAGGAAGTTAAAGTCCGACACAGGGACTACTATTGGGAGTACGGTAAGAGCCCCTTCGAAGACGAGAATAACGGCGGCGGAGATGATGAGTCGCCATCGGCGGTGGACAGGGCTGAGGTGGTGGAACAGTTTCGTGGGGAGAGCGAGGAGAAAAAGGCCAGGGTAGGGTTAGGGTTTGGTGGGGAGGTTGATGTCAAGAAGGGGGGAAGGAATAGGTGTGTGTTCGCTGGTTGTAAATCGAAAGCTATGCCGTTGAGTCGATTTTGCCATTCGCATATTTTGTCGGATAATGAGCAGACGCTCTACAAGCCTTGCATCTATGTGATAAAGAAGTAAGCCCGGAATCTTGTAGGCTTTTTAAAGATTGTTTTTTGTTTTGCTTTTTAAAGATTGCTTTTGGTTATTTTTGGCTATTTTTTGTTTGGAGATTATGATCTCGGTTTGTGATTTTAGTCTGATGCTCTTTTCTTTTCAATTTGTGCGTTTGCAAATTGCAGGACTTTTTAGAATTAGTGCATTGGATTGCTAGATATCATGGGATTATTGTGGGTGAAGATTTTTGGTGAAAGTGTATGTGGTTCTGGTTATCGTTAATTAATCATCTTTAGTCCTTTGTCAAAATTCGGGGATAGTTTGTATAAGTTCGATATGCTACATGTGCGATTGTATAGGCGTCTGGAGTATTTTGCAAGCCTGATTATATGTCGACTCGACATGGACACAGTCAAGGCGACACGACTCGACCATTCTGGAAAGATTTGGACATGACGAGGGGAGGACACGACGAATAAATCTTATAGAAATGAACTTGATAACTTGAATTTCTAGAAATCATACAAATATAGTAATAATCATAATTCCATGTCTTTATTTATATAATAATGGATATATTTTTATATTGCAAATCATCATGTATAGGAGTAACAATTTTATAAACTATTCTTAAACAGTTTTTGTTTTGAGGTAAACTATTTAGACTTGGTTTCAGCATATAGTAATATTTATATTCATCTATTTATTTGTTGCATAAGATGCAAAAGTAACTCTACTAAGAGTTTGCAATTACCCAATAGATTAAATCAAGTACATAAGAAGTGTCATTGTGGACACCGTGTACCCAACATGTATCTGAGGTGTGTCCGGCGAAGTGTCACATCCAATACGTGTCTCATCCAATACGTGTCCGACACGGGCATGGCACCTTGGGAGAAGTGTCCGTGCTTCCTAGATGGTCAGTTATTTTAGCATTTCTTGTTTGATGCACTACACAGCCTAGTTTTTTTTTAAATTGATTTCTATATTATTGATGTGATGGTTTGCTAAAAGTGAAACCTTTGGCAGGATGGGTGAGTTTTCTAGTTTTTTCATCGTGATATGAGGTTAAGCTGCCAATTATCCCAAAAAACAGTTATAAATCGAAAATTAGTTGAATGTGATCCTTTGTCCATATGGTGCTTTGGAGTTTTTAGTTGTTAATGTTGCAAATTTCTAAGTATAGAAGAAGGCGTAGTCGTTATCAATCATCAACCTAAATGAACAAGTACTATATCTGCAACTGCGTAAAATCCAACAAAGTTTATTGTGGTATATAAGTATGAAAATAATCTTGATCATCACTAAGAAAAGCCAAATGTTGATTACATATAGTTATTTTATTTTAGTTTGATCTTAAAAAAGTGATAGCAAGTTAACCATTGACTGTCATTATGTGCTCGTAACATTTGGTTTAAGATCATTGCCAATTTGATTCCTGAGTTTCTAGTACTACCTGCTATCATATTGGAGGTTGGTTCTTTATTTTAATATGTTCTGTTGAGATTTTAAAACTAAGCTTTTGTGTCAGTCTTTTATAAATGTTTCTAAATATTTGTATGAATTTTAGCAGTCCACATACTGGGCCTATCTACTGTCAAAAGCCGGTTCTAAGAGCTGCAACTCCACTCCTCTGTCCTATGCACTTTCAGAAGCATCAGAAAAATATCTCTCAAGCTTTGAAGAAGGGTGGCCTTAATGTGTCAAATACAAATCGGCCGGCTCCTAAAATTCACGTTGTAATTGCTGAATATGTGAACCAAATTCAAGAGAAGAGGAGGCGATCATCGGTTGGAAGTTCTACGTAAGGATGTTTTTTCACTGCGAAAGTTGTAGATCAGAATGTTGGGCGATTGAAAAAAATGGTTCTATCATCTCTTGTCACACCTGCCTAAATTGTGACCGTCGCATCTTGAGTCACAGCCATTTTATTCTTGAGAAAGATGGTCTGGTTGCTTGAAACTATGGTAATTCTGTTCGGTAAGAGCCTTGTGGGTCGTCGATCTGCATGCCACTGCTGCTTGTCTTAAATTTGATGAATGTGATGTCCTCAGCTTTGAAATATGCTTGGTATGTTGGTCTCATACCTTTGCCCCAAAGAAATTATCATTCTTTCTTTGCTGCTTTCTTTTTTCTAGTTCATTTCTCTTCTGTATCTTCTTGCTGGAGTAGTTGGTGCCATCTACGAATTGGCTGTGCATTTTATTTTCTTTTCTTCACTCTGCTTTCTAACATTTACTATGAATATCCTGATATTTGAAATGCATTCCTTTAAAACCAACTATCTGAATTCAATGGGCGGAGATGCTGTTCTAAAACCTTAGCTGAGGCTAAATAATGTGATGACCATGAGGTTTGTTAAAAAAAGGATTATTTTCTGAAATAGTATCATGACAAGTTGTAATTAAATTTTCTCTTCTGAATAGTGAACTAGTAAGGAGCTCACCTAATCATTCTGTGTTTGACTTGTAAGTTGTAACCATCAATTGATGTTTATAGTCTTCAAAATATTGTTGAACACGGTTTGTCAGAAGTTGTCTGTGGTGTTTGTAGTCTGTTTTCGTTGTTTTTCCGCTGACTGACATCCTCCCTCATGGCCATCTGATAACAGGTTGTGAAGAGCTAGGATTGGTTATGCCGAGCAAATGTATATGGAATTCAGGATGATGGTTATCGAGGTTGTTCTCTTTAGTTAGCCTCAATGTTTCTGAGATAGTGGCCCAACGGGATCTAGCAAGGATATATATGAGGATATGAACTTTTGCGATGAGGGGGAACCCGCGAAATGGTAAATACATCATTGGATGCTTAAATTGATTCATATTTTTTTTTTTTTTAAAATTCGCTTCTGTGTGGGGAGGATCGAAGACGCTCACGAATCACGAGGAGCCTTTTTAATCTTTATCATCTGGGCTGCTCTGCCTTGTATTATTATCTGCCGGGAAGGATGCTGTCTTCCAGAATGGTTAATGTAGAATTGTATAGGGTGCTATTAATACCTAAGGTATTGTAATTATATCCGTCAACTATTTTGTGTGATAAGTTGTATGCTAACTTTCTAATGCCCTATGATGGGTTTAGAATGGTAATTTCAAACTGATTATGTGGTGTATGTGAGATAGTTTGCATGCAGGTTGTTTTTAAGAGGATCATAGAATCTGGGGACTGGAAAAGTAGGTGCTGCCTTCTAGAGCGAATCGTCTGTGGTTCGAATCTGAGCCGTTCGATTGACGTGTACGTATTATGAAATTTTATATAAAATTTTCGTCGATTTATTTGAACCATTTTTAAATATTTTTACAAAAAATATTGAATTAGAAAGTTATAAATGTTGATGTTTTCTACAACTTTGTAGTTAAAAGTTGAGCAATGCTACTGC
The DNA here is from genome assembly GCA_002076135.1 of Xerophyta viscosa. Lineage (NCBI taxonomy): Eukaryota > Viridiplantae > Streptophyta > Magnoliopsida > Pandanales > Velloziaceae > Xerophyta > Xerophyta viscosa. Next base: position 163,283 of record MJHO01000090.1, on the reverse strand, counting down.
CATCAATTGCACCGCCAAATTTTTCACCCATCAACCCAACAGTTTGCAAAAAAATTTCGGGCAAAATGCCCTTGGAGGATGGAACACGGATTACTAGAATTTCTAAGAATTTTTTTTGTCTTTTGGGTGAAAATTTTGGTGATGCATTTGGTGCAACAAGTTTTATTCTTGAAAGTTTTTCTAAAAAATGCTAAATAATATGGTAAAAAGAAAATCAAATTTTGATTTTTTTTTTTTTTTGGTATACTATTTAGTATTTTTGAACAAAAATTTAATTACAAAATTTTCGAAAGCATCAAAATTTACAATTTTCTAGTTTAATATTTTGTGTAAAAATATTTAAAAATAAGTCAAATAAGTCAACGAAAATTTTATATAAAATTTCGTAATATGTGCACGTCAATCGAACGGCTCGGATTCAAGCCATGGCGATTACGCCACAGACGATCCGCTCTCCTTTTAACTTAGCCAGTGGCTGTCTCTCGATTTGATTCATGGTATCATGTTCACAAACAAAGCTAAAGATGCATGTTAACGGGGACGAGGTGCGTAGCAAATGCGCAAGTCAGTATCTAGCCTAGCGGCGTGTAGATTTTGTAGTTTTTGTGGGAGCAGCATGCACAGCATATGCCCCGTCCGTCTACAAGAGTCTGTTCGTATGGCTCAAGGCTCATAGTCTGGTAACTCGACTGTATTGTTGATTGATGGTAAGTGGGATAACCAAGTTTTATGCTAGAAATTGGAAAGTATGGAATATGGAAGTACAAAATACACAAATGGGCGATAATTTTTCCTCAAGTATCCCGAAAGAAAGAGATATTCTTATAAATATATAAACTCACTTTTATTTATTTTGTTTATCAAGTTCACAAGATGTTGGGATTTAATTGTAATTTCATATATTTAAATAAATCACGAATAGGAGAAGATCAGAAAAAATCTCATTTAGTATTGTGAGCGTAATTTTCGAAGTAAAAGATACACAGGTTCAGAATTTTTTTTTAAACTTTAAAATTATTAAATATTTTAAAAAAAAAAAATCCACTTGCCAGGTTGCACCCATTAATCTGAGTATAGGTGACGATTGCTTTCGACCCTTAGATTGGCGAGAGGTTAGTCAAAGTGGTTTATGCATTTGGTTTGTATTCATAGGTCATAGGTTCAAATCCTTCGACCAATAATTTACTATTTATTTTATCAATTTTTATGATTTTTTTTCTTTCACAAATTTTTTATAATTTAAAATTAAATTCAAATTTAAAATTTTAGATTATGAACTTCAGATTTAAAAAATCGGAAAGTAAAATTGAATTACAAATTAAAAAAATTTTAAATTTAAATTCAATATTCGAATTTTAAAATATAAAACTCGAAACTTGAAATTAGAATAGAAATCTAGTTTATAAAGTTTAATTTCGAATTCTACAATCCATTATATATATTTAAATTTTACAATTCAAACTTACAATATTTAAATTCAAATCATAAATTTTAATATTAGAAATTAAATTTGAATTTTCAATATGAATTAAAATTTAAATTCAAATCATATATTTTGAATTAAGTTTAAAACTTGACATAAAATTTGAAATTAGAAATATAATTTCCAAATTTTAATTTTGAAATTTCAATATTCAATATTATTTTTAATTTCAATATTAAACCCAACTCTTAAATTTTAAATTAGAAATTAGAAATGTAATTTAAATTTTGAAAATTTGATTTCACTATCAAACTCTTGAAGGATTTCAAGTTTCAAATCAAGTTTTAAAATTTAATAAAAAACGAAAAACAATTTTTAGTTTTGAAATTACTTTCAAAATTAAATCAAGAATTTTCTTTTCACCATTTGTTTTTCAAAATTCAAAATTGAATTTTTAATTTTAATTTTCAAGATTAATTTCAAAATTCAAAATTCTGAATTCGAATTTCAAAAATTGAAAAGTTAAATAGTGAATTTTAAAATTAATATTGAAAATTAAAAATTAGAAATTTAATTGTTGAATTATAAAAAATAAATGGTAAAAAAATTGTAAATGTTGATAAGAAAAACAAATAATAAAGTGTTCTTGGGAAGAATTTGAGTCTGTAAATACAAACTAAATGTCCAAACCACTTCGGCTACGCTCTCGCCAGTTAAAACTGGCGAGAGCAATCAAAGTGGATTTTATTTTTAAAATTATTTGATATTAATTATATATATATATATATATATATATTTTAAAAAATTTAAATAAACTGCGAGTGAGTTTTATTTTGAAAAATATTTAATATTAGTTTTATTTTTGTAGTTTTTAAATAATTTTAAATTAAAAAAATGCCACAGGTTCACATAGGAGAGATCGACATAATTTAATTGGACTTTTTTTTAAAATAATATTATTTTAATAAATAATTACTTTTTTAATATCGAGTTTTATATATTTATAAAAATGATATCGGGTCGCCTGTCTAACAGGCGACCAAAGCCAGCATGGCACTCGCCAGCTCGGTGGCATGCCAGCATGGCACGACCTCTCTAACAAGCGAGCGGTCTCTCGCTCCTTAAACAGGCGAGCGTCCGCTCGCCCCTTTAACAGGCGAGAGGCTATAGGTCATGTTTGGTTTGGGGGTAGGGGTAGTATTTACATGGGTAAAGCACTTACTCGGGTAACAGGCCGGTAACGTATACCCTTGTTTGGTTTGCAGGTAATGGTTACCCGAGTAACACTTACCCGTGTTTGGTTTGAATGTAACAGTTACACTGGTAAATTATAAATAATAATAAAATATGAATATAAATTATAAATAAATATTAAAAATATTAAATTAAAAGTTAGATAAAAAAATTAAAGAAAATAAATTATTCAATAAAAATTTAAAATTTAAAAAAAAATATAATAAAAAAATATATAAAATATAAAATAGAATAAATATTGAGAGAGAGAGAGAGGAAATATAAAAAATAAATAATATTAAATAAAAATATTAATAGTAATAATAATTATAAAATATTAAATAATAATAGTAATTATAAAAATTAAATAATAATAATTATAAATATTAAGTAATAATATTATAAATTATTAATAACTATATTAAAAAATAATAATAATAATTAAATAATTATAAAATATTAAATTAAAAGTTAGATAAAAAATTTAAAGAAAATAAATTATTAAATAAAAATTTAAAATTTAATAAAAAATAAAAAACTATAATAACATAATATATAAAATATAAAATAGAATAAATATTAAGAGAGAGAGAGAGGGAGAGAATATAAAAAATAAATATTAAATAAAAAATTAAATAATATTAAATAATATATTTATAGAAATATATTAAATAAAAAATAAATATTAAATAGTAATAATAATTATAAAATATTAACTAATAATAATAATTATAAAATATTAAATAATAATAATTATAAAATATTAAATTATAAAATACTTTAGGGTAAAAGTTACCCTAGTAACTTGGTACCCACCTCCCCTCTCCCATTTTCTTTCACGAGTTCCGTCAGCCACCTCTCCACTCTCCTCCATTTTTCATCTCAAATCTTTATTTTTTTCGAAATAGTTTGTAGATCTAAGCAAGTTATAGCAAGATTTATCAACTTTTGAAGAAATTTTCATGAACTACGGTAATTTTACGAATTTACTAAAAGTGTCTGGTATAAAATAGTTTCATATTTTGCCGGACGACGTGAGGAGCCAGAGCAATTGGGTGGGAGTGAATTTACCCCTGCAATAGCTACACGATTAACCGCTCATGGAAGACGTAGTGGTGCACATAGTGTCACTTTGTTTGATCGTAAGTCAGGGGAGTACGAGATCATGACTGGACGTCGTACTTTTCGTACTGGTAGCAAGGGTGACAACATACAGGTATTATACTTATTAGATAGTTTAACAATTATCTTAATTTACTTTTACAATTTTCGATAATAATTTGTGTGATTACAGACTGTTGTATTAACTCGAAGGACATGCATCAGCGATCAGGAGCGTTCCTACGCATCTTGAGTGGCAGCTTCTACCTCTGGCATATCGATAATATTTTATGCTAACTAGAATTTTAATTGTACATTCTGCTGTTGAATACTTAATTTTCACAGACTATAAAAATACAGATGGTCCCAGGGTAGGCTAAAGCGAGCTGCAAGCAGCGCACATTCTTTGAAGATATTTCGTTTTCAACTCGACTCCATGACGGACGAACACGTAAGTTGTAACTACTAAAGTTCAAAATTTTACTTTTTTTTATTTATTGAAGTATAGTAAATTTATACTATAATTTATATCACAGATGATATGGAGTCCGTATACGGAAGAGATGTTGGCAAGCCTTCCTCGTTGTTGCACCACTGGTCGACATATTTGGCGAGCTAAAGTTCCCCTCGTCTTTTTTTGTGTGATTGAGTGGCACGCGCCGGACCGGATACTGCGTCAGTTCGGCCTGGTGCAGAATATTCCAGAGCCTATATTTACAAACCCCAATTTGCACGAAGACAAACTTACTACAACGACAAATTGGAATGCCAAATATGGACATTATGTTGAGATCTGGAATGTTAGGGAGAACCATATTGCAGCAGGAGGAGGGGAAAACATCCAAACCTATATGAATTGGTTCAGACAGATTAGCAGGAGGTTCATGACCCGTGATGGACTAATGAACGGGTACATGGTATGTATTTATTTATTTATTCTTGATCACGAAATACATCAATATTACTTTATATAGCTTATATGTTTTTCTTTATGAACCAACTGAGAGATAGCCTTGGACACATATCTGATATTGTCGGACAACATAGTTGTCCAAATTATTCTCACGGCGCATACATTCAGAGTTACTGCGACTCTATCATCCGAAACTACGAAGACTACGCACTTGGAGCGCGTCAAGGTATACTTCCCATGGTTCCTCCTCCTCCTGCAGTACACCAGGCCGAGCCAGAAATAATGCATGAAGATGTTGGTGGTGCACAATAAGAGGGCGGGGAAGAGCAACAAGTTCATATGTATGGGGTACATCCCGAGCAGGATCATCCACCTCCGTATTATGGAGATTATGGCCATGGGTCCTCGCAGTACGATCAAGGTCGTTTATTTACCCAGTTCGTCCCTTATGGCCAAGGATCCTCCTCGCAATTCGAGGAAGCTCGTCCATCTGTATATTATGGAGATTATGACACATGCGAGCAGGATTATTCTACTCCATTATGCGGAGATGTTGGCCAAGGATCATCTCAACATCAAGCACCTTCTACTATTGATCCTGGTCACGTTACGCAGGAGCCATCCCATCACCAAACAACTGAGACTCCTGAAGCGCCAGCGCAGCAAGAGGAAGGCCACCGTCGTGGTCTTATGGCATCAATATTTAGAAGGAGGGAGTCAAAACGGCCAAGGAAACATAAACAACAAGTGTACAAGACTTAATTAATTTTTTTTGTAATTTTTGAGTTTATTACTTTATAATTTTTGTACAAGACTTAATAAATAGTATTTTTTTAAGCAGTATTTTTATATATTTTTTTGACTGTTATTTGATCAGTTTGATCCAAAAAACGCTCTCCGCTTGCTACAAAATTGTTTGTCCCGGAAGGTAGCATTTGCTAGCCTGTTAAACAGGCGAGCAATCGTTAGCCTTTTAAACAGGCGAGCAATCGCTAGCCTGTAAACAGGCGAGCGTTTGCTAACAGGCGAGAAACGCTCGCCTATTAAAGAGGCGAGAATTAGCTTGCATGTTAAACAGACGACTATATGCTCGTCTGTTTAACAGCCGTATCCACCAGTGTGGCACGCCACCAAGGCGGCGAGCGCCACGCTGGCTTCGCTCGCCTGTCTAACAGGCGAGCCAATATTAGTTTTGTAAATATCTGAAATTCGGTATTAAAAAAATAATTATTTATTAAAATAATATTATTTAAAAAAAAATCCGAATTTAATTGGCTGCCTGAGCAGGAAAAATCACTCTTTTTTTTATTATTGAGAAATCCAGCCACCACACAAAAACACGACTCCACGCATTCACAACAGCTCTATATCATCTCTTAATCCGAAACTCCCGCGATCTTGAGCACAGTCTCAGTTACGACCACGGCCATTAAACACCATCTTCGTCTTCCTTAGCCTCTGCTACTAGCGCTCTACAAACCACTAAAACAGAGTTGGGAAAGCAAGGTCGAGAATCGAGATGCTGGTGACCAGCAGAGCTGTGGCCCACTCCGTCATCGCAACCTCCGCCGCTGCTAGCAGCGCCGCCGTTCGAGCGCGGCGACTCTTCTCGTCCCCCGCCGCCAACAGGAGACTCCCCGCCACGTCGACCCGTAGAATGTCTGGCTTCTCTGTCCGTGCCGCTGCGCAGAAGCTCGTCAACCCCGATGACCTCATCGACTCTGTCCAAACCTTCATCTTCGATTGCGACGGTGATCGCTCCTCTTTCTTAGAGGTTTTGCATACAATTGTTGGGTGAACTCAGCTTCTGGACAAAGAAACTGGATCAGAAGCATAGTTTATGAAAACTTTTATAGAAGAATAAGAGTTCTAATTTATGTGGTAGGGAACCCGTGGCAGTAAAGATGAAAAATGGATATTTATTTCAGTTTTGGCAAATAACAGGAGAGTCTTGATTTCAACTTTGACTGCAAAAGAGTGCTGACTCTTGCCAATATAGCTTCAAACGGGCCATTTGTAAGTGTAGTTTATGTGGGAAGTAACAGGGCTAACTGAAGTGAAAATATTTTAGATATGAATTGCTGACAGAAGAAAACCAAGATTTTCTTGTCAAGCTCAGCTGAATTGCGGTGAAATTGGATCGTGCCGCTTGCCGATCACTTTGACTCATTTTTTATTTCTTACTTCTTTTAAAGGAAAATAAAAATCCAGAAAAATAGAAAATTAAACTAAAATGGTTTCAGCACATGCAGGCCCTCATTGCAGGTCATTGTTCCTGTGCCTCTAACCGCTAGCACTCAAAACTATGCGAAAACTGCATTAGAAATAGGGTCAAAGTGGAAGCCATTATTTGACGGGAAAGTTAATAAGCTTTTTGATTTTGTGAGTACATTTGTCTTGAATTTATCAAGATAAGTTGTAAGAAATCCAGATAGTTTATAGTTAAGCAACACTTTTGTCTTTCCTAATTTGATTACGAACTAATTTAGTGTCATTGTGTTACAGGAGTTATATGGAAGGGGGATAAGCTCATAGATGGTGCGTCGGAGACATTGGATCATCTGCGCTCCAAGGTTACTCCTTTACCCTTCTATGCAATGTTTTTAATCTCTTAGTGTTAAGACCGGTTTGGTTACATTTGAGGAAGCATGAAATCGTATAAGAACAAAGAGAGAATGAAACATTAGAAGCCTGATTTTTCTTTTAAAAGGATATAGGGAAAGCGGTTGGTCTTCGTGACTAACAACTCGACAAAGTCCAGGAAGCAGTACGGAAAGAAATTTGAGACGTTGGGCCTCAATGTGAGCGAGGTTAGACAGTCTGCAGCAGCTTTTAATGTTGCTTTCAAGAATACTATGTCTATCACTTGGCTCAAAATTCTCTTTTATATAACTTTCAGGAGGAAATCTTTGCTTCGTCCTTTGCAGCAGCAGCTTACTTAAAATCCATCAACTTTCCCAAAGATAAGAAGGTCAGTAGCATAGATGAGGGAGAACATATACATGCCTACAAACTGTGACATATAATTACTTATGTAGGTATCAGTTAAACATATCCACGAATCGCATATTGTGCCTTTTGATAAATGCTTGATTTAGCTAATCAAATTGGTCTGGATTGGTAAGATCATAGTCAGCTATAGAAATTTACTCTGTGAATGACCTATCAACCAAGCCTTCACAATGCGAATAATTGTTGTAGTTTCTATTCGTGCCGTCTCTGCTGTGACATTTGTTGTTGGCAGTGTTAAGAGAAGAAAAACTCAAAGCATCTAAGAGTTGTGTGCATCCACTATTAATGTTCCGGACAAGTAGTCCATTGGCACTTCTTAAATAGCTAATATGTTCTTCAAAAGATTTATGCTTGATTTGTTTATCAGGAAATAATATCAAAACCATTCTTTTGAGTTTAGAACCCAGACTATGTCTTTTGCGGATACTCTAACAAACCGTTCCGGAAATAGCTTAAAACTTGAAAGCTAGTTTAATTGACAAATAGCAGTGACTTAAGAAGTATGTAATGTTCTAGTACTATCATCAATTCCTTTTTCAAGATTTGTGTGACGGATGCAAAACAGAAGAAATATTTTGTGATGGATGAGTTACATTGTCTTTTATCAAAAAAAGGACTTGTATTCTATGACATTCACTGATTGGTTAAATTTGTAATTGCTACACTCAGTTATAATCTTGAGTCTTGTATGAGAAACATGCCATGCGTTTTGTTCTAAAGTAATTCTGAAATTTCAGGTGTATGTTATAGGTGAGGGTGGAATTTTACAGGAGTTAGAGCTTGCTGGTTTCCAATATCTTGGAGGCCCGGTATGTATCATCATTTATCAGCATGATGTGTCTTCTGGTCCAATACATGTATATCCATCATTTGCTAGTGTCTTGAGCTTCAATACATACACACACAAATACACACACACACACACATATACATACATACATATATACATATACACACACAAATACACACACACACATATACATATATACAGGGATTAGTTATTTTATCTTATACAGTGATTAGTTACATCTGGACTTATCTTGGTATATGATTATACTGAAACCAAATTGCTTAATTTGAGTACAGGTCATGAGTAGTGAATTCATGTGTATATATACATATATATATGTATACATACATCTACATACATACATACAAATATATATATACACACATATATATATATATGTGTGTGTGTGTGTGTGTGTATATATATGTATGTATATATATTACAAATATTTATATATATAATATTTATATACATATATATATATATATATATATATATATATATATATATATATATATATATATATACATATATATATATATGTATGTATATATATTAATGACCTGTACTCAAATTAAGCAATTTGGTTTCAGTATAATCAGATACCAAAATAAGTCCAGATGTAACTAATCACTGTATAAGATAAAATAAGTGGAGTTCAATAACTGTGAAGGATTGATGTTGGATGTTCCAGTTGCCTTCTCATAGAGGCTTATACCATAGTCTGCTTTGTCAAAGGGAAAAATAGCTGATTAAATTTATGATGTTCGTAACTATGAGCTATGCTCCTCTCTTGGACCTCCAATAAAAACAGATGATGCTACATCTTAATGTGAGGAAGGCAACCGGAACATTCACTTATCCGTTGCAATGCTTAAGCCCTTTAATAATCAAGCGGATGTTAGATAATATTGGCTTCAGTTTGCAGTTTATTCAAACCTCTTGAAAATTTTAATGAATGAATATCCAAATCCTCTTTAATATTCAAGAGTATGCAATAGCTTGCGCTTTCTATCTGAAAGGTTAATGGATTCTTCAATTTCTCAGGAAGATGGAGACAAAAAGATAGAGTTAAAACCTGGTTTCCTGATGGAGCATGATGAGAATGTACATACTATTCTTTCATCTAGCTCATTATGTTGCTTTATACCCTTATGTGTTTGTAGTAAATAATGTAGAAATTGTTTCTTTCGAATATGCTAATCAAGTGTGTGACTCTAAAATTCAGGTAGGAGCTGTTGTTGTGGGTTTGACCGTTACTTCAACTACTATAAAGTCCAGTGAGTTTCCTATAATAGTAGATCTGTTCGTGTGTCTATTTTTGTTTATGCACCAAAATACTGCTCTTCGAATCATTTCTATACTCAAGAGGGAATCAGTAGCATAGTACTTTCATTAATGGGTTTCAGTTGACTTTCCTCATTGTACAATGGCTACTTATTGATCAAACTCAAATATTTGGTTAATTATGCCTTCAATGAAAATATGATATGCTAACATAATTCTATATTTTGGATGGAGTAATTTGCCTTACAAATTTGTGATAACATTATCCACTGTGCTTTTCCTCCTAGTTCTCTTGCCAATATTGTCGTCTTCTTAACATTTTCACTCTATGCATGTTGAAGGTACGGAACTCTATGTATTCGTGAAAATCCTGGGTGTCTTTTCATTGCAACAAACCGTGATGCTGTAACTCATTTAACGGATGCTCAAGAATGGGCAGGTAGGTCGACTTATGAACTTCTTTACCAACTATGCCAATTTCATTATAATGAGACACAGTTGATCAATGTTTTTCTTTTCGAATAACGAGGATAAAACGAACTTGTATAAATCCACTTTGTGGATCTGTAGAGCTGGTAAACTCTCGGGTAGCACCGACCCAAGTTTCACCAACCGAAGTGTCACAGGCTTTTCGGCTTTGCTGGCTTCTAGGTCCGGTTTCACCCCTTCAAGGGGTACAAGAGATAAATCTTTCTACTCCCTTGCGGGAGCCATGCGTAGAGCTTGGCATGCCTCGCATAGGCGGAACTGTACCAATCGACGTCATTAGCCTGGGTGGCATGCTAGATCAATTTTTCTAGAACAATTTTTTTAGAAAGATCCTTCAGAAATGTTTCCAAGATAAAAGATTTATTGTGAAAATGAAATCAAATGGATTGTGAATAGCTCAACAGCGCAACATTGGTGACTTGGTATAATTTTAGGACAGCTAGGGAAAAAGATCAGTTAGTTATACTGTCAGTTATGACAATCCCCTTCATGGATTATTGCTAATATGGTAATTATAACAATTTCCATAATTCACGTTGCCACATTACTGAAAAGTTACTATGACTAGCTTAGACATCATTTTTTGCTTCTTAGCTTTCTTGTAAATTATTATTTAAAGGGGCTTGCATTTGGATCATAAAGGTAATTATTTTGGCTTTTGCCTTCTAACTTTGGATATTAAAGACCTGGGTCCCCCCAAGACTAGAAGAACAAAGCAAAGCAAAGTGTAGTGACCTTTGATTCTGTTGGTTCAAAAGCTTGTAATTGTATGTAACTGCTTTCCTGGCGTTAGAAGTAACAAATAATGATATCATAAACCAAATACCAAATTTATAAGGCATCGAGATAAATGACTTTCATAATCAACAAACATTCCGGGGAATTTTAGACTATGGAGGGCGGTAGTACAACAAATGAGGTTGATAAAATACATCAGCTCAACTTTTAAACAATTTAAGGCATTGTTTTAAGAATAAATAAATAGAAATTGGCCCAAACAGAGCACTTGTCAGTCGCTTGCAGAATGATTTTGGTCTATTTTGACAAAAAGGATTCTGCACTAACAAACTCATACACTCAAACTTTATAACAAAATTCATTCAATCATAGCTCTTACATCAACTCCAAATCGGCCAAAAACATATTCAAAAATAAACCATGAAAACAAGGTTTAAAACGAGTTTGAGATATATTTGAAATAAAATAAACAAACTGACAAAGTTTATGAAGTTTAGTTATGGATGTAACAGTTAAGTCTACAAATATAAAACCAACCCGTGTTTCATTCACAAGTTTCCAATTTCAAAGTTTGTTAAGTTATAAGAATCAATAGCAAAGCCCGAAAAGAATTTATAAACTGCCATGGTTAGAACAAATGAAATTCGTCTTGCAGCTATCTTCTCTTTTGAGTTGGGTTAGCTATCTTTTGATATACATATCAATTTGAGACTTGAGTTCCTAGTTCAGTTTTTGTAAACAATTCCCCTCTATTTAATTGTTATGGTATACTATAAGTCTAAGTCAAATTACCTGATCATAAGATGAAGGTGCAATAATTTATTAAAATAGCCATGTCTTAAGCTTGTTAGACTAACTAAAATTAGAACTTGTATGTTGCACTTGCACATACACCAAGTTTGTCCAAATTTTGTAATTTAATGTTATAGTAGAAAACAAAATAATTTCTCACTGTTCCGACATGAACTTATGTGTATTTGATTTTAAAGATATTAATATAATTTGATGATTCATTTGGCTTAAGCTGGAAGTTGTTGGAGATAAATCTAAGAGGCCCTCAAAGGTTCCCAGTGATGGCATGTTGGTTATTTGATTGGTGGAAGAACACAATGTCTGTGGTGCCAAGTGATTCTCTATTCTTGACCACGAAGTTCTTGATATTGGCTAGTAGGAAGACATCAGATCACCACCTAGTCCAAAATGTTTAATTAAATAAGGAACAATGCTAAACCTCTTAAAATTTATACCAAATTTCTCCCAAACAAACGAACCGAATTGAAGTATGTGCTGCATGAAGTTGAATTATGCAATTGAGCAACTAATGTTTGGAGATTTTTGCATTAACTTTTCGGAGGTCTATTATACGTCGAACAAAGAAAAGTGGATGTTTAGCACTTTCTTGAAAGACGTGTCAGAATGGTAATTCATTCGATGGGGTTTGGTTTAGGCATTCTCAGGAATTAGCCTCAACAAGACTTGTTCTAATGATCAGAGCATGGAAGTAGGTTTTGCGATCAGTAATCTAATTACTTCGTCTCACATGGTCTATCGACCTGCAACGAGTATATGATTTTGAATTATACTACTGAGGATTAGATATTTTTGTGTATATATTTTATTTTAATTGGATCCAGTTTCTTAAAAGTTATTATGTAAGTATACATCCACATGTTGAAGTTTATCCCCTTAGATATTTGTACATATCAAGCATTGTTTTCAGAGAGGATAAGATCGTACTCCAACAGCCCCGATTATCCTCCACATTTACTTTGTAGCTTCCAAAGTTCAATGATTTTGTCTTTCAAATACCTATCAATGCTATCCAAATTGAACATAATTATTAAAGCACGAGTTTGATTATGTACATACGGTTTAATAAACATCTTTAAGCATATACATGACAAATTAGAGAATAGCAGTGTTGTCCTGGTGTTAAAACCGAGAAGTGCTGAAGTCAACCAATCTAAGTCACTCAAATTCTGATAAGAAGAGAGAATTTGCTCAATTTAATAGTCAGATAGGAAGTTTCTGGTGTTTACACCCTATCTATCATACGACCTACTCTTTTTTTTTTTTTTTTTAAATTTGTAAAAAATATCATTGCGAACTATAAAATCAAGGTATATAAATACTTGCACTTTCTGCAAAAATAAAATTGCAGGCATAGTACTTAGTAAACAGTTATGTGATACCTTGTGTTTATTTCTATGTGAATGGAAAATCACATATTTCTGATCTCATAGGTTTCTCTATTTTTCTTCTCATCATTTTCCTGATTTCTATACATTAATATCAAGATGGTTATATGAACTTGCTATATTTCTTATTTTGAAGGGAAAAAAAAAAAACTTGCTATATTTCTTGCAGGTGGTGGTTCAATGGTTGGTGCTCTGTGTGGTTCAACTAAACGAGAACCACTTGTCGTGGGAAAGCCTTCTACTTTTATGATGGACTATTTGTCAAATGAGTAAGAGATTTACAATTTTGATGTGTTCAGATAGTAGTATAGATGATAAAGTAAATAAAGGCACTCGGTTAAAATAAGGACAATTGCTATTCATTAGGGCTATTATAATTTCTGATGTAATCAGAATCATATATAGTGCAAAGGCATGTGTGTGGTACATATCCCGATGCACTACGTTTGGTTCTGATTGAATCAGGACCTTACGATCTCCTGAAGAATAGTATTTTTGTTTAGGCAAAGCATATTAACCTCCTTTTTTTACCAACTCCGATGTAAATTGCACCACAGGTTTGGTATTCTCAAATCGCAAATATGCATGGTCGGTGACCGATTAGATACAGACATCCTCTTTGGACAAAAGGGCGGCTGCAAAACGCTTCTCGTTCTTTCAGGTAAATCGAGTGGTTTTCTCATCCTGTTAAACTTGGAAAGTTTTAGTTTCTTGAGAACCAAAAACCTGTACTATATAACACAATATATTCTTCTGTAGGTGTGACAGATTTGCAAACACTCCAAAGCCCTGATAACTCCATACAGCCGGATTTCTACACGAATCAGGTGTCGGATCTTGTTACCCTCAAAGCTGCGACGGTTTAATTTTCTTTTCTTTATTCTTTACTAGCTTCGAAGGAGCAAATTTGTGAACCATGTATTAATAAAAATAGAGTGATTGCAAGTCGTAGAGGAATGACGAATTTCTTGGAACTTCTTTTTAATATAAATTAATTTACTAATTAATTTTTTATAAAGTCAATTTTAATACATTTATGGAGCTAAAGTTTGGTTGTCTTTAGAACTGCTCAGCCTGGTAGTGCATAGAAAAGGTGGTGCCATGTTCGTGAACTAACCAGATCAATCAGTTAAATAGGCGATCTCTGTATTACATTAATAAGAAAAGAGATAAGGCTAGCCAGTTTCACCCCTTAATAAGAAAATTAAAAAAATCTTCATAACTCTTCTGTCAGTGCTAGCAACGTTGCCAATTTAATGCTACACGATCACACCTTTCATGTGCATTGCTATGTTGGTTTGCGGCCGCCAAACTAAAATTTTGACCGATTCCAATTATGTAATATACTAAAATTAATTTTAGAATGGAACTAATAAATTACTAAACTTTATATTTTAAACTTTGTAATTATTTATACTATTGGTGTTCATATATCGGTCTGGATCGAAAAATTGTACCGAGTCGAGTTCCTTCGTCCCTAACTTGACACAACTGGTTTGCTTTCATGTCTGGTTCAAATCAGTTTAAGAGCAAGTACAGAATGGAGATCTTCTATCTTTTAAAAATAAATAAATAAATAAAATAAATTCAATTTTAGTCCGCTTTGGTTTGGTACGAATTGGATGACCCCAACCTAGTGCTTGTCTTTTCCATAAAACGGCGTGTTCACTTTGTCCGTACTGAACGAATTCGTGGAACTGAGAACTCGAAAAGGAGTTGCGCTGTTTACTTGGCCGCGTGAACTCATGGAACGCAGATCCGAGTACCGCGAGTATATATATCGAGTTCACCCACTTCGCACCCACTATGAGGTGGGTGAAGTGGTGAACTAGTCGTCTGCGAGCTCTTGCAATTTCTCCATTTAACACAATTAGTATAGCTTGTATTTCTCACTTCAGCTCTCGCGATCTCCGATTGATCTGCACTTCCCAACTCCTGCGAACGATCATTGCCGGCTAGGTTGATGGCAGCAACGATCGAGATATTTCGACGAGCAGTTCACGGCCCGAAATTGGGGTCAGGATAAAGGATATAATTTTTTAAAGTAGATAATATAAAAATATTTATGAATTAATGAAACGTTATGAGCTAGCACTTTCAAGATATTCTAAATTATTACAATAACCCGAATTTGACAAATAAGATAAAATAAATTACATCTCACCAAACCATAAGCCCGCAAACCTCACTCTACACGATCGTCATGCCAACAAATCCACCTGAAAAAAGAAAATGAGGAATGAGTACAATGACTCAGCGAATAATCAAATCCCTAGCACGTCCAAGTCTAGAGCTAAGGTTGCAACTAGCCTACCAAGTCACTACAAGACGTAAGCTGTACTAATACAAGCACATGTCGCAATACATTATCATTAATAAACACGATCACATGATATATCAATCCACATGATATGTATGATATTCAGAACAACATAATGTACATGGCCAACATGATGCACATGATCAAATGTTACTTCCTTTCAGTATTAAAGAATATGCAGGTTGTAGGAATGTCTCGTTTACAACCAACCATATAATCATGAATTTATCTTTTATTTATTATTATTACGGACTCATTGTAGTGTACATTTACGAGTCCCTACCATGGGTTAACGGTGGCACCCATAGTTATATGGCGTCCCATGCCATTTGGTCCCCTAACGTCCGCGGTAACGTAGTGCCGAAAAAGGGTCTAACGTTGGGTCACTCACTACCTGGGTTCCTCGGGTGGACCCGGCGCCCACCAATCCGAAAAATAACCCAAAGTGCCTTTAACATCGCACCCACGTTTTACGGCTCTCTTGCCAACCCCAAACCCATGGGGCTGTGGCGTGCGCATGTAGCACAGTCGTGGAAATCTCAAAGATCTTATCCGTATTGTTCAACATGCACCAACCCGTGTCGCAGTCACTCTATCATACCAACCTAAAGCTGACCCCATACAACGGTGTAGTGTGGGACATGTGTGATGTGAACCAGTCACAGACCTCCTCCTCAGGAGTACAAACAGATTTTCAAACACATTATCAAGCATGCAAGAAACCCTCACATAATCTCTAAGCCAAGCACACATGTCCAACCTCGTAACATGCCATGCAATCCACTAGGCATCATGATGGTACTATGCATGCAATGCATGAACGTGCGTACTGAATGCTCAATCAAGCCATAGATAGACCAATTATAACTTGATCACATCAACTAACAAGCGAGACCGCGGGATCACTCACCTTCGCCTAACCTTACCAGGTTATGGTCGGTCGATTAGCGCGGATTCGTCGAAGCTATTCCGAAATTAACCTTGGCAATGCATTCAAGACGTCGAGGCAAAGCTACGAGGTGGTCAGATTTGCCAGGGAAGTACGCCGGAGATGCTCGGACGGCGGCGGCGGCGGCGGCGGCTTGGTGACGATCAAAATCTTGGAACACTCGATAGGTCCCAAGAAGATGGCGGTGAGCTTAATGTCGGTGGCGCGGTAGAATCACGGCCGAGAGAAAGAGGGAGAGATCTAGGGCCGGCGACGGCTCAATCGACGCTGGCGAGGTGGTTGCTGCATGTGACGACGATGGTGGGATCACCGGGAGCGACGACGAGCTACGACGACGTTGATCGGGCGGGGCGGTGGGCTAGGGTTCCGCGGCGCACGCGAGAGAAAGAGAGAGACAGAGAGCGACTAGGATAGTGTCACGCTCCCACTGCGGGACGTCACCGGTGTAGATTATCGGAGAAGAGAATTAGAGGAAGAAGAACAAGAACAAGATTCAGAGAAGAAGAAGTAGGAAAGACGGGAGAGCCAGAGAAGACAACAGAAGGAGAAGACTCGTTTGATTTCATCCATACCCCAAAATACAATGGACTGGCCCTTATATAGGCCAGTCGCTTGGACCACATGCTGTAACATCCAGCCTGCCCACTAACAAGCCCAACTACCTATCTTACTAACATGACATCAACTTCTATTTATTCACACTAATTTGCCACTCAACATAAAGATCATGACAATCCTTCCTCCTTAAGATGAGCCTTGTCCTCAAGGCTCGAATCCATGTCTACAGTAAGGACATCAGATGCTTGTTTCCACGAGGATATATCGGTAAACCTTGGCAACCTGCACATACAAGTTGAGATACTTCTACACTTGGGGTGGTTGTATTTGAATTTGCTAGCAACAGACACATCAGTAGTTATGCATGCCTTCATGACCATATATGTTGTGGCTCCTTCCATCAGCCTAAGTGAGAAAATAGCAGGGGAGACTTTCCTTTTGAACACAAACTCTCCAACAAGTGCAAGATGAAACTTAAGATGCAGGCATGTAAGAATAATCATATGGCTATTCAGCTGAAGCACTATCATTACAACTCTGAAACTGATATTCAACTTATGGAGCAACGTAACATTGTGGAGCAGTAGCTTCCCAAATCCCTTGTTCAAATGTAAACTATAATTGGTATGCGGCCTAACCCCGTGGACAAAATTCAAGCTATGCCTCAATATTTTTCTCCAATTCAATGCATAAAGAATTTCATGTAACCGCACACTCCAAAAAAGTTCACCCACATAACAGTGAGGCACTAATACATCAGTGGGCTGCTTGAGGGGTGAGATTTCAGAACTTGCTCTTTGAAGATGAGTAGCTTGGTTTTTGATGCAAATTGCATTACCCGGCATTGCCGAAGATACTGTTCTCATATGGTTTTCTTGGTGCAGGAACTTAACCAGATTAAGATAGAAACGATAAGTACTTTCTCTATCATGATAAGTATTGACAATTTCAAGCAGTTGACCCAGTATTGTTGTCAGCCATATTTCCCAAGCCATGCGATTACACA
Source organism: Xerophyta viscosa (assembly GCA_002076135.1). Lineage (NCBI taxonomy): Eukaryota > Viridiplantae > Streptophyta > Magnoliopsida > Pandanales > Velloziaceae > Xerophyta > Xerophyta viscosa. Next base: position 145,266 of record MJHO01000090.1, on the reverse strand, counting down.
CAGAACAACTTTCATCATGTTCCAACCAATGCGGCAACTTAGGAAATTCTATATAAGTATTAATTACTTCCAGGGTATCGCATACCTTGATATCACTAGCATGTCATAACCTTTCCGACTCCTTTATCTGATGGTGGTGCACATCTCCAGACTCAACCACCTTTGAAGAATCTGGACACGGCTGCTTGTTCCTCGCTGCAGCATTATGATCCTCATCTTCATAATGCATACCTTCTATTTCAGCAGTTAGATGGTGATGCAGTTGCTCCTTCTCAACAAAGTCATAGTCACTGAGGACATTTCTGTAGCAAATACTCTCTGAACTAGCCTTCCACTTTTCAACTATGTTATTTGCCTTCACCATATTGGAAACAGCATCCAGATTACAAAAATCAAATGCTACACGGTTTAAACCTCCAATAACATCACTGAAAATATATCCAGAATGTTTGAAGGTGATAGAATGATCAGATATCTCCTTAGTGTACGATTCAATTTCACCATTATTTTTCATCTCAATCAAATAGAGATCTTTATCTATGGTCTGAAGTTCATCAAGGCCACAGCTAATAGAAAAGCCGTGGTCCTCCATCAACGTATGATCATCTGCACAAAGACTTTCTTCTTCGTCGATCGAATCTGAATGTTCACCCCAAGAATTGATTCTTAGTCTGCATTATTTCGCTTGAAACTGCATCATCATCTTTCAATATTTGCTCATGGAAGCGAGCTATTAAAAAGGCGTGTCTAACAGAGGTCGGATAGAACATGCGGACTGCAATCTCGAAATCACTCTGTAGCCCGCTGAGGAAACAATGCAATTTATGATGTTCCGACAAGTTAAATCGAGCAGACCGTTCGTCAAACTTATCTTGATAATCTTGCACAGATCCCGTTTGCTTGGGCTTGGATAATTCTGCCAATGAATTCTTGAATAAGGAGACACCGAATATCATTGAATATAGAGATGAAGATCCGTCATCGTTCTTCTAGATCACCGGAGCACCGAACGAGTCCGTCGTCGTTAAGATCGAGCGCTCTGATACCAATTGTCACGCTCCCACTTCGGGACGTCACCGGTGTAGATTATCGGAGAAGAGAATTAGAGAAAGAAGAACAAGAACAAGATTCAGAGAAGAAGTAGTAGGAAAGATGGGAGAGGCAGAGAAGACAACAGAAGGAGAAGACTCGTTTGATTTCATCCATACCCCAAAATACAATGGACTGGCCCTTATATAGGTCAGTCGCTTGGACCATATGCTGTAACATCCAGCCTGCCCACTAACAAGCCCAACTACATATCTTACTAACAAGACATCAACTTCTATTTATTCACACTAATTTGCCACTCAACATAAAGATCATTACAGATAGGGAGGTGAGGAGAGATGACAGTGCGGCGACGCATGCGCTGGCAGCGGCGCAGCGACGACTGAGATCTGGTGAGAGAGTGAGAGAGAGAGAGATGGAGAGCGGGCGAGAGAGAGGGGGCCTGAGGGGTGCGGCCTGGTCGGGTCGAGCCATTTGGCTCGTCCGGCTTGGCCAGGACTCGGCTGAAAGCATTATCTATTTTTCTTTTCTCTATTAGCTGCCATTGTTGTTTGTGCTGCTTAACTTGATGCTTTTAATTAATCATAACTACTTCCAAAAAGTCTCATGTTGTTTGTTGCTGATGCTTATTCTCCTAATACTCAAATTATAACTAGTGAATACGAAGTTTTAAAAATATTCCTGATTAGTGATTTCAAATTGCACAATTGTGCCTATATATGTATATAGGTGTGTTTGTGAGGTCCGTGACCGAGTTAAATTTTCATAGTCTTAAGTTCTTGTATGGCTTTAGACTTGTATGTGGATGTTTGAAAATTTTGTGCTAAGTCCTAATCATGCATGATTGTGTATGTGTGTGTTATGTTTTCTTGGACTTGCATGTGCCTGTGAGGCTTGCTATTGCTTGGGGATGCATGCGTGATCGCGTTGAGGACAAGCTGGCTTAGTTGGAGTCTCGTTGGCGCGAGCGTGCGATCCGTAGCGAGTCGGCCGAGTGTTGGTGCTGAATCTGTTAATGCAGATTTCAGGACTTTCGATCGACCGATAGTTGTTTCGGTCGACCGATTGGAGCAGGTGAGAGTAGGTAGAGAGTATTTTTAGTGTTGTTTGGGTTTTTATTTTCTTTTCACCTGAGTTCAGAGGTTGCTGGAGCCTTAGGTAAGTCCCCCTAGGTGATCATCTTATTTTCTTTGATTTTATTTGATTTAAACTTGATTTTCACACTCTCCCGGTATTGCTCTACGCATAGATCACTTCGATTTTCGATTTCGCGTAGATTTCCGGTTGTGAGCCCGTGGAGAGCTTGATTTTGAGGTGAGCGATTTAACACCATGTGTGTGTTGGTATGCGTGAGAATATGTTTAATGGTATGTTTGGGGTGTGTTTACATGATTTTGATGAAAATGTGTAACTGGGTCAAGAACCCTGTTGATGTTGGTTATTGTGATATGAAATCATGTGACATGCTATATGATGCTTTTGTGATGCTAAATGTATTAGTTTGAGTGGTACATCATGTTGTGTACAATTATGTTTAGTTCAAAAATTATGGACTATGTATTGATTTGCTCAATAACTATGTTATCTATGTTGATATGTGGTGTTATGTGAGCATGTATACGATGTGTAGAGTAAAATAGCTCTAGAGACACTCGTTTTGGTTGTGCCTTAATAAAATGAGGGTACTCTGTGTAGTTGGGATCTCCGTCGAGTATCGAATGAGTCCACCCGATGTAATGATTCCGGGGGGGGGCAATATGTTGGGGCGGAGGGTTCCGGCTAGAGTACTTAAGGCGGCGAGTTTGCCTCTACGGAGGACGGTGGGTGTAGTACCTTGCGGATCAGCCGTTGGCCAGGCGATTCCTACGTTGAGCGAGGCTCGGTTGCACAAGGCGTAAAGAGTCTGAGTAGCCCCCATTTTGCGTTGTGGGGTCGCCCCTACCGTGAGTGTTGTGTCGTGATGGAAAATCCGACGACAGTGGGCGAAAGCCTTGGTATGAGTGTAAGCGTCCGGAACTGCTTTAGCCTAGGTTGGGTTAGGTACCTTGGCTAGAGAGTTCGTGTCGGACCTACCTTACCTAAATGAAAAATGTTGACTAACTACGATGGGTTAGTGAATCGCGCTGACTTAACAAAGAGAATACACAGTCGACCAAAATGGAATATTGGTTAACCGATATCCCGAAAATACTCAAAATACAAGAACTAAATGATATCAGTTGACCGGAACTATAGTTTTGGTCGACTGGAAGAACCAAGTGTGGATACACAACTTTGATACCAGTGTAGAAACCACAAACTTTGAAAACTTATGATCTTAGTCGATGAATATAAACCATAATCACAATACGAAGTGCAAATACATCACCGACTAGGTACCTACTGCTACACCGTCATATGTCATTTGTATTACAGAACGTCGGGGCAACATTCTAGAGGGGAATGTACTTCGAGTTCGAGCCTCTGCCCGAAAAGACCGTGAAAGTAAATGTGGATGACATATTGGTCAAGAGTAAGATGAAGCACCACACGGCTGACCTGCAAGCCAAGCTTCAGCTCATGTGGAAATACAATATGAAGCTCAACCCCGAGAAATGTACTTTCAAGATATCGGTAGGAAAGTCTATGGGCTATATGGTAATGCCTCGAGGCAAATCCAGATAAAGTAAGGGCTATCTTGGAAATGCCCGAACCAAAGAATGTGACAGAGGCACAACGACTATCGAGGCGAGTGATGGCCTTGGGCTAATTTTTATCCCGCTCGGGAGATCAGTGCGGCCTGTTCTCCAAGGTACTAGTGGGGTTAAAGGCACAATCAATTCGAATGACGAGCGCAAGCAGGCCTTCAAGGAGCTCAAGGCATTCATGGCTGAACCCCCTCCGTCAGAGAATCCACGCCAGGGCGGGACTCTCTATCTCTACCTGACGGTGTCAGCAATGGTCTTGAGCTCGGTTCTCGTAAGAGAAGAGAATGGGATGCAGCGACTAACGTACTACATCAGCAAGATCCTGAAGGAAGCAGAGACATGCTGCACTGCGGCAAAAAAGCTGGCGTACTAGCTTATCACGACATCAAGGCACTTGAGACCGTACTTCTAAGCACACTAATTACGGATTGGCACGGTCGACATGTCTCAAATATGGGATTTACTGAAACTCGGCACAAAATGACATCTAAAACCTTGCTCTATACATGGCTAACAGACCAACAGTTGAAGCAGGTCCTAGCAAAGCCTGAGGTCTCGTGACGGTTAACGAAGTGGGTGATCAAACTCCTCGATTTTGATATCAAATACCTGCGGAGACCAGTAATAAAAGCATAGGTTCTCACGGATTTTATCGTGGAGATGGCGACACCCATCACTTGTGAAGAAAAGACTAAGGTGGGTACTCCAGCTGAAACGACACTTAGATCCTCTAGTCGGACGGGTCATCGACCTCAGAAGGCAGTGGGGCAGGATTAATACTCATGACCCCCAAAGGGGCTCGGTTTGAGTACGCCATCAGATGTTGCTTTCCGCCTCTAATAACGTGTCAAAGTATGAGGCCCTTATCGCAGGTGCAAAGATGACAAGAAAGCTCGGATCGAAATGCTTGCTGATCTACGCTGACTCTAAACTCGTGGCGGGTTAGATCAGTAGGGACTTTGTAGCGAAGGAAAACAACTTCGGGGCCTACCTTGGCAAGGTCCGCAAGCTACATCAACACTTCCAGCTCTTCGAAGTCCAACATATACCTCGTGAGGAGAATGCTAAGGCCGGCGCCTTATCCAAGCTAGTGTTTGGGGCAGCTCGCGAAGCTCCTACGACTATCTTCTATGAGGAGTTGCAGAACCTACCAAGGAGGAAGAGATCTTAGCACTGGACACCGGAGACAACTGGATGACGTGAATCGTCTGCTACATCAGCACTAGGGCAATGCTAGTTGACAAGAATGAAGCCGAAAAACTGAAGCGAAGGTCTGCTTGGTTCGTAATAATAGGAGATCACCTACACCGGAGATCATTCTTGGCTACCTATCTGAACAAGTGGTTGAATGCCATATCATTTTAGAGATGTATTAAACGAAAAATTTAGATGTGTATAGCATAGTTGTATAGCATAGTTCAAAACAAATTACCAGCATATTTGAAGAAGAAAGAAGATAGTATGCCCTGGGCTGCATTATTAATTATCAGAAGCATTGTGGCCCTAGAATGTTCTTGACGGATGTCAAAGTTACTGGGACCTGAAATACATTACTCTGAATTGTCAACTATCGAAGTTTATTTAGGAAGCAGGCATGAAGTAGTGGCATGCCTTTAACCGATCACAATGACTCTCTGAATGATAAATGAACACAGAATTATGTGATCATAAGTAGAGATTGCAAATAGAAGAAATCATAAGAAGATGTTGAACTTTATCAACTAAAGGAAAAAAAGCATATAGAATGTAGTTCAAAGAAATTGAATATTAACACGAAGTACTAAAAAATAATTTTCTAACATGAAAGAAATGAAGGTGCATAAGAAAGTTGAATATTGCGCCATATGCATACAAAAATATGTTCCGCAAGGATTATTGATAGTTAAATATTGTAACCAATTAGTTACAGAATGCAGATGGTAAGAAATAAATGTTTTAGCAAGTCATTGCACAAAAGAATCCTTCTTCACTATGCAAGGAGATTTGACACGCCAAAAATAATATTTTATAGCATGCATCTCCTAGTATTTACAGATGCTTACTGTATCAGTTCATGAGATTAACGAATAACATGAAGACATATACTTGTATCAAATTGACTCTTCAAAGCATACTCGTTGAAAACTGAAGCTAGTGATGGAACAGTAACATGAAAGTAGCCATGCCAATATACAGGCTATCAGTGGTAGCCAGAGTACAAAAGAAAAACCCTATGCAGCAATTGAAAAGTGCCTATATTTACAGAATTACAGCTGATGGCAGAGTTTTTCTTGAGAAGAAAGCAAGTATTGTAACTTGATTTGTTGGTCTAATGGTTAACCGAAGCACTTGGCATTCATTTAGAAAAAAATAATTCATTTGAAAAGCAAAGCAACTGGAAATTCCTCAAACAATAACTTGTCTCATGCGCTACTAGAAATTGTCATGATTACAATAGCAGAATGATCTACTTACAAAAATTAATGTTTACACATATGCACCCATTGCGATTGGAAGACCAACAGCACCAGAACCCTCGGGTAATGATCGAAGCTGATTGACACTAATTCCAACAAGCAAAAGAGCAACAAACCAAATTAACATTTAAATATGGAGGAAAAGAATCACAAGAAAACATTCATATGAAACAAACAATGTGGTGCAGATCATGGTTTTACGCGATGTTTTTCGTGCAGTGCCGAACCGAGTATCAGTAAATCCGAAACTCGGCACGTATCAACCGTGCCGACCCATGCCAATCCATACAATTTATTATATTTAAAATATTTAAATAATAATTAAAAAAACTAATAAAATAAAAATACTAAAATATAATATAAAGACTCCAATTACATATCCAAAGCAGATAGTACGAATTTATTGCCACATAGAGTGTCGATGTGGCTGATACAAGGGATATGTAAAACCCAAACCATTTAAATCTACCCCATATGTCATATGGACGTAATACACCCATGTATTACTAAAAACCAAAATTTTGTGTCACGATCCAAGTATTTTAAATGCAAGCGGAAGCACTTTTCCAAAATCTAAATCAAAACTCATATGCTTAAAATAGAAAATTAAGAGTGAGCCTTCGGGATTCCTTCGATTTCGGAAGGACATCGCGGAGGAGGCGAACCCTTTCCAAAATACGAAACTCAACCTGCTAGGAATTCTAACACATCAATCTCCTCCATTAATGCATAAGGATCCATAACAATCTGAGATCCAAACCTTTTTATAAAAATAAACAAGTCCCAAAAACCGTTTCTAGAAATACCGGCTTATCTCGTATTTTTCTAAAACTTTCGGAAGTGTAAAACCTCTTAAATACATTTATACTAACTCACCAAACCAGCGAAAATATTTTTGAAATCCATTTGAAACAAAATAAATAAGCCAAGACCCGAGAATTATCAGTCGACCGGAAATTGAGTATCGGTCGACCGGTATTCAAGGCAAAAGCACGCAATTCACGAACTATCGGTCGACCGAAACTGGGAATCGATCGACCAATCCAAAACTGAGAGCAATTTTGAACAGTAATCTTTACAGCCGGTCGACCGAAATACTTATCGGTCGACCGATACCTGCTGATTACTGAAAAATAGAATTTTAAACACCAAGGCACAATGCCCCAAATCCTCTAATTCAAATCCAATCATTTCAACAACTACGCAAACATATTCAAACACACTAAGCACTCATGCAAGTATTGTCGTTTGGATTCAAAACACTCTAGATCTTAAAACCACATCACAACCAAAGAATTACTTAAAACACATAAATCCACAACTCATGGAGCTAAAACATGCCCAAGCTCATCAAAATCAATTTTAACACTTCCAACATATCTTAAACAGCTAATTACACATGAGACAAGTTTCAAATCTCATTTTGAAGGAGTTTAGAACACAATGGCCATAAAACCATTCTTATACAATACTAACTAACATTTTTACAACTTTTAGAAATTAAAACTTATAATTCCTAAGATTTATTTTTCTAAAAGCGTTCCGAAACATTTAAAACAGAATATGCAAAATACAAGCCATGTAAGTTAATACTTCCCATTTACAAGGATTTACAGGTGATTTGGCTAATTACTAGGCAAAATTCTACGAGTGTATACTAGCCAACCCAAATATACCTCTATCCCAAAACAATCCTAACAAACTAATGCCGAGCTAAGCACCCTAAATTGGTGCCTCGCCACGACCGAACGGATCTGAAAAGAAGGGAAAAACAACGGGTAAGTCATAAGACTCAGTGAGCGGCACGATCGCATCACCTCTCACCACAAACAACATTCACAACAATATTGCATAAACATTTCATAATCAGCTCAACATACCAATATAGACATTGAGTCATGCCAAGTAATAAAAACCCTCCACGTCAACTTATGCCATTATCTTTGTTATGTTAGCGTTCGACTAGACTAACCACCCGTTAGTCCTTTCATATTTAATCTATTTAGGTACTCGCACCCGTAAGCTTGGGTATCCTGCGCAGTACCAAGGATCAAGAATCGTCCGCAAGTACATATAAGCAGCTACATGACCCTCAGTGGAAGTGATCACATGGACGTCTAAATGGGAGCTGCTCGGAACTGGTCAGTATTTGGAGTGACCTCAACGAGCCTCGCCTGGTATCGTAGCCACCGCCCCGGCAAAAGAGTCGACCGAAACTACGTCCACTGGCCCCTTCTGGGCTACATATTCATTTCTGGCGCTTCCGCGGCTCCGGCCCGTCACCCATCCTGAATCGTACTACAACGACCTCCGGATAAACGAACGAGCTTAACGGTACATTACGCCTCAAACCATTTCTCTCGTTATTAGCATTTCACAAACCTATGTCAACCACAATGCTCTACCTCGAGCAAACCACAAATCTCAAAGGCTCCAAAAGTAAGGCGAACACTTGCATATACTAATTGGCCCAAACACATAAGCATCATATAACATCCCACATCATTCTAGCATGTCTTGCTACATAATTAACATCATGCTAACACTAAGCATGCTTAATTCATCATAACACAATTTCTAGGGTTTACCACCCAACATAATCATCATACAATCAATGTACATGCTAGTAATACAATTCTAGGGTTAGATACTCATGCTAGCAATCATAACAAACCAACAAGCAAGAGGTGCGAACCCGCTCACTTCAATAAGCCACAAAACCCGAATCTACGAGCTCCGGAACGAACCTACGCACCACCGGGCGAGAGAAATCGAAGAGGAGAGCTAGGAGAGTTAAGGACCAACTTAGCACTTGGAATCGAAGGAGAAACAAGGAGGGAAAGAGAGAGAGAACTTACCTAGGTCAAGGGGAGGGAGCAACAGCTCTGGGCGCCGGAGAAGAGGAGAAGGGGATGAAAGAAATGGCTAAGTCCCGAACTTATAAAACGGTTCACCCCAACTTTCGGTCAACCAATAAGGGTTTCGGTCGACCGAAAAACCCCTGAACAGCACAAACACAAGTCAAAACACAAAATTTCCAAAATCGCACTCGAACACGCACACCTCTGTATCGACGGGGCCACCTCCCTCGTGACTCGCCCGCCGCACGGCCGACCAAGCATGTACGTAGTACGAGGGTCTCACATACAAACAAACAACACAAAAACGGAATCAAGAAATTACGAACCTCACATTTTGATTTGATTGTGCTTGCACCTTTCGGTGCACACGCTGCCAAAAAAGCTAGCCCCACTAGCGGTCTTTATAAAAAAAAAATAAAAAAAAAAATGCTTGCAGAGCCGCGCCGCCCGGCACGGGCGAGATGAGCGGCACGGCCGGTTTAGTTCCGTGCCGGTGCCGAAACCGGCAGGAACTGGCACGGAAAGCATTGGTTTTAGGTGCCAGACAGCACGTGAGGATCTAGCACCATTTTAGTGCCGATGTGCTGAGCCGTGCCGGTCGGCACATAACTTTTTTTTTTTAATTTTTAATTTTGGCTTTTAGATATTCATTCTATAAGCCACATCGACATTCTATATAGCATTGAACTATGTACTATATATTTTTGCTATATAATTACGACTTTATATTTAATGTTTCATTAATCTTTTTTATTATTGTTTAAATGGCTTTAGAATGACATGATCGGCATGGTTAGCATGATATATCGGCACGGAACGGTCGGTACATCTCGAGTTTCGAATTTGCCAAAACTCGGCGCTCGGCATGGCATGAAAAATCTTGGTACAAATTAAGTACAAGACCATAATGAGAGATAATTCTATTCTCCACACCGTTAAACTAAGGCAAAGCAGACTATACAGACATCCTCAGTGTATACACTTGCCTGAATAACAGAAAAGCGCCTTTTCATTAGATCTTTAGGAATTACCAGACCTGATGCAAGATACAAACAATCAGAGTAAGTGTGTTAGTAATACAGAAAGATAGAAGTACCGTACATACGAGGATATGCAAGAGAGCTTTCTAGCAGTACGTGCAATCAGTAGATACTACTAACGAAGTATGAGAACAGATGTAATTCGTAAACTATCCCGTTATATTGACAAGTTGACAACACAAAGAGCCTTCAGTTGTCAACAGAATAAAAAGATATTGCACTTTTGTCTATAGTTATAAAACTAACAGGCAATAAATATGTAAATATAGCGAGCATACCTTAGGGCCTAAGACCTAATATTCCTTAGGAAGTTGGCCTGGCTGAAGAATGCCAAGACTATACAAATGCATCATAGTTACGATGTTATCATTTATATCTTGCTTACAACCACAGACCAAACAAATCTAGAGAAACAAGATTTAAAACAAGGGCACATAAGAGTAATTAGTAACTGGCACTTCTGATTACACGCCTTCATGTTGCTTAACACTTATACAGTGGCAGGGTAATTGTAGAAAGCCATCAGAGAGAAGATATTATGATTCTTCCACTAAACAATACTAAGAACAAAAGAACCCAGAAGAAAGCATACCAGGGATAGAAACTGACAAAGAACTATTACTTGCATGATAAATTTAAGGTAGTTGTTTATGGCATATAAAAGAACCGGGACTGCAAAAGGCACTGTTCATGTTAGACTCAGGCGACATATAAACTATACTGTCACGTCATTCAGGGTTTTCTGTGCCCGGCGGCATGCGTGGTGCCGCCCGGCACGTACCCGTCGGCACGCGTGGTGCCGCCTGGCACGTACCGGTAGGCACGCATGGTGCCACCTGGTATGTACCGGTATAGCCGGCCTCCAGCACGGTATCGGTGCCTTGCTGGTCGGCATATAATTTTTTTTTTTTAATTTTTTATTAGGATTTTATATATCTCTTTTACAAGCTACATCAACACTATATATGGCATTAACACTATATATTTATATACTTTTGCTAAGTAATTAAGATTTTTGTATTAAATATTTCATTAATTTTTTATTTCTTAAATACTTTTAATATTTTAACAATAAAAAAATTGTAGGGATCGGCACGGTCGGCGCAGCATGATCGGCACGGTCGGCACGTCTGGAGTTTCGGATTTACTGATACTCGGCTCGGCACGGCACGAAAAACCTTGACGTCATTAACTCAAGGAACAACTCTTTCAATAAAAAACACTTAACCCAAAAGCAAAAGTCATTTCATCCTTTGTAAGGAACTTATATAACTACAGTATAAAAATATGTTACTTTTAGCTGGACAAAGAAATAATACCTGCATGAATGTAGACACTGACATAAGACGTTTTCCTCCAACATTCTGCCGCCTCGCCTGCAAGGTAGAAACATGAGATACAGTTTACAATAACACAATGTCTAGTCCATATAACAGTCAAAGGAGTTGAATATTAAGATTATTTTGTTATAGGCATGGTATACTGATCATATTAAGGGGAACATACCCAAAAAGAAAATATTGGTTTATTATGGGCAAGATACATTACAGTAAAACTTGTTATCTCATTTATTTGTGACTACATGACTTATTTATTCTACTTTCATTTTACAAGTGCTTTAGTGATTACAATAAACCCCATGATCGGCAATACTATTAGGGATTAGAATTTTGATATCTAACTCTATATAGATCCACTAACTCCCTAGAAATTCAGTTCCAAAAGTTTCTGGTCATAAGACTTACCAATTAGGGGTTTAGCAAGAACCAATAAGACTAGTGTGCACTCTACATGTTCATGATGATGAAAGTGGCATCTTCTAACCATTTAACCACTTATGTGGCAATATATTAAAGGAAATATACATGTGCTATTGGTTGAATGTGTAAACTGAATTTACTCGCTCAAGGAATACCAAAGGGACTTACTGAAAATGGTAAAAGAACATCTATGGTGGTTGTGTAATGATTTTAGGACTTGGAAGCCATTGATGTTGGCTTCTGAAGGAGGTATCAGCAAACGCATGAAAAGTAGACGTCATAGCATGCAACCAAGCACATGGAGACTACAGCAAGATGCAATAATGGTTTAGGCTGCATCAAAATAATCAACATCCACAGTGTGACAGGATCTATTCCTGGTTAGGTTGAATTGGTTTCGTTCAATTTGCTCTTCACATGGAGATGATCATAACAAATTAAGGTTACATAGTTTGTTAAATAGGTTTGTGACCATCACGCCAATCATGATCAGAAGCTAGAGATTTGCACTGTTAGGTGTATCTAGTTCACGAGCATCATCTTGCCAAAATCTAAAGATAATTACCAAGTCGTTTACAAGGGATAGATATTTGCTTAACAAGTTTATACTATTTATAAATTATATTTCATTAAAATTAGTATGCATGTTTAGTAAAAAGTTTATCAGTTAAGTAGTGATGAAGATCTAATTTGTATATGTCAAGATGATTTTTTTTTTTTTTTGCTATGTGGATTACGTGATGAGCGGCATTCCCAATTCCCAAGAGATTTTAAGGTACAAACTCTATAACATCCCAGTCATAAGTCCTGACGCGACAGGATCTGAGAAAGAAAAATGTACATAGCCATGCTCCGAAAGATGTTTCCATAATTTTGAGGTACAACCTCTAGTATGCCAGAATTTAAATAACTAATTGGAGTGTCAAGAAAAAAAAAAAGGAAAGGTATGAGCTCTCTAGAATGAGAACATAATTAAAAGCAGAAACAAAAGACATTAAGAAAAGCTGATGAACTGCATCCATCCTTATTGTTGTTACACACACAACAATTTTTCACTGTGTAAATGCTAACATTTCAAACTGCCATACATGAATCAAAGCCCTAATTCCTTATTTTATGAAAATATAGAGTTGAAAATGTATAGAGGCCGTTTCACATTTTCAATTAAGAGTCACAAGATCCAACTTACCTCGCTTCACCACCTTTTTAACCTCTTTCTAATTACCTCAGTCTATATTCACTGCTGTTTATTCATATAGTAAACCTCTAAACTTTTGATAAGTGTGTTCAATCATTTGGTACTTAGTTCACGTGGGTCTCTTTCTAATTAAGTTTTAAGTCTATTGACACTGCGTGAAGTATCATTTAAAAGGTAAACCTTCTTGAGGAATTTAGAGAATTACAAGAACTTGTCTTCTTAACTACATGAGAACACCAAGAGACGCAAACACCCTGAGAACGCACTTGGTCAAAACACAATGAATATCAGCGGAAGCATTTTGTGCTTTGAAACATATACGACGTCCTATTCAATCATGATATTTCCTATAAGTTGTACTACTTGGAATATGATAAAGTGTGGTTATTATATTGTTTACATTTCGGTTAAAAAATACCATAAATAGTGTTATTTTGGTATATGATGTCACCTTCCGATATATGAAACAAGGTTTTCCGTACTGGACAACACGCGTGGTGTCACCCGGCACGTACCGGTATCGCCGGCCTCCGGCACGGTATCGGTGTCGTGCCAAAGTTTCGGGCGTGCCGAGCCGTGCCGACCGGCAGAAAAACGGTGGCGGCCGTGCCGGTCGGCCGGTCAAGATGTGCCGAATCGTGCCGACCGTGCAGGTCGGCACATAAATTTTTTTATTTTTCTATTTTTTTTTTTTAATTTTATTTAGGATTTTATAAATCTCTTTTATAAGCCACATCAACACTATATATGTCATTGACCTATATATTATATACTTTTGCTAAGTTATTACGATTTTTGTATTTAATATTTCATGAAATTTTTTATTATTTCTTAAATACTTTTAATATTTAAAAAAATTGTACGGATCGGCACGTCTCAAATTTCAGATTTACCGATACTCGGCTCTATGAAATGTTGTGTATATGATGTATATGATGTCACCTTCCAATACATGAAATGTTGTATTAATCCCGTGTAGGACATTAGACCAAGGTAAAGAAAAACAACAAAGGGTTGGTGGGGAAGTTCAAGATGTTCACCACATATAATTGAAGTTAAGTGGATAGTACCTGAAATAACAACATGAGAATGGCAAAGATAACCTTTATGACCTCAGCCTTAAAAATAAGTCAAATCTCTATTATCTATATGCGCATATTTAATTATGATTTACTAATATGCATGCTTTTGACAATATTAAAAAAAAATAAAAATCCTACGCAACATTAATTTTAATTTTTAGTGTGTAGGGTTCAGCGCGTTTCCGTTTCCTCATCATCGCCCGATTGTTATTATGAGTGATATTTTTAATATGACTTGAGTTATTAGATTCTTGAAGTATCTACCTCTGATTGCAATTTCGGATTGTAAGTGTCCACCTACTACCTATTTATTAAAATTATGTATTTGTCATATTATTTTAATCGGAAGCAAAAAATCTTCCATTCCAGATTTGGAAGGCTATGGAGCCGGGCTAAGCTGCTAGGAGGTTTGCGGTACCACGTCCGATTGTGAATTCGGGTTGTAAGCGTCCACCTACTATCTATTTGTTTATATCAACATTGTGTGTTTATTTTTCTATATATTTTTATTAAATCGGAAATATACACCTCCGATTGCAAATTCGGGTTGCAAGTGTCCACCTGTTATCCATTTATTCTTTTTGTTAAGATTATGATGTTCTGAGAACCAGTATCCACTGAATCCTCCCTTATATTAAAAATATCTAATATAACGTCTTTTATTTGAGGGAAAGAAATATCCATCTCATCCCTAATATAATTATTTAAATATTTAGTTATTTTTGCTAATCGATTAAGAAGAAATATACATCTCAACCTTAATCTTATTAGTTAATACAATTTAATATTGAGTAAGCATATGTCACATAATATGGAAAAAGAAATAAAATTCATTGCTTTTTTCTTGATGCGTCCATTAAAATTCTATTTCGATCCATCTCCTCCGAAATTCTATGTTCATGTCATATACTCATGTTTATGGTTATTAGTTAAAATGAGATTGCTAGTACGTAGAGAAGATAATGGAATGGGTTTCCGAGATGTTTTTTATCTTGGAATCGGAGTTTGAAACGTGTGAGTGTTGTAGGTGATACGATGGCCGACGATAGTGGTTTTGGTAGCGGCGATGGTTCCAACATGCAGCGGCGTTGGGTAGTCGAGGACATCGTCGGTGAGATGTCAGCGGTGTTGGTGACGACCAGCGGCAGTGGAGGCGGCACTCCACTACTCTCTCTCTACGTATTTTTTCTCCAATTTACTTACTTTCCCTTTTTTTTTTTTTTACTAGCAGATTGTCCTCCCCATTTCCTCCGTCCTCCCCATTTTCTCCTCCAGCAGCCCTCTAATATCCCCTTAATCATCTCCACAACTCCCTCATGGAACGTTCACCATTAACACCAAATGTAACCCCTCCACTAACTCTCTATAATGTAACATCTGCCATTAACTCCATCTTGTAACTGTCTAGGTATTTAAAAAATTCGAAACATGTCAGAATCTAACCCAAACGGTCTCAAACTTTGTGTGTAGGTAACATGATGAGTCTATGTTCATACAAAATTGGTTTGAGCTCATTCCGATTTGTATTTACAAAGTTATAGCTTCCGGACTAAGACCTGTTCGGTATATGAGCGAACTACACGAGTTCAAATTTGTGGGTAAAATTGACCGGGCAATCGTGATTCAATTACTATGAAAGTTTGTAGGTCAATGCGAGATCGAGTTAGCTTTCATACAAAATTGGTTGTTCATCATTTGAATGTGTATAACTTGAGTTATTGTCGATTTAGTGCTGACATGTTAGTTCTGAAATTCTAAACCAAATTGATAAGATCAAGTGTAATTGAACTTGAGTCAGCTTAATCGAGTTAATTTGATCTAATTGAGGTTAATAGGCTTAATCGAGTGTAATTAGGTCTAATTGGGTTGATAGAGTAAAATTGTTTTCAATTGCGCTTCACGGCTACCATTACTGTATTCTTCGCCAACTGCAAACGGACAGCCCAGACAAAATGGGGTGTCTACAGCGGCTATCTCTTCCTCTAACCTAGTGACCTTCGCCTCTAGAGCTTGCAGCCACTCATCCTTGGAAGCAACTCGGCCCCGCAAGGAAGCGTTCTCCCTCTAAGCGTTCGCCAGCACAACCTCTAGGGATTGCAGCTAAAAACGAGTCCTGGCCAGCCCTGCCTGAGCCTTTCGCAGCCATCTGATAGACTGAAAGACAGCAAAGTGCAGCTACAAAAGTTGAAATGCACACACAAACAAAAGTTCAAGGGGGAGAACATTCCATTTCGGCAAAGCTAAGTATACCATGCACTGCTAGTTGATCGGAGGCGAGCAGCTAGTGCCTAAATTTCAATTCGCGCCAAACTCTCGCGGACGCTGGCACCGGGCTCCTCGGCGGCACCTATAGGAACCGACAGCTCAGACACGGCCGGCCGGCCGGAAGTGGATGGTGTTGACTCCTCCGAAGCAACAGAAACAAAAACAGAAGGAGAAGCGGGGAACAACGATACAGAAAAGGCGGAAGTAGAAGTGGAGGAGGAAGAAGTGGAAGATAAGGAGGCCAAATTCAAACCTCTCAGTAGAGAAGCTCGGAGATTGGCCGAGGAGGACGAAAAGGGGAAAATGATACAGTGGCGATGGAAGATGGAGAATCAAGACCAGAAGGACTGAGCGAAGTCAGAAGAGAAGAAAGAGAAACAATTGCACCCATTTCAACGAGCGAAGAAGATGAAAAATCAACTAAAGAACCGGCAACAAGACCGATGGAGAGAGTAGATGAAGCTATCTCAGTAAGCATGCAGGGGAAGTCCCCCAAAGGATCACCCTGCGACTCCTCCGGATCCTGTCGATCGGGGGAGGAAGAGGAAGAATAATTGTCGATGGACCCTCCCGGCTCCGATAAGATAAAGGGGAAGTAACGGAAGGCCTCTGAAAAGAGGAGCAAGTATGACGGCATCGCGGCGAGCAAGGGGCTCTTGCCTTCCTCTTCCTTAAACGATAAAACTCAGCCCGGAAAATAGAGGTAATCAATACCATAAACCTCACTCAAATATTGATGTTACACAGAAAGAATTTGAGCACAACTTACCATAAGAGGAGGTAAAGGAGCATGTTCAGAAACAACATTAGTAGTAGCAGCAGCAGTAGAAACAGAAAAAGCAGTAGTAGTAGTAGGACCAGTGACTTCCACGGCAACAGGAGGAGCAGGGAGAGCGAGGGCACCAGAAGTACCCTCTTCTTGTGAAGCCGGTGGAGGAGAAGAACGAGCAGGAGACTCCGGGTCAACAAGATCAGGTTCTGACTCCAAAGAAAGAAAAATAACAGAAGGAACAAACTGGGCGTCAGCTTTAGATTCTCGTTCGATGGGGTCGATTCGAGAAAGCAAGCCAAGAAGACGTAGGGAGCAATAATCCATTCGTGCGACATTGATCTGGCGAACGGGGGGAGTACCGTGGAAATTACTGATCCGCTCATCCCACTGACGATTGACCACAGCAGGAGGAGTCGTCAAGTCAACTAGAGGTCATCCTCCCAGCCGTCGACAGGAGCAGGAGTAAGGTAAAAGAATTTTTCTCTCCAATTTTTGTGCTTGGTAGGATACCCAACAATGATGGCACGCCCCTTGTGACGAGCAATGAAATAGAACTGCGGCACTCCGATGTTGACGTAGCGGATGTCAAAGAGATAGTGGAAGAACTCAACTGTGGGCTCAACATCAACCCATCAGGCAAAAAGAAAGGAAGCCTATAGTCGCCCTCCAGGCGTTGGGGTCAGTTGTGTGGGAGCCAGACGGTAGCGGTAGAGCAATAGCATCAAGAAAGGGAAGTATGGGAGTCCTACACCGACGAGAAGGCAGCCAGCATAAAGGCAGAACTCACCAGCTCGCGATTGGTAAGCTCGATCAGAGCTATCTGGCCGCCGAACAATATACTAGCAGGGATACTGTTGGAGCGATGGAACTCCAGCACCAGAAGAAGCCATTGATGAAGCTCAAGAAAGCAAAAAGCTCAAGGAAGCAAGAAGCACGGGAAAAGAATTCGAGAGGAAGAGGAAGAAGATGAACAGTCAAAGTGAAAAAGGTAACTGTAAATGAGTGGTTGTAAACTGCATTTATGATAGTGCGATGAAGATCATAACCAATTCTCGATGGTATCTTTGGTGGTTAAGCAAGTTCCTAGCTATAAAAAGCATAACAACAAACACGCTCGCCTCGACCAATAAGCATAAGAATCACCCGGGAGAACGCTGCATTGGAGCAATAACAAGAAAGCCGAACGGCGGCTTGCACAGAAGAAAAAGATAAGAAAGAGGAGAACATTTCTAAATCGTCTCTGCAGTAATCAGAACTAGCCTGGAGAGAACGACTCGCAGTCGAACACAGCGAAATACTTTGTGGGGATAACACTGAATCATTTTTTCTAAAAATTACCAAAGGCAACCTAATAATAGCAGGAGGAGAACGCAACCGCGGAAAGCAGTCAAAGAATAGTTCGAAACACTTTTACAAGGTCTTCCAAACTGTGGGGCTTAGAGTCGCGATTAAGCCAAGGGCGAAGCATTATCAGCCCGTTAATGGCGACTTTATACGATGACTCAGCATTCCTTATTTTGAGGATGCGGTTACCTAATTCTAGGCGAAGCATTTAAGGTTTAGGGCGGCGGATTTATACATGTATACAAACTTAGAATCTAGCCCTAGAAAAGATAAATCTTATACTCGGCTATCTCACAGCTGACATAGTAATAAAGAGCGTTCTCCCTCCCGTGGACGTAGGCATCTTCGCCGAACTACGTAAATTCTGTGTGTTTTGTGATTGTTTTATGTCCATCGTAGTCTAATTCCTAAATCTAACAAATTCCGAACCGTCAAAAAGTGAAATTGTATATTTGGATTTTATTTTTCTCCCTATTTCTTATCAGTAGCCTACGTTTAGAGCTCAACCAAGTCCTATGAGAGGTACAAGTGATGAATGGTGAGATCTAGGGAACAATTGATGCACTAACTGGAGGGGTTCAATAGTTACCGTTTTCCTATGGTCACGATAAATGAACTTATATTTTTTTTTAATTACATTTTTTGTTTTTCCAACACCCCCACATTTTGTGCAGAAATCTGAGCCACAAGTTCGATTTCATTCTTCACCATAGGCAAGGAATTCGACGTGTCGCATCATTGGCAAATACACACTCGACGCCCTTCACAACTCTTGAAATTAATATGACATAATGGTGTGCATCACAAAATCAATACTTAGTCAACCACTTCCATCGAAATTCAGACATGTTATCAAACTCAAATTGTAGGTATTCAAGCATTAGTCTGTTGAGTTCTTGACTAATCTTAGGCAGCCCGACGTTTCTGGATAAACATGAAAGATAATGTAAAAATTTCAAAGTGCTTAGAACCCAGACTTGACCTTTTATTAGTCTCCCTACATCTATCCAGCTAGCAACACCAACACGTCAAATACAATTTTTCAACTATGACCCAGAACAGGCCAAACAAAATAATTGGACTATTCCATCATCCAACTCCTATAAATCCATGAAATATTGAACAACTTCTTGAATCATATCAACTTCTTCAATGGCTTCTCTCAGCATCTCAAGCTTAGGATTATTTGCATTAGTAGCTACTTTCATTGGCAGCGACCTCGCCGCTGCTCAAAACTGTGGCTGTGCACCGGGGCTGTGCTGTAGCAATTTTGGGTACTGCGGTACCACCAATGCTTACTGTGGCCCCGGTAATTGCAAGGAAGGTTGCCCTGGTAGCGGTGGTAGTCCACCTAATGGTGGCGGCGGTGTCGGGAATATTGTGACACCGGGGTTCTTTGATGGAATAGCAAATCAAGCCGGTGGAGGATGCGCCGGTAGAGGTTTTTATACGCGAGATGCGTTCATCTCCGCTGCCAGCGCATTCCCCCACTTTGGAAATGATGGAAGTGCTGACGATGCCAAACGCGAGATCGCTGCCTTCTTCGCTCATGCAACTCATGAAACTGGACGTAAGCTTACTGTTATAGCACCGTGTTTTATGCTATTTTCCAAGTCTAACTAGCTAGCCATTGATAACGAAAGTACGTGCCTAGCACAGGCAGGTCAAGCGGCGGTACGCGTGGCTTAGACACCACACGTCCCATGTTCAAGTTCGCTTGGCTATGGTGCCCCCATACAAACTCTCGCAGAGATATGAGAAATTGGATATGTTTCTTAAAATGGATTTACCCGTCATAACGTTTGCTAAGAATTAATAATGGACAAGTTTATCCATGATATCACAAAAAGGAATGAATACAAGTATGTGCAACGTCTTCAAAAAAGTTGTTAGGATTTATCCCAAAGCTATACGTTGGTATCATGCACTGTAGTGTGCGTTGCTCTAGCAATTTTCGAAAATACTGAATAGACCTCCAAATGGCATAGGCTAATTGCGTAAATTCATAAAATTTTTTTCTTTTTTAGGGGGGGTCTATAACTGCCAATCGTTATTTATCCTAAATTTCGACTTAGAACGGATAGATTCAGTAAGTTCTTCCCAACTTACGCTTGCTGCGATTCGAACCTTCAATCTATCCTTCGTAAAGTGTAGACGTTGTTTCCTCACAGACAAAAAACGGTGTGGCAAAAGGATTATCTATCCTGGAGGCCTAAATCAGATTTTCCAAAACTGATTTATTTCTTTATTTTTTGTTTAAAAAAAAACATCTTTACTAACCATTTTTGGGCAGAAATTGGCTTCCTTATTTCTTTTTGCGATGTCCGTTCAAAAAGGTTCCTTGATTATTCTTACAAAATATATTACGTCTCTCGAGTTTAAATTCAATTCAAAATGATTTAAATTGTTTCAACCATCTAAAGTCAGTGGATAATTGTTTAGAATATTACCTGACTCATATATTCTAAAAATAAAAAATAAAAAAACCCGACTCATGAAAATTTAAGTAGGCAAATCAGATTGGGAAAGAACGCCCATTAGATTATATGTGCTGTTCAAAAAATGAGAACAAGATGTTCAAGTCAAACTTGATTTACTTATTTCAGAGAGAAATTCCCTGACAAACTTTTGGTGCTGTTGTATTATCATTTGAAGAATTGCCATGCATTTCATAACTTCGAGTCTTTCATTGAATATATCTCATTGCTTGTGGCATCTTTCTTGGCCTAAGTAGAGCAAAGATTCATTCATTTCATATATATGTGGGCGCAGACTTCTGCTATATAGATGAGATCAACGGTGCCTCCAGCTCCTACTGCGATCCAAGGCCAGAATGGCCATGCACGCCTGGCAAAAGCTACCATGGTCGCGGCCCGCTGCAGCTCTCGTGGAACTACAACTACGGCCCGGCTGGGAGGAGCATCGGTTTTGATGGCCTTAATGCACCGGAGACCGTCTCCAACGACAAGGTAGTATCTTTCAAAGCAGCACTGTGGTTTTGGATGAACAACTGTCACACTGCTATCATCTCCGGCCAGGGATTCGGCGCCACTATCAGGGCTATTAATGGAGCTCTTGAATGCGATGGTAAGAATCCAGCCACCGTCAACGCCCGCGTTGGATATTATACCTCCTATTGCAGTCAGCTTGGTGTTTCACCTGGCAACAACCTCAGCTGCTAGATCAAAAAACCATGAGTCGTAATAATAGAAGAGAGATCAGTATCTTATTATAGCTATACTTTGAATAAAGTTTGTACAGATCTCTCTATTTTATGCCTGGAAAATAAACTAATCAACTTGAGAAATGGCTGCGTGAATTATTTTCATTTTCCATAAATTTGATCTGCTCATTAATTAAGATATTCTCTTTTAAAGGAACGGCATAGAACTATAACAAACTCTAAAATTGATTTGGAAATAAAATAAATTAGTATGAGAAAGTGAGATCCGAGGAATTTAATTTTAGTAGACTAGCTTTTACGAAGAGTAAGATAACAAACAAAAATGTAAGGAAGATAGGAAAGAAGGCAACGAGCATCTTGAGAAAATGGAAGGTACAAAACGAGTAGTTTTGTTATTGTAAAATAAGATTAAGTTAAAAAAGAAAGTTGGCATGAGTGCTTCTACAACTTCATGTCCAATTAGACTGAGACACCCCAGCCGGCGGAAGGGCCTAAACCGCTTTATATAATTGGCTTTGGTTAGTATTTCTACTTTCTTTTCTTGGGGGAATAACTTAATTGTTTTTCATTGCAAAATAAGAATAATTTTAATCTACACTTTCATGTGTGATTAAACTAAGATATCCCCACCGGTGGTATGCAAGATCGAAATGGTGCTTGATGTGAAGCACTTGACCCGATCGACCAAGATCTTTAATCGGATTGAAGATCTAACGGTTGAATGAAAATCTATATCAAGAAATTTGAGGTAGAAAAAGATTAGGAGAAAACTTGGTTATCTTTATTAATAATGCTGTAAAAGGATTACAAAGAGGGGACCATGGCATTAGTTGTAATTATCCTCACTAATGACACATGGCTCCTCTAAATAAAACACTCTAATTATAAGAAATTAGTAAAAAGACACCTAATTAGACTCTAGAACACTTGCCTAAATTAGGATAAGATGCTCATTGAGGATTTAACTAAGAGTAATAACATTTAGAATGGTTTAGGATCGAGTTTGGCTTACCGAGCGCAAAAGGGCTCGGACCCGGGCGCCGGCTGGGCGTGCCCGGGCGACAAGGGCGCGCGCACGGGCGCCGGGCACCAGAAACCAACCGGGCGCCGGGCCTTCTAATTCCATTCCAAATCCACCTGGATCAATACTCCCCCCAATGAGCTGCATTGCTCCTGCAATGCCTAGATTAGCAAATGAGGGAAGGTGTGCATAAGCGACTCCCTCGTGAACCACTTCGCCTTCGACGGTGGTTGTCCTTTGAGGCCGACTCTGAACCGCTCCTTTGAACCTTTCCGTGTCTCCAGGATCTTCTTCTCAACGATGGTATCCTCCTCCAACAGTGCCTCTTCACCCAATTCCAGCTCATCCATGGAAGGTAGCACCTTGGCGGACTCTTCGTCTTCATCCAACAACGAAGGCTCGAATAGCTTCAGATTTTTGGCGTTTATGACTGAATACATCTGCATATATGGAGGCAAATCCAGCTGAAATGCATTGTCTCCAAACTTCTTGATGATTTTGAAAGGACCATAGCGAATTGGTTTGATCTTCCTTGCGTCCCCTTTGAGACACTCCTTCCCTAAGTGCAACCACACCATGTCTCCTCTTTCAATGTGCATGGAACTCGATGACGGTCATGCTGAGCCTTGTACTTCAGTTGAGACCTCTCTAACTGTCCTTCTACCTGCTCATGAACCTTCTTTATATGCTCAAGAAAACGTAGAGCCTTAGTAGCATCATTTGCCTCGCGTGATGTACTAGAATCGGCGATAGCAAATTGCACATCAAAAGGACCTTGTGGTAGATAACCCAAACACACCTCAAATGGAGTTTTACCAGTAGATGCATGTACAACACGATTAAATGCAAACTGAATATAAGGTAAACTTTCATCCCAAGTAGAAGGGTGTTTAGAATTATACCCGCGTAACAAGTTTACAAGAGTGCGGTTGACCACTTCGGTTTGTCCGTCGGTTTGGGGATGGAAGGCGGTGCTTCGGCGTAACTTTGTATCCATCATAGACCAAAGAGACTTCCAAAAGTGGCTTAAAAACCTGGTATCCTGATCTGAAATGATGGACGACGGAAGGCCAAAATTCTTCCAAACATTTGCGAAGAACAATCTTGCGGCTTCTTCTCCCGTCACCGTTCGTTTGCATGGGATCAAGCATATCATCTTGCTAAATCTATCTACCACCACAAACAAGTAGTCATAACCTCTCTTAGACCGGGGTAAACCACCAATGAAGTCCATCGAAATACTCTCCCAAGGGCGAGTAGGAACCGGCAATGGCGTATACAATCCTTGCTTCTGATTTGTCGGTTTTGACGTATTGCACAACACACAACCACGAATGTATCTACTAACATCGTCTTTCATCTTTGGCCAAAAGACATACCTTCCCAGGTTTTGGAGAGTCTTTTCCACTCCGAAATGTCCAGCTATCTTCGAGGTATGTGCTTCACGAATCCACAACAATCGATCCGCCGATTCGGGAACATACAGTTGCTGATTTCTGTATAACAACCCATCCCGGATATGATGTTGCTTTGGAGTGCTCTATTTTGCTCCTCTTGCATCATCTTTTTGTAGTGTATGTCCTCCTCATATAGAGCTTTGTAGTCCTCATGCACCCAAGGTTGGATTTTGAGCACAACCGACGCAACAAGTGGAGGTTTCGGCGGCCTTGACAACATGTTCGCAAGCTTGTTTTGAGCTCCTCGCTGCAAATACGACATCCACTTCATGTGCCTCGCTTGCTGGAGTTTAGATTGGGTTTGTAGGAACTTCAATGGTTGGTGGTCCGTGTGCAAGATCGTCTCCTTTCCCAAAAGATAGTGACGCCAATGCTTCACCGCTTGATGTAGAGCATATAGTTCTTTGTCGTAGATTGGATAGTTCAGTTGCGCCCCTTGTAACAATTCCGAATGATACGCTACGGGTCTTCCATCTTGCATTAAAACAGCCCCTATCGCATATGCCGAGGCATCCACTTCAAGCTCGAACGGTCGTTGAAGGTTCGGCAATGCCAATACGGGTGCTTCGGTGATGACCTTCTTCAAGGTCTTGAATGTTTCCTCATGTTTCGGCCCCCACTGAAATTTTTGGCCAGATTTCGTGAGGCTATGTAGTGGTGCGGCAATAGATGAAAATCCCCGATAAACTTCCGAACATATTGGCAAGCCGACAAACTCCAACTTCCGTCACATTTGTTGGACGCTTCCAATCATGGATTGCTCGGATCTTTTGAGGATCAAGCTTCATCTTTCCTTCACCCACAACGAACCCAAGATAGACGAGGGATGTGCGGCCCACCTCGCACTTCTTGAGATTCAATTTCAGCTTGTTCTCTTCAAGAGCTGAAAACACCTTTCGAAGATGCTCCAAATGCTCGGACCAAGTCCGGCTATGCACCAAAATATCGTCAAGATAAACTATAACGAAATCATCTATGAAAGGTCGCATTACCTCATTCATGAGCCTCATGAAAGTTGCTGGAGCGTTGCATAATCCGAATGGCATCACCAACCACTCGTACAACCCTTGTCTTGTCTTGAAGACGGTCTTCCAAGTATCCTCCGGTTGAACTCGCACTTGGTGATATCCCGACTTCAAGTCAAGCTTCGTAAAGAACTTGGAAGGTTGTAGCTGGTCCATCAAGTCTTCTATACGGGGGAGTGGATATCTATTCTTCACCGTAATACGGTTCAAGGCACGATAATCCACGCACATGCGCCACCCGCCATCTTTCTTCGGAACCATAACAATCGGCGATCCGCAAGGGGATGAGCTCGGTTGGATCACACCTTGCTCAAGTAAATCCACCACTTGCTTCTTGATCTCATCACTTTCAAGAGGAGAATGATACATACTCAAGTTAGGAAGTGGCTCACCATCTATAAGCTGAATTCCATGCTCGATCGAACGTCGAGGTGGCAATCCTCGCGGCTCTTCGAATACTCCAGAAAATTTCTGCAGTAACTCCCGAACCTCCGCCTTTTGTTGCACACCTAAGTCCCGAGACAACACTTCAACTTGTGCCTTTGGTTCCTCCACCTTCCTAAGCAAGAGCATTAAATACCGATTGCTTAGATTCACTACTTTCTTGACTTGTCCAGCTGTACATACCTTGAATTCAGATTTTGGTTTGTTTGCTGAAATGAGGAATCTCCGCCCATTTTTCGTCAAACAATACCGTTGTTGTCGTCGATAGAATATCCCATCTCGATCCCAGATATAAGGACTCCCAAAAATGACTTGACATACATCGAGTGGCACGACTTCGCACGTGACTTCGTCAATGAACTCCTTCGTTATAGCAAACTTGAATGTACATTGGCGATCGATGTTCAACTCCATGCCATCCTTTATCCATCCGATGGAATATGGTCGAGGATGAGGTTGCGTCTCCAAACCCAACTTCTGGACCAATCCCTCCGAGATCAAGTTCATTTGGCTTCCGGGATCAAAGATTGCTTCCACAACTTGTTGCTTGATTTGTATCGTCACAAAGAACAACGCCGCTCGCTCCTTGGCTCCGGATTGAACTACACTTTGATTTGCCCAGAATTTTCACCACCTTGCTGTATTGTACACCCTCCTATTGTATGAGAATGTTGCGTGCGATTTGCTCCCCGAACAGCTCCTGCATTGCTGCTCTCGGCCAGAACAGAAACTGCGTTGCTCCCGGCCACTTCAGCCTCCTAGCTTCGGCCAGTTTTGTTCTGTTTCTGTCCAGAACAGAGAATCCTTGCTGTTTTGAGCATTCTCCCGCACTACGCACCATAAGCATCAATGTAGGGTCGGCTTCCATCACTTGGTTCAGCTCGGTGTCCTCCGCATTCTCCGTAATCACAAGTGCCTTGCCTTTGCCTTGGTTCTTGCGAGGTCTATGATTCTTTGGACGTAACTCCGGATGTAACTTCCAACACTTCTCAACCGAATGACCTTTGACGTCACAATGCGTACACGTCACATTCTTGGTCTTCTCTTTATCCTTCCTTATCTTGTTGGCTATTATTTCAGCTTCTTCTTCGAAGTTCCTCCGCTTTGTGTCTTCTTATTCGCAGCTTGTGTGCCCTTCTTCTTTTGATACTTCTTCGGGTGCAAAGTCCGCTCAAGTATAGTCCCCTTTTGGCAAGCATCATCGATGTCTTCCACATTGTACATCTTGAGGTGCTCCCGAACATCATCTTGAAGGCCATTCACATACTTGCGAAAAGTCTCACGATCATCCAATGGAACGCCAAGCACAAGAGCACGCTTCATGAATTCGTCGTATACTCTTGCACCGTACTCGTAAGCTTGGCGAAAGTATTGCCAACGCCTCCACCGTTCTTCATAGAAGCCAACGGGATAAAATTGCTTTCTTACGAGCACCTTGAATGCATCCCATGTCAACCTACGAACATCATGAGTACGAATATATGCATTCCACCAAATTAGAGCATGCGAAACTAACTTCACCCGCACAAAGGTTATACGTTGCACATCATTGAATTCATACAACGAAAAGTAAGTCTCTAATTGGTCTAACCATGCATCTAATTTGTCACCATCTATCTCACCTCCATAAGCTGGAATATCAAACTTAGCTTCTACCTTGATAGCCCCCCATAGTGCAGGTCCATTGTCGTTTGTCATTTGCATCGAGCCACGAACGTTCTCCTCCTCCATAGGCTCCTTTCCCGGTCTCCTAAAGGTCGAGGACTCTCCATGCAACTGAAATTCATTGGATCGAACACCTTGTGAGTGACTAACATTGGCTATGTTTGGCTGAGCTGAAAATTTCTGCTCCTCCACAAGAGCACTAGCTCTCGGCACCTCTTGGACTCTTGGCTCTGTAGCGTCACCTCCAATCATCCCGGACTTCATGCACGTCTTCAACAACAAGGTAAGCTCGGCCACTTGCTGCTCCAAGCCGCTCAACCTCATCTCCATCGAAGAATCCCATGCATGGACGTCGCTTGATCGGAACTAGTCTCTACGTCGCCTTGCTCGGTCACCTTGGTCTCCTTTCCATCTCGCAACTTCACCATCTTGATGATCTTCACCATCCAACATCCAGCTCTTCAAAAACTCCGAACCTGGCTCTGATACCACTTGATCCAAGATCGAAATGGTGCTTGATGTGAAGCACTTGACCCGATCTACCAAGATCTTTAATCGGATTGAAGATCTAACGGTTGGATGAAAATCTATATCAAGAGATTTGAGGTAGAAGAAGATGTAGGAGAAAATTTGGTTATTTTTATTGATAATGCTGTAAAGGATTACAAAGAGGGGACCATGACAATAGGGGTAATTATCCTCACTAATGACACATGGCTCCTCTAGATAAAACACGCTAATTACAAGAAATTAGTAAAAAAACACCTAATTAGACTCTAGAACACTTGCGTAAACTAGGATAAGATGCTCATTGAGGATTTAACACAGGATAATAACATATAGAATGGTTTAGGATCGAGTTTGGCTTACCGAGCGCAAAAGGGCTCGGACCCGGGCGCGCGCTCGGGCCCCGGCTGGGCGCGCCCGGGCGCCGGTTACGCGCGCGCACGAGCGCCGGGCACCAGAAACCAACCGGGCGCCGGGCCTTCTAATTCCATTCCAAATATCATCCACCTGGATCATGGTAAGGCCTTAACTGATTGATTTTATTGACTTTGGATAGTATTTCTACCTTTTTGTCTTGGGGAAGTTGCGTATCAGCCTTCCATTTTTCTAAACTGTACAAAGTAGCCCCTGAAAACGGAGAAATGAACTGATGTGGCAGCACGCACACACTGCCATATCAGCGTGTTTTCCGTATTCAGGGCTGATTTGCACAACCCTTGGAATAGTAGGGCTGATATGGCATTATCATTTTTTTCTTTTTGTGGAATAGTTATGGTATGCTAGGATAGCTAGAGATGCAAACCTAATTTGCGGTCTGTCGGCTAAGCCGTATGGGCCAATCTTGAATTTTTAGCTCGGGCCAACAACACGGGCTAAGCCAGCCCGAGAACCCTATGAGCCAAATTACAATACTTAGAGTATTTCTTGGTTAGGAATTTGAAGATGTACATTTGGTCAAATTATAAATGCTTGGATACTTGATAGCTATGTGGCATTATAAAAAATGATGGAGTTGCGATTAAACCAAGAGCAAAGCGTTATTAGCACATAAACAACGGCTTAATACGGTGACTCCAACATTCCTTATTTTGAGAAGGCTCAAGCTACCTTTTAGCGAGCAATGGACATCATCTTTAGAAGCGAGCTAGGAGAAACCATGGAGGCATATGTAGACGATTTACTGGTCAAAAGCGAGATAGGAGAAACCTTTTGGCCTAAAGAATGCTAAAAGCAGGCTTACACTTGAATCCAGAGAAGTGTCCATTCGGAGTTTCTTCAAGTAAATTCTTAGGCTTCATAGTCTCTGTTAGAAGAATCGGAGCCAATACTAAAAAGTTATCTGATATACTGAGCATGCCTCCTCCCACCAACATCCAAAAAGCACAACGACTAGCAGGAAGAATAATAGCGTTGGAACTGTTTGTATCCAAGCTGGGAGATCGGTGCAAACCATTCTTTTCTACCTTCAAGAAAAAAACAGCAACAATAGGATGGCCATGCACCACCAACAAAACATTCAAAAGGAACGAGGAATGTCAAATCGCTTCTGACAACATAAAGAAATTATTCACAACACCCCTTGTACTCTCCAGCCCAGAAGCAGAGGAAAAACCTGTATCTACATCTAGCGGTCACCCAAGCGGCGGTGAGTTCGATTCTTATTAGATGTTCAGCCGGAGCAGAGCTACTAGTGTACTACGTTAGCAAGATCTTGCGGGATGCGGAGACATGATATTCAGACTAGCATTAGCCCTAATATTCTCGACGCGAAGGCTCCGGCCGTACTTCCAAGGCTACACCATAAAGGTATTAACGAATCACCCACTAAAGCACTATTTATCAAAACCAGAAGCCTCATGTAGGCTAGTTAATTGGATAGTAGAGCTGTCCGAGTATGACATTCAATACCTGCCTAAACGGCCATTAAAGCATAGGTGCTGGGCGATTTTTTAGTGGAGACAATAACACTGATCCCTGACTCTTCCCAAAAAAGTACGTTAGAGGTGCATCTACCAGCAATTACTCCTGAGAGAACTCTGGCACCAGCTATGTGGTGTCTATACACCGATGGATCTTCCACAGCAACTGCTGAGTGGATCTTAACCAGCCCAGGAGGAGCACGCCTAGATATGCCTTGCAATTTAACTTTCTAGCTACAAACAACGCCACAGCCTTAATTGCTGGAATGCGACTTGCAGAAGCGTAACACGTCCGAATCCCAGAGGCAAGAATAGATTCCGAGCTAGTGGTGAATCAAATAGTGGGTATCTATAAAGCAAAGGATCCCAGCATGGCGAAATATTTAGACATGGCTCGGACAATCATCAAAAGGTTTGACATCTTTTCTATACAACACATTCTAAGATTGTAAAATGCCTTAGCAGACGCATTATCTAAATTAACAACCTCGGAGTGGGAGTTTACCGCTCAAAGGATATTCTTGGAGGAGGTAAAACACTCCTGTTTGGACACTGAACAATCCATCCTCGAGAGTTCCACTAGTATCATGTGCATAAATGAAACGCCAGAAACCCTGATGACTCCAATAACTCGATTCCTGAGTGAGGGAGTCTTGCCGTAGGATAAAGGAGAAGCAGAGTAACTACATAAACGAGCCAAATGATTTTTAATCGTCAGAGGCCAATTATACAAGCGAGCGTTCGTCTGACCCCTGTTGAATATATTACACCCTAACAAGGGACAAACATCTTACACGAATTATGTAATGAAGATTGTGGAATGCACATTAGTGGTCGAACACTCACAGCAAAAACTATACGGCAAGGATACTATTGGCCCTCAGATGAGATAGCGACGAGCTAATACAAGAGTGTGAGGCTTGTTAAAGGCATGCCAACATTACACATCTATCTCTTGCCGATCAAATATCCATTAGTGAACTCTGGCCGTTCGCCCAATGGGGAATGGATATAGTGGGACCAATACCGACGGCAACTCAAGGCTGCAAGTTCATCATCGTCGCAATCGAATACTTCTTCAAGTGGGAGAACGCTAAGTCCAATAATGAGCAAATCAGAATCGAGCTCGACCTTATCGACGAAAAAGGGATGAAGCAGCCATACGGGCAGAGGCGTATCAACGTCAAACGGCTAAATATCACAATCACTAATTAAAGCCCTGTAAATTCAAGCAATGAGATTTGGTGCTGCGAAAAGTCCTGGGCATTCAAGATCTAGGTAACAAAAAACTAAACCCCAAATGGGATGGACCCTTCCAAATCACTCAAGTGAAAGGGCAGGGATCGTGCAAACTCAAACGTATGGATGGAACCACTTTCCCCATACCTAGTATGTGAGTAACCTGAGGGAGTTCTACTAATAGCAAACACAAAAAAACACTCGCATACAGCCACCAATAGACAATGAAATTCCTAGGAAACACCAACAATGAAGCAATTGCCAAAAGGTCGAATCTATATACTTCAAATCAAATATCAAGTGTGTCACGACCCGCGAGCCGACGGCCGCGACGGAGGGAAATGATTTTTCGCAAAAGAATAAAATCCGAAATAAATAGTTTTGCGGACGCTTAAACAATCAAGGAGTTCATTTCAAATCCCAAAAAATCACAATTTCAAAAGTCTAAAATAAGGAAGAGCCACAACCTGGACATTCAGTCCGAGACGAGAACACGCGGGGGAGGCGGTTCGGTCTCAGCCCGAGCTCAGTTTGCAAAGGATACTAATGCATCAATCTACTCAGATGACACAAGACGATCTTACAAAAATATACTTGAAATTCGTATTTTTGAAATACCGGCTCGACCTTATTTTTCCAAAAGTTTTAGAATTACCAAACCTCTAATTAGTAATTATAAGAACCCCTCAAAGCATCGAAATCAAATTCGAAAACCAAATACGCAAAATTCGATGATGAATTCCAGAGCTATTTTCGGTCGACCGGATTGTCCTTTCGGTTGACCGAAAGTCGACCAGAAACGTAAACAGGACAGCTACAGGTTTCAGTCAACCAATCCAAATTTTCGGTCGACCGATACCTGCAAGGTCTGCAAAAATATATTTGCAGCAACAAGATACCCAACATCCCATTTTCTCAAACAGTTTTCCAAATCATCTAAATACCATGTATTTACATAAATATAACCGAAATACACATGCAGGTATCGATGTCCTACCAAAATCTAATCCAACCTCATTAAACAAGACATTTTTCGAAACGTCAAAAATCCGAACTTTTAAGAACTCAATTGGTCCGATTTTGATCAAACCACAAATCCTTTCATTTTTAAGTATTATAAACACTTAGAAACCAAATTACACATGCGACAAGGTTCAAACCCAAATTGGAGATTTCTTTTTACATATATATCAAAGTTAACGATTTACATCATAATTCAAAATATACAACTTGTTGACGACCTTTCTCCGGATGGGGGAAAAAGGTTTGGAGTCGCCACCTAATTTTGGGGAGAATTAGGAAACCGGGATAAGGCACATTAGAGATTCTTTAGGTTCGTCGTCGGTTACGTGCGGGAAGACAGGACACCCCTACAGCGCCCCTCGAAATGAGGATACTCTCAATTAAACGATTTAACTTTAATTAAAATAGAAAATTTATTATTAATATTTGTTACGAATATTAAATTAGCACGAAATTCTAAAAATCGGGTAACCGCCTCATTCTAATTTCATGCTGATTAATATTCGAACATATGATATTTAAACATTATACAAAATATCCCCAAGGTGTAAGATTCGGATAACCACCTCATCATAACCTCGGAAATAAATTAGGCATTTTCGTGACAATAATAAAATATGCGCCAAAAAAAAAGGTCTGTCGATTTCATACCTAGTGTCGTAAAAAGAGGAAAATAAAAAAAAAAAATAAAAAAAAAAAAAAAATAAAATAATATGTGAATGATGTTATTTTATTAAGGTTGGGCTCAGCGCGTTTCCGTTTCCTCTTCATCGCCCTTTTATAAAAATCATCGAGATGTAAAGTTCGGGTAACCGCCTCACTTTAATCTCGGTTTTGCAAGAGTTTTTTTTTTTTTTTTTTTTGAAAATATTCAGATTTAGAAAATATTTAGTTGAGGTGTAAAGATCGGTTAACCGCCTCACTTTAACCTCGACTTTATTAAACTTAAAAATTGACTCTTGAAATATTTGGGATTTTAAAAAAAAATTATCAAGCTAAGGTGTAGAGATCGGTTAACCGCCTCACTCTAACCTCAACTTTGTTAAGCTAAAATACAAAAAAAGTCTTTTATTGTTGAAATATTTATGATTTAGAAAAATCTAGCTAAGTGTAGAGATCGGTTAACCGCCTCACTCTAACCTTAACTTTATTAAGTTTTAGAAATCTTTTTGCTCTTGAGAAATACCAGAAATGGCTTAATCCTTTATTTTTAGGCTCAAAAAAATTTATAAAATAATAAAAGTTGAATTTAGTCTCAAAATTGATTGATTGAAGTCAAAATAACTCATTTTATAACAAAATGGCTCGGTCAAAATGGCTCGATCAGATTGAAAATGGCTCGGTTTAGATCAACTTGCCTCGGCCAGTTTAAAACGGGCTAGGTCGGTATAGAAATGGGCTCAGTCGCGACCGAGCCCGGCGCGCGCGGGTTAACCCCGCGCGCGTCTCTTAATTTAAATCGATGACCGGCTGAGCCGGTCGTCGTCTAAAATTGATTTCAGCCGGCCGCGAGCTCGCGGCCGGCTGACATAGCCAACTCATACCACAAAAGAACTCTCTCTCACTCTCGGCTTCCCTAGATCCTATTTACATCCAAGACACTCACGGCCACGTTCTAGGACCGTGGAGGGCATACGGATCAAGTGGTATCAGAGCTTAGGAGCGTGAAAGATCGAGGAATGGCTGTCACGCGGCTTGGCACGGTCACGGCTCCGCAAGTAGGTGAAGAAGAAGATATTCAGCGCTCGGAGGACTCGGCGTGCGTACAAGGGCAATCCAGCCGAGAGGAGTCACTAGAATACCGGATGGGACGCTTGGAGGAGAGTTTGGATCGGTTGGTGGGGCTCTTGGAGAGGATGCTTGAAGCGCAAGTCCAATGAGGGTCCATGCAACCTCTGTCTACCGTAGCACCTATGGCGCGACCGGAGGCAGCGGTCCGAGCGACCGTGGGGGAGCATAGGGAATCTCTTAACCAAATGCGTGCGCGTGAGCAAGGTCAAGTCACCGAACGGGAGGTTGCTCGGGAGGAGCCCGAGACATCCATAGGGGCACGGTCGGAGCAAGGATGGGCGAATGGTCTCGCCCCAATTCGGATCGATGCCAAGTTGGAGCTTCCGGTGTACGACGGTGAAATTAATGGAGAGAAGTTAGATGGCTGGATTGACCAGTTAGAGTCATACTTTTCATTGTATGGCTATGACGATGCGCAACGCATAGGCTTCGCAAGACTCAAACTTGCGTCGCATGCGTTGGTTTGGTGGAACTCACACCTAAGGACGCGGGGAGCGGGAGGAGTCACTTGGACCGCCTTCAAGGTGCTCTTGAAGGAACAATTCTATCCAGTGGGATACGATGAAGAACGGTGGAGGAAGTGGCTTTATTTGAAGCAAACCGATGACCAGAGCGTGCAGGACTACACTACGGAGTTCTGGAGACGCGCGCTGGCCCTAGGCGTACCATTGGAGGATCGTGAGGTTCTACGCAAGTACCCTCGCGGGGTGCATGAGGAGCTTCGTGTGGAAGGTAGAATCTTTACCCTATTTTGATGTGGGGGATGCTTGCAAAAAAGCGGATGGCGTTCGAGGCTCAAACCGAGCGCGCGGCGAAGCAAGGGCAAGCAAGCACTGGCGGGAGCGCAGGCAAGGGCACGGGCAGGAATGACTCGACCGACGATAGCGCAAGTGACGGAACAGCGGAGGAGTCCAAGAAGGACATCGAGTGCGGCCAATGTGGGAAGAAAGGCCACATCAAGAAGAAGCGTTGGAAGTTGCACCCAGAGTTGGCTCCAAAGAAGAAGGCCGGAGGTATGGACAAGGGCAAGAAGACGTTGATGACAACCGTCGAGGCGGACACGGAAGAAGCACCCTTATCCATGCAAGAGGCGGATCAGACACTATCTTTGATGGTTCGGGCCAAGGAGTCCAGCGTGGAGGCAACAAGCAGCAAGGACAAGGGCAAGACTTGCCCGTATTTGGGGTTCTAGTGTGAGCCATTGCGGAGCAATGGAACGTACGTTGGGGAGGCTTGATCCAGGAGGATCTTGGGTCAAGGAAGACATAGTGGACATGACTTGGGCGCGGCAAAGGTGCGGCCAAGGTTCTGCAAAGGCGTGGCATAGGCGCGGCAAAGGTGCGGCCAAGGTTCTGCAAAGGCGTGGCATAGGCGCGGCAAAGGTGCGGCCAAGGTTCTGCCAAGTTGCGGCATGGGCGCGGCATAGGCGTGGCAAAGATACGGCAAGGGCGCGGCGCTGGCGCATCACAGGCACGGCCAAGGGACGTGTGCGTATGCGGAAGTCGAGCGGGCGCGGGTGTCGACACCCCATTTTGTCCGGCCATCTACTAGAATAGCAATTTCACGCCCACATATCATATACATACACGCTAGCATACTCATGACGATAACCACCACATATACACACTTATACATATGCATGTATTTATATAAATACACATCCCGTTCATATATACATCTATTTACATATGTCCATATACACGTCATATATATATATATTATAATATATATAATATATATATATATATATATATATATATATATATATACACATAACTATTATATATGTATGTATGGGCATATATTTACTCATAACCATCAACAGGTACACGCATACACACACATACACATGTATATTGTATATATATATCCTCATATACGAACTACTGGAATGTGCCAAACATGACCCACATAGCGTAATTTGACTTAGCTGGCTAATTGGGCCAGATTCCTCCCAATTAGGCCCAATCAAACCCAATCAGTCCAGATAAACCTAATCAGGCCAGATTTACCCGATTAAGCCCAGTTGACCTAGTTTGACCCGATTGGGCCAATTTCGCACAATGGGTCCAATTTCGTCCGATTTGGTTCGATTCAGCCCGATAAAACTCAGATTGGCCTACTTTGACCAGATAATACTCAACTGACCTATTCAGGTCATATTGAGCCCTATTAAGGCATAGTTGGCCTGATTAAACTTTTTTAGCACAATTGACCTAAATCAGACCCAGTCAAGTTAAATTTATCCCTTTTTTATCCGATCAAGCCCGGTTGGTCTATTATTATTCTATTAAACCCATTTGAGCCCGGTTAGACTCATTTCATGGTCCGCATGCATGCAACAGCACATGCGCACGTAATAACTCGCATGTATACGTATGTACTCAATAGCCCTCATGGACATGCATGCATGCACACACGTGTATACATACGCACCCATGGACACGAAAATTTATTAATAACACCCACATAAGCACACATACAAGGATGTACATATATATATATATATATACATACACATATGTCCCTATACATATATACATATATATATACAAATATATACATCAAAAAAAAAATATAATAGGGGTGGCTTGCACAAAAACTCCCAAACCCTAAGCCCTCCACCGACTTACCCTCATCCCCTCAAAATTCCCAAAATGCCCTCACCCCCCACTACCTCTCAAGCTCTATAAATAACCCCCTAAACCCCTTTCAAAAGCCAGAGGGGACAATCCAGAGAGAGAGAGAGAGAACCCTGGAGAGATTCCAAGAGAAGAGAGAGAGAGAGAGAGAGAGAGAGAGCTCGGTTTAGAGAGAGAGAGGGTGAGACAGAGTGGAGGAAGCTCGGTCGACCCATAAGTCAATTTCTCTGCGACCCTTGGGAGCTGCGACGACGACTCAAAGAGGCTGAGGACGCGCCGCCGCCGCCGTTTCTAAGCTTCGGCCGAAATTCGACGTTTAAGGTAAACCGCGTAAACCTTCCCATATTCTCATTCCAGTGTGTTTTGTTTGCTCCTGCTACCATCCTCGATCAGTTAATAACCCTGGTCGCCGCCGGCTTCGCCGGCGGCGGCCGGAAAAAAAAGTTAAAAGCTGAAAATGATAATATTGTGTATAACTCCCGGCGGCGGCCGGAAAAAAAAGTTAAAAGCTGAAAATGATAATATTGTGTATAACTCGAACGAACGCGAAACGTCCCGCCATTAATGGCCAGGTAAGTTCTTTGGACGTACTAGAACGCACATGAACGAACGGGAGGGTTTCCGGTGAGGTGTGGCGGCTGGAAAACGAGAACGAATAATAATAACCGAAACTTGCACCCTTGAAAACACGCTAATACAGTCGATAAAATCAATTTTTGACGTCACCAACGAACTCAGGAGGGTCGATTACCCTAGGGGTGACCTTTGGGGCGCGAACGGCGGCGTCGGGCCGGCGACGGCGGTGCAGCCGCGCGCTCGCACGCGCGGCTGCGAAATAAAATGAAGACGACGATCGGACAGAGGCGTCCGACGGATGCAGGCCGAATTTCGGACTGCTCGAGTCTCTTTTAGCTACAGTTTTTTTTTTTTTTTTTTTTTTTTTTTTTTTTTTCTTTTTTTTTCTTTTCTTTTCTTTTTCTTTTTCTTTCTTGTTTCTTTTTATTTTTATTTTCGTTTTATTTTTATTTCTATTTTTTTTTCTTTCTTTCTTTCTTTTTTTCATTATTGTCTTTTGTTATAATATGTGCATGCTAATATATATATATATATATATATTATATATGTGTATGGTTGTTATAATATAAATATGTGTTGTTATGTTTTCTTTTATTCTCTTGCTTTTATTTATTTATTTATTGTCGTTATCATGTATTACATATGGGTATTATTGTTATAATATATAAATATATACATACACATATGCACTTATATATATATATAATATATTATGTACATGCATATATGTGTATTGTCTTATCATCATTACTATTTAGTTGTGGTTTTATATCTTTCTTTTCTTTTTTTTTTTTTTTTTATATATTTCATATTTGTATTTATATTTATATTTTGATCTATTATTATGATGTATACACATACATATATATATGATATACATATCCCTTTTTATTATTATAGTGTATATGTATATGTATAGATATATGGTATATATATATGCTATTCTTATAATATATGTATATATGTATATGCGCATGATATACATTATATGTGTATTGTATATATATAGGCATTGTATATATTTACATATCATTCATTATAGTACATATATGCATGGTATACATATAGTATATATATATATACATATCTATATATATGTTAATATGTGTATGGTATAAATATATATGTGCATGCGTGTATGGCACATGTATATATATATGCCTGATGTATGTACGTGATATATTTATTTATATTATCATAGTATATATATGGCGCATACGTACTCACGATTTTTATTTTATTTATTTTTTATTTTATTTTATTTTATTTTATTTTTTTTTAGTTTTTCTTATTTATTCATCTTTATTTCATTATTTTAAGTAGTTTATTTATTTATTTATTTTCCTTGCCCTTTTTATTATAATTTTGTTATTCATTTATTTATTTATTATTGTTGATATATATACCTATAGATACATTTATAGCCCCAAAATCAAAATACGGGAAAGTGATGGATATTTCTTCCCTATTAATAACTAACGCACGAATATATATTTTATTATCAGGGTTGAGATGGATATTTCTACCTTGATAATGGGGCGATGAAGAGGAAACGATACGGCGCTGAGCCCCTAAAAAATAAAATAATTTTCATTCGTTCTTACTCATTTCATTTTATAGCATTGTATATGTTTTCATAAAAGCATACCTATGTCATAGATATAAATATCGTGATGTTATAAATACATGCATATAAGTAGTAGAGATTTGATTTTCTCTAGGTACGAAGGTTAGGAACCGGATGGATCCTAATCTAAGTAACTAGGGTAAATAAATATGCATGATCGTAATAGGAAGTGATGGATATTACTATCCTAAACGACCAGACATATTTATAAAAATCAAATTCCATTCAAATAAAAAATATATAAAAAAACGAGATGATGGATATTATCCCGACAGATATATATTCTATATTTGGATGTGTCTACCTAATATGATTTAGAGAGTAAGGTGGATACCGATCTCTCTCTTTATTAGAGGCAATAATTAAAATGTATATATAATAATAAATGTGTGATAAATATAAATCCAAAATTATTCTGATCACCTATAAAGTACCATCTTTGAGGGGCATTGTGGGGGTGTTCCGTCTTCTCCACACGTAAACGACGAACGAACCTGACGAATCTCTATGTGCCTTATCCTGGTTTCCTAGATTTCCGCAAAATATCTAGGTGGCGACTCCAACCCTTTCCCTCCCCGGAGGAAGGTCGTCAACAGATGGCGACTCCGCTGGGGACTCGTCAGGCTCATTTTAGGTGATAAAAATAATATTGGGTTTATATCTCACATATTACGAACATATATGTATTTACTTGATTATTTAGAGTTTATTTTTTTTATATATTTGATGAACAATGTACATATACATATCACTATTTCATTTATTACCCAGGGCATATGCCCATCCCATCTACCAGGACAATCGGAGCTTGCGTGCAATGCACGTAGGTAGTCCGTAATGCCTGGCCCCTATACCCCAGCCAAGATGTTACCTGGGTAGTACGCCAAGCTGATGTACTATGTACATTGGTCGTTGGTAGGGACCCCAGCAATGACAGGCTGTTAGGTAAGCCACTGGGATAGCCGGAGCCTATGCACAATGTGCATAGGTAGTCCGTAAGCCCAGCCATCGTAAGTACCCATATACAGCCCACCCGCATAATGAGTCGGTGCCTAGATACAAACTTTTCTATCTTTTGAAAATATTTCATTTCATTTCTTTCCTTATTTTAAGCTTTTGCATTCATTCTTTCAAACCTTGCGCAGGTCAAGGGTCACCATGGAAAGTGAACAGTTGCGCACCATGCACATCCAACATACTGAGCCAAACAGAGAATTTTTGTTGAGACAGTGGAATGGTTTGAATTATGCAGATCAAGCGGCATGCAGACGAACCTTTGGAAGAATAGCAGAACTAATAGAAATACCAATCAACTGGAATATGATCAAGGGCATAGCATGGTTCTGGGACAATGACAGACGATGTTTTGTAATAAATGATGAAGACTTTTGTCCTCTGGCAGAAGAATATGAGGCAATGCTCCAAGGTAGTCTTACAGCAGCTCAAAAATGTTACGGCCCTTTTGATAATGTAAATCAGACGAGACAACTAAGCCGTTTCTTTGGGGTGGAAATGCCTGACATACAGCCCTATGTCTCTAAAGGAACGGGAACAACTGTTTGAACGCTCGAGAAACATGTGGCGAGCTTATATCGAAATATGGCGAAAGGACTTTAAATTGAAGACTTTTGTACTTGCAGCATATGGCCTGGTATTTTCCCAGCTGCAACTGATATAATAGATGGCCATCTGTTCGATCTCGTATTCAACATATGGAATCAGAAGATCAACCCAGTATATTCAATACTAGCAGAAACTATAGCTACATTCAGCAGATTAACTCGAAAAGCAAAGGCACCTTCACTGCCTGCCCGCAACTACTTCAGGCATGGGTATACCTGCATTTCATGAAACCTTTTGTCAGCATACCAGTATACATGCAAGTTAGCCCAACTTATGTCGCAAAAGAAGTAGAAAAGCAGACACGGGACATTGAATAATGGAAATCCTACTTCCGACAAGTACCGGAGATAAAGTGGTTCACCTGCTACACCAATACTAACGACCGACTCCTCGTCTCTTGCAAAAATAAAGGGTGGGTGCCACTCATCGGGCCGTGGACATGCATAGCCTATGCTCCGATGATGTTCTTACGGCAAAATCAACATCGGTAGATTAGATGTGAACTCGCAGGGATGCCGGAATGTGAATACGACCTATGGAGCAAAGAAAATGATCGCAGGTGGGACATGATAAA
The DNA here is from genome assembly GCA_002076135.1 of Xerophyta viscosa. Classification (NCBI taxonomy): domain Eukaryota; kingdom Viridiplantae; phylum Streptophyta; class Magnoliopsida; order Pandanales; family Velloziaceae; genus Xerophyta; species Xerophyta viscosa. The sequence continues at coordinate 104,434 of MJHO01000090.1, read as the reverse complement.
AGAGATGAGGAACAGTTGGGCAGAACGAAGGTATCATGAGGCAAAATATTCAGATCAACTCATACCAACTGAAGATTATCTCGAGTGGAGGAATAATGTTACAGTATCCATACTCGCTAACAACACGCCGCGACTTCGAAGACAGAGAATGACAGTTCAAGATTATGTTGATGAATACCTTATTGAAAAAGACAAATTCATCAGCAAACTCCAGGAGGAAAACCAAGAATTAAGAGCGAAACAACCCGAAGTCTGCTATTTACAGGCAGAAATCGAAAGGTTGACATCAGAAAATAACAAACTGAAGCAAGAACAACAGCTGAAAGAGTCTGAAAATGTGAGACTAAGGAAAAGAAGCAAGACATACGAAGGGGAAGAACGGATTGAACGCAGGAAAACTGAGCAAGAACTCACCATTTGTAGATCGAGACTGCAAGAAAATGAGGCACTAATAATCTGTCACCGCCGGCGCCGTCCAACAGCTCCGCTCTCGTTGTCGGCCGGTAGAGAAACCGAAGTTAAGGTCAAGGGTGCCTTTTGAGGAGGTTTAGTGGATCAACGAGGTCGTCCGTAAAACTCAAAGCTTTCGGCCGAGAAGTTCACCGGTGATTTCCGTCGCCAACGATGGGTAGTTGAGCTCGGTTCTAACGCCTGAGAAGACAGCGCGCGCGAGAGATGTATACCGTGCTAACAGCATTCAAAATTCTCAACGCACTTTGCCGGCCGTCGAACGGCCGCCGCTTCGCGTTCGTCCGTATGTAAAACCAACGTTTTTCACATATTTGCAAAAACGTCGGACCTCCAAAACTGTTTTTGCAAAAGCAGCCCCTATAGGTAAAAAAATTCGGTTTTGCGATCGCGGCTCATTTGCGTGTGACCCATTAGGTTCAGTACCACACCAGCAGCGAATAAATAGTTATTTCAACCAATTAACAAATAATTAGTTCAACCAACTAATTATATTTATCCACAGATCATGGTTAACGTCTAGCAACATGCCATCACCACCTGTGTGGTATGAATTTTAAATTCATCATCAAAACCTCTTATATGAATGATTACCATGCCATATAATCCTTCTGTTCCTTTCAACATTCCGAATGAGCTTAGAGAATGGATATCAGTCAAACTCTAAATCTGCTCAATCATATGTATCCGTCTTAATAGATTAGCTTTGTTGTGACATTAAGAACTCTTCTTAATTCACATCGTACCTCGGCCAAGAATTTTCTGAGTTAGCTCTATATTAGAGACACATTGAATGTTTTCCTCCATACGAGGAGGTGACAGATTCTTTATTGGTTCTTATCTATCTTCATGTGCGAATATCTATACCTAGATGGCACCCGTGTACAGCTAAGCTACCGTACTTGGATACACACTAAAGTATAAATATTCTATACATAAGATACAATGGCAACCTCAAGTCAAAGGATCAAGGCATAACTATCACAGAAAAGAATCACCATTGACTAATTCCATTAGTGTTCTTTTAGCGAGTCAATTCAGTGAACTCATTCTCCAATGAGCACCTACACATTTACTTCAGTGTCAACTACACTTGTAGTAATGAGATCACTACTCTCATCATATAAGATAACAAGCTGTGTATTAGTCTTTGCGGTGCCATTGAGCCCCTGCTCAATCCAGCTATGACTAAGAATATTTTGGACTTAGGTTTATAAGATGTTAGGTCTCATTATCATGATCTACTATCATGATCCTAAATGTATTGTCCTTGTCCATGGGGTTTATCACTTACATTCATAAACACACACAAAACTATGACGATGCGATAAATAGGAATAACCATAATTAAACAAATAAATAAACAAAACATGTTTATAATAAAGTGTGTGTTTACCAATATATTAAATATAATTGACTTTTAGGGCATCCACTCTTTCAATGTCTTGTCCATGATGTGTTTTCGGTCGACCGATATCTCAACCCGAGACATCGTCGATATAAAGTTTTACAGGTTTTAGTCGACCGATCAACCTTTCGGTCGACCAATACCTGCAGCAAAATCAGAAATCAGTTTTGACAAACACAATCATATTATGGTTAAATCTAAATTACTGTGCATATTATGTCCGGACTACTCACGCACATTGTACGCAAGCTCCGATTGTCCCGGTAAATGGGATGGGCATATGCCCTAAGTCATCATATGCAATGCAATATAAAACTATATTTATAGAAGAACAACAAAAATATCAAATATAAATAATAAACAGACATACATCCATACGTGCCAAACTAAATCCAAAATTATTTTAATTACTTATAATAACGAGCCTGACGGGTCCCCAGCGGAGTCACCATCTGTTAATGACCTTAAAGAATAGAAAATTTTTGGAGTTGCCACCTAATTTTGTGGAAAATTAGGAAACAGATAAGGCACTTTTGAGATTTATGGGCTCGTTCGTCGGTTACGTGTGGGAAAGACGGTACACCCCCACAGCGCCACTCGAAATAGGGTACTCTATAAGTAATTATAATAATTTTGGGTTTATTTTGACATGCATAAATACTCGAGCATGAATATTTGCAAATTGAATAAATGTAAAATGTGATGTCTATTTGTGTGTGTATCGATGTACTTATTATTTTTGTTAATGTTGGGCTCAGCGCGTTTCTATTTCTTCTTCATCGCCCAATTGTTACTATGTTTGAAGGTAGAGATATCCATCCCATCCTTTATTTGTATGAGTGTGATGTTTATTATTTGAAGAACCAGTATCCACCATATCTTTTCATATATTATAAAATATTTTATGAAGTGTGATGTTTATTATTTAAAGAATCAGTGTCCACCGGATCTTTTTGGTTTATTTAAAAATATTTTATGCGACATCTTTATTGGATGGGGAAGAAATATCCATCTCAACTCCAAATATAATTATATTTTTAACTTCAATTTTATTAGTTAATAAAAATAATATCAACTATGAATAAGCATATGTCATGTAATATCAACTAAAAAGCAATATCCATCGCTTTTCTTTAACTCGTCCATTAAAATCTATTTCGGGGAAATATTCATCTCCTCCGAACTTATACATACATGTCATATACCTATTATCAGTTAAATAAGTTGTAAATTTGGTTAATTTATGAAAATTATAGCTTAAAATGTAATTAAAATTGATTAAAATTTGATTAAAAATAGATTTTGGTTACTAATTAGGTTATTAGGGTCAAAATGGCTAAGTCAAAATTGAAATGGCTCGGTCAGAATTGAAACTGACTCGGTCAGATTCTATTTGGGCTCGACCGGATGCAAAATGGCTCGGGTTAAATTGAATTTGGCTCGGTCGGATTGAAACAGACCGAGCCCGAGCTCCGATTAACGCGAGCTGGCCCGCGCGCATCTGTTTCTTTATGCAGCGACCGGGACCGGCTGAGCCAGTCGTTGTCTTTAATTTTTAGATTAGCCGCGAGCTCGCGGCCGACAATAATGGCCGGCAGCGTTTTGCCGCTGGTAGCCTCGACCTATATACGTATACTAAGGTTATCGACGGTTCCGGATTCGATGGCGGTGTCAAAATTTGATTTTGACGCTTGTATGACAAGGTATTTGAAGGTGTAGTTTCGGGATAAAAACTAATTTTTATTATTTCGCCGCAGTGGCTCGCCGCCGGCGAAGCCATAGTGGTGTCTTAGGATGTACGATGTGTAAAGATGATAATGCAATGGTTTTGAAGGCATTTGGATGCGTACCTAAATTAACCATTTTTCGAATTTTTAAGCTTTTTCCGGCGACAACGGCGGCGAGGAAGCCGTGCGGCAGTGGCGTCGTCATCGTAGATGGTTGCGAAGCTCCTAACCACTTGCAGCGGGCTCTCTCATTCTCTCTTGTTCTCTCTTGTGTGTTCTCTTTGGCCGAAGCTTCGGCTCCCTCTCTCCGTCAACCCCCCTCCGAACGTCGCGTCTCTGGCGTTTTTAAGTGTCTCGAGTGCGGTTACGAAGGAGAGGCGAGCAGGCGTTACGCGGGCGTCGACTGGCGGTAAAGCCTATTTTTGAGTTTTTTCTGATATTACGTATAAAATCAATATCTTTGCTAAATTGCATAAACAGACCCCTACTGATTTTGCAAAACGGTGAGCCTGTACTTTTTATTTTGGCAAAAATGGCCCCTCTTGTATAAATATTCAATTGTCGCGAAAATTTCTTATTCGTGCACGGTCTCATTAGAATTCTAAACAATCCCACGTCCAAATAGTCTCAAATTAAGCCAAAATAAATTTAATCATGTAAATTGAGATTTTAAGCTTAATTGAGTTTGTCGGGTTAAATCGGGACGATTGTCCGGACAAAATGGGGTGTCTACAATAGAGTAATTCAGCTTTTGGAGAATTTGATAGATTTAAAATTAAATAACAAGTCATGCAATTTCGTTAGTTAAATAAAATCAAGGATTAAATTTAGATTGGTACGTACTCATTAAATTCAATCCTGAACGATACTGTACTCACATAATATTAATTGAGCAACTAGTATATATGCTAAATTTATACATCACCGAATTGTCTAGGACCTCCGTTAAAGTATTTAAAATGAGTTAAAAAAATATTTAAAAGTATTTTGGATTTTGAAAACCATACACATATTTTCAAAAGTTTTCGCATACGTGTATGGTTGGTTGGAATTGTATTCATGGTGACTCCGGATTGTGGGCCGTCACTAGAGGTGTTCATCCGATCCGGATCGGACCAAACATGACCAGACCGGTCCGAAACGGACCGAACCGGACCGGACCGGTCCGAACTGAAGACCGATCCGCATCTTCTCGCATTCTCGCTCTCGGCGACTCGCATCTCCCGGCCCACGCACCAGCATTCGTCGTCCCCGACTTGCATCCTCGATGCCTTGCACACCTCGACGCCTTGCAATCCTCGCTACTCTAACCATCACGATCCTCGCTATACGTTGGTCGACGTCACCGACGGCTCGCCTCGCAACCTGGCGCCGTCACCGACTCGCCGCGTACGATTGCAAGCTTGACCCATGTCGATCTACGATGGCGACGGTTCCGGCGAGACGTCAAGGCGACGACGACGGCGACGACGAGACAATAACGCGGCGACGATCGTGAGACGGAGATGAGATGGTCGGCTGCGAATGAGGAACGCGAGGCGGGACACGCTAAGCCGCGGAGGAGAGAGGGAGATGTAGAGATCGATCCATGGGTTAGCGTGGCGAGGATCGAGATGTCAATATCGAGATCGATCCGTCGGGGTAAGTTGGCGATGACGTCGATGAGGCAAGGATCGAGATGCCTAGATCGGTGGGTGGTGACGACGAGAGGAACAGGGTCTGGGCAGCGAGGAATTGGGTCTGTGCCAGGACGAGATCCATGGGCTAGGCCGAAAATAAAAATGCTTTGACTGCTTGGGTTGGGCAGAGGCAGAAATCTTATCAAATTCGGTCCTCGGTCCGGTCCATGAAGTTTTAGGTCCGGGACTGGACCGGACCGAGACCGAAATCCAGGCACATCCCAGACTTGCTACCTGTCCGGACCGGACCGGACCGTACTCACATGTCCGGACTGGTATATGAGCACCCCTAGCCGACACAAGCATGCTCAACCATTCAAATGCCCTCTTGGAATCTCAATACCAATTTAACAAAATATGCACATCTTATATAAAACTTTAGAAATTCATACAAACTTAGGTCCCAAAAGCTTTACATGTAACATTATAAACTTCAAAAGAAATACAATCCATGTGTAGTTTAATGCTTCACTTTTTACATCATTTACAAGAAACTATCTGTGACTAGTCTAAATATACAAAATGATGTCTATACAATTGCTAGTCCCCAAAACCCCAAAATACCTTCTGTAACCCTTCTCGCAAGCTACATCGGCTACGCGAGCTCCTTGCCCTTAGCAAATAGATCTAAAAAACAGGACAACAAAGCGGTGGTCCTTCAAATTAGTGAGCGGTACATTGGAGTCCTCCCTTGGAGCACCAATGCAACACCGCACACAAGAAAACACAAACATAAACAACAACATCATCTTATAAGATAACAAGCATATTTGTCACATATGCATAACACAAATAGCATGCTTAGCTCGTAGCAAAAATAATCACCCGACCAAATCAATTATGCATTCTCTTTATTAAGTCAGCGTGATTCACTAACCCATCGTAGTTAGTCATTATTGTTCATTTAGGTAAGGTAGGTCCGACACGAACTCCCTAGCCAAGGCACCTACCCCGCTGGACTTAAGCAGTTCCGGACACCTACACTCATACCAAGGCTTTCGCCTGCTGTCGTCGGGTTTTCACGATACAATACTCACGGTAGGGGCGACCCCACAGCGCAAAATGGGGGCTACTCGACTTTTACGCCTTGTGCAACCGAGTCTCGCTTTACGTAGGAATCGCCTGGCCAACGGCTGATCCGCAAGGTACTACGCCCACCGTCCTCCTTAGAGGCAAACTCGCCGCCTTAAGTACTCTAGCTAGAACTCTCCGCCCCCGAAATATTGTCCCCCGAAATCACACATCGGGCTAACTCAATCGAAACTCGACGGAGATCCAACTTCCGAGCACCCACATTTTATTAAGGCATAATCAATACGAGTGTCTCTAGAGCTATTTTACTCTACACATAGTACACATGCTCACATAACATCACATATCAACACGGATAACATAGTTATTGAGCAATCCATACAAAGTTCATAATTTTGAACTAATCACAATTGTACACAATATGATGTACTACTCAAAGCTAGCATATTTAGCATCACAGGAGTATCATATAGCATGTCACATGATTTTTGCATCACCATAATCAGCAACAAGCTAGGGTTCTTGACCCGGCTACACATAATCATCAAAAATCATGTAAACACAACCAAGCATACCACTAAGCATATTCTCATGCATACCAACACACACATACACGTGGTGATTAACCGCTCACCTCGAAAATAAGCTTCCCACGAGCTCACACCCAAAACTTCGCGAAACCAAAATCAAGGCGATCTACGCGTAGAGTAATACCTGGAGAGTGTGAAAATCAAATTTAAATCAAATAAATTCAAAGGAAAAGAGATGAACACCTAGGGGGACTTACCTAGGGCTCCAGCAACCTCAGCTCGTGGTGGGAATGAAAATAAATCCCAAATAACACTTAAAACGGCTCCTTACCTACTCTACTTGCCCCGATCGGTCGACCGAAACAGGAATCGGTCGACCGAAAACCCTGAAATCTGTAAACATAGATTCAGCTCTAACACTAGGCCGACTTGCTACGGATCACATATTCGCGCCGACGAGACCCCAACTAGGCCAACTCATCCCCGACGCAACCACACATGCATCCCCAAGCAATAGCAAGCCTCTCATGCACATGCAAGTGCAAAAGAGACACAATGCACACACATACACATGCATGCAAGGACTTAGTAGAATTTGCAAGCTATCCACATAGGGCTGAGCATTACCCGAACCTACCCGAAAAATCGAACTGAACCGACCCGAACAAAGCCAAAATTTCGGGTTCGGTTTGGGTCGACATCTTAATAGTTCGGGTTCGGTGGTCGAATTTTGGTTCGGTTCGGGTTGGACCCGAATTATCCTTGCGAGTCACATTTTAGTTAGTTTTCGTTTATTTTTACATGCTAATTTTTTCCTTCTAAACAAAACATTCATATTACAACTATTCAAGTCGACCGAAACCGACCCGAATCCGAATTAGTATTAAATAAAAATAATTTTTGCTATTATTCGGGTCAACCCGAACCAACCCGAACTGACCCGAATTTTAGTCGGTTCGGATTGACACGAAATTCGGGTTGGTTCGGGTGTGAAAGTATTCGGTTCGGGTCGGCCTTAACAATTTCAGTTCGGGTCGGTTCGGTTCGGGTTGACCCGAATGCTCAACCCTATATCCACGTATAAGTCAAAAGCCAACATAAGAACTAAAGACTAAAAAAACTAATTTGGTCACGGACCTCACATCCCTCCCCACTTAAGGGATTCGGTCCACCGAATCGAACAGGTGAGGGAAAAGAGCACGCACATTAGCCTCGGGTTCCCATATAGCCTCCTGAAACCGCTGATTGCGCCACAGAACCTTCACCAGCGGTATAGTCTTATTCCTCAGAACCTTATCCTTCCGATCTAAAATCTGAACTGGCTGCTCAGGACAAGTAAGATCTGCCTGAACTGGAATCGGAGTCGGTACTGTAATTGCTGTCGGCTCCGCCAGACACTTCCTCAGCATCGAAACGTGTAAGACATCGTGAATGTGCGACATCGACTGTGGAAGCTCAAGTCTGTATGCTGCGCTGCCTACCCGCTTAACAACTCTGAACGACCGCTCAACAACTCTGAACGGCCCAGTAAACCTAAGGCTCAACTTGCCCTTCAACCTGAATCGCTGAACGCCTTCAACGGAGAAACTTTCAAATACACAAGGTCTCCCACCTAAAACTCTAACTCTCTGCGACGCCTGTCTGCGTATGATTTCTGGCGGGACTGAGCAGTCTCCGGTCGCTGACGTACCACCTGTATCTTCTGGTTAGCTTCCTCGACAACGTCGGTACTCACAGTGCCCGAATCAATCATTTCATCCCAAAATAAGGGAGTACAGCATCTCTTGCCATATAAGGCCTCATGCGTGCCATATCGATGCTACTATGATAACTGTTGTTGTAGGTAACCTCTACTAGAGATAGGTGATCGTCCCAGCTACCGCCGAAATCTAATACTCAGGCTCGCAGCATATCCTCCAAGGTATGTATCGTCCTCTCAGACTGCCTAGCGGTCTGCGGATGATATGCGATACTGAACCTCAACTCCGTAGCCATCTGTTGCTCGCCTAACTGGGTCTTCAACTCTGCTAATTCTGCCGGCGCCATCCTATAAGGTGCCTTGGAGATGGGCGCTGCTCCAGGCACTAAGTCAATCCGAAATTCAGTCTCGCGCTCCGGCGGCAGCCTAGGCAACTCCTTTGGAAAGACATCAGAAAACTCACACACAATCGGAATACCCTCTAGCTGACATGCCGCAACATGCGGGTTCAACAAATATGCCAAGTAACCCGAACAACCTCGTTCTAGAAGTCTATTTACTTTCAAAGCACTAACAATCGGGACACCCTTCCCCCGACTTATCACCATAGAAGTGAAATTTAGGAGTACGCGTAATCCTAAACGTAATTGCCCCGGCGCGACAATCAATTGTCGCAAAATGTTCAGCCAACCAATCCATACCCAAAATCACGTCAAAATCGGATAGGTCAAGCACGATCAAATCCCCGAGTAACACGATCCCCTACTCGGATCTCACACCCACGGTAGCAACTATCGGCCAACAAAACATAACCCGCGGGAGTGGTAATCTCAAACAAGCAATCATACACAAGATATCGGGCAGGTAATCGAACAGCAAAATTCTCGGAAACAAAGGAATGTGTATCACTGGAATCAAATAAGGTAAATGCTGGAATGCTGCAAACTGATAAGATACCTGTGATGGCCGAAGAGCTCCCGCCTGCCTCCTCATTGGTCAACGCGTGCACCTTGCCCTGCACTCTCGGCGGTTGCCCAGCCCGCCCCTGAGGCGCAATGGGTCGGGGTGCCGGCTAATCCTGTGGTGGCTGCAGCATCTGCAACGGCGTGAGCTGCAACGGTCTATCCCGGCGCCTGAACTGTCTCGGCTTCGGACAAAAGTGGCTAAGATGTCCTTTCTCATGGCAATTATAGCACTCGATATCCGTTCCCCACTTCTGCTTGTTACCCTCCCCACTCGGAGTGGTGCGGGTACGGCGGCTTCGCCTTGCTTTCTCTTGTTCGGCCACTGCTTGGCCTTCCCCTTCTTATCAGCTTGTGACCTCTCCGTTGTGTATCTCTTCCTATCTGCCTCGATGTTTTGAGCCTTCACTAGGGTTTGGTGCACGGTAGGAAACTCGTCACCACCCATCTTGTTCACGTTTTCTCCTCGCAACCCATCACGGAACCTCCTCGCTAAATTCTCCTCATCGGCCAAAAGATAGGGAAAATACTTGGATAAGAAAACAAATTTAGCTTGGTACTCCTAGACGAACATCTACCTGCTCCGATCGGTCGACCGAAATAGGAATCGGTCGACCGAAAATCCTGAAATCTGTAAAAACAGATTCAACTCTAACACTCGGCCAACTCGCTACGGATCACACACTTGCGCCGACGAGACCCCAATTAGGCCAACTCGTCCTGGACGCTACCACGCATGCATCTCCAAGCAATAGCAAGCCTCTCATGCACATGCAAGTCCAAGAGAAACACAATGCACACACATACACATGCATGCAAGGACTTAGCAAAATTTGCAAGCTATCCACATACAAGTCTAAAGCCAACATAAGAACTAAAAACTAAGAAAACTAATTCGGTCACGGACCTCACAGTATCCTTTATTCATATCGTATATCTATACGCGAATCCGTGTTTGCGCTTCATAGGGCCCAATACATTTGCCTTTTAGCTTTTGTTCGGAAATTTAGCTTGGTCAAGTTGAATTTGGTGCAACCCCTCATTTTGTATCCGTTATCTTCTACATCTCAAAGCATCTATTTAAATGCATTTTTCAAAAAGATATTTTGAATACAAAAGTTGTAAAGCGTATCAAAATCTATTTCTTTTTTTATTCAAAAATGTGTTAAAAAAATTTCTAGATAGATATGCTGAAACTACCAGTTCGCAGTAGATTTTTTTTAATCTGCTAAAATATTGGAGTTTCAAAATATTTATTTAGAATTATTTTTTTAAAACACGTTAAATATGAAAGTTATAGTAACAACGAATTTTGTTTTCAAATTTTTTTATAAAATTTTTATAATAATCAAAATACCTTTAATAGGAACAGCAAGAAAGAGACCTATGTGTAAAGAATTTGAAATGACGGGGGACGGGCTTATTTGCAAGAGGTTCAAAAATGAAGCGCTTATCCTTTAAATTTAACTGCGAGTTGAATTATTTAGGCTACCACTGCAAATTTAAGCCTAACTAGTTTCCTTAGTTGCACGTGTTGGACAATCGTAGTGTTTAAAAATAAAATAACAAACTAAGTCGTTATAAAATTTGTAGGAATTGATTGAAAATCTAAATTTATTGAATTTAGACAACTGCAGTTGAATAAAAAAATTGTATATAATAGTTTTTCAACAAAAGAGGAAAAGGAAAAATAAATTTCATCTAACAACTATGACAAATAAAATAAAAAATTTTTTTCCCTTACTACAGTTGATATGGACGTGGACTTAGAAATTATTATGTTATTCAAAAATAGAATAATAAACTCAATTGTTATCGAATGTATATGAAAAAATCAATTTCACATACCAATGAGGTAAAATAAATAAATAAAAACAAAAAAAGCAAAAATTGAGTTCATATAACTGTTAAGTGTTGAAGTAAAATAAAATAAATAAATAATGGCAAATTAAAAAAAAGATTTATTTCTTTTAACAGTTAGGACAAAAAATTGGAAAAAAAAGTCACATATGTGCAAAAAAGGCCAAAAAAAATATACTACTCAAACAATATTTTTAAAAAATATAAAATTGGATCGTGCGGTCTGTGCAAGCTAGAAAAGAAAAAAAAAACACATTGCTTGCAAAAAAATCAAACGTCAAAAGGAAAGGGCAAAAAAGAAAACAAAAATGCAATGTTCAAAAAAAATGTAAAGCAAAAAATTACAGGTAATATATATATATATATATATGAGAAAAAAAAAGTCAAAAGTAAAAAGAAAAGGGAAAAAAAGAATAAAATCCACCGTTCAAAAAATTATAACGCAAAAAAGTGTTCATGTATATATGTAGCAGTAAGGAAAAGAAAAAAAAAAAAAAAAAAAAAAGTCAAAAATCAAAATTCTACTTTTTTTGCTTGCCATTTGAAGCCCTATTACGTATTGTTAAAAGTATTATTTCGAGTGTTGGTGTGAATATAATAATTTGAAGAACCCTCCCTAAATACTCTACTTTTTTATGCTCTAATAGGCACAAAACTAAATGCGGTTCATCGCATCATCGGCGTTCGTAGCGTACCTTGGGCCTGTTCTCTCCCAACAGCACGCCCTAATGTTTCTGCTGATGGCATTCTTTTTTTTTTTTTTAATAAAAAATGAGGGAATTAGCCATTTAGCTATTTATTAATCTTGTTGGGTCGATGCCAATAGTATCGAAATGCAAATGACACTTAGAGAAGAACAATAACGACGTGCATATTTAGATATAGAGAGAAAGCTCTAGCAGCAACTTAGTCTTTAGTTTATTGGCTTCTCTATAAACAGTGGCGGATCCAGAAATTTTCAGCAGGGTAGTCAAACATAAATATCATATAAAATTATCCAATGAGAGGATAACAAAGTCAACTGTAATTGATAAGCAAAGCAATGAATGAAATAAACAGAAAAAGTGTCTCTCACAATCAAAGTCTTAAGGCCATTAATATCTACTTGCATATTGCTAGCTCTATTATAATCTTGCCCACGTATTTGTGCCACTGCGAGAAGCTTGCAAACCTGAAGGAGTGAGATGCTGATATATATATATATATATATATTATATATATATATATATATTATATAATATATATTATATTATATTTCAAAAAGCAGGGTAGTCAATTGACTACCCTGGGTTGACAGTGGATCCGCCCCTGTCTACAAATATGGTTCAAGTGTTCTTTCCACTTTCTGTTAAGGATATTCTTGAAAGAAATTATCAATTTCTAACATCGGCCTTCGGATACATTGTCGGAGCTGATGTGCTGATCCACCAACTGTAAATCAACTGTACTACTAAAGTGTAGATGACCCTAGCTCCACGCGAGCTTTAGACTAACAGGCAACCTGATACGATCCTGACCCGAGCAAAGACGAATGAAGACTCAACCGAGGTATCGGGTGGATTAGCCGAGGTGTCAGACGTGCTAACTGAAGTATGGGGTCTAGACCAAGACTCAACCGAGTCATTTATCAATCCAGCCAAGGTGTCGGAAGTCCCAACCGAGACGACAAGACAAGAGATCGGATCGCACATGATATCGGGTGTCGGAAAGGTAACGAACGCTTCACAAGTTTCAGTCCCCAGCGGACCAATTACTAGATCCCGAGCTCGGCAAGCCGAGGTGACACTTTACGGGCTAATTAAAAGTATCTGGGCCGAGACAAGCGAAGCACCAGTTACTGAGCCTTGCATCTTAATAACCATTCGAGTCTTTGAACCCGAGGCTGAGGTGAGCATAGCCGAGGAGGGCATGGCCGAGGTGGGAATGCCGAGGTGAGCATGGCCGAGGTGGGCATGCCGAGATAGTCTTTGCCGAGGTCGTCTTTGCCGAGGTCGTCTTTATTGCGAAGGTCGTCTTGCCGAGACCAATGCCGAGGTCGTCTTGCCGAGGTAGTCTTTTCTGAGAATGATATGACGACATGAGAAGGTGAAACGCCAGAGATGACATGGGAAGCGAAGCGCCAGAGACGGATTCCTGAGCACCTTAATTATCTAGAGTCTAGCGTTACTTTAATGCAGAGTTTAATTATCCATTAGTTCCAAAGACTTCATTTATTTTACTGCATTTCTCGAGATGACTAGATACAATGTATTTGGAATGTAACTTATTGTAACTCTTTATAAATACCCCCATTGAGGATGAATGAAAGATCTTTTGGCAGATCAAATTTGTGAGTTAGAGAAACTCGTTGGTTCTTTTAGAACTTAGGACTTATCGGTTTGTCCGTGGCGTCCACCACCGAACTTATCAGTCGATCTCCCCGTAATCGATTGTGGCGTTCAAAGGCATATACCAAGGTTCTTACCTCTCTATAGGTAACGGGTCGAGGTGCCTGGCATATTCCAAGGTTCTTGCCTCTTATATAGGCAACGGGTCGCGGAGCCAAACCCACGGGAAAGTTATCCAAGTATTTTATCTTAGTTTTATTTTCATTTCACCTGAATTTACCTAGATAGATCTGAGTAGATGTCTATTTCTTAATTCAACTGAATCAGGAGGAGAGAAATTTAAATCAAAAAGCAAACCCAACAACTCCTAAGATGTTCCACATGTTCATGCAAATTTTGCTGTAATAGAGAATGTCGTCAAGTAAACAACAACAAATTTCCTATGAAAGCTCGCAGTACATGGTTCATCAATCTCATAAACGTGCTAGGTCCATTAGTCAAACCGAAGGCATAACTAACCATTCATATAAACCATGTTTAGTTTTAAAGGCTGTTTTCCACTCATCACCTCTTTCATGCGTATTTGATGATATCCGCTTTTTAAGTCTATCTTGGAAAAGATACATGATCCATGTAGTTCATCTAGCATATCATCTAATCGAGGTATGGGATGTCGGTATTTTACCGTGATTTGTTGACAGCTCGGCAGTCACACACATAGCGCCAATTCCATCCTTCTTTGGTACAAGATTACGACGGGCCGGACTCATACTTTCTCGAACATAGCCTTGTCCATTAGTCATCACTTGCTTTGCAGTTCCTTTGAGTTCTTCGGGTTTACTTCGGTATGCAGGACGATTCGGAATAACAGCTCCAGGTACGAAGTCGATTCTGATGTTCAATGCCGCGTATCGGGGGGAGACCTCGGGAATCTCCTCGGGAGTACATCACCCGAACTCCTGTAATAAAAGATAACAAAAACTGGCAAGAAGGTGTAAATTTGGTTAGTGTTACCATGTTTCTTGAATACAACAGATCCACTTTTTTTGCACTCAAGCCTTTCTACTGATTTTTCACCCAACATAAAGATTTTTTCTTCTCTCTATTTTTACCTCAGCTTTCTTATTTTCTCTCACACTCTTTTCTCAATTCTCTCTTTTTTTCACTCGCTAACTCACTCTTTTCACTCTCTCTCTCTCTGTGTTGGATTCTCATCTGATCCTCATGAATTTTCCTTTGGTGTCAAAGGTAACAGAATGACGTTCCGTTTCTTGAAATAAAGGAATATCGTTGGTATAGCCATCATGTGACGCACGTCGTCGAATTGCCAGGGTCGGCTAACAGTATGTGACCAGCTTGCATCGGCACTACATCACATGTCACTTCATCTTCATATTTTCCGATGCGGAACGGAATTAGAACTTGTCGGTTAACCTTGACCTCACCACTATCATTCAGCCACTGTAGTTTGTAAGGTCGGGGGTGTTTTGCTTGTCGGCAACCCGAGTTTCTCAACCAAAAAAGTACTAGCTACATTGGTGAAACTCCCACCATCAATAATCATGTTGCATACCTTATTTTGTATATGGCATCGTGTATGGAATATATTTCCCGTTGCACCTCGGTGTCATCAGTGATATTGATATTGAGAGCTCGGCGGGTCACTAGTAGTTCTCCCTGACAGGGTATTCTTCAACCTCAGTCTTCCTCTAGAGGGGCATAGATGTAGTCTCATCCTCCTCATCAGTCTCGATTTCGCCATTTCTCAAGCAGTATCATAACCCTTTGGTTCGGACATTGATTGGCAATGTGTTCTAACCCAGACATTTAAACACTTGATATCTCGGTTCTTAGTCTCGGGGGTAGATGTGCTACTTTTTACTGACCTCGGGAACCGAAGTCTTGAGTTTGCTCGCTTGTGGTTCTCTTCCCTCTTCGGGTAGTTCGACTTCCAGGAGTCGAACTCGGACTCGGTCTTGCCGAGTGCCCTTCCTCTTAAGTGGTTCTCCACTTTGATAGCGACGTGTACCATATCTTCCAGTTCGATATAATGTTGTAACTCCACCACATTAGCAATGTCTCGGTTAAGCCCACTCAAAAATCTCGCCATTGGTAGACTCCGATCTTTCTTCAATATTAGCCCGGATCATAGTGATCTCCATTCCTTTTGTAATAGTCTTCCCACACTTCGGCTGCCTTGCTTGAGGTCCTGCAACTTCTGATATAGACCTCGGTAGTAATGATCGGCACGAAACGCTTTCTCATTACTTCTTTCATCTCAGCCCAAGTCTCGATTGGACGCGCCCCCGCTTCTCCTCCTAATTATGTTAAACTGATCCACCACAACTATAGCATAGTCAGTAAACTCAATGGCAGCGAGTTTTACCTTTTTGAGCTCCGAATATCGGTGGCAATCAAATACTAACTCGATCTTCTTTTCCACTCCAGATATGCCTCGGGATCGTTCTTTCCTGAAAATGCTGGGATTTTTAATTTGATATTACGAGGTTGTTGTCTTCTCGATCTCGGTTATCTCGGTGTCTGTTGTCCGATCTCTAACACCTCGGTTGCGAACACCTCGGCAGTGATCACCTCGGTGTTTTCCTCCTCTTTCCAAATCTTCACTGAAGGAATCGAAATCTTCATCTCGGGGAGGCCTTTGATGATTTTCTTCTTGTCTATGAACTGTTGGTCCACGACGAGGTGGTCTCGGCCGCGCTTCTTCCAATCGATCTAATCGCTCCTGTATCGGTCCATCAACCGTCTCATTTTCTCCATCATTGCTTCCATCAGGAGTTTGGGTTCAACTTCTTCCAATTTGTTGGAGTGCTCTGAATTATGAGACATGATCCTGCAAAGAATGTTAGAAATAAAAATAACTGATCTCACTTACTCCCTCACGTGGATTTTCACTCAAAACACTCGTGGTGCACTCAACGGCTTTTACCCTCAAATGTGCTCACCACACTGCCTTTTACCACTCTTGAGAAATTCTCTGTCGGTTCTAAGTCGAACAAGGACAAGTGATTTCCGAATAACAATCCACCAAGAAATCACCAAACAATCTGTGTATTCTTTTGTGGAGATCAAAAACAAAACAAAGATTCAAAACTTCTCCTTTCGGTCTCGGATTTTCAGATTCCAACAAAATTCAATGTTCGAAAAAAAAAGGATCTTAAAATCCAACCAAAACAAACTTTAAATCCTTTTTTTTTTTTTTTTTAACTTTTTTGTTTTCGGCTTTTTTTTTTTTTTTTTTTTTTAACTTTGCCGAAACTGAATGCAAACTTTTCAAAAACGAAATAACATACCTGACCTAGAAACTGAGCTCTGATACCAAATGATACGAACACGGTGCGGAAATAACGACTTTAGCCGAAGCTACTCAGATCTATCTAGGTAATTCAGGTAGATAAGGAAATAAGATAAATAAGATAACTTGGATAATTCCCGTGGGTTGGGTCCGCGACCGTTGCTATAAAGAGGCAAGAACCTTGGAATATGCCAGGCACCTCGACCCGTTACCTATAGAGAGGTAAGAACCTTGGTATATGCCTTTGAACGCCACAATCGATTACGGGAGATCGATTGATAAGTTCGGTGGTGGACGCCACGGACAAACCGATAAGTCCTAAGTTCTAAAAGAACCAACGAGTTTCTCTAACTCACAATTTTGATCTGCCAAAAGATCTTTCATTCATCTCAATGGGGTTATTTATAAGAGATTACAATGAGTTAATTCCAAATACATGTATCTACTAGAACATTCTTCGGTAATTAAACAAGTATGTAAAACTAGATAAATTTCTATCCGTCTCTGGCGCTTCGCTTCTCCATGTCTCTGGCGCTTCACCTTCTCATGTCGTCATATCATTCTCAGAAAAAGACTACCTCGGCAAGACGACTCGGCATTGGTCTCGGCAAGACGAACTCGCTAAGACGACCTCGCAATAAGACGACCTCGGCAAAGACACCTCGGCATAACACTCTAACTCGGCAGACTACTCGCATGTCCCATCCTCGCCCGCCCACTCGGGCCATGCTCACTCAGCCTCGGGTTCAAAGACTCGAATGGTTATTAAGATGCAAGCTCAGTAACAGTGTGCTTTTGTCTCGCCCAGATACTTTAATTAGCCGAAGTGTCCACCTCTGCTTGTCGAGCTCGGGATCTAGTAATTGGTCCGCTCGGGTACTGAAACTGTGAAAGCGTTCGTTCCTTTCCGACACCCGATATCCTGTGCGAGCCGATCTTTTCTTGTCACCCTCGGTTGGGACTTCCGACACTGGCTGGAACTTCGATACTCGGCTGGTTGATAAACGAATGGTCTTGGCTCAGGATCGTATCAACCTTCCTCTTCAAAAGGATTTGTCCTCAAATCTGCACCTAATATCAAAAGGAGATAAATCAGTGATGTTGAAAGTAGCACTGACGTTATACTCACCCGGTAAGTCCAACTTATAAGCAAATGTCGTTGACTCTCTCCAAATTTGAAAAGGGACCATCTCTCGTGGTTAACAGTTTGGATTTTTCTCTGTGCAGGGAACCTCTCCTTCCGTAAATGCACCATACCCAATCTCCAGGCTCAATCTCACTTTTCGACGACCTTGTTGGCTCTTCTTTCATACTGCCGGTTCGCCTTTCAATGTTGCTCCTGGCCCTTCTCATGAATCTGTTTGACCAGCTCGGCTCTGCTTCTTTCCGTCATATTAAATGCTCAGACATGGTAAGGTTTAGATCCAGAGGAGTTAAGGGATTACATCCATATACAATTTCAAAATTTTGGTGAAAATTTAGTAGTCAGAATGAACACTCTCGATTATAAGCAAATTCACATGTGCAAACATTCTACCCAACTTCGAAGATTACTTTTAATTACGCAACGCCAGTAAAGTTGATAAAGACCTATTTACACATTAAATTTGACCCGTCGGTTTGTGGATGAACAAAGTAGTAGAAAAAAGTAATTTTGTTTATTTGCACCACAAAGTTTCCCAGAAATAACTCAAATTTAGCATCTCGGTCAGAAACAATTGTCCCTAGGCATACCATGCAGTCTAACAATCTCTTTAAAGAACAGATCAGCAATATGAGATGCATCATCCAGTTTTAACCTCAAGGGATGAAATGGTGCCATTTTTGAAAAACGATCTACTACCACAAAAATTGAGTCCTTTACCAAATTTAGATCTCGCAACCCTAATACAAATCCATAGAAATGTCAAGTCCAGGTGGCTGGGTAATGGTAGAAGGGGCCCAGGGGTATAAACCATTAGGTTTGAACATGAAGATTTAGCTTGTTAAGGTACCAACCTACTACATGATTCTCTCAACGTCCCGTTCATATGTGGCCAATGAATGTTCTTGCAGTAATCAGCCAATGTCTAACTACTTACTCGAAATTCATTAACCCTCCACTTATGTGATTTCCCTAACCAACAGGTCCTCGTATAGAACAGTTGGAATACACAGTTTTCTCTCTTTAAAAAGAAATCCCCCTCATGTCGGTAATATCTTATCTACCGCAGTATTTTCAACAAAGCTTTAAAAATTCTCAGCAAAAGTCAGAATCAGATCTAACAGCTCTTTTACAAGTCTCAAAACCCAGTATATTTTGCATCGAGAGTAGAATTAAAGGCATACCTCCGCGAAAGGATCAGCCACAATGTTTTCCCTTACCTTTCCTTGTATTTGCTGACATACGCAAATGCTCAATGAACCTCCATCCATCGTGCATTGTCTCTTGTTCAGTTTTGTGCTGACCTCGGATTGCTTAACGACTCATGGTCGGTTGTGATACAAAACTCTCTTGTAGGAGGTAGTGCTAGCAAGTCTCCAGTTGCTCGGCTAGGGCGTATTAATCTTTATCGTACTGTCGGGTAGTTCAATGTCGCCCCATTTAGCTTCTCGCTGAAATGCAACAAGTTTTCCTCTTGCATCAGCACAGCGCCCGATAACCTACACCAGATGCATCGCATTTCAATTTCAAAATGATCTAGAGGAATCAGGTAAGAACAAGAAAGGGGCGTTGAGTTTATACTTTCCCCTTTAAGAGTCCTGAGCTTTCTCTGCGCGCTCCCCATTTAAACTCCATGTTCCTTTTGATAACCGGCGGTCAAAGGAGCGGCAATTGCTGAAAGTCCTTAAAAAACGTCGGTAGAAGCTAGCAAGTCCATGAAGCTTCGGACCTCGTAACTGAC